>CM060915.1:703502800-704752800 GCA_030737875.1 Allium sativum
GTAATTATTGTACAAGGCTTCAGTATTATCTAACTAGTAGAAACCTTTCTCCAAGGTTAACTTCGACCTCTTAGTCTCGTAAGTGTGATATTCACCCCCTGAGAGAAGTGTAATTAATCTTCAGACTTGAGGTCATGGTGCATAGAGAATGGTGGGACTAGTTTATGATCATGATCCAAGGTTTCATTCTTGTGACCTTTAGATTGCCCTTGCATTAAACTACAAAGTATATGCACCATTTACCTTAGTTCGAGTGTTAACGGAAAATATCGTTAACATTTTGGCGCTAGAAGGAGTGCTTGAACCTCTAACTTTATGTTTACCATATTAAAGATTATTTGGTAAAATTATTGCTTCGTGGTAGGGAAAGATGAAATCAAAAAGATTGGAGGAGCGAAATAAGGAACAAACTCTTAATGCAATCCTTAAAGGAAACATGGATCTAATGCTCAATTTGAACAACAATGAAGAAGGAATGACTTCCAACCCTGTGCAGCCATCAAACCTAAATGAAATTATAGCTCTTAAGAAGCAGATCCAGGAGATGCAAGCTCAAATGAATTCTAATCAAGCGTAGAAGTCTTCAAAGCTCACTAAGGCCAGCCAAAGAGATGTAGATGAATCTTCGAAATGAAAGGTTCCCATCCAACACTCTGAAGCAAAAGAGAAACTCAAAACAACTTCCTCTATGAAGAAAAATCCCCTTTCAACAGGGATAGATCATCAAGGGAATCGATGTGAATAAGAACAATCTAGGAGCTCCACTTCTAAAGGTTATGATCCTAAAAGTGCGGATTATTACAACACAGAGGCTTATCTCAAAGATATTGCTAGAAAAGTCGTCAAGGACCCGTTGAGAAGCAATTGGAAGAGAACCCAAGATGATAGGGTTAATGATAATGAAAAAGTAGCCCCTTTTACCGACGAGACCATAAGTACTATAATACCATCCAGGGTAAAAGTTCCTACTACAAAGTATCTCGGAACTACTGACCCTGATGATCATCTGATGGCTTTCGACAGTCAAATGGATCTCTATAATGCTTCGGGGGCCATCAGATGCCATCTTTTCCCGGTAACTCTCCTAGGAGCATCAACTAAATGGTATCCTCAATACAGTGAGAATAACATCTACTCATGGAAATAGTTCGTCTATGAATTTTTAGCACAGTTTTGCATCTACAATGATCCGACAGTTGATTACACAGTTATTGCTAATATCTAGCAAAGGCAAGGAGAGTCCTTAGGATATTATTTGAAAAGGTTCAACATATAAGCATTAAAGGCCAAAGATATGAATGATTGTGACAAGTCAATTGTTGTGCACTCGGGATTGATTGAAAATACCCCCTCTGGAAAGAACTATACATTCATAGCTGTAAAGACTTACAAGACTTCCCCTTTCAAGTTGATAAATTCATCCGCATGGATGAATTGTACTTTACCAAGAAGAATTTTGGGCCTCGAGGGGAAGGAGGAAGGCCCAGATTCAGACGAAAACCTTAGGGTGGAAGGTTCAATCAGGATGAAAACCATAATAGTCCCAGATGGGAGGATTCTAATACCAACTCAGTTGCTTTAAGCAGCCTCATTTCCTTTGTATATGGTATGGAAAAAGAAAGAGTCAATAACTTCTCCGTCTCATTCAAAGCCAAGAATTGCACAAAACCTCATGCTGGTGGAAAGTATTGTAAGTATTACAAGATGAACAGACATAAGACAGATGAATGCAAGGTTTTGGATGGGATTATTCAGAAGCTCATCTGACAGGGGCACCTAAAAGAATTTGTTCTAAACAAGATGTTATCCACCCAGAATACGAATGGACAACAAAAGGTTTCCGCTAACGTAATAGAAGCCACTTTAGAGAAAGGTCATCTAGACTTGGGTCTGCCAATAAACCGAATCAATGTGATTCATGGGGGTCGCACCTACTGGGAATTGCCCAATGGCCAGAAATCGATAACTAAAGGATGCTCGCGAAGTGATATTCTCCATTCGGTAGGAACCATCACTAAAGAATGCCCGTTACACCCTCAAGATGCACAACCTAGTAATTTCTCCGAACGAGATAAAGAAAGGGGTCCATCATCCACACAATGGCCCTCTCATGATAATGGCTCAGATTGGGCTCTCTGTCATAGACAAGATCCTTGTTGATAATGGAAGTGCAGTAAGCGTCATCTTTAAACATGCTTTTGATCAGATGGGTATCTTCAAGGAGAAGTTAGAACCCAGCAATGAGCCAATCTTCGGCCTCAACAGCAAAGGATCGACTCCAGTAAGATAAACCAACTTTCTAGTCCAAGTTAGGTTGTCTCCTCTTCACCTAACCTTCGAAACTCTTTTCGTCATGATCAACCAACCATCTTAATACATGCTTTCTTTGGTCGACCTGATCTGGAAGAAATGGATGCTTTTGTCTCTTCCAAATACCTGAGGTTGAAATCCTTAACAAAACAAGGATGGGGTACCATCAGAGGGGAACAATTTAGTTATCCCAAATTGTAATTCGCAACGGTTGACAAATACAAAAGGGAGTATTCTTCGTATTTTAATTCCTCTACTATTTTTCAATCTCCGGATAATGGATTCTTACATGAAACATTCGAAGCTAAAGTAAAAAATCAATAAAACTGACAAACATGTAAATGATAGGTACTCTTCCTTGAAATGAAAAAGGAAGAGAGTTGATAACATAAACTTGGCAGAGGAGGAGGAAATTGTAACAGATATAGATTCTCGAGGAGATATAGAGAGGATAAATCCAATAGAGGATTTGGAGGATGTAAGCATTGATCCAAAGGACGGAACCAAAGTCATCAAGATAGGGAAAATGTTGACAGAACCATTGAGAAGCAACCTAGTTCAGTTCTTGCAGCTCAATAAGGATGTTTTTGCTTGGACTCATTCAGACATGTTTGGAATCAATCCTTCTATCATAAGTCATTCCCTAAACATCAACCCCATAATCCCAGTTCGACAAAAAAGGAAATACAACGGAGACCAGTCAAAGGCTTTAAAGGAGGAAGTCAAAAGGTTAGAAACAAATGGGTTTATCCAAGAAGTTCTTTACCGCAAAAGGATAGCCAATATTGTGCTAGTAAAGAAGTCCAACGGAAATTGGAGGACATGTGCTGATTATAGGACTTAAACAAAGCATACCCTATGGGTTGTTATCTCCTTTCGCGGATAAACCAGTTGGTCAATGCAACAAGTGTACATGAGATATTATCTCTTATGGATGCTTACTTAGGGTATAATCATATTCCAATGCATAAACCCAACGAGGAGCACACGAGCTTTATCATCAACTAAGGGACATTTTGCTATAAAGTAATGCCCTTCGTATTGAAAAATGCGGGGGCAACATACCAAAGGTTTGTTAACGGAATGTTCCAAGAGCAAATAGGGCGTAACATGGAAGTATATGTAGATGATATGATAGTAAAGTCTGCCAAAGCAAAGGTCCACCTAAAGGACTTAGAGGAGATGTTCTACATCTTAAGAAACTACCAAATGAAACTTAACCCACAAAAGTGTTCTTTTGTGGTCCAATCCAGAATGTTCTTAGGATTTGTGGTAAGCGAACATGGCATTGAGGGTGGCCCTGATTAGATCCAGGCCATACAAGATACGGAGAAGCCTAAAACAAGCAAAGAAGTCATGATCTTAAATGGAAAAGTAGCAGGCCTTAGCAGGTTCATTTCCAAAGCCACCAACAAATGTGTCCACTTATTTGATGTAATAAAGAAAAAGAAAAACTTCGAATAGAACGAAGAATGTAGAAAGTCTTTTCAGGAATTCAAAGACTATATAGGAAAACTATGATCCTATCCAGCCCCAAGAAAGGGGAAGATTTATATCTACATATGGTCGTTTCAGAATATGCGGTAAGTTCAGTACTTATAAGAGAAAGTGATGGAACTAAACACCCAATTTTCTATGTTAGCAGAAGGTTAAAGGATGCAGAAACTCGATACCAAGTAGTGGAAAAATTAGCATAGTGCCTAATACTCACAGCACGGAAGCTCAGGGGTTATTCCCAAGCACATCCCATTAAGATCCTATCTAGTTTTCCACTTAAGCAAGTCTTCAGCAAGACAGAAATCTCAGGAAGGCTAGTAAAATGAGGAATTGAGCTTAGCCAATATGAGATCGAGTTTCCGCCTCGACCAGCTATCAAAGGACAAGCTCTAGTAGATTTTGTGAATGAATGCAAAAGCTTTATTAGAGAACAGTCAACCAAAGAAAGTGACCTAAAAGCTAAGTGGAAACTGTTTGTAGATGGAGCTTCAAACAAACAAGGAGTAGGGACAAGATACGTCATAATTACCCCTGATGGGAACCGCTTGCACTATGCAATGAAGCTAGAGTTTTCAGCTACTAACAACGTGGCCAAATACGAGTCAATAATGGCAAGATTGAACCTAATACTACAATTAAAAATACCTAGAATATAAATCTCTAGTGATTCACAAGTAATGGTAAATCAGATAAAGAAAATATACCAAACGAAAGATGCCTGGTTAACCCTATATGTGAAAAGGATAATAATGATGCCTTCCCGGTTTGAGGATTTTTGAAAATCGGATAGATCCTATAGGATATCAGGAAAGGCCAAACATTGAACATGAAGAACCCGAAATAAGAAAGGAGTTGATGGACCTAACTAGATCCCAAGCTTCGAGAAAGGAAAATGAAATGGATAAGGAGATTGCTTCTTATAAGGAACCTTCTTCAACAGAAATGCATTACCATTACGAAAATACATGGATGGCTCCTATCATAGATTACCTTCTAAATGGAATTCTACCCCTTAGTAGGCAAGATGCGAGAAAGATAAGATGCCAAGTCCCTACGTTTGTGATTGCAAATGGGATACTTTATAAGAAAGGGGACTCATTACCCTACCTGAGATGTATAAGCCTTAAGGATGGGCTTAAATTGCTGAAAGAAGCATATGAAGGTTTATGCGGAGATCACCCCAATGGAATTAAGCGAGCCAAGAAGGTCATGCGGCAAGGCTTTTACTGGCCACAAATGGTTAGTCAAGCAATTGAATATGTCAAGAAGTGCGAGAAATGTCAAAGGTACTCCAAGATACCTCGATTAGCTCTAAGTGAGTTAACCACTATTTCGACCCCATGGCCTTTCGATGTACGGGGAAGAGATTTGGTTGGGCCTCTGATAATTTCCAAGGGTAGAGCAAAATATGCCGTAGTGGCTATTAATTACTTTACCAAATGGGTGGAAGTAGAATTCCTTCCGACAATCACATCCAAGAAGGTGTTGAAGTTTGTGATAAAGAACATTGTCACTTGCTTTGGGATTCCTTAAGCAATCATATCAGACAATGGAACACAATTATAAAGAGAAGAATTCACTCGATTCTGTGATAAGAATGGAATCATTAAAAGCTTCTCCTCAGTAGCACATCCAAGAGAAAATGGAGCCGTTGAGGCCGCAATAAAACCATAAAGACAATTCTTAGGAAACGATTGAATCAAGCTAAACGAAATTGGGCGGAAGAATTACCTTTAGTACTTTGGGCTTATAGAACTTCCGCCAAAATGACAACATGGCATACCCCATTTTATTTGACATATGTATGTGAAGCCATGCTTCCAATTGAGGTTGAAATCCCTTCACACAGAAGAATAACTTACGCATATGACCTCAATCTATAATTAAAGAAGGAACCCTTAGACCTAATACAAGGATTAAGAGACGAGACTATAATCAGAACGACCGAATACCAAAGGAGAATCACAAAGTACTACAACTCAAGGGTCAAAACTAGAGCTTCACAAAAGGAGATTTGGTCTTACGAAGAGTAATGGACAACACAAAGAATCCGTCGGATGGTTCACTTGGCCCAAACTGGGAAGGGCTCCTAATCATCCATCAAAAAGTCATACTTGGGACATATCGACTATGCAAGCCAAATGGTGATCTCATTCCAAGAACATGGAACTCGGAACTCGGAACATTTAAGGCCATACTTCTCAATGTTAAATGAGTAAGGAAGGTGTTCTCAAAAAACATTCACACAACTAAGGGTACGGAAGCCCTCTCAAAGCTCATAGTAACCCAAGATGGGTCGAACTGCAAACGGATAGAAACCCTTGTCACCACCGAATTGGATAGGGCAAGGCACCCCCCAAGGGGGTGGCATGTAAGCCTTTCTCCATGCTCAAAACAAAAGGGCCACGTTAGAGCATCAAAAGCATAAGCCTCTAACCCACACCAGAAATGGTCGTGATGGAACGTCTAATTAGCACCCCCTACCTCTGCTCGTAGAAGAGTACGCTATAGTTCTGCTATGAACTAAGCACGTCTTAACTCTGCTCGCAGAAGATCACATCCTACCTCTGCTTTTCTTCCACGTTACCCGCAGAAGAGAGCACAAACCCATATCATCGCCTACGATGGTTAGGATTGGGCACCCTTTGGACAGGGTGGAGTGTAAACCTCTATCACCGCCTATGATGACCAAGTAGAGCATCAAAAGAGTAAGCCTTATTTCTGCACCTATGATGGCTCGGTTTAAGCATCTAAGATCTTATCATCACCTACAATGGTTAGGATAGGCGCATCCTGGAAGGTGGTCTGGTAAATCCTTAGGCCCTGCTTATGGATAAGTTGGTCAAGCGCACTGAACGCACATGCCCAGATACGGCCAACAAAGCACGTACATCCTCTGCTTTGACAATAAAAACACAGAGAGTGGCTCAAGAAGCATGTACATCGTCTTCTTCATAAACCCAAAAGGGGTAGCGAAACTATTATTACCAGAAGTGGATTTCTGGTCTTCAATTCTTAATACCTGAACAAGGGTTGGTTTGGGACTTCTAGTATTTCCAGAAGTGTATTTATGGTTTTCAATTCTTAATACCCGAACAAGGGTTGGTTCGGGACTTCTATTATTACCAGAAGTGAAATTCCGGTCTTCAATCATTAATACCCAAAAAAAGGTAGGTTCGGGACTTCTATTATTACCAGAAGTTGATTTCTGGTCTTCAATCATTAATACCCAAACAAGTGTTGGTTTGGGACTTCTATTATTACTAGAGGTGGAATTCTGGTCTTCAATCATTAATACCTAAACAAGGGTTGGTTTGGGACTTCTATTATTACCAGAAGTGGATCTCTGATCTTTAATTCTTAATTCCCGAACAAGGATTGATTCGGGACTTATATTAAGACCAATAAAAGGGTTCCTAATCTTCAATCTACAATACCTAAATAATGGTTGGTCCGACACATCCCTTCCGTTATGAAAAGCAAAGTTATGACTTTGCATCGTGAACACTTGAGAAGGGATTCTTTAGACTTCCATTCTATATCCAGTAATCCGCTACAAATACAATATCATGAGCATTTCATTATGAATTTGATGTTGACGATAATGTCCATTCGCAATTGGCAAGAAAGTAGTTCCCTAAACTCTCTTCTTTCTTTTCCAACAGGAAATAAAAGAATAGATAAATAATGAGCAATAGAAGCAAGATTAATGCTCTGTTAAGACTCAATCCCCAAACCACACCTTATTCAAAGCATATGCAGGTGATTATAAAAACTAATGCAAAATACCAGTAGTTGAAGTTCATGCAAGAAAAATACAAGGAAGTTTGACTTGAAAAGTCGAAAATACCTCTTCATTAGAGGGCAAATGTTACTACCAAAATTAGCACTAAGACAAACTAACGGTGAAGGGGTAACGGGTCGCCATAATCATAGAAGAACAATCTGTAAGCAAGAATTAGGCACAAGGTTAAACCGGGAGCATAAGGGAATAACCCGAGAATCAGGCAACCGACACCATCATTAAAGAAAAGAGTTTAAAGCCAATGCAAAGAAAAGATACCGGCAGGGTAGTTCTCGTATGAAAGGTAGATAACATAAGGTCATACAAAGTCGGAAGCCAATGAAGAAAGAGTTCGAGAGTTCTACAAACCGAGACCCAGAAGGTAAAAGGGCTAGCGACATTAACTTGCTTAATGTCTGTACATTAAAATCCAAAAGCATCAATAGCACAAGTTTGAGACACAAGGAAATAAACCAGGAGCAAGTTACCGAGACCCTGGTTATATGGTTACCAAGAGCCAATTTTAGTAAGCAACTAGTAAAGCATCGGATGCAACCCTCTGGAGAGCCAAGATACACTTCAGAGATCTACCGGGAAGAAAGTCGAAACCTCAAAGAGAGACAAGTAATCTACACTAATCTGCTTTATATCGATACCGACAGAGGTAATGGATCTGGTAGCTATCCACTTTAATAATAAAGGCAAGTTCCATAAAGAGTCAATAGCAAAGCAAGAAGCTCATAGCCAAAAGCATACATCAGGAAGCCTATATCTGGGAGCACATATCCAGGATCATAAATCCTTCCCAAACCTATCCATACCAACAGGCTTGGTACCCATACAAAGAAGATAGATATGTCATCAAAGAAACGCTCCAAAGATCGAGACCATCTTTCTAAGAGCAATGACCGACACCCTAAAACCTCCGAAACCAAAGGGGAAGGCGGCCGAAAGCCAAAGCTTCGGAAACCAAAGGGAAAAGCGGCCGACGGGGACCTTTGCTGGCCCAACAGTAGAAAAGACCTCGATTTGCCTACAAATAAGACCCCAGGGGTCTTATTTTCGGGGCTAAATTCTCATTTATCAATCTTGTTCTTTTTCTTTCAAGAGCAAAACCTAATTTCCAAATCGAACTGGGAATTTCCTCAACCCTTGTAATATATCTTCAATTAATAAAAAAAGGAGAAGTTTGGGGCTTAAGAAATTATCGATTTGATAATCATATTGTGTTTACATTGAGAACATAGGGATTTAACGCTAACCTTTCTATGAAAGGGTTAATCAGGGCCCTTTCGTGGGTGGAAAGATCCTGGATAAAACCAAGGCTTTTCCCCTTTCGAACGGTCATCAAGAGACTTAGCTCTTTCATAGTAAATCTACTGAAACCCAACCTCGGGAAGGAGTTTTTTGTGGGCTTATGACTTGATAGCTGAGGCATCCAAGGCCTTTCCAGGATGGTTCGATGCGGAAGCATCATACAAGTTGATAAGTGTTATGGCATAAAAACAACCTAAGAGTTGCGAGGCATTAGCCTGTTTCCTCTGTGCACAATGTATATTATTTTATCCTAGATCTAAAGGTAACTGTTGTGACACCCCACGTCTACTAATATCATTCTTTATTAGAACGCATTAAGTTCCGTGAAGCATTATAGGTAAATAAAAACAGAAACATCACAAGACAGATATAAATTAACAGCGAAATTTCAACTTTATTATTTAAACAGAAAACATCGTGGTCCAAAATCCAGTTACGTCAAAATTTTGAAATACATAAAACCCATTACATCAAATTAAAATATCTACGTTGTACTAAAATCATCGGAGTACAGTAATATAAAATCATAGTCCCCAGAAAGAGCCATATCAGAGTATACATGTAATCAAAGCAATACATCAAAGTAGCTCCAAACAGAAACAAAAGAGAGAATCCTAATCAAGCCTGAGTATTCCCACCCTGAGAAACTGGGGGGAAAGGGAAGAGAGAGAAAAGAAAAGAAAACAGGTCAGATATAAAATCTGGTGATTCCATTTATTTTTAGCATACAAATAAGTAAAAGCATTAAGATGGGGATATAAACTGGATTAGAGAGATGACAGTATCATAAGACAGGTATAACAGACAGAGCAGGATAAACAGAATAAACAGAACATAATATGTTGTGCTTCCCAAATACTTTTCTCTTCACCAATACTAGTATAACAGAAACAGAATGATCCCAACAGAATTAGATGGTAGACTTAGGTGTACTTCTAGTGACGGGTTTTACCCCAATGATAATAACAGGCAGCCCAATAGAAATGACAAGTGTTAGCCTCAACGATAATAACAGGCTCCTAAAAAAGAAGGACTATATGTACCCTAATTACTGCCCCAATCGATCGGCTCCGTATCCTGTAGTTACCCTTTTCTGGCCGTACAGTAGATGTATCATTTGCTAATGTGGAAACCCTTTTTTCGATAGGCGCAACCATATCTACTGATGTCACAGTGTCTTAATTTCCCGAGCAATCCAGACCCATGCATGCACATGATTCCGTTGGAACGTGCCGTCAACACCTCCACCCATATGAACCTCTTATAATCAGCTTAGTAAGCATGCCCCTGAACCCCACCTAGTTCGAGGTCCCTCTATGATACATGTATGGGTTACTGACTAATACGGGTCCCGCACCAGAAGTGATACAAGCTACCCCCTAGGCTTGTATCCCCAACTACTAAGATTTTGATATATTATGCTTAATAGTTTAACAAGCCCTCATAGCCCCAATATATAAAACAGGTTGAGTTCGTCGGTTTCGTATAACCCCCCACAGATTTAACATATTTAGTTAACCGTTCATCGATTCAAGCAAGTTTACTTAACCCTTACTCAATTTGATAGGTTCATGTAACCCCCCACAGATTTAAATAGGTTAAGTATTATTGGTTAACAGGTTAATAATATTTCCCGTTCACGCAATGTTAATGCATCAGATCTCTCACATTAATCCGAACACTTGTTGATGCTGGATATGTCGGGCGGTTCCGGGCAGGCTTCTACCACAAGTTTAGACTTAACCTCGTGTCTTAGCACTTTACATGTACATTTACACACTAGACCCCTCACATCAGATTAACCACTTATTGATGCTGGATTTGCGGGGTAGTTCTGGGCAGACTTCTACCATAAGTGTAATCTAACCTCGTTTCTAAGTGCAGTTACAGTTTCCATTTACTGTAAATTTAGGCATATTCATTTTTAATCAATTATTCATGTTCATCATAAGTTAAGCCCCAAATTCCAGTCTGGTTCACGATACAAGTTATGCCCTAATTTATCATTCCCAATCGTTCCCAATTTCGTTCGTTCACATATTTCAGCGATATGCCTATGCTCGAAGGTAGCCTGGCTACAAAAATTAAAAGGGAAGGAGGGAGAGAAGAGAACAGAAATAGGCATAATAACAAAACAAGCATACGATGACATAAATAGGCATACTAACAGAATAAGCATATGGTGATAGAAATAGGCGTAATGACAGAATAGGTGTATGATAAGAGAAATGGGCATAATAGAGATAAGCATATAAGAACTAAATAGAAGATCATGTGTTCAAGTAATGGCAGATCTGTTTAGTTATGATTCGGATTATTAACAGGCATAGGTTTAGATACAAACTTATTAACAAGTTAGGATTACTTACAAAATGATTATATCTAAAAGCAACATAAACTCACAGGGACTGGATATAAAGAACTGAGAAAAGAGTGTTGATGTTGTAGCAGAGATTCTTGTATACGTATAAATCGTTGTTGCAGAAGAATAGGCTAATTTAATCTAAGTTGTTGCAGCGACTCCTTGTCTCCATTGTTTTTTATGAATAAAATAATAGAAATGAGGTCCTATTTCAAGCCTACCACCAACGAATCTGGTCAAGAAACAAGTCCCCGTTCAAAGAATGGATCTGCCCCAGATCTGGGTGGGGTCGACCCTTGGGTCGACACCCCTTTGTAGGGGTCGACCGATGGGTAGACACCAATGGGGTATGGGGTCGACCCCCAATGGGTCGATTTCCCTCGTCTTCCCGCTTATGATTTTGATTTTCTAGGACTGATTTATATATATATAGTTTTCTTATACGTATACCAACTTCAAACCTTAATATCCTCTTAATACGATGTCTGTTTCATGCAAACTCGGAGTTCATCTTAAGCAGAATTCTGAGACGAACACAATGTCGCAGACCGTTTTAATTAATTCCCAATATTATTTAAGTATTCTTTAGTTTATCGTTATAGTGTTCTTTAAAATTATGGGGTGTTACATTCTCTTCTACTTAAAGGATTTCATCCCCGAAATCTTTAGGTTAAGAAGAATGTATATCCTAACATCCATCATCCATCTACTCATCCACCAATTACAGGCATCCATTACCCTTAAAAGATTTCTAATGCTTATAAGAACATATGCAAAGGTGTTTGTATATGTCTCTATACTAATGTGAAAGATCAGGCCGTCTACTGGTTAAGTCGACCTCCTTAATGCGATGTATGTCAGTGCCATGAATCCAACATGTATGCAAATAGTCCTAGTATATCGATTAAATGCTATATGCATGCACAATTCTCCATCCAAATGCAACATCCATATAATGATACACCCATTTCCATCCATAAAAGAAAAATATGCACATACATCCATATGCAATATGAGAGTGATTGAACTAATCTAGTGCCTAATGTGTGTGTGTATGAGCAACCACTAGCAAACACTTGCATCCACTTGCATCCACCAAACATAACATGTCTCAAACACATGTTTACATCCATTGGCTCCCTACCTAAAGGTTGAAGATTCGATCGATAGGATATACTTAATGATGGAAACAAGTACGAATAAAAGCTTTGGAAAAAGAAGTTAAGAACATACTCTTGAAAAGAAAAGGGTACAATGCGTGAATCTTGTCTTCAGTCTCCCAAGTTGTATCCTTGGGGTCTTCTCCCCATTGAATTTTCATCAAATTAACCTCTCAGTTGCGTAGCTTCTTAACTTCTAATTCAAGAATACGGGCAGGAACTCGTCTAACTGTTGCCTCTCGTTCCACCTCTACTTCCTCAAGCATACTCGGCCCAACTACCTCTATTGTGCAGACACTTCTGCAAATGAGAAACGTGGAAAACATCATGAACTCCCGCAAATATTTCCGATAGATTTACTCTACATGCCATTTGACCTATTCTTTCCATTATGGGAAATGGCCCTACAAATCTTGGTGCTAGTTTCCCTACAGACCCAAAGTGAACCACATTCTTCACATGCGATACTTTGATGACAACCATGTCTCCCACTTCAGACTCAATATCAGTCCTTCTATTATCTATGTAGGACTTCTACCTGTCCTAAGCTGTCTTCATGCGTCTGCAGATAAGATCAATATTTTCAGAAGTCCCTTTAATCATCTCAGGTCCAAATAGAAGCCTATCTGTACACTCCCACCAACAAGACGGGGGTCTACAAGGTCGTCCATATAATGCCTCGAAGGGTGCCATGCCAATACTAGCTTGATAACTGTTGTTGCAAGATACTCTACCAAAGGATGATGCTTCTCCCATGTCCCTCCGAAGTCTAGGATACACAGTCTTAGAAGATCCTCAAGACCTCTATTCACCCTTTCCGTCTGCCCATCGATCCGAGGGTGATAAGCGGTGCTCAAACACAACTGTGTACCTAATGCCTCTGGCAAGCTCCTCCAAAACTCACTGGTGAATATGGGGTCACGATCACTCACTATACTAGAAGGTACTCCATGTAAATGGACTATCTTATGAAAATAAATTGCTGCCAACCATGTTGCCATTCTCTTACTCTTAACAGCAATGAAATGAGCACTCTTATTAAGACTATCAACTATAACCCAGTTTCCTTTCCTTGATCTAGGAAAACCATCAATGAAATCAATAGAGACGCTCTCTCACTTCCATTATAGGACCTCCAAAGGATGAAATAAACCACCGGGCTTCCTTTGCTCAGCTTTAACTTGCTGGCAAACCAAAAATCGAGAAACAAACTCCGCTACATCTTTCTTCATCCTAGTCCAAAAGAAAACCCACTTAATATCTCTTTACATATTATCACCTCTTGGATGGATAGCCATCCTAGAATGATGGGTTTCCTCAAGGACTGCCTTCAACAGATTCCCAACTCGGGGAACACGAAGTCTTCCATCCCGTCGCAACCATCCTTTATCATCCGTGGAATATCTACTGAGATGACTAGAAGTCTCCCCACTACTGAGCCCACCCCAGATGTCTTCTATCTATGGGTCCTCTCGCTACGAAATCCCTATCTGATCCATAAGAGTAGGTCGAACCTCTAAGGATGCCAACAAACCATGTGTAAGATCCGTAGATGGCCTAAAATCGAAGATCGATATGTACTCCAAGCCTCGCCTCTCTACGAATAAAGGACTCAAGGTCATCCTTTGCCTACTCAGTGCACCTGCCACCACATTAACCTTGCCAGGGGTATAAGCAATCTCAAAGTCATAGGACGTTAGGAACTCCATCCATCTCTGTTGCCTCAATTTGAGATCCTTCTATGAGAACAAGTACTTGAGAGATTTATGATCGGTCTACAACTCGAACTTCTCTCCAAGTAGATAATGATGCCAAGTCTTAAATGCGAATACTATGGTAGCCAACTCTAAGTCATGGGTAGGGTAGTTCTTCTCATGAACTCTTAATTGTCAACCACCGTAACATACTACCCTTCCTTCCTACACCAAAACTGCACCAAGCCCTGTACCACATGCATCAGTGTATACTGTAAACACTTTGTTCCCATCAGGCAAAGTGAAGACCAGGGCTATTGTCACAGCCCTCTTCAATCGCTGAAAAGCATGATCATAGTCAATATCCTAAGAAAAGGTCAAATTCTTCTTCGTCAAGCTAGTGAGTGGGGCTGATATCTTTGCGAAGTCCTTAATGAACTTCCTATAATGGCCTGCTAAACCAATAAAATTCCTCACCTCCATTGCATTCTTTGGAATCTTCCAATCTTGAACTGTAACTACTTTCTCAGGATCCACTGTTATCCCATCTTAGAGACTACATGCACTAGAAATCTCACTTCCTTTCTTCGAAAATGACATTTGGAGAATTTCGCCTTAAGCTGATGCGCTCGGATAGTCTTTAAAACCTCCTTTAAATGTAGGGAATGTTCGTCCACATTCTTCGAGCAAATCAAGATGTCATCAACAAAGACCAGAACGAACTTACTTAGAAACTCCAGAAACACCCTACTCATCAAATCCACAAAATAGGCGGGTGCCGTAACACCCCGCAATTTTGTTAACATTAAAGAGGACAAATTAAATAATAATTAATTTAATATTCATAATTAAGAGAAACAGACTACGCCATTACGTCCGTCTCGAAATTCTAATCAAGATAGATATTTGGTTTGCGTAAAACGGACACCGTATGAAGAAGTTACGAGGGTTTTAAGTTTGTATACACGTAGAAAGAATATATATACACATATGAGTCAGATATGAGTCAGACCCTGTCTAGAACAGTTCGAAAATCAAAAATTCGTCAAGGCGGCAAATTTGCCGCTCTAGGGGTTGACCCCCCGAGAGGGGTGTGGACACCAGGGTCGACCCCCCTTAAGGGGTGTCGACCTATGGGTCGACCAACCCACAGGGGTGTCGACACCCCTAGGGCTGACTTGGCACTCGGTTTCAGGGGGCGTGGTAGCTATATATATATATATATGTCCAATTCTCCTATTTTCTTAATTGATAATCATGGAAGCCAAACGTTGTCGGTATGCGAACTAAGATGAATCCATTTTCTTCAAACAACTATCAGTTTTGCAAATCAAATTTAGAGATTTAAGATCCATTATTTCTCTTTTCTAATCCTAAATGCAGTGAGTTTCTAGTAACTTTTAGATTTGAATACTTAAAAGTAAATCATGAAAGACTGTGATTTGGATATGTTGTAAACTATGAATCTATGTTATTGTTAAATCATATACTATGTCATGATAGATCTATTTCTCTAAATCCAATGCAATTATGGTTATTCTATTATGTCGCCTTTGTGGATCTTGAATAGTAATTATATTGTGGTTAATGTAACTCTATTAATTTGCACAGTTACAATATTGGTTAGATTCAATTCTTTATGTAAATCACCTTTCACCTATCATATTGTGATCAATTTAGATATGTTGTAAATTGGACATGTGAATCCATGTTTATATCTAAATATGTTACTATGTCATCCTAATTATGTTAGATCTGTTTTTGTGACCATATTATAATTATGTTGGATCTAAATAGTTGGACACCTAAATGGTCAATTAAGATCTCGTAATGCTCACTATAACACCATAGTTATGTAAAACTAGTAACTGCCACAAGTTCATCAGGTTTATGCTTATATATCCACCTTATCACCTTGCTAGTTTATGTTTATGCCAAGTTATGTTAAAATGATCACTTGGTTATATTCCTGTTATTTTCCCTATTACCGTTTATGACTAGGTTGTTGTCTAGCCTAGGCATGCCGCCAATTTATGAGGGCGCTAGTTAGGGAATAGGGGAAAAAGGGTTAATATTGGCATAATTTGAATATAAACATTTTCGGACATAATTCGAATTATTGGGTAGAGTGGGCATTGACACCTATAAAGGGAAAGGTTTAATTAATTGATTAATAATGGAATGTCTAGTAATTATAATTAGGAATTGTAATGGCACTTATGACACGAGGTTAAGTTGCATTAGTGGTGGAAGTCTGCCCGAACCCGACCGGCATATCCAGCAGCCACTAATGTTGAACCTAATGTGGGAGGTCTAGGTGCGCAAATTCGAATCAGGCTAAGACACGAGGCTAGGCCCAACTATGGTATAAGACTGCCTAGACCCTATCAGCATATCCAGCATCCACATGCTGTAGGCCTAATGTGGGAGGTCTAGCCCATTATGAACCATAAATGGACACGGTAATGGATCAAAGCAAATCTAATCCATAGGGATTGTATGATTGTGAACTAATGTTAGGGTTAAGTAAATTGATTGGATAGTGGATGGGTTAAGCAAATCTGGAGGGATTGGGTAATATTTACATATAGGCCCACAAACTTAACCCGATAAGGTTATATAATTAAAGACATCTAGCAGTATACATAACCGGAGGAAAATATAAAAGTTATGTAATCAAAGACACCTTTTAGGGTAAGCATAACGGAATAGGGCTATGTAATTAAAGACACCTAGTGGTATACATAGTCAGTGAAAAACCTATTGGGGATACAAGACAAAGGGGAGAGCTTGTATCATATTGTGAGGGACCCATTTCAGTTAGTAACCTAGAGTAAGTATCAAATAAAATACTCCGTACTAGGCGGAGAGGGGACACGCTTATAGACTGATTATAAGAGATCCAAACGTGGAGGTCGGTGAAGGGGGCGCAAACCGACCGGGCCATGTGCGTGCATGAGCCGGGCAGAGGGGGATAAGACGACCGCGACACCAGTAGATATGGGGATGTGCATATCAGTGAGGGGTTGCCACTGCATGATGTGGTACATCTTACTGTGAGGCCGGCACGGAGTATCTACTGAGCAGGGAGCCGATCGATTAGGGTTGTGGTTAGGGTACAGTTGGACGTATTCCCTAAGTCTACTACCTTATAGTTGAAGGGATCATCTCATTTCGGTTGTACTAGTAGTAGTGCAGAGTAATCATTAGAGAAGTGTATACACCTTATCCTGTCTACCTTGTCACACCTGCCATTTATGTAGTGATCTCTCTCTTATCCACTTTATATGTGTATCATGTTACTTTTATTTACTTACTTGCTAAAAGTCATTAGACTCGCCAGACTTTCTGTCTGGCCCTCTTGTTTCCTCTTCTTTCTTCTGTCCCCCCCCAAGGTTCTCAGGGAGGAAACACTCAGGCTTAGTCAGGACTCAGATATCATCTTGCTAGAGCTTCTTTCGAAGTATGGCTCAAGTTTTTATCTCTACTATGGCTTTTGTCTCTTTTATTTGGGGAATTGTGTTTCCTTTTAAGTATTTATGTACTATGATGTTGAAAGAAAGAAGTTATGCCGTTGTAATGGATTTTGGAGACTCATGGTATTTTGAACCACGCTGTATGATTTTTGTTTGAAATAAAAATAAAAATTTCCGCTGCCATCTTATTTATGTCTGTCTTGTAAAATTAGTGTCTTCTTACCTATAACGCTCCACGAAACTTAATGCATTACATTTGTGAGTGACATTAACGGACGTGGGGTGTCACACTTGGTATCAGAGCTGAAGGTTACCAGATTGGATAAAGTTTTTGAAAATTATTTTCAAAAAGATTTTAAAAGAAGGCATTTTCAAAAAGAAAGGTCTGTTTTGAAAAACATTCCCCAAAAAGCCATATGTAATATCCTTTGGTCCTTTGTCTAAATTTCTTCCTTTTTCTTTTCAGCATGTTTGGGGAACAAAACATTCCTAATATCCCAGAGGGCGTTACTATACCTGGTTGGTTCCACAGGTATCTGGAGGCCATGGCGCCTGTCGAAGGCCAAGGAAATGTTCCTCCCCCAGCTTAACCAGTCATTCCTCCTCCTCCTCCAAGAGAAGATTACTTCGCCAAGATCTGCAAAGACTTTCGTGCTATAGAGGGAAGCCATTCCATGGGAACGAGACATTCGTGTAAGCACGGAATTGGCTTAGGGAGACCAAGGACTTGTTCGTAATATTTGAAGTAGAGGATAGAAGGAAGGTTCAGTTAGTCGCTTGGCTATTGAAAGACGAAGCCTCATTTTGGTGGGAAGGCACCCAAGCTGGACGTCCGGTGGAACCTTGGAAAGACTTTAGACAGAGGTTCGAAATGAAATTTCTCTCCCAAGCTGAGAGAAGCATGCAGACGAAGAGGTTTTAGCGCTCAAACAAGGAAGCTTGACGATAAAAGAGTATATGAATAAATTTAACCAGCTAGCAAGGTTCGGGTTAGAGTCGGTGGATACGCCACACAAAAGAGCTTTGCGGTTTGCTAAAGGGCTGAATGAGCATTTGCATGGGTTAGCCATGTCCCATATTCCAATGGGGGCCACTTTTGAAAAGCTTGTTGATATAGCCCTAATTCATAAGGAAGACAAGGGAGAAAAGAAGGCTGAGGAGACATCGCAAAACAGGAAGGTGTGGCCCAAGAAGGGGCAGCAGCAACAGCAACAACAACAACAGAAGAAAGGAGGGAAGAATGATAAAGGCAAGGATAATAGAAAATGTAACAATTGTGGGAAGGAAGGTCACATGATTAAAGACTGTAAGCGAAGGGAGAACTCTTGCTACCTCTGTGGAGAGGTCGGAAACTTTGCTAAAGAGTGCCCGATGAAACAGGGATCATAGGGACAGGGTTAAAGGACAGGAACTTCTAGAGGGAAGATGCATGCTCTCGCGATCAATGCTCCTGATAGAGGTAGAAAAATTTCTGTGGAAGGTTTAATTTCTCTTTCAAACCATCTTATCAGAACACCTTTTGATTCTGGCACTTCACATTCATTTATATCAAGTTCTATAGTTGAATCTTTGCACTTAATTACTAGCATGGTAGTGGGTCCCGTAGTTGTTTCAAACCCCATTGGTGGTTCAGTTCATTTATCTATTATTTGTTGGGGTTTGAAAATACATGTGTTAGGCGTCGAGTTTTAATGCAATGCGTATGTGCTTGGATTTATGGGCTATGGGTTGATTCTAGGAATGGATTGGCTTACCACTTATGGTGTCATTATGGATTGTGAGAAGAGGGTCGTTAGGCTTCTGACTTGCCATGGGAGGACAATCGATATTTCTTGTGACACTCAAGGGTCGGTTATGCTTAGCTTCCTAGAGTCTCTTGATGCATCTATAGATGACTTGCAATCTGTTCCAGTAATCCGATATTATTATGATATTTTTGATGAGGTTCGGGGTTTACCTCCGAGGCGCGAAATCGACTTTCGTATATATTTGGTGGACAATGCAAAGCCAGTTGCATTACCAGTGCGCCACATGGCTCCGAGGGAAAGGAGGGAGCTGAGTAAGCAAGTAGGGGAGCTGCTTGAGAAAGGGTTTATTAGATGAAGCATATCTGAATGGGTTGCTCCGGTAGTATCCGCGATTAAGGCAGATGGTTCGCTTCATTTGTGTGTTGACTATAGGGAGTTGAATAAACTCACCAAGAAGAATTGGCACCCGCTCCCGAGGATTGATGATTTATTTGATCAGCTTGTTAGTACCTCGGTATTTTCTCAGTTAGACTTGGCCACGAGGTTTCATCAGTTGAGGTTGGCTAAGGATAGCATAGATAAGACTGCTTTTAAAACTCCATACGGTTTCTTTGAATGGCTAGTGATGCCTTTTGGGCTAACGAATGCACCCGGCTATTTTGTCGATCTGATGAGTAGGGTGTTTCGGGAGTTCCTAAATAATTTTGTTGTAGTCTTTGTTGATGATAATTTGATCTTCTCCAAAAGCAAAGAAGAGCTTGCCCAACATTTGAGAGAAGTTTTGTAAACTCTCTGTGACCATTAGCTTAAGGCGAAGTTCTCCAAATGCCATTTTTGGAGAAAAGAGGTGAGATTCTAAGGGCATGTGGTCTCCAAAGAAGGGATAGCTGTATAACTCGCGAAGGTGGTTACAGTGCAAGATTGGCAGATTCCTAAAAATGCAACCGAGGTGAGAAGCTTTCTGGGGTTGGCAGGTTACTATAGGAAGTTCATTAAGGACTTCACAAATATATTAGCCCCACTCACTAGGCTAACGAAGAAGAACTTGGCATTTTTATAGGATACAGACTGTGACGTTGCTTTCCAATGACTGAAGAGGGCCCTAACAACAACTTAAGTCTTTACTTTGCCTGACGGCAGTAAAGTGTTTACTGTTTACACTGATGCATGTGGTACAGGGCTTGGTGCGGTTCTAATGCAAGAAGGGAAAATAGTATGTTATGGTGGTAGACCATTGAGAGTTCATGAAAAGAACTACCCCACCCATGATCTAGAGCCAGCTGCCATAGTATTTGCATTAAAAACGTGGCGTCAATATTTACTTAGGGAGAAGTTCGAGTTATACACCAATCAAAAATCTCTCAAGTATCTATTCTCACAGAAAGACCTCAATTTAAGGCAACAAAGGTGGATGGTGTTTCTAGCTTCTTATGATTTTGAGATTGCTTATACCCCTATCAAGGGTAACGTGGTGGTAAACACACTAAGTAGGCAGAGGATGGCCTTGAGTCCTCTGTTTGTGGAGAGGAAGAGCTTGGGGTTCATATCAAGTTTTGATTTTAGACCCTTCATCGAAATTTTGCCTGGTTTGATTGCATCCTTGGAGATACGACCAACTCTTATAGATCAAATAGGAGCTTCGCAATAAGGTAACCCGCAAATTTAAGACATCATGGAAAGGCTCAGAAGAGGGGAGACTTCTAGTCACCTCAGTAGATATGCCATAGATGAAAAGGGGTGGTTGCGACGAGATGGAATGCTCTGTGTTCCTCAAACTGGAAGCTTGATAAAAGCAGTCCTAGAAGAAGCCCACCATTCTAAGATGACCATTCATCCAGGCAGTGATAAGATGTACAGATACATGAAGAGGGTTTTCTTTTGCGCTGGGATGAAGAAAGATGTTGCCGAATTTGTTTCTCAACGTTTAGTTTGCTAGCAAGTTAAATCTGAGCAAAAGAAGCCCGAGGGATTACTTCATCCTTTGGAGGTTCCTCAGTGGAAATGGGAAAGCGTCTCTATGGATTTCGTAGATGGTTTTCCTAGACCAAAGAAAGGCAACACCAGTATCTGGTTTGTGGTTGATAGACTCACTAAGAGCGCTCACTTTATTCCAATTAAGAGCAAGAGGACGACATCATGATTGGCAGCAATTTATGTTCGTGAGATAGTTCGTCTTCATGGGGTGCCTTCCAGTATCATAAGCGATCGTGACCCATCTTTACCAGTGAATTTTGGAGGAGCTTGTAAGAAGCATTAGGTATACAATTGTATTTGAGCACCGCTTATCATCCTCAGACCGATGGACAGACAGAGAGGGTGAACAGGATTCTTGAAGATCTTTTGAGGCTATGTATCCTAGACTTAGGAGGGACTTGGTAAGAGCATCTTCCTTTAGTAGAGTTTTCCTACAACAATAGCTATCAGACCATCATCGGCATGGCACCCTTCGAAGCATTGTACGGACGACCCTGTAGATCACCTACTTGTTGGTGGGAATCTACAAAAAGATTATTACTTGGACCAGATATGGTTAGAGAAACGTCCGAAAAGATTGACCTCATTCCACGACGAATGAAGACAGCTCAAGATAGGCAGAAGTCCTATGCAGACAAGAGAAGGACTGACATCGAATTTTAAGTGGGAGACTTAGTTTTTATCAAAGTATCACCTTTGAGGCACGTGGTTCGCTTCAAATCAGTAGGGAAGTTAGCATCTAGGTTTGTGGGACCATTCCCCATAACTGAAAGGATTGGCCAATTGGCCTATAGAGTAAAGCTCCCAGAAAATCTATCTGATGTTCATGATGTTTTCCACGTTTCCCATTTGTGGATATGCCTCCATAACACCGTAGTAATTGTTGAGCCGAGTGTGTTGAAAGAAGTCAAAGTGGAATGGGAGGCGACAGTCAGGCAAGTTCCTACCCGTATTCTAGGATCAGAAGTTAAGAAGTTATGCAAAAAAGAGATCAAGTTGCTAAAGGTTCAATGGGGGGATAACCCAGAAGATGCGACTTGGGAGACCGAAGACAAGATTCGTGCTTCGTACCTTTTCCTTTTCAAGTGTATGTTCTTAACTCCTTTTTCAAAGTTTTATCAGTACTTGTTTCTATCACTTGAGTATATCTTATCCATAGTTTTTTCGACCTTTAGGTAGGAATCCTATGGATGTAAACATGTGTTTGAGACATGTTATGTTTGATGGATGCAAGTGGATGCAAGTGTTTTCTAGTGGTTGCCTGTGGACGCATACACACACATTAGGCACTAGATCGGCTCAATCACTCTCATACAGCATATGGATGTGTGTGCATTTTCTTTTCTTTTATGGATGGAAATGGATGAGTTAGCATATGGATGTTGCACTTGGATGAATGAGTGTGCACACATATAGAGCTTACATGTTATAATAGGGTTATTTGCATACATGTTGGATTCATGGCACTAACGTATATTGCATTAAGGAGGTCAACTGAATCAGTAGACCACCTGATCTTCACATTAGTAATGGGACATATACACACACCTCCGCATATATTCATATAAGCATTAGAAATCTTTAAGGACAATGGATGCCACTGACTTATGGATGAGTAGGTGGATGATGGATGGTATGATATGTATTCTTCTCAACTTGGAGATTTCGGGGACGTAATCCTTTAAGTAGGGGGAATGTAACACCTCGTAATTTTATTAACATTGAATAGGATAAATTAAAAAATAATTAATTTAATATTCAGAATTAAGAGAAATGGACTGCGCCATTGCGTCTGCCTCTAAATTCTGGTCAAGATAGACATTTGGTTTGCATAAAACGAACACTGTATGAAGAAGTTATGAGGTTTTAAGTTTGTATACGCACAGATGAATATATTTACACATATGAGTCAAATATGAGTCAGACACTTTCGAGAACAGTTCGAAAATCAGAAATTCGTCAAGGCGGAAAATTTCCCGCTCTAGGGGGTCGACTCACCCCAGAGGGGTGTGGACACTGGGGTCGACCCCCCTTAAGGGGTGCCGACCTATGAGTCGACCCACCCACAGGGGTGTCTACACCCCTATGGCTGATGTGGCACTCAGCTTCATTGGGCCTGGAAGCTATATATATATGTGTGTGTATAATTCTCCTATCTTCTTCATTGGAAATCATGGATGCCAAATGTTGCCTATGTGCGAACTGAGACGAATCCGTTTTCTTCAAACAATTATCAGTTTTGCAAATCAAATCTAGATATTTAAGATCCAGTTTTTCTCTTTTATAATCCTAACGCAGTGAGTTTCTAGTTACTTTTAGATTTGAATATTTAAAATTAAATCATGAAAGACTGTGATTTGGATATGCTGTAAACTATAAATATATGCTATTGTTAAATCTTATACCATGTCATGATAGATATATTTCTCTAGATCCAATGCAATTATGGTTATTCTATTATGTCATCTTTGTGGTTCTTGAATTGTAACTATATTGTGGTTAATGTATATCTGTTAACTTGGTCAGTTACAATATTGGATAGATCTAATTCTTTATGTAAATCACCTTTCACCTATCATATTGTGGTCAATTTAGATATGTTATAAATTGGACATGTGAATCCATATTTAGATCTAAACATAATACTATGTCATCCTAATTATGTTAGATCTGTTTTTGTGACCACATTATAATTATGTTGGATCTAAATAGTTGGACACCTAAATGGTCAATTAAGATCTCATTATGCTCACTATGACATCATAGTTATGTAGAACTAGTAATTGCCACAAGTTCATCAGTTTTATGCTTATATGTCCACCTTATCACCATGCTAGTTTATGTTTATGCCAAGTTATGTTAAAACGATCACATTGGTTATATTCCATTATTTTCCCTATTATCATTTATGACTAGGCTATTGTCTAGCCTAGGCATGCCGCCAATTTATTTATTTTTTGAAGGAAAAGGTAGTGAATCAGCATGATTCATGCCTAAATATATTAAGTACCATAAAGTAGAAAGTCGTGTATTTACATCATATTTACAACAAAAAGCAGGCAATCGCGACATAGCAGCGATTAATACATACATATACAGCCTGAGGACAAAATAACATAGACTTCATTACATTACATTACATTACATACTTCTGAAAGCAAAAGACATAAAGTAAACCTAGCAGTCATCATCGTCAAGCATCAGGTCCGGTGATGTGCCTCACACGCTTGCGCACCTTGTCAGCGATGCTCTCAACATGCCTCTTCCTAGCCATGCCTGCCCAGTCGAAAACAAAATTAAGGATGGAATAAGTGATACTGTTAGGAGCTTTCAACTTGCATTTAAATTTCCTGGAGTTACGCTCATGCCATAAAATCCAAATGTATGCAAAGTTTAGCAACGCAAAGAAATAACTATTATGCGAATCATCTAAAGCCGGGTAAATGTTTTGCCAAAAGTTATATTGATCTAAGATGAAATTTCCCCAATGCAAATCCAGGAAAAGGAAAACTAAACACTTTGTCCAGACGTAAAACGCAAAGTCGCACTCCAAGAAAAGGTGATGGTAATCCTCATCATCATGACCGCAAAAGACATAACCACTCACTACGGTCACACCTCTTTGTCTTAGCCTGCTAACCGTATTTAATCTTCCATGCATCACAATCCACGTATGAATTTTAACTTTATCGGGAACTTTGAATCGCCACATATATTCAAACCCCAACCTCCTAATCCCAGCGAAATTGATCAACTTGTAAATGCTGCGAACACTGAACATTTTCCTCTCTCCCTCCAACAGCCGAACAAATTCATCTTTATCATTGGTCAAATTCACCTTGTCAAGCAAATCAAAAATACAACACAGCTGAACCAACGCATTACCAGCCACCAATATGGAGAATGTTAGCTTCCACTTGAAACTCGGAGCATCAAAATCATACATCTCACTAACTGTGTAGTTTTTATTACGTGCTATTGCAAAGAGATCCGCAAACTCCACACACAAAGGGATGGGAGAAAGCCAATTATCAAACCATAATGAGGTGTTATGGCCATTTTTCACCACAATCTTAGTACCCAGCTTCAACCAATGAGCATTAAGCATAACATTACGTCAAAACACTGAATACATAGAAGTATCTGAATGTCAATCAAAATTGCCATTGTAACATGTGCTGATTATCCATTCTTTCCAAAGTGCTTGCTTATTATTAATCATAAACCATATCCACTTACAGAGTAACACAGAATTCATGTTCTTCAAGTTAATGACACCAAGCCCCCTTGCTCTTTAGACTTACAAACCTGTTCCCATGAAATCAAACAACTAAGCTTTTTCGTCTCCTTACTGCCAGTCTAGAAAAAGTTTCTACGAATTGGATCAATTTTCTCCAGCACCCATCCAGGAAAATTGTAGAAGGACATCCAATACATTGGAATTGATGACAGAACAGAATTCACACGTACAAGTCTACCATCCTTTGACAGAGAGTTTCCTTTCCACCTCGCCAGCCTTGTGTCAACTTTTTCAATCAAATGTTGCCAATCTTTCTTCATTAATTTCTTTGGACAAATGCACATACCCAGATAATTCAAGGGGAAATCTTCACCCTTGCAATTAAAAAGTTCAGCACATTACCTGTGTAAATCTGCACTACAACCCAGCATGTAAACACTGCTCTTATGGAAGTTAATTTTTAAACCAGACAGGCTTTCAAAAGCGTAAAGAATAAAATTAAGTGCAACAAGATATTTACAGTTAGGTTTACTAAAAATGATAGTATCATCTGTGTATTGTAAAGAGTTAATACCCCCTACCACATGATCGCTACCAAAGCTGCTGATAATGCCCTCCACACACCCAAATTTCAGAATTTTAGAAAAAACATCTGCCGCTAAATCAAAGAAAAGAGGGTCACCCTGACGCAAAGGCATGCCGCCAATTTATGAGTGTGCTAGTTAGGGAATGGGGAAAAAGGGTTAATATTGGCATAATTTGAGTATAAACATTTTTGGACATATAATTCAAATTATTGGGTAGGGTGGGCATTAACACCTATAAAGGGAAAGGTTTAATTAATTGATTAATTAATTAATAATGGAATGTCTAGTAATTACAATTAGGAATTGTAATGGCACATATGCCACGGGGTTAAGTTGCATTAGTGGTGGAAGTCTGCCCAGACCCGACCGACATATCCAGCAGCCACTAATGTTAAACCTAATGTGGGAGGTCTAAGTGCGCAAATACGAATCAGGCTAAGACATGAGGTTAGGCCCAACTGTGGAATAAGACTGCCCGGACCCGACAGGCATATCCAGCATCCACACGCTGTAGGCCTAATATGGGAGGTCTAGCCCGTTACGAACCATAAATGGACATGGTAATGAATTGGACTACTTAACCAAATCTAATCCATAGGGATTGTATAATTGTGAACTAAATTTAGGGTTAAGTAAATTGATTGGATAGTGGATGGGTTAAGCAAATCTGGAGGGGTGGGTAATATTTACATATAGGCCTACAAACTTAACCCAATAAGGTTATGTAATTAAAGACACCTAGTGGTATACATAACCGGAGGAAAATATAAAAGTTATGTAATTAAGGACACCTTTTAGGGTAAGCACAACTGAATAGGGCTATTTAATTAAAGACATCTAGTGGTATACATAGTCAGTATAAAATCTAGTGGGGGGTACAAGACAAAGGAAAGAGCTTGTATCACAATGTGTGGGACCCATTTCAGTTAGTAACCCAGAGTAAGTATCAAATAAAATACTCCATACTAGGCGGAGAGGGGACATGCTTACTGATTGATTGTAAGATATCCAAACGTGGAGGACGGTGTAGGCAGCGCAAACCGACCGGGCCGTGTGCGTGCATGAGCCGGGCAAAGGGGGATAAGACGACCGTCACACTAGTAGATATGGTGTTGTGCATATCAGTGAGGGGTTTCCAATGTAGGACGTGATACATCCTACTGTGGGGCCGGCACAGAGTATCCACAGAGTAAGGAGACGATCGATTAGAGTAGTGGTTAGGGTACAGTTGGACGTATGCCTTAAGTCTACCACCTTATAGTAGAAAGGATCATCTCATTCTCGTTGTGCTAGTAATATTGCAGAATAATCATTAGAGAAGCGTATACACCTTATCCTGTCAACCTTGTCACACTTGCCATTTATGTAGTGATCTCTCTCTCTCTTATCCACTTTATTTACCTGTCATGTTACTTTTATTTACTTGCTTGCTAAAAGTCATTAGACTCGCCAGACTTTATGTGTGACCCTCTTGTTTCCTCTTCTTTCTTCCGTTCCCCCTCCCCCCGTTCCCAGGGAGGAAACACCTAGGCTTAGTCAGGACTCATATATCATCTTGCTAGAGTTGCATTCGAAGTATGACTCATGTTTTTATCTCTACTATGGTTTTGTCTCTTTTATTTGGGGAATTATGTTTTCTTTCAAGTATTTATGTACTCTGATGTTGAAAGACAAAAGTTATGTTGTTGTAATGGTTTTTGTAGACTCATGGTATTTTGAACCACGGTGTATGATTTGTGTTTGAAATAAAAATTTAAATTTCTTCTGCTATCTTATTTATGTCTATCTTGTAAAATTCTGTGTCTGTTTACCTATAACGCTTCACGAAACTTAATGCATTCCCTTTGTGAGTGACATTAACAGACGTGGGGTGTCATAGGTGCATTCACCAACCCAAAAGGCATGACGAGCCACTTGAGGAAACCATCTAGAGTTCTAAAAGTGATCTTGTCAATACTTTCCTCGGCCGTCCTCAACTGATGAAACCCCATGGCCAATTCTAACTGGGGGAAAACAGATGCACCAACAAGTTGGTCAAACAGATCATCTTTCCTCAGAAGTGGGTGCCTATTTTTTAAATGTGCTTATTCAACTCCCTACAATCCACACATAAGCGAAGCGAGCCATCCTATCTTAGTCATGAAAATGACTGGAGCACCCCATTCTGATATGCTTTACCTAATAAACCCTTTCTCAAGTAGCTCCCCTACTTGCTTGCTAAGCTCTCTCCTTTCTCTCAAAGCCATGTGGCGCACCAGCAATGCAATTGTCTTTGCATTATCCACCAAGTATATCCAGAAATCAATCTCGTGTCTTGGAGATAAATCCCGAACCTCCTCAAAAATATTAGAATACTCACATACTACTGGTACAGATCGTAAATCATCGATAGATGCATCAAGCGATTCTAGGAAACTAAGCCTGACAGACCCCTTAAGGTCACAAGAAATCTTGAGAGTCCTCCCATGGAAAGTGCAAAGCCTAACGACCATCCTCTCACAATCCAGAATGGCACCATACATGGCTAGCCAATCCATTCCTAGAATCAAACCATAGCCCATGAAACCAAGCACATATGTGTCGCACTCAAACTCGATGCCTAACATAGATGTTCTCAAACCCCGACAAATCATAGACAGATGAGCTATGCCCCAACGGGGTTTGAGACAACAATGGGATCCAAAACCATACTAGTACTAAGGTGCAAAGACTCAACCATAGAATCAGATATAATAGAATGTGAAGCACCAGAATCAAAAAGAGTTCTAACAGGATGATCGGAAAGAGGAATCAAATCTTCAACAAAAACATTCCTACCTCTATCCAGTACGCCAACCACGGGAGCGTTCACCTGCCCTCCAGAAGATCCTTCCCTTTGGCCCTCTCCTTGCCTCTTCAGGCACTCCCTACTAAAGTGTCTGACCTCACTACATTGGAAACAAGAATTCTTCCTTTTTCTGCAATCTTTGCTCAAATGACCTACACGTCCACAACTATGACATTTCCTCCTTTTCAAACTTTGTTGTTCTTTCCACCCTTCTTTTGTTGTTGTTGTCCTTTCTTGGGCCACACCTTCTTGTTTTGTGTCTCATCAATCTTAGCCTCTTTCTTTTCATCTTCTTCGTGCATCAATGCCATATCAACGAGTTTCTTGAAAGTTGCCCCCACCGGAATATGAGACATAACCAATCCATGGAGGGGTTCATTCTACCCTCTTGCAAATCTCAAAGCTTTCTTGAATGAGGTATTCACCAACTCCAAACCAAACCTCGCCAATTGATTGAACTTATTGACGTACACTTTGACAGACATGCCTCCTTGCTTAAGTGCCAGAAACCTTTCCATTTGCATACTCGCTTCTGCCTAAGAAAGAAAATTCATCTCGAATCTCTATCGAAAATCATCCCAAGTCTCAATTGGTCGCCCTACTTGTGTCACTTCACACCAAAATGAAGCCTCGTCTTTCATCTGCCAAACGACCAACTGAATCTTCGTACGGTCGTCAACCTCAAAAATCCCAAATAAATCCTCCGTCTCCTTAAGCCTATTCCTTGCTTCTACAAAAGTCTCAGTTCCTCAGAAAGGCATTCCTCCCATAGCACAGAAATCCTTGCATATCTTGGAGAAATTATCCACTTGCGGAGGAGGAGGTGGAGGAACAACGGTTGCAGCTAGGGAAAGGGCGTCTGCTTGGCCTCCAACAGGCGCCGTAGCCTCAAGATACCTATGGAACCAAGCCGGTATCTGAACGCCTTCGGGAATATTCAGTTCCCCAGACATGCTGAAAAGGAAAGGAAAAAGGGATTCAAACAGAGAATCGAAAGATACTTCATATGGCTTTGGGGAATATGTTTTCAAAACAGACTTTTCTTTTTAAAATGCTTTCTTTTAAAACCTTTTGAAAACAATTTTCAAAATCTTTTATCCGATCAGGTAACCTTCAGCTCTGATTCCAAATGTGACATCCTACGTCTATTCATGTCACTCTTTATCAGAATGCATTAAGTTCCGTGAAGCTTTGTAGGCAAACAAAAACAGGAACATCACAAGACAGGTATAAAATAACAGCGGAATTTAAACTTTATTCTTTAAAACGAAAACATCATGGTCCAAAATCCAATTACATCATAAGTCTGAAATACAGAAAACCCATTACATCAAATTAAAATATCAGCCTTGTAAAATCATCAAAGTACAGTAATGTAAAATCATAGTCCCCAAATATCATAGTAGATCAGTAATCAAAGCGGTACATCTAACTAGCTCCAAGCAGAAATAGAAGAGAGAATCCTAATCAAGCCTGAGTATTCCCACCCTGAGAACCTGGGGTGGAAAGGGATGAGAGAGAAAAGGAAACAAAACGGGTCAGACATAAAATCTGGAGATTCCATTTACTTTAAGGATACAAATAAGTAAAAGCATCATGACATGCATATAAATTAGATGAGAGAAATGACAGTATCATAAGATAGGTATAACAGACAGAGCAGGATAAACAGAACATAATATGTTGTGCTTCCCAAATACATTTCTCTGCACCAATACTAGTATAACAGAAACAGAATGATCCCAACAGAAACATATAGTAGAATTAGGTATACTTCTAGTGACGAGTTTTACTCCCAATGATAATAACAGGAAGCCCAGCAGAAATGACAGGTGTTACCCACAATAGTAATAACGGGCTCCTAAACAAGAAGGACTAGATGTACCATAATTACTACCACTACACCATATATGCTAATTAAGCTGTGTTTTTAGCTGTATCTAAAGCACTTAGACATAGACAAAAGCCGTATCAAAAAATGGCGCGTTAAATTTTTAGATATTGCTATAAACCGTATCTCACTAGTGATAACATACGGCTTATAGCTGTATCTAAATTGTATTCAGACACGACCTTTGACCGTATCTAATTATATCTGTGTGTGCACATATGTATATACATGCATATATATATATATGTATGTATGTAAACAGAAACTGTAGCATATATTTTTCATAACACGGCATATATACCATAATTTATACACAAGAATAGCACAATTTATATATATACTCAAAGCATTACAAGATTTTTCATAACACAAACACAATGTAAAGCATACAAGCATATTCAAAGAAAACTGTCAAAGATTTTCATAACAGTACGAAATAATAAAAAAAGGTAAAACCACATGATCAGCCTGATATAACTCCAGTCGAGGCCGGGAAGATTGAGCGTACTTGCTGATCATGCCGCTGAAATGCATGTGTTTACTGTAAATCAAAGCAGTATGAGAATAAGCTAGCTGATGCTGATAAAGTTTTATAACAGCATAAATATTTATATATACACACATTTTAAAACAAAAGCTTAAAAGGCCAACCTGATGATTGGCAGTAAAACTGAATCGTGATGGCCAGCCTGAGTTCCAACCGCTAGCACAAAAGCACCAAAATCTACAGGAAAACGAAGTAATTTTATGCCTGATTGCACACAAAACATTATGTCTTTGTGTTCGTACTAGTAACAGTGAAGGGTATATCGTGTCTTTGTGTTCGTATGTGCATATTTGTCAATTATATGTATAACATGTTTATGATGCTACTGACATGATTTCATGAACTTGTAGCCTAAAAATATACCAGCATCTCATATGCTTTGTGGTTTAACGTGACCTCTAACATCGTATATAGTCGATACACCTCCCCACTTTTTCTGTTTTCTCCAATAAGACTGCATATAAATTCATTAAACAAATTACAAACACTTCACTGGACAGGAGATCGACATTGTAACTCGCTATAGCATACAGAAATGAGCTAAAATGGAACTTGTTTAATGACATATATATAGAAATGATATGTGGACTCAAATGTCTTCTGTTATTATGTACTGACTGAGTTCAACTCAAATTACACTGAAACAAGTCAAAAATAGCACTTTAATTATTGACTGATAATGTCTTCTATGCTTAACTCAGTCAGTACATTGTAACAAGTCAAAATAGCACTTTAATGCCTAATATCCATGTGTTTGCGTAGTCAGTAAGTATATGTCTCAAAGATGAGTGAAATGCCAGTCGTTAAAAATGCAAGGCATCGTTTATGTAAGATACTACGTAGAGATAAGTGTAAAATAATATACACCTGCTCCAACGTCTAAAGTTATTGAATCATCATCTTCGGATGACACACACACTCGACTTTCTGATTAAGAATTTACTAGGCAATCCACCAGGTGGCTGCATTTTAGCTCACGCGCAGGGTCAGTAATCCATGCTTATTAGCTTCATCCAAATGTCGAATGTCGCTTCACTTAACCATTGGAAAAAGCTACTTTCGCTTGCAACTTTCAGTTTCTTTGAAGTAGACTGTGTAGTGCAAGGTAACTTACACTACAGTCTCTGCTACAAAGTAGGGGAAAGTTGCTAGTGAAAGCAGCTTTTTACTAAGGTTAAGTGAAGCAGCATCCATCACTTGGATGAAGCTAATAAGCATGGATACCCGACCCTATGCGTGAGCTAAAATGCAGCCACCTAGTGGATCGCCCAGTAAATTCTTAACCTAAATTTTCAGCAAACCTATAAATATATTTTCAGTAAACTAGTTATCTCTCAAAACAGAGTAAACTTGTTATAAGACAACCCAATTTAAATTTCAAGCATAAGGCAAGATTCAATGACTAACTCATTGTTATTTCATCCTTATGACATTAGTAAACCTGTTAAACATCTCAACATTAGTTTCCAATAGCAATTCAGATGAATAAGTCATTGTTATTTCATCCTTATGACATTAGTAAACCTATTAAACATCCTTATGACATTAATAAACCTTTTATTTCATCCTTATGACATTGTTAACTCATTGTTATTTCTTTGTTTCATGGATATACTGCAATCTAAAATTATACCATACATGTTTCCAGTAGCAATTCAGATGTGTTTAACGTTATCATAAAACATGATTCAAATTTGATTTCTTTGATTCCAGGGTATAACCACAGATCCGTCCCTTACACAAAGTAGCAATTAGCTAACACACGTACATACCAATTCACTTGAAACAGTTAACACACTAACATAAAGTAGCAATCAACTAACACACAAAGACTTCAACTTGTTCCCTACTATCATGCATGCATGCCACAATTCAATTGAAATACATACTTATTGTCGAAGGAGAGGGCTAGGGACCAAGGGTTGTCGTGTTTCTGTCAAAGGAGAGGGTTGTTCATCTCCGCCAGAGGAGGAGATTCCAGAGAAAGGTGGAGGAACGATTTGGTGACCGAAAACCCTAATTTGGGTTTTCAGTCACCACTAAAGTAAAACAAAAGGAAAAGGGAGCGGCCAAAATTTGTGTTCCGAGTGCCTAATTGGATGCACAATATGATACGCATCAAATTTGGCCAAAGGCCGTGTCAAATTAATTGATCCAGGGCTTCCTTGATGGATGGTCAGATTTAGGGTGGTGCGGATCGCAAAATGTAGTTTGATACGGATAAGCACTATCAAATATGGTACGGCTATAACCCGTATTTTATCCCTGTAGCGTTGTAAGCCAAATTGGTTGTTATGGTGTAGTGTACCCTAATCGATTGTCTCCCTATCCTGTAGATACCCTATGCTAGACCCATAGTAGGATGTATTACTTCCTAAAGTGGCAACCCCTTTTTCCGATAGGCACAACCATATCTACCGATGTCACAGCATCTTAATTTCCCGAGCAATCCAGACCCATGCACGCACATGACTCCGTTGGAATGCACCGTCAACACCTCCACCCATATTAACCTCTTATAATCTGCTCAGTAAGCGTACCTCTGACCCCCACCTAGTTCAGGATCCCCCTATGATACCTATATGGGTAACTGACTGATACAGGTCCCTCACCACAAATGATACAAGCCACCTCTAGGCTTGTATCCCCAACTACTAGGATTTTGATAGGTTATGCTTAACAGTTTAACAAATCCGCATAACCTTGGCATATAAAACATGTTAAGTTCATCTGATTCGTATAACCCCCTGCAGACTTAATAAATTTACTTAACGCCCCATCGATTCAAGCAAGTTTACTTAACCCTTACACAATTTGACAGGTTCATGTAACCCCCCACATATTTAAATAGGTTAAGTATTATAGGTTAATTGGTTAATGGTATTTCCCGTTCATGCAATGTTAATGCACCAGACCACTCACATTAAGCCAACCACTTGTGGATGCTGGATATGCCAGGCGGTTTTGGGAAGGCTTCTACAACAAGTTTAGACTTAACCTCGCATCTTAGCATCGTTACGTGTACATTTACGCACCAAACCCCTCACATTAGATTAACCACTTATGGATGCTAGATTTGTCGGACGGTTCTGGGCAGACTTCTACAACAAGTGTAATCTAACCTCGTGTTTAAGTGCAGTTACAATTTCCATTTACTGTAAATTTAGGCATACTCATTTTTAATCAATTACTCATGTTCATCATAAGTTAAGCTCCAAATCCCAGTCTGATTCACGATACAAGTTTTTCTCCAATTTATCATTCCCACCCATTCCCAATTTCGTTCGTTCGCATATTTTAGCGATAGGCCTAGGCTCGAACGTTGCCTGGCTATAAAAATAGAAAGGGAAGGAGGGAGAGAAGAGAACAGAAATAGGCATAATAACATAACAGGAATACGATGACAGAAATAGGCATAATAACAGAATAAGCATATGACAACATAAACATGCATAATGACAGAATAGGCGTATGATAATAGAAATGGGCATAATAGAGATAGGCATATAAGAACTAAACAGAAGATCAGGTGTACAAGTAACAACAGATCTATTTAGCTATGATTCAGGTTATTAACAGGCATATATTTAGATCCAAACATATAAACATGTCAGAATTACTTATTAAATGTTTATATCTAAAAGCAACATAAACTCATAGGGACTGGATCTAAAGAACTGAGAAAAGAGTGTTGATGTTGTAGCAGAGATTCTAGTATACGTATAAATTTTTGTTGTAGAAGATTATGCTAGTTCAATTTGAGTTGGGCCAGCATCTCCTTTTCTCCATTGTTTTTGATGAATAAAACAATAGAAATGAGGTCCTATTTATAGCCTACCACCAATGAATCTGGTGAAGAAACAAATCCCGGTTCAAAGAATGGATATGCCCTGGATCTAGGTGGGGTCGACCCTTGTGTCGACACCCCCTTGTAGTGGTCAACCCCCAACGCGTCGATTTCTCGCGTCATCCCGCCTTTGATTTTGATCTTCCGGACTAGTTTGTATATATATAATTCTCTTATACGTATACAAACTTCATACCTTAATATCTTCTTCATACGATGTCTGTTTTATGCAAACACGGAGTTTATCTTAAGCAGAATTCCGAGATGAACGCAACGGCGCGGTCCTTTTTACTTAATTCTCAATATTTAATTAAGTATTATTTAGTCTATCATTATAGTGTTCTTTAAAATTACGAGGTGTTACAACTATTGTACAAGGCTTCATTCTTATCTAACTAGTAGAAACCTTTCTCCAAGGTTATCTTCGACCTCATAGCCACATAAGTGTGACACTCAACCCTTAAGGGAAGAGTAACTAATCTTCCGACTTAGGGTCATGGTGCCTAGAGAATGATGTGACTAGTTAAAGAACACTGATTCAAGGTTGCAGTCTTGTAAACTTTAGATCGCCCTTGCATCAAACCACAAAGTATATGCATCATTTATCTTAGTTCGGGTGTTGATGAAAAACATTGTTGACAAATGTTTATGTATTCACCAAGGTCAGTGACACTATTTGATATAGTAACATTTTTAGATATCATGAAACTATTTTACAGAAGTAACAGTTTTTTTTTACAGTAATAGTTTTTGATACAATAACATATTTGTATGCATTCTTGCCATGTTTATAAATCGCCATCACTGATGATTTTTATAGTAATAGTTTCCGATAGGATTTTAGTTCCATCATCAGTGTATCACTGCCAAATTGTTGTTTTTTTTTCTTTGTGCATGTTTTTAGTTGTTGCACCTTTTGATATCAGTTTTCAGTTCTAGTTTTCAGTTTCAGTTTCATAAATAATATCTATTTTCAGTTCGAGTTTTCACTTTTCAGTTCTAGTTTCATAAATAATATCTATTGTCAGTTCTAGTTTTCAGTTGTTGCACCTTCTAATTATATTGTTACTTTATTATTATTTATAAAATTGGTATATTTCCAGTCGGTTATAAAATTTGTTTGATTGTTTAGTTTTAGGTGATAAGTCGATGGTGAATGAAGTATGAACAATGACCGATAATTCATAATTATTGTTGTTGTTTTAGGTATGAGCATATTTGTAAATCAAATAATCTATTTATAGTTTTACATGAGCATATTTGTAAATTAAATAATCTATTTGTAGTTTTACTTGTTTGAAACCTAAAAGACTACTGATGTCTAATTGTTTATTGCAATTGTTTCAGGTATTAGTATTAGTGTATCATTATTGATTCAGGTGGGTGTTTTTCATTATTTTTGTATGATTATACTCTATGTTTCTCTATTTTAACTAATGTAATAGCTATTATTACCTCATCAACCAGATGCTTGAGGTTATAGAGAGTTACAACATAGACCTGGAAATTGAGAACTAAAGTTATATATAAACATCTGTTATTTGTACTTTCTCATTTTCTTTATTGTTATCAATTTCATTCTCGTTTACTGTTTTCCATTTTATGCACTTTTTCTATTAGTTCAACTTGTGCAATCCAAGTGTTTTTTCATATGTTAGTTCATTTTTAGTCTGTAGTATTAGTTCGCTATTTTTCCGTTTTGTGCATTCTAATACCCATGAATCATACATTGTCGTTCGAAGTCCAAATTTGAATTCATGTATGTATGTATGTGTGTGTGTCTATATATATGCATATATATATATATATATATGCATCCGTATAAATTTCATTGTAAATCAGATTCATAATTTATCATTTTTTGTACCATGCACGTAATTTTGACACTCATAAATCCCATCAGAAACAATATCAGTGATGGCAATTGGATTAGGATACCACTGCATTTTTTCCAGTACTATGCACCTTCCAATTTTCTTTTGAATGTCAAAATATGAACTTTTGTCAATAGTTTTGGTTAAATAACTTTTTATATACGGGATTTTGCTCGTATCTTGGTGCTTTAGTACAAATTTCTATGTATGGACCATGGTGCAACATTTGCTTAGCTATAAAAATAAACATCTAGACCAGTCAACCTTCTGTTAAATTTAAAGCATTGCAATAAAGGAATTGGCAATTTATGCAGATCCTTGTATTGTACATTGGCAAACCATTATAAGATGATATTATTTCTCTCATTCTATGTAAGCTTGAAAATAAATGTTGTTCGGATAGATTACCTAACCATGTTTGTTTAAATAAAAATCCATAATTACGTGATTATAACCGAAACAAATTAAAACATTTCAAATTATAACCATGTATAAGTTTCAATTAACCTTTTAGTATGATTACTAGCTAATGAATTCAATATGGCATTACATGATGCCATTTTCATATGTACACATGTCACTGTATTGTTTTGTTAATAAACGAATACATATATTTATATTATTTCAGTTCTAAATTCACAAATTTGGCAAGCATAAACGAGGAGAACGACCACGGTCTATTAAATAGGTATCCAATTCAAATTTTCATCTTCATATGAATTCCAGTTGAAAGTTTATGGTTAATGCTCATTTTGTGTTTAGTATAAATTAATAATGCTATTTAAATGTAATGGATAATAAGCTTAATATATGTTATTTATTACTAATAAATGGTAACACATCATGATGATTATCAGCTGATTAATCTGGTTAGCATAAACGAAAGATTTATTTGGTCATCACGAGTATAATACAATCATAATGATTCAAGAATATAATTGGAAAATACTAGATAATTATCAAATGGGCTATTGTAATTTGAGAGTGATATTTCAGTAAATTTGCATGACATAAACTACCTTTTGACAATCTTTGTTAGTTCAGAATTTTGGTCTGAGAGAGATGTTTCAGATGAAATGTGGGAACAATCATCAAAAAACAATCACAAAATAAAAATTAGTTAATAACTTATGATTGTTGTTCTACTAATTTGAACTTATATACTAAAAAGATGAACTTATATCTGACTAATACTATTTATTCCACCAATGGATATTTCTATTTTTACATTTCAGTTGAAGGTTGCCGTGCACCATGCTTGGACTATGCTTCAGGTTGCTATCAGTAACTCATCTTGTATTCAGCAGAAGGAACTGTGCTGTGTCGGTTGTTTGTAGTGGTTGACATGTATTTATGTAATGTGCTTTGAGTTATTATTGTAGTGTAATTTCTATGAAGTATGAACTATTAATGCATGAAATAACTATGCAATATGAACATATCTCTGAAGTATGAACTATTAATGCATGAAGTAACTATGCAGTATGAACTATAACCAAGTATTTTATGTGTGCTTTGTAGACTGTAAAATGGGTAAGTGAGGATGTATAAAGTTGGTCATGCAATGGGTTAATAGTTTAATTTAAGTGGTTAAGCAGTTAATTTGAATGGTTAACCGTTCAAAGTAACCGTTTAACTGGTTAAATAAACCTGTTAACCGCAGTTATGATTAAGCGGTTCGGTGGGTAGAGCAGTACCACAATTAACCGAAAACGTTTAATCGAATTGCACCCTCTTTGCGTTAACCGAAAATTTTAATCGAATGTCATAGTTAACCAACCGCGCCCACCCCTCTGTTCACATGGGGTTCGAAGTGTGAGCAAGATTTCAGAAAATCCTAAAAGAGAGACTGACGAGCGCTCCTGTTTTGACAATTCCAAGTGGGAATGAAGAAGAAATGGTTGTATGCACCGATTCATGTGGTACAGGACTTGGAGCAGTGCTGATGCAGAAGGACAAAGTTGTGGCCTATGAGAGTCGATAACTGAAGCTGCACGAAAGAATTATCCGACTCATGATTTGGAGTTAGCGGTGATCATGTTTGCTCTAAAGATGTGGAGACATTACCTATTGGGAATTTGATTCGAGCTGTTTACGAATCACAAGTCGTTGAAGTATCTTTTCTCGCAAAAGGATTTGAATATTCTCCAGCAACGATGGTTAGAGTTTCTGACATCGTACGATTTGGTATTGCCTATACTCCTGGTAAAGTTAACGTGGTAGCCGATGCGTTTAATCGAATACACACAAGTTGGGACTTATGTTTTCGGAATGGAAGCACCTCGAGTTTTGGTAGGATTTGATTTCAAGCCTAGGTGCGTGCTAGAGCCTGAGTTATTGGAAAGCTTATTGATAAGACCTACTCTCATCGAAAGGATTGGCGAAATTCAGAAGAGTGACACAAAATTTGTCAAGATTATCCACCAGTTGGAACCAGAGGATAAAGAATTCGAGGTCGGTCAAGCGGGTCGGCTTCGAAAGAAAGGACAACCCGTTGTTCTGGACATTGATGGATTAAGAGATGAGGTTCTGAGAAAATGTCATCACTCAAAATTGACGGTTCGTCTAGGTGGAAATAAAACGTAACAGGACATGAAGCGTGCTTACAACAGGGAAGGAATAAAGAGGGATGCTGGGATGTTTATTTCCAAATGCATGAACTATCACTGAGTGAAAGATGAATAGAAGAAGCCGAGTGGATTACTTCGGCCATTAGAAGTTTCTACATGAAAGTGGGAACAAATATATAACGACCTGCATTCTACGCAATGGGGGATCATAGAATATTTATTTCATTCTCATACGAAGTCGTATGGTCGTTAGCTTTGGGAGACGACTATTGGGGTCATTTTCCATGTTCATGATTTTTGCTGAATTTTAAATGACTGTTTTACCCCTAGTGAATCTTGCTTCGCCTACAACTTTTAATTAGTAAGGGGATTTGACATGAAACTACTTCCATTGGACTCGGATGATGGTTTACCTTTCCATAGAGTGGTCACGTTAATCAAATGGAATTACCGTTTGGGAGATATGGCTGAAATAAGGTTTGGAAGGTGAAAAACAACATAATTGGGCTTAACCGTGTGATTAACAGCTAAGCCCATAACCCATTTCGGGATTAGGGTTATGGAAGGGCTGATAGGTTTTGGGAAATCGGTCTTATTCATTTTCAGCCGCCACTTATCATCTCTTCAAACCTAGCAATGGTCTCCAACTCCCAAATCACCTTTTAATCACTTTCTAATCCAAAATTAAGTTAATCAACATCAAATCAAGGCAAATTAACATCAAATTGGAGGTAGAGCTGTTGTGTTGCATTGGGATCCTTGCCAAATCAGAGATATTTTCAGATCTGAGATTTATTTGTGGCTAAGGTGGGTGATTAGTATGTTTTTGCACTAATTACGGCTAATTAAGGGTGATTAGTGATAATTATCGAAATTATGCATTATGAAAATCTGAAAAAATATGTAGAAATTCTTAAATATTCTTTTAGACCTCTATTTGACATTTGGGTTAGTTTGGACATATTTTTCTAATCCTATATTTAAATCATGGCTAAGGGGATAAAGGGAAAAACATGGGCTTTAGGTGTGTTTGATCCATATTTACATGATTATTCATTGTTTTAATGTTTATGGTTGATTCTATATGTTGCTATTACTGTTTGGTATGATTTGTGAATGCATAAAACTGTTAGAGTGATCGAAAACGTCGTCGTGTGGTGTTGATAGCTTGCTAGAAAGTTGCAGGAAATTGGAGCAGGTCCCCGATCGTGAGGCACATCATGACCACGACCCGACCCCGGTCGTGAACCCACCTCACGAGCCGACCACCCCCTCATGAACCGATGCATCATGAACCGGACCAGAGGACGCTCCACGAACCGCCACAAAGGTAGTACCATGAATCGATGCATAACGAGCCTAACCGGAAGACCACGACCAGGATAGGGATCACCAGTGGGTCCCACGAACCGAACGCAGTCCACGAGCCGACCACGAGTCGCGAACCTGATCATCCACGAACCGTGAGCCAAACTGAGAACTTGAACATTGAACCGAGACATAATGAAGGGTATGAGCTGAACTGAATGGAAACCGAACCACACACTGAAGAGGACCAAAACCCTATATGCAAAGGAAGTCCAAGATGAAAATTTATTACTCAGGATCCAGATAGGAACCAACGAGTTAACTTCATGAGTTGGGCTTTGCTGCGGGACGTGTGCAAAGGGGTTATCGATATCTATAGCTTTAGTTCACCACTGAGAGACGTATTAGTGGCTATGGATCAGCACAATGGGATCATTAAGACTCCCAAGGGAAAGTGATCGTAGTATGGCTATGGATCAGTGCAATGGGGCCACTAGGACTCCCAAGGGCAAGGTGATCGTAGCAAAGGATTAGTGTCTATGGACCAGCGCAATGAGGTCATTAAGACTTCCAAGGGTAAGTGGTCGTAGCAAAGAATTAGGTGATCAAAGCGATAGATATCGCGTGCTTTACGCACTGAGTGAGTGACTTGAGGATGATTTCTATGTTTGATGTTTGCTATCACCATGACATGCACACTCCCATTTTTACACTTTTGTTAGTGTTACCTTAGAGTACTGTACATCTTGTTGTGCTAACTCTTTGGTTGTAGGTCCAGGTTCAGGTATGATTATTTATACCTGTTATTGTTTTGTTTTGCTGCTCTCGCTCATACTAGACTTTTGCCTGACCCAGAGTTTTTTGTCTCTTCTTATTACTCTGGGTGCTCCTAAACGAGCAGACTAGAGACAAGTTAGGTGGTTATGCACGAGTAGATGTCCGGAGACAAGCAGGAGGCTTCCACATACTATTTACATGTATTCTCCCTTTGTTGTTGCTGGTCACTGCTTTGGGCATTAGTAATGTACCATTTCTATTTTGCTTTAGAGACAGTATTTTGAAGTTGTAATAATGATGGTTTGGATCATAAGCTATATTTTGGATTCCGCTGCTATGATGGTTTTGTTTTCATCTTATGCACTGTCTCGCCTGTTTTATGTCAAGTATATGTTATTATTATATTGTATTCCATGTGTTGTGAGATATACCATAGGTTCTTTGATGATTCATTGTTTCAAATCCCTTTTCCTTGAAGAGCGTCCCATTTAGCCGGGCATTGGCATAGAGCATTTCGAGGGAAATGTCGGCTGGTGTGGGGCGGGCCATCACACTTGGTATTAGAGCCTAGGTTGCGTTTTTTACCTAGGGGAAGACATCAGGGAGAAATAGTATATGTATATGAGAGTGCGTATTTGTGATATTTTGTTTTTCAAAGGCTCTATATATATACTATTAGTATATCTAAGGATGAAGTCGCACTGCACTGGCAGCACTATGGAGATGGTTAGTCGTTTTCTCTTTACAGATTTAATGATGAGCCGATATACGAGGAGTACGGGTTCAGGGGCCAATGATAGGAATGTCCCTGATATGAGGATGATGTTTACTGCCTTCATGCGAGAGATGCTTAGGGATGTTCAAGGAGCAGTTCCTAATGCTGCTAACGGTGGTGGTGCAGTAATGCAGGCGCTTAGAGTCGATTTCGCCAAGCTTAACAAGGATTGTACTAGTCTTGGTGGGAATCCGTTTCATGGAACGGAATCGGCTACAGATGTTCAAGATTGGCTTGATAGTTGTGAGCGCATCTTTGAGGATTTGGGAATCGATGATGCGATGAAGTGAAAGCTAGCATCGCGTCAACCACAAGGACGGAATATGAATTGGTGGAATGCTATTTAGAGCAGCTACTCCCAAGGATCAAGTTACTTGGAATCAGTTTAAGACCCGATTTAGTGATAAGTTCATCCCAACTGCTCGGAAATAAGAATTGTTTAGGAAGTTTTTGGAGCTTAACCAGAATGGTAGGGCAGTCTCGGAATATATTGCTGAATTCGATACTGTATCGAAATATGGATTATCTCTTATCAATACTGCCGAGAAGAAAAACGATAATTCATAACTGGCCTAGATGAGTACTTGGGGGAAAGACTGACAAATCATATAGATGAGACATTCGAATCTGTTATGGGAAAGGCATTGAGATTGGAGAGCCTTTACCCTAAGTCGAAGACCGAGGTTGCTATTGCATCTGCAGGAGAGCCAAAACCGCAGGCAAGCTGTAGAGGCAAGAGTAATTCACCGAATAAGAGAAAACAGAACTAAGAGAAGGATGGTCAGAAGAAGAATAAGAAAGATGTTGAGTGCTATAGCTATGGCAAGAATGGCCACAATGCTAAAGATTGTCAAGCAAAGCCAGCGGACATGAAGTGCTTCAATCGCGGCCAAGTGAGACATCATAAGGATAAATGTCCACAACCCCCTAAAGAGAAGAAAATTGTGAAAGCATATGCTATCAACGTTGTTCCTTCTTCGTCGAATGCGCCAACTGTGACGGAGAAAGAAAAGGGCGTCGTCATTCAAGGTATGCTTTCCATTTATGATGTTCATGTTTGAGTGTTGTTAGATACCACGACTTCCCATTCCTTCATATCTAGTGACCCGGTAGATAGGTTGGGATTGGAACCCGAGATTGTCGATAGACCTTTAGTTGTGACAAACCCGATCAGTGGTTCAACTAGCCTTAGTATGATTTATCGTAATTTAGTCTTATCGAGTCATGGATGTATGTTTGCTTGTGATTGCTTTGTTTTGGGATTTACTGGGTTTGGCATTATTTTGGGAGTCAATTGGCTCCAAGGGTTTGGAGTGGTGGTAGACTGTGAGGGGTCTTCGGTGACCATTAGAGCGGATGATGGGCGGAGGGTACTGTTTGGTGGCCTACCTAGTGATGGCGTGATGGGTAGTTCTCTAAATTCCCTCGACATCCCGCATGATGAGTTGTCAGATGTGCCTATTGTTAGCGAGTATCCGGACATCTTCGGGGAAGTGACCAGACTTCCACCACACTGAGAGACCGAGTTTCGGATTGATTTAGTGAAAGATGCCAGACCTGTAGTGATGCCACTTCGTCATGTGGTGCCAAGGGAGCAGCGAGAGCTCAAGATGCAATTAAGCGATCCTTTGAAGAAGGGATTTATCCGAAGAAGTGTTTCTGAGTGGGGAGCACCAGTTGTATTTTCTACTAAGGCAGATGGTTCCCTTCGCTTATGTGTGGATTACGGCGAGTTGAACAAGGTGATGAGGAAGAATAAGTATCCTCTTCCACGGATAAATAATTTGTTTGATTAGTTGAATGGAGCAAGAGTGTTCTCCCAGTCAGATCTCGCGACAGGATTTCATCAGCTCCGAGTAGCAGCTGAGAGTATAACTAAAACGACATTTCGGACACCGTTTGGATTCTATGAGTGGTGGGTCATGCCATTCGGGTTGACCAATGCACCAGCATATTTTATGGATATTATGAATAAGGTATTCAGGGATCAATTTAATAAGTTTGTTCTTGTGTTCGTGGACGATATCCTAGTTTACTCGAGGACAGAGGAAGAACACAAGGAACATTTGAGGATAGTTATGGAGGTGTTGAGGAAACACCAATTAAAAGTGAAATTTTCTAAATGTCACTTCTGAAGGAGGGAAGTGAGATTTTTGGGCCATGTTGTTTCAGAGAATGGTACTGCCGTGGACCCTGCAAAGGTGACTACGATGCAAGATTGGTTTACGCCCAAGAATGCAATAGACATGAGAAGTTTCCTGCGGTTAGCTGGATATTAACATAAGTTCATCCAAGACTTCTCCAAGATAGCGGCACCGTTAACTCAGTTGACCAAGAAGAATCAAGCTTTTGCTTGTGACGGAACGTACGAGGATGCATTCAAGAGTCTAACGGAAAGGTTAACGTGTGCACTAGTGTTAGTTATTCCTAAAGGGAACAAAGAGATGACGATATACACGGATGCCTGTGGCACCGGACTAGGTGTTGTACTGATGCAAGGAGGTAGGGTTGTAGCTTATACTAGTCGGCAACTGAAACTACATGAGAAAAGATATCTTACCTATGATTTGGAACTAGCAGCTATCGTGTTCGCGTTAAAGATGTGGATACATTATCTCTTGGGATAAATATTCGAATTGTTTACCGATCATAAGTCATTAAAGTATCTTTTCTCTCAAAAAGATTTAAATCTTCGTCAGCAAAGATGGTTAGACATCTTGGCTTCATACGATTTCAATATCGCATACACACCCGGAGGGGAAATGCTGTAGCTGATGCATTGAGTAGGAGACATGCCAATTTAGCGGCAATGTTTCTTGAATGGAAGCAATTGGAGTATATTGCGGGATATGATTTCAGACCTAAGTGTGAATTGGATCTAGAGATATTAGCAAGTTTGACGATCAAACCGACTTTGATTGAGCTGATTGGTTCCAGTTAGAGGGACGATCCTAATCTATTGGAAATTATCTCCAAGGTAGAGATGGGTATCGACAGCGAGAAAATGAACAAGTATGGTCTTGATCGAGAAGGATAGCATCGAAAGGATGGGATACTAGTTATACCCAGTGTTAATGGATTGAGAGATGAAGTGCTTAGAGGGTGTCATCACTCGAAACTGACTATACATCCCAATGGTATTAAAATGTACCGAAACATGAAATATACCTACTATTGGGAAGGGATGAAAAGAGACATTGGGAAGTTTATATCCAAGTGCATGCATTGCCAGTTAGTTAAAGCCGAGCAAAGGAAACCAAGTGGTTTGTTACAACCACTAGAAATTCCCGAATGGAAATGGGAACAAGTCTCAATGGATTTCATTGACGGTTTACCAAGGACTAGATTGAGTCATGATAGTATTTGGGTGATTATGGATCAATTGACCAAAATCGCAAGATTTATACCAGTCAAGTCGAATAGAACGGCAACTAAGTTAGCAGAACTATATATGAAGTGGGTAGTGAGATTTCATGGAGTACCCATAGGTATTGTAAGTGACCGAGATCCGTTATTTACTAGTGAGTTTTGGAAGAGCTTACAAGAGGCGTTTGGATCAGAATTACATCTCAGTACCGCATACCATCCCCAAACCGATGGTCAAACTGAGAGGATGAATCGTGCATTAGATGATCTCTTAAGAGCTTGTATATTGGATTTCGGAGGGTCATGGATGACAATTTGCATCTAGTTGAGTTCGCATATAATAATAATTATCAATCCAGTATTGGTATGGCTCCATTTGAAGCTTTGTACGGAAGACCGTGCAACTCACCGTCATGTTGGTTGGAAATCGGTGAGAAATTTATGCTTGGGCCAGATGTAATAAGGGAAACTTCAGATAAGATCAAAGTTACTCAACAGGGAATAAACACTGCCCAAGATAGACAGAATAGTTATGCTGATAAGAGACGAAGAGAATTGAAATTCTTCGTTGGCGACTTGGTATTCGTCGAGATCACTCCATTAAAGAGTGTGATTCGTTTTGGCAGGAGAGGTAAGTTGGCACCAAGGTTTGTTGGTCCATTTTGGGAATTTAGCGTATAAAGTTGGATTACCAGACAAGATGGCGGGAGTGCACAACATATTTCATGTTTCCAAGTTAAGGAAATTCGTGCATGATTCTGATATGACTATTTCACTAGCAATTGGAGGATATCGAAGTGGAATCTGAGGTAGTTGGGAACCACAGAACGATTCGTATTATCGAACATGATACGAAGCAACTTCGAAGGAAGACGGTGAAACTGGTTAAGGTCCAGTGGGGAGATAATGAGAACGACTACACTTAGGAAATCGAGGAGAGCATAAGGAAGTCATATCCAGAACTCTTTACTAGTAAGGTTTTAATCGCGATATAGTTATTCCCTTGTTAATAAACCGCGTGCTAGGATAGGCTTGTTGGTTGTTATGTATGTTTGATTATTTGTAAATGGCTGATAGTCATGCGGGACACCATTGTATGTTTTGGCTAAGGAATTTCGGGGGCGAAGTTTCTTAAGGAGGGAGAGTGTAATGACCCGCATTCTACACATCGGTGGATCATAGAATATTTATTTCATTCTCATACGAAGTCGTATGGCCGTGTAGCTTTGGGGGACGACTATTGGGGTTATTTCCCATGTTCACGATTTTTGCTGAATTTTAAATAACCGTTTTGCCCCTGGCAAATCTTGTTTTGCCTATAACTTTTGATTAGTAAGGAGTTTTGACATAAAACCACTTCCATTGGACTCGAATGATTGTTTACCTTTCCGAACAGTGGTCACATTAATCAAATGGACTTACCATTTGGGAGATATGGCTGAAATAAGGTCTAGAAGGTGAAACACATCATAATTGGGCTTAATCGGGTTATTAAAAGCTACTCCCATAACCCATTTCCGTATTAGGGTTATGGGAGGGATGATAGGGTTTGGGAAATCGGTCTTATTCATTTTTCAGCCACCACGTATCATCTCTTCAAACCAAGGAATGGTCTCCAACTCCCAAATCACCTTTTAATCACTTTCTAATCCAAAATTAAGTTAATCAACATCAAATCAAAGCAAATTAACATCAAATAGGAGGTAGAGTTGTTGTATTACATTGGGATACGTGCTAGATCAGAGATATTTTCAGATCTGAGATTTATTTGTGGCTAAGGCGAGTGATTAACATGTTTTTGCGCTAATTACGGCTAATTAAGGGTGATTAGTGATAATTAGTGAAATTATGCATTATAAAAATCCGGAAAAATTTGAAGAAATTCTTAAATATTATTTTTGCCTCTGTTAGAAATTTGGGTTAGTTTGGACATATTTTGCTAATCCTATAGTTAAATCATGGCTATGGAGATTAAGGGGAAAAAATGGGCTTTGGCTGTGTTTGACCCATATTTACATTATTATTCATTGTTTTAATGTTTATGGTCGATTCTATATGTTGCTACTACTGTTTGGTATGATTTGTGAATGCGTAGAACATTTAGAATGATCGAAAACGTCGTCGTGTGGCGTAGATAGCTTTTTGGAAAGTTACAGGAAATTGGAGCAGGTCCCCGATCATGAGGCACATCATGACCACGACCCGACCCCGGTCGTGAACCCACCTCACGAGCCGACCACTTCCTCACGAACCGATGCATCACGAGCCGGACCAGAGGGCGCTTCACGAACTTCCACACAGGAAGTATGACGGACCGATGCATCACGAGCCGAACTAGAAGACCACAACCAGGACAGGGATCACGAGTGGGTCCCACGACCCGAATGTGGTCCACGAGCCGACCACGAGTTGTGAACCAGAGCATCCACGAACCGCAAGCTGAGCTGAGAACTTGAACATTGAACCGAGACATGATGAAGGGTATGAGCTGAACTGAATGGAAACTGAACCACACACTGAAGAGGACCAAAACCCGAGATGCAAAGGAAGTCCAAAATGAGAAGTTATTACCATGGATCCAGATGGGAACCCATGAGTTAACTTCATGAGTTGGGCTTTGTTGCGGGACGTTTGCAAAGGGGTTATCGATATCTATAGCTTTAGTTCACCACTGAGAGACGGATTAGTGGCTATGGATCAACGCAGTGGGATCATTAAGACTCCCAAGGGCAAGTGATCGTAGTATGGCTATGGATCAGTGCAAATGGGCCACTAAGACTCCTAAGGGAAAGGCGGTCATAACAAAGTATTAGTGACTATGGACCAGCGCAATGGGGTCATTAAGACTTCCAAGGGCACGTGGTCATAGCAAAGAATTGGGTGATCAAAGTGGTAGATATCGTATGCTTTACGCACTGAGTGAGTGACGTGAGGATGATTGCTATGTTTGATGTTTGCTATCACCATGACATGCACACTCCCATTTTTACACTTTATGTTAGTGTTACCTTAGAGTACTGTACATCTTGTTGTGCTAACTCTTTGGTTGCAGGTCCAGGTTTAGGTATGATTATTTATACCTGTTATTGTTCTGTTTTGCTACTATCGCTCATACCAGACTTTTGTTTGACCCAGAGTTTTATGTCTCTTCTTATTACTCTGGGTGCTCCTAAACGAGCAGACTAGAGACGGGTTAGGTGGTTATGCACGAGTAGTTGTCCGGAGACAAGCAGGAGGCTTCCACGTACTATTTACATATATTCTCCTTGTGTTGTTTCTGGTCATTGCTTTGGGCATTAGTAGTGTACCTTTTCTATTTTGCTTTAGAGACAATATTTTGAAGTTGTAATAATAATGGTTTGGATCAATGCTGTATTTTGGATTCCGCTGCTATGATGGTTTAGTTTTCATATTATGCACTGTCTCGCCTGTTTATATCAAGTATATGTTATTATTATATTTTATTCCATGTGCTATGAGATGTACTGCAGGTTCTTTGGTGATCCATAGTTTCAATTCCCTTTTCCTTGACGATTATCCCATGCTAGTCGGGCTTTGGCACAACACATTTAGAGGGAAATGTCGGTTGGTGCGGGGCGGGCCATCACAAAATATCTATGGATTTTATTGATGGACTACTTAGAACCAGGATAGGAAATGAAGGCATTTGGGTCATAGTGGATCGCTTGACCAAAAGCGCAAGGATTATTCATGTCAGATCGACTAGTACATCAAAGTTGGCTAATCTATATATAAAATGGATAGTTCAATTCCATGGTATCATGAAGAGTATAGTGAGTGATTGAGATCCATTGGTTACAAGTGGATTTGGAAGAAATTGTAAGAGACTTTGGGAACCGAGTTGTATTTATGTACGGCATATCATCCCCATACTGATGGTCAAACCAAGAGAGTTAATCGAGTATTAGAAGGTCTCCTTCGAGCTTGTGTACTGGATTTTGAGGGATCATACGAAGACCATCTACATTTGGTTGATTTTGCATACAACAATAGTTACCAGTTGAGGATCGGGATAGCACCATATGAGGCGTTGTATGGTAGACCGTGTAATTCTACAGCATGCTGGTTAGAGACTGGAGGTAAATTAATACCCGGGCCTGAGATGATAAGAGGTACATCATATTGTATCGAAATCGTTTAACGGATGAAGGCAGTCCAAGATAATTAGAAAAGTTATGCGATAAACGTCGAAAGGATTTGGAGTTCGATGTTGGTGACACGGTTTTTGTGAAGATTTCATCGTTGAAGCACGTAGTTCAATTCGTAAGTAAAGGAAAGTTAGCTCCAATGTTCGTTGGACCGTTTCCGATAGTTGAGTGGATTGGGAAGCTCACATACATATTGGATTTACCCAAGAAGATGTCGGGTGTGCACAATGTTTTCTATGTGTCGTTTCTACATAAGTATGTGCACGATTCGAATGCGGTGGTACCTCCGGATCAGTACAAAGTCCTAGAAGTCGAGTTCGTGGTCACGAAACCTCGTAAGCTGCTTCGTGTTGTGGGGAATGACACGAAATATCTTAGGAGAAAGACGGTTAAGCTAGTTAAGGTGCAATGGAATGAGGATGTTGACTATTGTACGTGATAAACGGAAGAGAGTATGAAGACGATCCATCTAGAACTCTCCATTGTTATGACCCATTAATATCGTGTCACCCTTACACCATTGTAGCTTGTACTATTATTGTTAGAATTCTACATGCTAGGTTAAGGATATGGATGCATGACTAGATGGATGCTAGTTTGGATGATTAATTGGCTGCTCGTGGATGATAGGCATGCAGAATGGTTTTTGTTGCTTGTATATGTTTGGAATTTCGGGCGAGAAATTCCTAAAGGGGCGGAATGTAACAACCCGCACTTTACGTATACGACGATCGTAAAATATTTTTATTTAATTCCCTAAGGGTTGGACAATTCTTATTTTTTTGATATGTTTTTTATGGGGATGTGAGACATATCCATAATTTTTACCAGTTTTAATTGTGACCATTTTCCCCCTATCATTTTTGTATAGTGCATAACTTTTCTAGAATTGAATTAGCTGCTGAGATCGATTTCATTGGAAAGGAAATGATGTTACCAATTTCGTAGAGTGGTCACATTAAATATTTGGTTCAATGGTATTGGAAGAATTGTTGTTTTAGTGCTACAAGAATTTCTGGACTGACTAATTAGTCATTAGTGGGCTGATTAGTAAGGCCCATTAAGGCTAGGGATGTTGGCTAAAAATAGAGGGGTAGAGGCAAGCATAATGGTCTAGTTTCTTCATTTCTCTTTTGGTTAAGCTCGTGATCCTCCTTTCTCAATTAAATACATCTCCACTTCATTAATTCTTAGATCAACATTAGAAGATTGAAGATCAACACCAAAAGAGAGTATACTACATTAAATTGGGTGATTTGACTATCGTTCTTCACTGTCCGAATTAGAGATTAGTTGATTTTAAGCTATTTTGAAGATTCGGTGAATGATAAGCATCTCTCGCAGATTCAATTAAGTATATGGGTTGTTTGATCTTATTTTCATCATTTCAAGTCATTTTCACCTAGATCTAAAGGAGTTAAGTATATATCTAGTTTGAGTCACCATAGGATCTAATCTAGTAAGATTATAACGGGTAATACATAAGTTAACTCATGTGTTTATGCAAGTGTAGATCCATTTGTTGATGATTATTGTTAATAATGGTTTGCTGAATTTCACATGTTTTCGATGATTATTTGATGTATTAGTGTTTTGTTGATGATCGCTTGATTGTGTTGTTGAATGGATGCTTGAAATTGCACGGGTTTGTATCAGGTTGGTTTCAAATACGGATGGTGTCTTGTAACGCAAGAAATTGGATGGATCGATGATGCAAAACCATGGATCGGGCAAGTGGTATTTTGATGGATTAGTTGCATTTTTGATGGATTGGCAAGCATGAAACTTGACATGTATCGGTAGCACATTGGCATGGATTGGTCAAGGCAGCGTTTGGCATGGATCGGTCAAGGCAGCGATTGGATATATCGGCAACGTAAAACTCGATGGATCAGCAAAAGATGATGGATCGAGAAAATAAGGATTGTGTGGATCTGGCAAGAGCGCACTGATGGATCGGCCCGTGTTGCAACTGATGGATCGGTCAGGATTGATGGATCAACATAGGGTGCATCGTTGACGGTGGGTCGTGGTGTTAGGAAGGATCGGGCACTTTGATGAATTGGCCTTAGAATGGATCTGCCAAGGGAGAAAACATGAAGCACGCACCTTGAAATTTGATGGATCGACCGTGTACAGGCTGATGGATCATGGAACGATCCATGGTGGGTTGTAGCTTTTCTGAAGCGCTATGAATGTGGACGAAACGCTGTGATTTAATTTTTTACCAAATGATGTTATTTTTGGTTCGACGTTGGATGAGGCTTCGACAGGAGATCAAGGTGGAATGTTCGAAGCATTGTGAGGTGTTCGTTGATTAATGTAATGCAACGAATGTGGAAACGACTCAAAGATGTTTGAGCTCGTAGCTAATTGTTACTCAAGATGATTTGAGCTTATGGATAGTCACTGATGATGACGAATAGAGGTATTGAAGGCCGAGGTATTATCGTTGTTGTTAGTTCTAGCAGACTCAAAGCAAAGGTACAATAGGGATGCCTAAAAGACTAGATGATTGGTCGAGTACCCTGGGTATTGATGAAAGGCCTAAATACATATTGATGAAAGGCGTATGGAGCTTTGCTTGAACCCTGGTTACCATTAGCCCTTGACGGATGGCATAATGTTGATCCAGTCATACAATTAAGGTTGATTTCAAGGCAGGATAGACGGTGATAGCTAGAGTCATGGATGTTGATTTCTTTGCTTGTATCGTCTTGTGTAAACCATTCGAAGTCGAAGGAGACATTTCTTGGATGCTTGTATGATGTTGATTTAGACCTTCGAGGCTCGTGCTTGGGAAATGTTGGTCTCGATTAGGATGGTCTATGCTGGGTAACTATTTTATGTCTTTTTGTTCTATCTGATTGTTTGTAATGACTACCACTGTCGGATGCGGAGGAGATGGGTTTGGGTTCTTCTCTATTAATGTTGGTAGATTAGATGATTGATTTATCTATATTTCTTATATACTTTATTGATGATGTTAGATATATGTTTTATCACTCATTAAGACTATTGTCTGACTGAAGGTTTTATGTTCTCTCTTATTACCTTGGGTTATTCGTCCGGTTTTGGGTGGACAAACTAGGTAGTAGGTAGTAGATCTTGATGAGGACTATGCTGCATAGAGACGACGAGAAGGATGCTTATGTATTATTTTCAACTATACATATCTTGTTGTTTCTGAGTATGACTGATGTATGCTACTCTGAGTGAGCCTGTAGTGAGGCTTCTTGTACAGATTTTGATGTTTTATCTAGATTTATGTTTGGATAGTCTTTTCATGACGATACAAAAGTTAGAAATTTTATTATATGATGCTTCACTATTAATGCTTGTTGTATATGTTCTATTATATTTTATTCCTACGCTGTGAGTTATATGACAGGTTCCGCTTATGTTATTCTACCCTGGCAAGTCTTTCAGCACATTGTTCCTCTTGTTAAGTGCAGGAGTTATGGGCGGTTGTCACATGACTTATACCCTAAAGCTAAAGTTCATCCTTTAGCTCTAATACCATATGGTGATGGCCTAAACTTTCAACCATTGGAAAAAGACACTTTTTTTGAAAATTGGTTCACTTTTATTAATAACAATAAAAGTACATAATAAGGTTACCAAACTAACCTAAATATAAAATGAAAAACATAAAATAAAATACATATGATGTACTAAAGTAAATCCTAAAAGAGGGTTTTGAACCCATGATGAGGTTACCAACTACATAGCAAGTGTGATCCAGCTGCACTTCTAATCCACTATTACTGTCCTTCGAGTCTTTTCCTTGAGTGGCTGAGATTAAATCAGTTTGCCACTATTCCGTTACTACATGTTGATGAATTCAATATTGAATACATGTAGAAAACAGGTGAAATACTGAACTAATTCCCAAGTGACAAAACAATTTCCCTTTGCTGTATGCAAATTCAAATTCCTACCACCCTACCACTACAGTTTACATGTTGGGATTCGTGTGTAATCAAAATGTAAAGATGCCAGGAAGCTTAGGCCTCATGAACTTGTGAAATTTTTGTGATGCATGTTGCCCACATCCACGTTCTCAGTTGTGTAATGTAGATGAACTATTGAACTCTGATATTTGCAATTGAGATCCAATAGTAGTTTACCATTATAAAACATGAACAGTATTTTTATCCTTCCATAGTAAATTGCTCCGGCATTACCCAACCTTGTATTACTGTTTTGAAAACCAAATGTGGTCATACTATCTTTGCCATCTTCGTGTAACTATCATCGTAGACACAAATTCTAGTGCACATATTGCGACCATTTAAAGGAATCACAAAATAGTAAATTTGAAAATTTATGGGGGAGTGAAATCAGTTGAAAATCTGAACCCCAAGTTGGACTCAATTTGTTCGTTAAAAGATGAACCACAAAATCAACCAAACTGTATTTAGCAATTCCTTACAAAACCACAATGAGATTACAGTCGAAATCATGTAGAACAAAATCGGCAGATCGGTTTTGAGAGAGTGGAAGTGAAAGTTCACTTACGTCGGCGATGCCAGTTCCCAACTCCCTGGTGGCTTAATCTCCTGTTTTCGAAACAAACTTCGCTTAATATCTTCTGCGGTAGAACATATGCAGTTGGGTAGATGACGCAGATCATAGTTGAAAATATGTATAGTCTGGTCACAAATCTGGGAATTATGAAGAGCATTTTTTACCAATAGATGAATCCCAGATAGTAGAACACCCAAATCTCGATAAGGAGATCAAATTCATTTCCAGTAGGATAACGCCAAACCTAAGTTTCCAGATCGGTTGAAACTAAATCTGGATGTGGAATTGTGTTAAGGAGATAAATAGAATAGCATTGCAAGTTTAGAAGGCAAATGGCTTGAAACTGCAAAGCAGTCTACGGTTTTTTCTGGATCGCCATTTCCCCCCTTTATTGGAGAGAGGAAGAAGCAGTTTGGAAAATTACACTTAACACATCATTGGTATTCAAATGCCAGTAATTCAAATGCCGCAGTCTAAGTCGTCCAGGGTAGTAACGCATTATAAATAAAAACAAAACATCTCTGTTAATATAACATGAGTTTTTCATAGACATTACATCATATACCAAAAGCTAGATCAAAGCTATACATATCCAAACACAAAGACTACTAGGATGCAAAATGAATAGTGGAAAGTGACAGAGGCTTTAATGAGTAAATCCAAAATGCTGCATCTTCACTCAAAGCTCCACACCCGTATGCTCCATAAAATAGCTCCAAGAACTTCTAATGAAAACATGACTACTAGGATGCCCATGCAAAAAATTAGGGGCACCTAAAGTTTAGAAAAGGAAACAATAAACTTCGGATTAGTCATGAGACTGGTGTAAGAGACTCAAAAATATTTATTTTGTAAAGAAAAAAATTGTATATGCTTTTTTGAAAAATGAAGCTACCATAAGGTATCTCGGCACACACGCGAAAGAATCGTACACATTAGAAGAGGTTTCCCTTATGATAACCAAAAATTCCTTTGATACTTATACCATTTGATATTTTTATTAGTGCATAGTGTTAAAGAAATTTGCAAATAAATTATCAACCTTAGCTAACATAGGTACTCATTATACTATGCCAGCACGTCTCATTTCCTATCAAATTATACAATTAAAACTGTAAGGGTTTGTAGTGGAGTTTGTTTGGATTTCCAAAAATGACCAAGCAAAGGAACTTCCTTATACGATGGGTACGCCTCTAGAGGTATATCCCGAGAACTTGAACAACTCTCTGCTAACAAAAGGCTGGTTTATCTTTGTAACTAGATAACTAACTGTCATGAGTATGCCACCTCCCGGTCATTACCGACCTTTAACCGGGTGTCCAAACACCAACGAACAAACAAGTAAAATACCTGGGCTCTATACCATGGTGCCCACTTCGAAATATCTAGAAGGAAAATGGTCATACCCTAAGGGTTGTCAATCCCATAACCTTGCTGCACTTCTCTTTTTCGGTCATTTCCAAGATGTAAGTCTTAATGAAGTCTCTTTAAATAACGCTACGCCTTTAAAATGAAGTAATGCTCTGATCGTCTGCAGCTCAATCACTTAGCATGCAACATTGACAATTCAGAACAGATAACTGATGTTTATCAATATATAACCCTTAAGCATGTTCATTTCATAGAAGGGTGTTAAGTTAAGAGAATAGTTTTCTCCGCCACCAAATAGATATGTATTTAATAGAGATCAGTTGATATGTCATAAATTACAATGCCAGCCATACGATCCATACAAGTTCATTTTGGGACAAACAAAAACCGAATGTGATTTATTCCTCGTCCAATAAAGGAGAGAAGCCCTTGCAAAATTCAGAAATTCTCCAAATATGTTCGGACTTACCACTATATAAAATCTCAATACTGGAGCAACCCAGTGAATAAAATGTCAGCAGGTAGTTCTTTCGATATGAAGATTCCCGGTCTTCAACACTGTTTTTGATATCTTTATTTACTCCATTACGACGTACTTTATTCGGAATGGTTTTCAGATAGAAATCTAATTTCGATCTTTCCGAATAATAAGCGCTACTTTCAAAAAATATGGATACACATGATCTTAATTATGTCTTAAATTATCTTTAATTTCTAAAACTCCAAATTATTGACAAAATAGTTCATTATTCATTTAGAAAGATTTACCAAGGTTTGGATAATGATTAATATGTTTAAAACTTCCAAATCTCAATACTAAATAAAGCGTTGTTAAAAGCGTTACTAAAAGGCTTAGTCTAACTTGTTGATTTAGATAACTTTACAACTTCATAATTTTAGTTCAAATCACTTTTAAAACATATGATTTATTTAAAAAAATCCATATTTTAGATAAATTTTAATTAACCTTTTAAACCATTTTCAATTTCGGTCATCGATTTATACTACCCTGATTTTAATTAAAAATTGATTTGAGCATAACTTGAAATTTGTACATTGAAAACTGATACTTTAATTTTCATTTGAAAATTAATATCAAATGTAAACAAACTTTTCATTTAGGGGAAATCTGACTTAAGTTGCATCATGTATAACATTTGAAGTTAACGGTCAAAATTCGTGAACTTCTGCAGCGCGACTAGCTCTATTTTAAATGTAGTCCAACTTTATATTGAAATTCATCCGATTTTGTAACATTCCATATTTTTGATTGTTAAATATTTAATTTAATTTATTGTTTTAATTATTATATTTGAAATATTAACGAATTTTAATGTTGAATTCATTATTAAAATGAAGTTTGAACATTATATATTTACATAATTATAAATTGAGTTTGAAATGGCGTGGCAGTTCGAATACTGGGTTTTGAACATCAATTGAATATACAAGATTCGATATAAGTCGGATTTCTATGAAATAAGAAATGTTGGAATCGTGTTGGTTATAATTTTTATATAAAAGAGAAAAATCCAGATTTCGTATTATAGATTGTTAGTTATGGCTAAATCAAATTTTAAAATTGTTGCTATGAAAATCGTTGTTTAATTATAGGCCTTTAAAATAGCCATTTTTCAAATAATCTCCGTTTTCGATGAAATTAGTTTCATTGGAACCGTAACATTAAATTATTGTATGGTATTAAATCGCGTGGCAAATCGATGTCGTATGTGACCATGGCAGCCGTAAACGCCCATTCATTTTCTATACCGCGTAATTAATTTAATTTGATAGAGGGGTATTTGGGTATAACTTGAGAAGACTATTGAATTAGGCCGCAAAACCAGTTCCATTGAATTCGTATCACGATTAAAGTCAGGATAGGTACAAATTTTGTTATTTTTGAAGACCGGGTAATTTGGTGTCCAAAATGGTATTGCGATGCGTATAAAAATAGCGTACCGGGAAACAATCTCTGAATGCGACGAAATTGGTGTCGTTGGATTCGTATTAATTAACTATTGTAGGATTCAATTTTTGTGGCAATCGGACTTACCGTTTGATCGTGGCAACGATAAATGCCCTAACCAATTATATTATTTTGGTCAATTCGGACAGGTGTAACTTTAAATGAATAAACGACTGGCCAAATGAACTCCGATTTTAACGAAATAAATTTCATTGGATCCGTAAGGAGGAGGTCTAATAAAATGTAAGGGTTTCAAAGTTGTTGGATTTTTTTGAAATTATAGGAATTTTAAACGCTTGATTTTTCATCGATAATTATAAAGAACTTTTCACCAATGACCTCGGAATTTGATGAAACCTGTCCCACTGGGTCCGGAATATTTTTCATTTTGGGATTACATTATTTTGTCAAAAATGGAGATCGTATGTAGTTGTTTCATTGAATTGCTTCACAATAAAGTTTTGTTTATAATAAAATATAATTTATTCCACCCAGACCAAGAATTCAATATGTTCCATGCACACGTTCTCTTCAATTCCTTCGTGGCAAAGTACATGCAGAAATTTTTTGCTGTCACCCTACCCCAGGTCTAACACCTACTGTTGGATTGAACGTTGTGTCTATTTAAAATTTTCCATTACACTATGGTAGCATTTGAATTTTAAACTACCCAGTTAATGTTCGCGTTCGCGTCGGACATGTCGGGCGCTTCTGACGCGTTGATGTGGAGCCCACACATTTGCCCCTTAAAGCCGAACGGTTCAAAAGTTAGCTTTTGCGTCCGATGCGGCGACGCGTCTGACGCAAGCCAACAGCTAAGTTTTTGCCCCTTTTATACATACCCATACAAATAAAACACATACAAATAATTAATAAAATAATAACTTTACCCCTTTAGTTTACCCCTTTTGTAAAAAAATACGTTCCCCTTTCGTAACAATTCCCCTTTAAAATACCCCTTTCATTTTCCCCTTTCCGTTGTAACCGGTCAAATACCCTAAACTTTTTGGGTGCATGGTCAAAGAAACTACTGTCGCCACTCATTTTCACGAACGGCCAGAAAGCACCACAAAACTCATCCATTTTTCTCGTGATCTACCAACTAAAATCGAAAACTTCCCACAGTGAACCACATCAACTCGGCGAGCTCTGTAATTCTACCGGTGGGGATTTGATCTGGAAGTATGCGGTGGTCAGAATCTATTCGAACAAATGTTGCGTTCTAGATCTAAATACAGGCAATCAGAGGAGTTTGGTGAGGCATGGCTTCAGTCAGCAGTTGAGGTGATGACGGCGCACATGAGGGGGTCCACCGATGCAGTTCTGGTGGAGGAACGTGGTCGCAGTGGTGTGAAATCTAGAGCATGATGTGGGTATCAAAATGGTACCGGCCAAATTCAGGTACAACAGAAAACGTGAAAAGACGAGAGGCTTTTAAGTGGGACAACATCAAATGGGTATAATTCAGATTTAAAGTCGGGCATTTTAAAATGAAAGGGACGAGCAATTGCGTGGGATTTCAAATGGAAGAGAAGCAATATGGGACGGGACTATAAATGCATGGGAGGCTGACGTGCAAAGAATAAGTGGAGAGTATATGGAGAATAGTATATAACATGGGGAACAAATAGGTGAGGCCGGCGTGATCAGACAGTATGGGTGTTTGATGCCTGGACACGGTTTTGAGTGTGAACGAAGGACTGGGAGGGAAGAAACAAAGGGTCAGCCACATATCGTAATAATGTGATTTATTTAGAATAATTATTATAGTTAATTAACATTAACTTAAAAACTTTACTAGCTTTGTCTCTGCGTAGAATAGAATAATAGGAATGGAAGAACAGTACAAACAGTGTGAGGATATAATGTGCGTGTTACCTTTAAACCAAAGTATTAGTTAATTAATTATAATTATCAGATTTGGGTTTGAATATATTTTTAGGATAGTGATTAAATTTAAACATTTACATCATGACAAGAATGCTTGGGCTAGGTTTCTGGAGAACCAGAACAAGTTGACTGATAATGTTTAGAATAAAGTAAATATTGTGGTATTCGACCAAGCAATATAGTATCAATAGAATGATCAATTGTGTGTCATATTATAGAAGAGTCACCAGCGCAGAGTAAGAAATTGCCATCGTCACATGGCATCTATGTTGAATCCAAAATGGGAAAGTCGGCAGAATTATTTGTCCCACTGGTGATATTTTCCTATTTGAATGAAGAGAGAAGGCAGTAATGAAGTGTAACACCCCACCTCCGCCAGGGTGGCTCTTGCAAGCACCCTGACTTTGGAGGGGTGTTTGAATCAGGTAAACATGCATAATGATATATCAAGGCAGAACAAGAACATATGTATATATGTAAACAGAGTAAAGAAGATAAGTAAATCAGCGGAAGATTTCAAACTATTTCAAAACAAGTCTGATACAACATAATGTCAACTTTCCAAATACACAAGTCTAGATAAAAACAACATCACTGAAAAACTGAAATACATAAGTACTATCCCCAAAATAAGTGATAACCATAGCTAGCTTCATGTCAAGACCGTACATGAGCTAAAATCCCACAAGCAAGCGATCAGAAATCCAAGCTAAGCTCCAATATTCCCACCCTGAGAACCTGGGGGGGGGGAACGGAAGAAAAGAGGCGAAAGGAAAACAGGTCAGTCAAAAAGACTGAGTAAGCCCTACTACAATCAATGTAAACTGATAAAGTTAACTGGCATGAGAAGCAGGGATGAACATAAGGATAACAACATACCAGCATGATGATTAACTAACAAGGTAGATAAAGGTGTCATCGCATAATCAGGTTTAAGGTTTTTGCACCACGGGTGTACTAGCAAACTAACATGATTTGAATAAACAAGTAATGATCCCTTGGCCCAAGCTTTGGCCCAATAATATGAAGTGACCCTAATACGCGGTCCAACCAAACGGTCTAGTCGATCGGCTCCCTATAAGCCTAACTCGTCACGTGTTGGTGTCAATACGGCCCAAACATAATTGTAGTCAGACTGTGCCGGGTCTCCCGTCGGGTGTATCAAGCCCTAGGGTGTCAACCCCTGGACACCATAAACATATGTGCACAGTCTCGATCTACTGGTACCCGTGCATGTTTTCCCCGGCTTCGGACTATATGCACGACCATAGTCCGCCCGGAACTACACCGGCGTACCAATCTGCCGTCGTTTTTGGTCACTTACCTCAAGTCCAGTAATCGTGCCCCCTCCCTAGCCTAGTCCCTAGGGTCTTAATGATACAAACTTGGGATTACTGCTGGAGTGGACCCCATTGCTAGGATTTTCTAGTGGGTTAAGTACGGTTTAACCCTCTTGCTAATCATGGATTAACTTGGTTAAGTGTAACGATGAGTTCACGACTTAACCCTGATTAATCTACCAAGCCCAAATTGGTTAAGTATTAAGTGGACCATGACTTAACCCTAATCATGAGGCATTAATTAATTTAATGTGCCTTAACCTCTCACATTAGACCTTGTTGTGATTACTAGTTAAGCCGGGCGGGTCCGGGTAGCTTTACACCACAACTTGGTCTAACCTCGGGTTCAAGGTACAACATGACCAACTTCTCACATTGGGTCCTATCGTTTGTAGCAACTAGTTAAGCCGGTCGGTTCCGGGTAGTTTTACGCTACAAACTCAACCCAACCTCGAGTTAGTCACACTTATATTTTCTAAGTGTCATGTCCATCATGTTTCCAAAACATATTACAAGTTTTCAAGAATTTGGGTAGACCTAACTTAATAGGTAAATTCCCAATGGGTAGACCTAACTTAATAGGTAAATTCTCAATCTTATGTTTTTATGTCTTTTAAGTTTACCCAACCCCAAACGCAATCCCATCGCTTACATATCGCAATAGCGCATAAAGGATAGAAAGAGGGAACTTGGCATAATCATGACATAAAGGTGTTGAAGCCACAAGTTTAACATGGTGGCATATGAAATGTACATATGTTCATATACTTGCATATTACATTTTTAGGCCTCAAAAGCATGCATAAAACCAAACTTAGCATATTGGTGATACATGGTGATAAATGACATGTAGAAATGGCCATAAGTTCGCATTTAGCCTCACATGCAAGTTATCATAAGAGATATGATAACTTACATGTTGCCAAAATGCAACCTTTAGCATAAAGCTTGAAGCTTTATGTTCATATACTCAAGATAAGCTTGCATAACATGATAACACGAGCAAAATGATCAACCCAAACTTGCATAACATAACTTGCATATCATATGGCAAACTTGCATATCATAACATAGCAAACTTGCATAACATAACATGATAAACTTGCATATCATAACATGGCAAACTTGCATAGCATAACATAGTAAACTTGCATATCATAACATAGCAAACTTGCATAACATAACATGATAGACTTGCATATCATAACATGGCAAACTTGCATAACATAACATGACAAACTTGCATATCATAACATGATAAACTTGCATATCATAACATGGCAAACTTGCATAACATAACATGATTAACTTGCATATCATAACATGGTAAACTTGCATATCATAACATGGCAAACTTGCATAACATAACATGATTAACTTGCATATCATAACATGGCAAACTTGCATATCATAATGATCAACCAAACTTGCATTATTCATTTAACTTTAGAGTTTAAATATGAAAGTAGAAAAGGGCTTACAATGCTTATGAAGACACAAAAATATGACAAAGCCCTTATGCAATCAAATAGACCCAAAATGCAAGCTCTAATAGAAAAACCCTTGAGCCAAAATGATCAAAACCCTTGCTTTATGATGTAAATATGGAAACTTGACTTGAATGCAAGCTAATGATGCTCATACAAGCTTGAAAACACTTGTATGCATTGAAAATCTCTCTTAGGAATTTTATGAAGAGAGTGGAGGCCATGAGAGGAATGATTTTGCAATAGTTTAGTTACTTGAATGAATAATGATGATTTAGGGTTAGGTTAGGGGCTTATTTATAGAGCTTAGGATTAGTTTCAACCTTAGGATTAAACCCTAATTCCAATCTCAGCCCTTAAAATCGAATCTGGCCCCAAAACCTAACCAAAACCCCAAAATAGTGCACCAGGCAAAACAGCCCGGCTGGACCAAGTCGACAGCCAAGTCGACAGGGCTGTCGACTTGGGTCCAACCAAGTCGACTCCCAAGTCGACAGGGCTGTCGACTTGGGTACTCTGGCGGGAATTTTCCCGCCTGCGCCCAACTGCCCTAAATTTCCAAATTCAAACTTCAATTTTAAATCTGTTTTGAACTTGAAATTTTCTGAAAACTTCATTTGGCCTTAATCGGGTCATACGGACTCCGATTTTCGAAAACTCGAACTCTATTTCGCGTATTTTTCCGAGACGAACATAATGGCATAGCCCGTTTCCCTTGATTCAGATTTATAAATTAAATTCTGCCTCGATTTACGTTATAACAGGTTATTGAAAATACGGGTTGTTACATTCTCCCCTCCTTAAAGGATTTCGTCCCCGAAATCTTCAGGTTAGGAAGAACGTATCCTACCATCCAACATCCATCTACTCAAAACATCATCCACGAGCAATCATTGTCCTTACAAGATTCTAAATGTTGTATGAACATATGCAAAGGTGTGTGTATATGTACTTATCTAATGCAAATATCATCAATGCAAATTATGTTAGTGAAAGAATCCATATGTATGCAATTCCTAACATAATGTATAACATCTATATGTGTGCACATAACATACATCCATATGCAACATCCATGTGATAACACAAAAATTTTCATCCATGAATAAGCGTAAACACTCATGCATATGCAATATGAGGAGTGTGTGAGCCGATCTAGTGCCTAATGTGTATAATGCATCCACGAGTAACCACTTGCAAACACTTGCAACCATCAAGCATAACATGTTTCAAACACATGTTTCATCCAAAGGGTTTCTACCTAAGGTTCTCATGACAAGATTAACATGATAAACTAGATAATCAAGACAAACATAGATAGCAAAAGATATGCTACAAAGAGATCGGGAAGATAAGCAGGATATACTCCTTTTGGATTACAAGAAATCCCTTCCTAACCCTGACATGTATTACTAGCCAATAAGTCGTACCTCCCGACAGAAATAGGACCGAGAATGGGACCGAGAGGATATACGTAAAAAGATAACATGCAAGTAAGTTCCACAGGAAAACAAGGATCAAGGATATACTCATAATAAAATGGATATGATGCGCGTATCCAGCCTTCAATCTTCTAAGTCACGTTTCCTTGAGTTTAACTCCACTGTGCTTTGACCATCTTTTACCTCATGATTTCTTAGCTTCTTAACTCTTATTTCCAAATATGAGTTGGAACCCATTTTATTGTCGCCTCTCGTCTTCCTTTTTCACTTACTCTTCTATCATTCTTGGCTTAAACATAACTATGACCTCATGGTTTCATGCAAGCTCTCCAAAATTCACTAGTGAATCCTGGATCTTGTTGACTTACTATAAAGTGTTCCACGCAGCAGAACTTTTCTTGAAAATACCAATCCATGTTGCCAATTACTCTTACTAACGTGATTTTCTATAACTCATGCTTGAACGAAATGAACCATCCGCCTGCGAATGATCGGCCGTACTTAGATTCAGTCGCTTGCCCATGACTTCCCGTAGACTATCCCAAAACTGGCGAGTGAAGATTGAGTCATGGTTACTAACTATACTTTAGGGAACCCCGTGCAACCGCTTTACTACTTCCATTGCGGGGACCTCCAATGGATGTAATAGCCCACCGGGCTTTTTATGACTCGGCCTTAACCTGTTGGCACAACATGCACCTTGGGACAAACTCGGCCACCTCCTCGAGTGATGTGCACCTTCAAGAGCCTTCTTTCTCTCATTGCGTCTTAGCCATCCCTTGCCATCTATAGCGAGGTGTCTTAACATCTCGCCTCGAATCAACTAGTCCATGATCTCGACTAACTGCGGGTCTTCTTTCTGCGAAGTCCCTACTTGTTCCAGAAGGGTAGGTCTAAACTCAAGGGACGCTAACTAACTAATTAAACTGAGAGAACTTCTTATTTCAATTGTCCTCGTCGGAGCTTTTCGGTTTTGAACCGCGACCACTTTAGCGGGATCCACCACTAAGCCTTGCTTAGAAACTATGTGCCCAAGAAATCTAACTTCTTTTTCTCCAAAACGACAGTTGGAGGACTTGGCTTTCAACTGAGCGCTCTAAGCGTATCCATCACCTCCTTGAGATGTCTAGGATGTTCTTCCTCGTTCTTTAAGAAAGTCAGGATATCGTCTACAAAGACTACCACAAACTCGTTCAGGAACTCCCTAGACACCCTACTCATCAAGTCCACGAAGTAGGCAGGTGCATTAGTCAAACCGAATGGCATGACCAGCCATTCTAAGAATCCATCTGGAGTTCTGAACGCGGTTTTGTCTATACTATCCTCAGCTACTCTGAGCTGATGGAATCCAGTAGCAAGATCAAGAGAAAACAGATGTTCCTACAAGCTGAACAAATCGTCAATCCTTGGTAATGGTTGTCTATTCTTCTTGTTCAACTCACGATAATCAACACACGGGCGAAGCGAACTGTCCACATTAGTAGCGAATACTACTAGAGCACCCTCTTCGGAAATGCTTCATCGTATGAAGTTCTTCTCAAGCAACTCCTTGACTTGCTTTCTTAACTCTCATCTCGCGGGACCATGTGCCTAACCGGCCACGTAACTGGCTTGGCATTATCAACCAGATAAATGCGGAAATCAATCTCTCGCTTAGGGGTAACCCCCCTTCACTTCACCTAAGATATCAGGATATTCTCGGACCACCCTCACCGATTGCAAACTATCGATAGACGAGTTGAGGGGTTCAAGATAACACAACATGACGGGACCCATAGGGTTACAAGAAATTTTTGGGGTATTACCGAGGCGAGTCATGAGCCTCACAACCCTATGCTCAAAAATCAAGGATGGCTCCAAAACTGGACAACCCATCCATGCCCAAAATCAACCCATACCCCAAGAAACCGAGAATATAAGCATCACACGAGAACTCTACACTAAAGATAGAGATTTTCAAATCCACGTAGATAATAGACAAATGGGCGGAAACCCCAATTGGATTTGAAACACACACGGGATCATTAACTAGACTAGTACTTAGGTGCAAACTTTCAACTAGATCAGATGAAATAAACTATGCGATGCACCAAAATCAAACAAAGTACAAACAGGAAAATCAGAAATGTAAACAAGACTTTTAACAGAAACACTACCTCGATCAAGAGCTGGAAGAACGATGTTGAGGGGGTGAACTCGCCCTTCAGACGGTCTTGCACACTGAGTCTAACCTTGCCCTTGCTTCTTCGGGCAATCTTTGCTGAAATGTCCAAACTCACCACAACGATAGCATTCACCACTCTTCCTTTTCCTCTTCTTACAATCCTTAATAAGATGCCCAACTGAACCGCAATAATGGCACTTCCTCTTGTCGTTATTGCCCTTGTTGTTGTTCCCCTTGTTGCCTTGACTCTTGTTCTTGTTCTTATTGCCTTGACTGCTCTAACCGCTTGGATTACCCTGATTTCCTTTCCACTGGGAATCAGTCTTCTTGGCTTGAGTATCATTCATCTTGATCTCCTTCTTGTCACTCCTATTCTCTTCATTGAGTAGGGCCATATTCACCAAACTCTCGAAAGTTGCCCCCAAGGGTATATGAGATATGGCCAAACCATGTAATGGCTCGTTTAATCCTAGAGCAAAGTATAGGGCCTTCTTCTGAGCTGTGTTAACCAAGTCCAAACCGAACCGAGCAAGTTGATTAAACTTATCCACGTATTCCCTAATGGTCATGTCCCCTTGCTTTAGTGATAGGAACCCCTCCATCTGAAGGTTCTCCTCTGCTGACGATAAAAACCTCAGTCCAAACCTTCTTTTGAACTCATCCCAAGTCCCAATTGGCCTAGTAGCGGTAGTGACCACCCACCAACGTGCAGCTTCTTCCTTTAACAACCACACTGCCAATAAAACCTTCCTACGGTCATCTATATCAAAGAAGGCGAAAAGATCTTCGGTTTCTTTCAACCAATTACTTGCCTCTACATAAGTCTCGGTTCCAAAGAAATTCTTGCAACCCATCGCCTTAAAGTTCTTACTAGTTTCCGCAAAATCCGCTTGTGGATGCTGAGGGGGAGGAGGAAGAGAAACCTCAGCAACAGGAGGAGGAGGAACATTAACTACCGGAGGAGGAGGAACATTGGCGGGGCCGGCTTCGGTCGCCCTAGCCTCCAAAAGTCTCTTATACCAAATAGGTACGTGTACTCCCTCCGGAATAGCAAAGTTATCAGCCATACTGAAAACGAAGAAAAAGATAGATTCAGAATGGAGAAAAACGAAGGAATTTTGCTAATGGCTTTTTGGGGAGTAGCCTTTAAAATAAACTAGACTTTTCTTTGGAAAATACTTTATACTTGGTTTTGAAAATAGTTTTCCAAAAGTTTTAAAAACCTTTTTGTTCCTTCTCGTAAACCATATGCTCTGATACCAAATGTAACACCCCACCTCCGCCAGGGTGGCTCTTGCAAGCACCCTGACTTTGGAGGGGTGTTTGAATCAGGTAAACATGCATAATGATATATCAAGGCAGAATAAGAACATATGTATATATGTAAACAGAGTAAAGAAGATAAGTAAATCAGCGGAAGATTTCAAACTATTTCAAAACAAGTCTGATACAACATAATGTCAACTTTCCAAATACACAAGTCTAGATAAAAACAACATCACTGAAAAACTGAAATACATAAGTACTATCCCCAAAATAAGTGATAACCATAGCTAGCTTCATGTCAAGACCGTACATGAGCTAAAATCCCACAAGCAAGCGATCAGAAATCCAAGCTAAGCTCCAATATTCCCACCCTGAGAACCTGGGGGGGGGGGGGAATGGAAGAAAAGAGGCGAAAGGAAAACAGGTCAGTCAAAAAGACTGAGTAAGCCCTACTACAATCAATGTAAACTGATAAAGTTAACTGGCATGAGAAGCAGGGATGAACATAAGGATAACAACATACCAGCATGATGATTAACTAACAAGGTAGATAAAGGTGTCATCGCATAATCAGGTTTAAGGTTTTTGCACCACGGGTGTACTAGCAAACTAACATGATTTGAATAAACAAGTAATGATCCCTTGGCCCAAGCTTTGGCCCAATAATATGAAGTGACCCTAATACGCGGTCCAACCAAACGGTCTAGTCGATCGGCTCCCTATAAGCCTAACTCGTCACATGTTGGTGTCAATACGGCCCAAACATAATTGTAGTCAGACTGTGCCGGGTCTCCCGTCGGGTGTATCAAGCCCTAGGGTGTCAACCCCTGGACACCATAAACATATGTGCACAGTCTCGATCTACTGGTACCCGTGCATGTTTTCCCCGGCTTCGGACTATATGCACGACCATAGTCCGCCCGGAACTACACCGGCGTACCAATCTGCCGTCGTTTTTGGTCACTTACCTCAAGTCCAGTAATCGTGCCCCCTCCCTAGCCTAGTCCCTAGGGTCTTAATGATACAAACTTGGGATTACTGCTGGAGTGGACCCCCATTGCTAGGATTTTCTAGTGGGTTAAGTACGGTTTAACCCTCTTGCTAATCATGGATTAACTTGGTTAAGTGTAACGATGAGTTCACGACTTAACCCTGATTAATCTACCAAGCCCAAATTGGTTAAGTATTAAGTGGACCATGACTTAACCCTAATCATGAGGCATTAATTAATTTAATGTGCCTTAACCTCTCACATTAGACCTTGTTGTGATTACTAGTTAAGCCGGGCGGGTCCGGGTAGCTTTACACCACAACTTGGTCTAACCTCGGGTTCAAGGTACAACATGACCAACTTCTCACATTGGGTCCTATCGTTTGTAGCAACTAGTTAAGCCGGTCGGTTCCGGGTAGTTTTACGCTACAAACTCAACCCAACCTCGAGTTAGTCACACTTATATTTTCTAAGTGTCATGTCCATCATGTTTCCAAAACATATTACAAGTTTTCAAGAATTTGGGTAGACCTAACTTAACAGGTAAATTCCCAATGGGTAGACCTAACTTAATAGGTAAATTCCCAATCTTATGTTTTTATGTCTTTTAAGTTTACCCAACCCCAAACGCAATCCCATCGCTTACATATCGCAATAGCGCATAAAGGATAGAAAGAGGGAACTTGGCATAATCATGACATAAAGGTGTTGAAGCCACAAGTTTAACATGGTGGCATATGAAATGTACATATGTTCATATACTTGCATATTACATTTTTAGGCCTCAAAAGCATGCATAAAACCAAACTTAGCATATTGGTGATACATGGTGATAAATGACATGTAGAAATGGCCATAAGTTCGCATTTAGCCTCACATGCAAGTTATCATAAGAGATATGATAACTTACATGTTGCCAAAATGCAACCTTTAGCATAAAGCTTGAAGCTTTATGTTCATATACTCAAGATAAGCTTGCATAACATGATAACATGAGCAAAATGATCAACCCAAACTTGCATAACATAACTTGCATATCATATGGCAAACTTGCATATCATAACATAGCAAACTTGCATAACATAACATGATAAACTTGCATATCATAACATGGCAAACTTGCATAGCATAACATAGTAAACTTGCATATCATAACATAGCAAAATTGCATAACATAACATGATAGACTTGCATATCATAACATGGCAAACTTGCATAACATAACATGACAAACTTGCATATCATAACATGATAAACTTGCATATCATAACATGGCAAACTTGCATAACATAACATGATTAACTTGCATATCATAACATGGTAAACTTGCATATCATAACATGGCAAACTTGCATAACATAACATGATTAACTTGCATATCATAACATGGCAAACTTGCATATCATAATGATCATACAAACTTGCATCATTCATTTAACTTTAGAGTTTAAATATGAAAGTAGAAAAGGGCTTACAATGCTTATGAAGACACAAAAATATGACAAAGCCCTTATGCAATCAAATAGACCCAAAATGCAAGCTCTAATAGAAAAACCCTTGAGCCAAAATGATCAAAACCCTTGCTTTATGATGTAAATATGGAAACTTGACTTGAATGCAAGCTAATGATGCTCATACAAGCTTGAAAACACTTGTATGCATTGAAAATCTCTCTTAGGAATTTTATGAAGGGAGTGGAGGCCATGAGAGGAATGATTTTGCCATAGTTTAGTTACTTGAATGAATAATGATGATTTAGGGTTAGGTTAGGGGCTTATTTATAGAGCTTAGGATTAGTTTCAACCTTAGGATTAAACCCTAATTCCAATCTCAGCCCTTAAAATCGAATCTGGCCCCAAAACCTAACCAAAACCCCAAAATGGTGCACCAGGCAAAACAGCCCGGCTGGACCAAGTCGACAGCCAAGTCGACAGGGCTGTCGACTTGGGTCCAACCAAGTCGACTCCCAAGTCGACAGGGCTGTCGACTTGGGTACTCTGGCGGGAATTTTCCCGCCTGCGCCCAACTGCCCCAAATTTCCAAATTCAAACTTCAATTTTAAATCTGTTTTGAACTTGAAATTTTCTGAAAACTTCATTGGGCCTTAATCGGGTCATACGGACTTCGATTTTCGAAAACTCGGACTCTATTTCGCGTATTTTTCCGAGACGAACGTAATGGAATAGCCCGTTTCCCTTGATTCAGATTTATAAATTAAATTCTGCCTCGATTTACGTTATAACAGGTTATTGAAAATACGGGTTGTTACATGAAGGATGCGGGAAGATTGTAAAGTTGGGTTGTTCATTTGTTTAGTTGGGCCAATTTGGGCTTTCGGATATAAAAAATAATAATATAAAGGAGCCGGGCAGATTTTCGAATGGAGTAGATAGGAAGTGATTGGCTTGCAAATGAACAAATGTAAGAGTTTTAACCGGCCCATATAATTTTATATATAAGGTAATTAAGATTTTTGATTAAATGATTAATTATTTAAATTAAAATCATGTATACTCAACTGTTAATAATTTCTTACTACGTTAACAAAATGGGACAAAACAAATGACGTTGACATTGTACCGTTGAGCACTTCATTCTGGAGATGTATTGGACGACCTTGGAATAAACTGAGAATTTTAGTTGAATTAAACGTTCATTTAATTTAACTAAATCGAACAGTTTGAACATCAGGCGAGTTAAACTCACTCAGTTCTCCCCACTTATATTTTATATATGTCAGGTTTTTGTTTTGTGTGTTATGGTTGCTAAAGGTTGATTGTCTGTTAGTTATATATTCATATATTGATTGAATTTCTGAAATTAAACATCAGTATTAAAACCAAAATCTTATTTTAACGATTGGACCCAATGGAGGTAACTTATCTTGTTGGTCACGTTTATAAAATAAATGTGTATAATTGTTTGAATTGTTTTGTTAATTGGTTGATGTTAAATAGTCGTTATTTACTGTTATAGAAATTATCAGTTAAATGAAATTGAATGATCTGATTTGAAATAACCAGTTTGAATACAAGGAAGAACAGGTTGGAGGGATCCAACGGGATTCCTCAAATATATTAAATATTATTTATTTTCATATTATCACTATATGAACTGTCCTGATTGGGTGATTGATTTGATTACTGATAGTTGACTGGAAATTTGACATTTGTTTTGTTTAAACCAATGGGAAATATTGGTTGAGTAATTGTCAGCATATAGCCTATAAAATCAATCATTTTATAAGTGTTGATTTACCATCAGGCAAATCGACAAAGATGAAGTAATAAAATTTATTTTATAACTAGAGATAGATTTTAAATATATTATTTTGAATTAAAATTTTATTAAAAGGAAATAAATAATTATTATTTAAGTTATAACTGATTATTAATTGATTTTATAACGTAATTTCTGATGTTAATTAGATTTATAACACAAGTGAACAGATTTTAACCTAACGGTTAAATTTGGATAATTGTTTTGTTGAGAAATAATTAACTGGAATTATTTAAATTAATTATATTATTAATTTATTTAAAGTGAGACCTAATTGGGATCGGTTAATGAGATAACCTTGTTTTGAGTTGACTAAATCAACCGTTTTAATTAGGATTATTGTTAAATTAGTGTGTTTTTGAATAAAATAGTTTAATGAATAATGTTTAATTTTAATAAGGTTTTAAAAGGGATTTACTATTTATTTTAGTTAATAAAGAAATTAACTACCTCTACAGTAGTTAATGATCGAAGTAAATTATTATTCGGATTAATAATGATTTAGAAAATTACTTTTTAATTGAAATTCATTTAAAAAGTAATCAAAGTTGAAACGAAATCTAGTTGAATGGTGAAAGGAGTTTATGAATGGGTTTTATATTTAAAACCCAAATTTTTATAACGAAGTTATAAAGAAAATTTTAAATGAATACGATAGTTTAAATTAAATGGTTACTTGATACTTGAATTAAATAAAAAGGAATTGAGATGAAAACAGTTTATATTAAACCAGAGTTTTTAAATGAGGCTTAAAGTGTAAAAGCGTTAATTTTACATTACCATTACTTAATAATGAGATTAACTAAAACTGGAGAATTGAAATAAGATTTCCAAAATGAGAAATAGTTGAATATATTTGAAAAGGGATTGGTAAAAGGGAATTTGGTAAAAGAAGTAGGTCATAGGATTTTGTAACAAAATCCGAATTATAAATTGAATTTGTTTAAAAGGTAAAGATTTGAAAGGTGATGTTTTATAAGAATTGCTTAACTATTGAATTAAGAAATACTGGTTTATTAGAGGAAGAGATGCTCAAAAAGTAAGAAGGTTTATGAAACCGTATTTTGAATAGTTCAGTCAAATGGAATTTGAATTTTTATTAGAATGAAATATTAGTTTACAACTCGTATCTATCTTAAGATGTGAACGTTGTTAATCAAGGTCTAAGAGGTAATTAAAATACCCCAACTTGAACAACTTCAGGATTATCTGAGGATGATATTAGTTAGTAATGGTAAAGAGGTCAGTGATAATTTATTATTTACATTAAAGAAATAATAATGCAACATGTAGTGAAAATTTGAAGATTTTATAATGAGGATTCCAAAGTAAAAGGGAAATAAAAAGGGATTGCGCGAAACTATAACGATATTTTCGAGTTAGAAAGAAAATGTAAAAGTTGAGTTTTATTTAATAAGAATAAGCATTGGGAGTTGTCATGTAATCAATAAAAGATATTTTGTAACGTTGTTTTACGAGTAATAAGTTGAATTGATTTCCAAATATTAGATAGTAATGTGGCTAACATTTTGAAAGTGAAAATAGAAAAACTGGATATGATAGTAATAAAATGAATTTGACTAAAGGATAATCTTATGTTAAATAAAAAGCAAAAAACTATAATCGTAATATCGAAATATTTAAGAGTTTTAAATTTATATTTGTTTCAATTAAAAGTCCAAGTGATGTTGAATACTGAACCAGTGAACTCAATGGATTTTCATGACTGAATCACTGTTTATTCTGATAGTTAAATAACCGACTATTAAATCTGTCTAATACGATTGTTGGTACGGAAAGATCGGGATCGAATTTACATTCTTAACCCATTCCAACCAACAAGTATGTAAAGATATCAAAAGATGATTAAGATGGAGCGTTGAAGACCGTAGATTTTCATAAATGGAAGAATTGCTAATAATCTCTGGTCTGCATCCAAAGATGTAGTGTGATTCTGTCATGGTTGGAATCTACGGATTGCAAGGACTACTCGCTACTAATCCTTGGGGTGATTCCTATATGGGATGCAGTAGGAGAGTGCCTTTGATTCATCCTATTCTTGGATGACTTGTATGAAAGGATGTCTGACATAGTATTTCCAAAGGAATCACGTACGTTGATTTCTTCAAACGTACCATAGTAGGTGGCGGAGGACGATGGATCTTTTAGCTTAACAACTAAAGTATTTTTTGTGGACGTCAACTAGTGATATCTGGCGGATCTAACGATGTGGCATTCAAAGAGAATGGTGGCCAGATGTTCTAAGGATAATCCAAGCCTCAAGCCTCACAACCGAGAAATGACAAAAATTGGGCAGGCAAAATGGCTATGTAGGTCTCTCCCATTAGGGTGTATAATCACCTATCAAGAGAAACTCCTTTTGCTTCTTCAATCTATTTCGATGTTGTCCCTTTCGAGAAACGGTGGTTTAAGCCTAACCGTTGGTGATATACGTTCGATACACTCAAGAGAAATGAGTGGTCGGTCATGTATGGGCCGGGTTGCAAGACGTTCTTGTTGAACCCAGTGTATTCCCCTCTAGAGATACACTATCGGCAGATGGTTCCATACCTTGTTATAGTTGGAATCCAATCTCCAATAAGCGACCATGGTTTTGTTTGTATACTATATATGTGGAGTGTGAGATGCAAGCGTTTTGCTAGATTCTAATTATTTGTATTTAGACACTATCATAATATCAGAATAAGATATTGATTTCAAAATATTTTGGGTTATCGTAATGTAAAAACCATCTGTATTTATGTGTGTATTTGGTCTTACGATTATACTTTTCTTTCAAAAAGGATTTTAACTTTAAAATCAAGTCGGATGACCCCTTTAAAATTAGTGTGTTTTACTCACTCTGGTTCACCAGACTGACCTGGTGTTCGTTATGCTCGGGTTAGACCGGGTTGTAAAGGTCTAAATTATCGGATGCTGCGAAGTCCAGAGGCGAGCTGGAGGTATTCAGACGTATGATATCTAGTATTTATTCCGTTGTGTGACTATATATGACGACAGGTTATTATAACTGTCCAGATGTGGTAATGTACTCTGATGATTGTAAATTTTATTTAAAGTTCTCAATAAAATTTATTTCTATATTTTATTTTCATCTACTGCGATGTGAGTCTCTGATTCTGTGTTGTTGTTGGTTCTTCTTCTTCTTCTATTATAATATTTCTTTCTCTCTTATCTCACCATCTGACTTCTTTCTAATAACTATTTGGTGTTATCTATACTTAAGTTTTGGCAAGTAATACGGGTATGCATTATTGCTAGAATTCGGGCGTCGAATTCTTTTTTGCTGGGTCGTTACAGATTTACTTCAAATTAGGTTAAGAATCCATTTATAACCCTTTTCAAACTAAACTAATACAGTCGCAACACCCCATGGTGAAATACTTGGACGAATAAAGATTCTTCCTTACATATCAACAAGTTGTGCTTTCTGCTCTTTCATCTTCAAATGTGTAACAACCTGGAAAATCAGAACCAATTTAAAAATTTTATTTTGGCAATTTTAATGAATTTTGAATAATTAAAATGTTTTATTTTAAATAATAACGACTAGAAATTTATTTTGAATAGAATTAGAACGTATAAATTTATTTGAATCGAAATTAGAATATAAATATTTATTTTAATTATAAAAGGAATTAGAAATGGCGCGGTAGTTTGAAAATTTGATTTCAAATTTCAAACAAATGTACAGGATTCAAAATAAACCGGATTTTGGTGAAACCAAAAATATTTGAATCTGTTTGAAAATATCTTTCCAATGAATGTGAAAAATCCAGTTTTCATAGCGGGAACTAAAAGTTATGTCCAGTTGAAAATTCAGAATAGTCGCAATGGAAATATAGCCCTTAAAAGAGGCGATTTTGCAAATGACCTCCGTTTTCGACGAACTTTTGTTGGATCCAGAATGTCAAATTATCACTAGATTCCAATTTCCATAATTTTTGAGGTTAACATATGAGCGTGGCAATAGAAAACGTGTTTTGACAGTTTCAGATTGAATTGAATCGACTGGAAATTGGCCATTTTTCAAACGGCCTCCAACTTCGACGAAATTAGTTTTGTTAGGACTGTATCATTAAGACAAAGCTAGAAATATTTTTTCTATAATTTTTGGGGTCAGTATATGACCTCGGCAAATTAAAATGCTTGTTTAAATTTAATATATATTGGTTTATATTTTAATTTTGACAAAAACTAACTAAAACAGTTGAATTGGCTTTCGATACATATCCCATTGTGTTCAAAATGCGGGTATTTAGCTAGGGGCGACACTCGTTGGGCTTGAATTAGAGTTCATAACAATAAACATGTATTTATGGAAATAAAACAATATTAAATTAAATATAAATACTCCTATTGGCCAAATGAATGGGTCAAAACCCTTATTTTCTTTTGTCCGATCAACGCGGTCTGTAGTCGCCGCTCTCCTATGATTCACGATAGAAAAGCTTGGATCTTCCTTCCTTAATCACGCAGAATATACGAAGAATTAATTCCTAGTTCCAAAACGAATTCTGAAGAGATTTTTGCTGGCTTTAAATACAAACGAGTTTGATCAATTTTAGTTGAGAAATTTGTGAGAAATCCCTCTCCAAATGCATCGTCTTCGCACGCCGATCAGAGGTGATTGGGGACATTGGACTCCACCAAACTCAGGGCGGTGAAGGAGGGTGCGTAGGCCGTCGTCGTGGGTACTCCGTTCTGGTGCCGGCGGCTTGGTTGAAGCGCGGTGCTGAGCCCTAGAAATCGACATCAGGAAATCAACGTTCTGATGAGTGATAAAGGTGATTAAGGTAATTAATTAAAGTATTAATTATATTAGTTAACGTTAATAAAGTAATTAACGTGCTATATACTGTAACTTCTTCATACGAGGTCCAAATCGCGCGAAACTGGATCAGTTGCGATCATGGGGACGAGGGCTTCACAACAAGACTAACCGGGTCCCATTTGGAGCTCGTTAGATTTTGGAGCAAATTCAAACACGAACAGAACTGAAATTCAGAAATAAAACCGACGGAGTGGAAATCGACTGAGAGAATTCTCTCACTGAATTTATTTGTAGTTATTTATTTTTATAACTGAATTAGTGTTGACTGCTTGTTTGCTCAATTCCCTCATCAACAGACCATGGACGATTTATTTGATTGTGTTGTGATTGTAATGTGAAATATATATATATATTCGATGTGAAATAATATGTATATATATACGATGTGAAATAAATAAATATATATATATATATATATACGATGTGAATTATATATATATGAAATGCGAAATGTGAATAATATAATATATATATATATATGAAATAAAATATATACACGAAAGGTGAAAAAATATATATATGAAGTATGAAAATAATACATATACGAAAGAAAGAATATACATATGAAGTGTGAAAATAATATATATATATATATATATATATATATGAAATGAAAATAACATATATATGAAACGAAAAATATATATATGAAAAGAATTATGTATATATATAAGAAGTGAAAAATATATATATGAAATGAATTATACATATATAAGAAATGGAAATTATATATATATATAAGAAATAAAAATAATATATATATTTATATGAAATGGAAATAATATATATATGAAATGGAAATAATATATATATGAAATGTGATATATATATATATATATATATATATATATATGAAGTGTGAATGAAATAAATACTGGTTTGTTAAAAATATTATTTTTAACATATATATGAGATGTATAAAATTTTCGTGTAATGGAATATTCAATTTTGATTTGAAATTGAATATGAAGTTGAAATTATTTTTAAAACGAATTCAAAATGATTTATAAAATACGTTTTAAATGGAAATCGATGAAATATATATAATATATATTATATATATTAAATGGCCTTAATAGAACGTGCCGCGCCGCGGCAGTTCGCGAATTTCGACCATTGACTTTGAATTGATGTTACGGGAGATCCAACCGTCGGATTCTCCTAAACCATAATCGTTGTATTCGTATCGAAAAGAGATTTCCAATGAATATAAGGAATTTAAAATCTAACGGGTTGATTTGGAATTATGTCGATGTAAGTGCAGTTCGATGACCGTTTTTGGAAATCGATTGTACGGACCTGATAGAATTATTAAAAATATTGGTAATTTGTGTAAAATCATAATAAATGACTTGACAAGAATTGGGATGAAAAAATTCCAACTTTTTAAAGATAAAAATATATTTTTATCGAAATGAACTAGTTATTAACTAGAATTAAAATCCAATTATTTTTAAATAAATAAATTGGATTGAGAATGGGTTTTAGTATAACCAGAATTTCCAATATATGAATTGGAATGGATTTGAATCGAAATTATCTTTGAAATATTTTGATATTGGATTCCGTGATTATACAGATATTGTGGAGGATTCGGAAGATATATATGTCGTTATACCCAATACGATATTTGTTGATTTCAGAATTTGATAATTAATATAAGCCGATATTATTTTCTATTCAGAGCCTTGTAACTAATATCAAATTGGATTTCGGGTTTGTCGTGAATGGTGTCTTCATTAACACTTTCTTAAACCCAATTGAGAAAAGATTAAATCTTTAATTAAGATTTAATGAAGTTTACCAATTAATTAATATTTAATTGGAATTGAATCGAAATTGGATTTCGGGTTTAGCATTAACTGTGTTTAAATGACATTAGTTCTTTAACCCGAGTAAATGCCGGATTAATTTCCAGAAAGTTGAACAATCGATAAAAAATGATTTTAGAGATTGAAGCCAGTTGGAGTTTGAATAAATCTTTAATTAGATTGTGAATAAATAAATGGTAATTAAATTACCAAGACATAAAAGGGATTGAACCAAATTTACTTGGTTGTTGATATTCATGAATGTGTTTGATTGATTGTTTGGATTGTGCTCGACCAGTTTATGAGCAAGATATGCTTTTACATTTAGCATTGGGTTGGGTAGAAATACTTGTATGCTAACATCTTGTGAAACACTTCACGATTTGACTATGAGATGTGTAGCGGTGCCGTTGTGTTCATTTCAAATTTAATGAATGATTTTGAAATGATATTTTTCTTAAGTGAAAAGAAATGTATTCTCGATTTTGGACAGGGAATGTTTTATAAAAATAATTTATAAAATAGAAAGGATTTCGAGGGCTAACACCCGATTATTTCGAAATGATTTGAAAATGTATTATGGTTTTATATTGTAGTTCATCACATATTCGATTAGTTGCTATTAATGATGTATCTGTTTGGTGGCGGAGAATTTATTCTCTTGCTTAACACCATTCTTCGATATGTACGAGCTCAAAGTTTATGTGATTAATAGACTGATCATATGTCTGAATTGCTAATGTAAAGTAATATATTTTGGTAAGTACTTGTGATTATTATGTTGTGAAATGATTTTACCCACTTCGGGATATAAAATGATTTAGCAAGTATGTGGCTAAGGATCGAGTGACCCGGAAGAGACTAAAAGTATGGGCTGGATCCAGTGCCTTAGGGTGAGTGGTCAGCAGTGTAGCCTGCTCCATGTGTGGGAGGTGCGCGCGCACACACACACACACACACACACACATATATATATATATATATATATATATATATATCGAGTTGGAGAGGCGCTTACTACCTTGAGTGAGGGAAGATTCCCGATATTTGGTTGCATACTTGTTTATATGCATCGTTATGTTTTGGAATCCATATTTCCAAACGATTTGGTTTGAGATCCCGAAGTACAATCTACTTTGATATAAAAGTTAGATATGTATTTCAAATGATTTCAAATAGAAATCGGGAAATAAAATGCAAAGGAATAATTTCTGTAAATTGAATTGGATTTGGAAAATCTAAGTGTGGTGATTAATCTAAATGGATAGATTGGGATATTGCATGTTGATTGATGCATAGTAGATCCATATCTATATTACTGATTATTGTTCATGCACTGGCAATCCAATGGACTAAACCCATTCAGCGTTAGTGGCATGGTCCTGTGATTTGCCTTATCATTTATATAAGTTAATTTTAAATTTTTTGAGTTCTCACACCAGTCCCATGACTGACCTGGAGTTTATTGCTTTAACCTAAACTCTGGGTGCCCATATTTTCCACACGAGCATTCAGTAGTTTAATTTTGTAGATATTTCATTTAGCAGGATTTTGGATCGAAGATTAAGGCTGTGTCCAGAGTATTGATAGCCTTCTGCTGTGTCATTTTATTTGTTTCCGCTGCATTGTATTATATTTATTGTAAATTAATCTTCCGCTGTATTATATTTTGATATACTCTGATATATTCTGTACTATGATGTAACATTATTATGATGTTTATAAAACTCTTCTGTTATTTGTTCTGATGTGTTGTATGCCTAGAGTTAGCGCACATGGGATTCGAACGCTCTTGGTCGGTTTAGCGATCGATTATGTCCGAGCTAAATCCGTATCGTTACAGCTGCTATCAGAGCTTTGGTTAACTCAAATCTTTGGGGTGCAACTCGTTAGAACATAATAAACGACTCATCAGAGGTAGGATTAGTAATATCCTATAGAAGAATCCTCATTAGAGACAGAATCAATAGCATTCTAGAATGAGTGACTCATTAGAGATGGGGTTAGAAATGCCCTAAGATGAATAAAGAGTGATATGTTTATAAGTAACGTATTTGCGATTATATTTATATATATAATCCGACCTTAGAAAATTTAATTTTTGAATATATAAAAATTGTATATATTTGAAAAGTTAATCAACTAATTGATTGATGGTTGTGTTGTCTGATTATTAGTTCAACTAAATAAAAACATTGGAATAATAAATCCAATATGAGAATGAAAAGTTGAATTAAACCAAATTTAACCAATATATGAACGAAAGGTAAATTTAGCCAAATAGAATCAAATTTTTGAACAGAATTGAAAATTTATTTGAATTGCATGCATATACATGCAAATATATTGAACAGGTCATAGCAGGGAAGCTAAGCAGAAGAATAAAATTGTATGCCCGACAATTAGGTACATGTTTACTAATTTATTGGGTTTGGATGATTTTATGAGCCGATTGACTAACCGCTTGGCTTTTTCTTTTTCTTTTTGAATGAGAGGGCCTGTGTGGCAGTTTGGGGATTTTCCCGATGCTCCTCGTACAAAGGAGGTTATGGCGATTTTTTTCGAAAATTTACGGTGCTAGCCAAATTTTTGAAAAGTTTGAAAATTCTTAGAAACTGAAAAGTTGAAGAATGAAAGCTAAACCAAAAGGTTAGTTGATTACTTAAACAACTTTCAGCTCCGTTCCTTTTCGAGGAAGAAAAGACTATAAGTAGGGGAGATTGTAACAACCCAGAAAACCAGAACCAATTTAAATTTTTTATTTTGGCAATTTTATTGAATTTTGAATATTTAAAATGATTTATTTTAAATAATAATGACTAGAATTTTTTTTTGAATAAAATTAGAACGTATAAATTTATTTGAATCGAAATTAGAATATAAATATTTATTTTAATTATAAAAGGAATTAGAAATGGCGTGGTAGTTTGAAAATTCGATTTTAAATTTCAAATGAATGTACATGATTCAAAATAAACCGGATTTTTGTGAAACCAAAAAAATTTGAATCTATTTGAAAATATCTTTCCAACAAATGTGAAAAATCCTGTTTTCATAGCGGGAATTAAAAGTTATGTCCATTTGAAAATTCAGAATAGTCGCTACGGAAATATAACCCTTAAAAGTGGCGATTTTGCAAACGACCTCCGTTTTCGATGAGACCACTTTTGTTGGATCCGGAATGTCAAATTATCGCTAGATTCCAATTTTCATAATTTCTGGAGTTAATATGTGAGCGTGGCAAAAGAAAATGTGTTTTGACAGTTTCACTTTTTAATTGAATCGACTGGAAATTGGCCATTTTTCAAAACGGTCTCCAAATTCGATGAAATTAGTTTTGTTAGGACCGTATCGTTAAGACAAAGCTAGAAACAATTTTTCTGTTATTTTTTAGGTCAGTATGTGACCCTAATAAATTAAAATCTACGTTTAAATTTAATATATATTGGTTTATATTTTAATTTTGAAAAAGAACTGACTGAAATAGTCGAATTGACTTTCAATACATATCCCATTGTGTTCGGAATGGGGGTATTTAGCTAGGGGCGACAGTCGTTGGGCTTGAATTGGAGTTCGTAACAATAAACATGTATTTATGGAAATAAAATAATATAAATTAAATATAAATACTCCTATTGGCCAAATGAATGGGTCAAAACCCTTTTTTTCTACTGCCTGGTCAACGCGGTCTGTAGTCGCCGCTCTCCTACGATTCATGGTAGAAAAGCTTGGATCTTCCTTCCTCAATCACACAAAATATACGAAGAATTAATTCCTAGTTCCAAAACGAATTCTAAAGAGATTTTTGCTGGCTATAAATCCAAACGAATTTGATCGATTTTAGTTAAGAAATTAATGAGAAATCCCTCTCCAAAGGCATTGATTTCGCATGCCGATCAGAGGTGATTGGGGACATCGGACTCTGCCGAACTCAGGGCGGTGAAGGAGGGTTCGTAGGTCGTCGTCGTGGGCTACTCCGTTCTGGTGCCGACGGCTTGGTTGAAGCGCGGTGGTGGGCCCTAGAAATCGACATCAGGAAATCAATATTCTAATGAGTGATAAAGGTGAGGAAGGTAATTAATTAAAGTATTAATTATATTAGTTAACGGTTAATAAAGTAATTAACGCGCTAAATACCATAACTTCTTCATATGAGGTCCAAATCGCGCGAAATTGGATCCGTTGCGATCGTGGGGACGTGTGACGGCAAGGAATTTCGCTCGGTCCGAACCAGTCGCTAAACCGATCCAGGCCGTTCGAAACGCCCTATCGCTTGAGAACACGACAAAACAGAACGCATACAGAAGAACATTTCATTGTATATAACAACAATACATCAGATTACAAGAATATACAGAGTATGAATAAATATTACACAGAAATAACAGAGATTTAATTTACATTTAAATACATAGCAGCGGAAAATAATTCAATACACAACTAGAATGAGATATACGGATACAAAGCTTTCCGGATATCGTTCCAGCTGTAAACCAGGATCCTGTGAATATAAATCTGCAAAACCAAAACTACTAGCTGCCCGTGTCGAAAATAAGGGCACCCAGAGTTTAGGTTAAAACAATAAACTCCAGGTCAGTCATGTGACTGGTGTGAGAACTAAAACAGTTATTAATCTTTATTTTAAATCATTAGGTAAATCAAGGGACCACGCCGTATAACACGGAACGGGTTTCCTCCCAAGAATACCAGTGCATAAAACAAACAGCGCAATGCTAAATAAAGAAAAATGAAGCTGTTATAAGACCCAGGTCCTATCACACAATGCAACGCAAGCCGGGGGATAGGGTTTTTACCTTATAACAGCCAAAGAATGCTTGATACGTTTAAAACAAATCATTTGATACTATTATAAGTGCATAGTGTATAAAACAACTTCAAATCATAAGTATCAATCATAGGCGGCATGAATGCCCCATACCACTATGTCGCCATATATAGGTTATACAATTAAAACCGCAATTGTCACGTATTTGGAAATTGGATTTCCATCTATGAACCGAGGCAAAAGATAGTCCTCAACCGATTCGAGACTGCCTAGCCCGAGTCTCAGGATCAGAACGCATCGACCCTTGGAGCGACAGGGCCGGTCCACACGGAGTGGATTAAAAATGCCTGAGCACTACGTTTCGCCGCCCTTTGGGGCGTAAGCGAGCCAAAAAGTGACTCCATCGGACCCGGATCGTCCGATCTAACCGAGGCGCCTCGCAACAGCAACAACCACATAAGTCAAACTCGTCAGGGCGTGTAAAACCACTGACGCCACTTTTAGCTAGGAGGAAACGTAGGCCCTCCCTGAGGTCCGTCTCCCGTTTTTGGTTCATACCGGGGTGCGAGGCTCGCGAATCAACGCTACACAAAGCTACGCCACAAAGGCCGTGCTTTGATCATCAACCACAAGACTTTGCTTTTCAACAGAAGCCTTGATCATTTGCATCTTAGCATGCCACACAGGCAAACCATCCTATGCAACCGATATCAGTCACACAGAATGAAATCCGATGTCAGACACGCAGTCTATTTACAAGTCCGTTCTGGGTCTGAACGAAACCGGAGGCACCTAGTACCCCGCATATCCATCGATCTCTAAGCACGTCTGGACGATCACCAACTGTTTCCATCTTCTTGGGTGTACAGCCCAATCAAGATCATCAGTTATCACCCAAACGACGTGAAGACCTCCGGTCTTCGACCATCGTCTTCATCTTCGACTTATCGTCGTATCAGTTATTCAGAATGGGATAAACCCGGTCTTTCCGAATAACTCGCGTATATTTTGAATAAGTGTTACACAAACACAACATACGCCTCATTCCAATTCATTAGTCACTAACAGTAAATTAATCAAGAGAATAATTCCCCAAATATTAACCCCGAAGGCCGAAACCAACATCAGATCAATATCCAGAAAACCATTCTGCTTGGCTAACCGACAGTTAGTTTCTAACTTTCTTTTTTTCTATTTTTGAATCTCAATTCAAACTAGTCGGGATTAGCGAACCTTACCGAAGTAATCATTTATTTTAATTTCCCAATCCCAACCTATTCATCCCATGAAGTAAAACTGGTAATACTTCATATCTAACACCACAGTGTTATCGGTAAATTCAATTACCATTTCACGTTCAAATCTAATTAAAGATTTAACTATCGCCTGGAGCAAAACTGGTGATACTCCATTTCGATTATTTCAATCTAATTAAAGATTCATTAAAACTCCACTTAGTTTTAATCGTTAACTGGGTTAAAGAATCCGTGTCATTTAAAACACGGTTCACGATAAACCCAAAGTCACATTCATTAATTATCGGGTTAAAGAACGAGTGTTATTTAAAACACTGTTCACGATAAACCCAAAAATCAATATCAATTCAAATCCAATTAAATATTATTTAATTGGTACACTTCATTAAATCTAAATAAAAAGATTTAATCATTTCTCAACTGGGTTCAAGAACAGTGTTAGTGAAGACACCATCCACGACAAACCCAAATCACATTTGATATTCAATATAAGGCTCTGAATAGAAAATATATCGGCTTATATTCAATATCAAATTCTACGATTAACAAATGTCGTATTGGAAATAACGATACAAATATATCTTTCAAATTTCCATAACAACACCTGTATAATCACGAATTCCAACATCGAAATATTCCGAAGACAATTTCGATTCAAATCCACTCCAATGCAATCATTGGATATTCTGGTTATTTTTGAAACCCTTTTCTAATTCAATTTTTTTATTTAAAAATAAATAGAATTTTAATTCTAGTTCAAAACTAGTTCATTTCGATAAAAATCTATTTTTATCTTTTCAAATAGGGAGTTTTTCATCCCAATTCTTTCTAAATCATTTCTTATGATTTTACATAAATTATTACTATTTTTAATAATTTTATCAAGGCCCGTACAGTCGATTTCCATCAACGGCCATCGAACTGCACTTACAGCGACCTTTTTCGAATTTGATTTGGACATAATTCCAAATCCAACCGTTAGATTTCTAATTTCTAATATTCGATAGAAAGCTCTTTTCGATACGAACCCAACGGTTCCGGTTTTAGGAGAATCCGACGGTCGGATCTCCCGTAATGTCCGTTCGAAGTCAATGGTCGAAATTCGCGAACTGCCGCGGCGCGGCGCGTTCTATTCAGGCCATTATATTATATATATATTATATATAATATATACTTCGTTGATTTCTATTTAAAACGAATTATATAAATAGTTTTAAATTCGTTTCAAAAACAATTTCAACTTCCTTTTACAATCCAAAGCAAAATCGAATTCTTCTTTATAAATTCGTTTTAAAATTCATTTCTATTCAATTCAAATTTCAATTCAATTTGAATTCATCTCAATTCGCTTTCAATTCAATTTGAATTCGTTTTCAATTCAATTCATTTCGAAATCGTTTTCAATTCAATTCATTTCGAAATCGTTAAAATCGATATAAATATCGTTCACGTCAAAATGGCGTCAATCTAATCAACACGGCTTCATAAATTTCTATTTTCAAATATTCTATTTCAAATATTTCTATTTTCAAATAGTTGTTATTATCAAAATATTTCGTTCAACACATGACCAATCTCAATGGATGAAACTGTCAACACATGAACCTTTATTTTATATTGATAAAGATGTAAATTTTATTATTAAAATATTTCGTTCAACACATGACCAATCTCAATGAATGAGTACTGTCAACACATGAACTTTTATTTTATATCGATAAAGATGTAAATTTTATTACTAAAATATTTCGTTCAACACATGACCAATCTCAATGGATGAGACTGTCAACACATGAACTTTTATTTTATATCGATAAAGATGTAAATTTTATTACTAAAATATTTCGTTCAACACATGACCAATCTCAATGGATGAGACTGTCAACACATGAACTTTTATTTTATATCGATAAAGATGTAAATTTTATTACTAAAATATTTCGTTCAACACATGACCAATCTCAATGGATGAGACTGTCAACACATGAACTTTTATTTTATATCGGTAAAGATGTAAATTTTATTACTAAAATATTTCGTTCAACACATGACCAATCTCAATGGATGAAACTGTCAACACATGAACTTTTATTTTATAATATTCTTTATTTTTCAAATTGGAATGAGGCCCAATCAATTACCATATAAAGTTGATTATATGGATTTTCATACAACACATGTATATAATAGCATGGAAAAATAATCAACCATCAACCAAAGTGCACTACACTGTATAAGCATCAAATATAGACATCTAACGCTTAAAACAGCTTGTCAATCAACCGATCGACATATTTAATAAATCAGGATGAGTGAACTTCAAATTTCATCCCAACACCCGTGTGGGGTTTCAAACAATCAAACACAGATTTTAGTTGTGCAGTTGGGCGATGTGTAAAATTTATCGACCCAATCAATGTCCTTCAAATAGGTGTACATAAACAAACCGTCTGGTTTGTAAATGAATATTTTATTTATTCTCATTCACGTTAAAAATTATATTTTTAACGATAAAACATTTTATTCTAACATATGAATTTCTATTCAGTTCATTATTTAAATAAAATGATATTTTCATTTTTCTAACATATTTTAGAAAATTTCGGCGGCATAACGGCACGATACTAGAAACGGGACAAGGCCTAGTGAAGGCCCACGCCATTCACACATCAATCAAATCAATTTTATTTCACCAAACAATTCAGTTCAAACCAAATAATCTAACCAACTACACAACCAAACAAACAAGTCCATGGTATGTGGACGGGTGTCGGGTGCTACTAAACACCGTCTGCATCCTAGTATATATATATATAACTAGAAAAATAGAATTTGAGTGAGAAGTTCTCACCGAGAAGCTAAACCAAACGTCGCGACTCTTCATATGTAGGAAATCTCCATCGTTCTTTCGCCAAGATCTGTTTCACGCGGTATATGTTAAAAATCACATTTTTATTTCAATTCTAAAATTATATTTTTATTTCGCCAAAATTTATGTTCTTACTTCGCTAAAAAAAAAATATTTTTATTCTACCAAAGATCTCATTTTTATACTTCTAAAAATCGAATCTTTTTACTTCTAAAATCGAATCTTTTTTTATTTTAAAAATCGAATCTTTTTATATTTCAAAACCAAATCTTTTTCGCTAGACCATATATAAATGTCGTATTTTTATACTTCTAAAGATCAAATCTTTATATCATTAAAAATCAAATCTTTATAATTAAAAATCAAATCTTTACCTTATAAAAATCTCGACTTTGCTATGATAAAAATCTCAACTTTGCATGTATAAAAATATCAACTTTACTATGATAAAAATCTCAACTTTGCACGCATAAAAATCTGAATTTGCATATCATAAAAATCTAATTACTGTTTATTTAATAATTTAAATAACCTAATTTACATAATAATAAAACAAATAAACAAAAGAAAAACCAAAAACACTCACTGTTGGTTCGATTTTCTCAGAGAAGGGGGAGGGGAAGAGTGGCTCGCCAGACTGCAGGGGGGTCAGCGACGCTGTGGCGGTCGCGGTCAGGAAGGGGGCTCGCGAGGGCATGGGGTCGCGTCGATCGACGAGGGTTTTGGGACTCCGCGCAATGGCTTGTTCGAGGGGCGACGAGAAGGAGGAGAACGGGGGAGGGTGCGGAGGTCCGATGGGGGGAGACGGAGGAAGAAAGCGACGGAGGTTGTGGCTAGGGCGACATCGATTTGAAGAAAGGGGATCGGGGATTTTCTTGAACGAGAAAGTGAGAAGGAGGGGGTTAAAGGAAAAGAAGGGGGTATTATATATTTAATTTAATTATTATTTTATTTTTTGAAAAAGTAACTTTTTAAAACGAACTCCAAATCGAGTCCAACAACTGTCGTCCCTAGCTAATTACCCCCATTCCGAACACAATGGGATTTGTATCGTAAGCCAATTCTGCTGTTTCGACAGGTTTCCATCAAAAATAAAGTATAAATCTGTATATATTTAATTTTAACGCACATTTCTAATTACCGCGGTCACATACTAACTCTAAAAATTCCAGAAAAATATTTTCTAGAATCGTATCGATGATACGGTCCTAACAAAACTAATTTCGTCGAATTCTGAGACCGTTTGAAAAATGGCTGATTTCCAGTCGATTAAAATCAACTGAAACTGTTCAGGTGCGTTTAACTGCGCCACGCCCACATATTAACTCCAAAAATTACGAAACTTGAAACCTAGCAATAATTTGACATCCCGGATCCAACAAAAATGGTTTCATCGAATTCCGAGGTCGTTTGCAAAATGTCCATTTTTAAAGGCCTGAATTCCATAGCGACTCTTCAGAATTTTCAACTGGACATATCTTTTAATTCCCGCTATGAAATCTTGATTATTCGGATTCGTTGGAAAGATATTACCAATTAGATCCTAATGTTTTTGGTTTCACTAAAATCCGGATTGTTTTGCACCCGGTACATTCAATTGAAGTTTGAAATCGAATTATCGAACTACCGCGCCATTTTCAATGCTATTTATAATTATATATAAATATTTATATTCTAACGACGACGCGTATAAATATATACGTTTGAATTATATTCAAAATAAATTTCTCGTTGATATTATTTAAAATATTCTATTTTAAATAATCAAAATTCGCTAAAATTGCCAAAATAAAAATTTTAAACTGGCCCAGATTTTCGGGTTGTTACAATCTCCCCCACTTAAAACTTTTCGTCCCCGAAAAGGAACAAAGTCGAAAGTGGTTTGATTAATCAACTCTACGTTCGATCGGACTTCCATTCTCCAACTTTTCAGTTTCTGAGAATTTTCAAAATTTCAAAAATTTGGCTAACACCCTAAATTTTTGAAAAATTTCGCCATAACCTCCCCTGCACCGGGAGCATCGGGGAATTTCAAATAGCTTCCCCGGTCCTTCAGATCTCAAAAAGAAAAAGAAAAAGCCAAGCGGCTAGCCAATAGGCTCATAAAATCATCATCACCCAAACAAAACAGGAAATTATGTAGTAAACATGTACCTATTTGTCGGGCAAACAAATTTTATTCTCTGCTCTAGCCTCCTTGCTATGACCTGTTCAATGATATATATGTATATGCAAGCAAATGCGACCAAATTTCAATACAGTTCAATATTTGATTCAATTAGGCTAAATGGTTCAAAATTAGCAAACAAATGAACAAACAACACAAACATCAATCAATTAGTGGATTAATGTTTCAAATTCATAATTTTGATACATATAAAGAAAATCATGTTTTGATGCCAAATCACAACAATGTATTCTAGCTATATTAGTTTTGGTTCTCACACCAGTCTAATGGAAATATATAGAAATCTCGCTTTCGAAACTCGAATACCAATTCTGATGATGTCTAGACTATCATCAGAATCGTCTCCGGGCGACTAGAGTGTGACTCCATATCTATCCAGTATATTAAAACTTCAAATACACGTGGATCAGACATATACGCAAAGTCTATATATACTGGACTGTCCAAAATCAATATAAACAAATTATCAAATACGAATAGTTGATTTAAATTTTCAAAACAAAATTTGTTTTCACTTTAAAAAATATACTCTTCACACTCGTTCTAGGATACTACTGATCCTATCTCTAACGAGTCATTCCCATTGGATATTACTAACCCAATATCTGATGAATTCTTTCGTATGGTTCTAATGTGTCTTGTTCTCTGCTTTGTAAACCAAAGCTCTGATACCAACTGTGACGGCAAGGAATTTCGCTCGGTCCGAACCAGTCGCTAAACCGATCCAGGCCGTTCGAAACGCCCTATCATTTGAGAACACGACAAAACAGAACGCATACAGAAGAACATTTCATTGTATATAACAACAATACATCAGATTACAAGAATATACAGAGTATGAATAAATATTACACAGAAATAACAGAGATTTAATTTACATTTAAATACATAGCAGCGGAAAATAATACAATACACAACTAGAATGAGATATACGGATACAAAGCTTTCCGGATATCGTTCCAGCTGTAAACCAGGATCCTGTGAATATAAATCTGCAAAACCAAAACTACTAGCTGCCCGTGTCGAAAATAAGGGCACCCAGAGTTTAGGTTAAAACAATAAACTCCAGGTCAGTCATGTGACTGGTGTGAGAACTAAAACAGTTATTAATCTTTATTTTAAATCATTAGGTAAATCAAGGGACCACGCCGTATAACACGGAACGGGTTTCCTCCCAAGAATACCAGTGCATAAAACAAACAGCGCAATGCTAAATAAAGAAAAATGAAGCTGTTATAAGACCCAGGTCCTATCACACAATGCAACGCAAGCCGGGGGATAGGGTTTTTACCTTATAACAGCCAAAGAATGCTTGATACGTTTAAAACAAATCATTTGATACTATTATAAGTGCATAGTGTATAAAACAACTTCAAATCATAAGTATCAATCATAGGCGGCATGAATGCCCCATACCACTATGTCGCCATATATAGGTTATACAATTAAAACCGCAATTGTCACGTATTTGGAAATTGGATTTCCATCTATGAACCGAGGCAAAAGATAGTCCTCAACCGATTCGAGACTGCCTAGCCTGAGTCTCAGGATCAGAACGCATCGACCCTTGGAGCGACAGGGCCGGTCCACACGGAGTGGATTAAAAATGCCTGAGCACTACGTTTCGCCGCCCTTTGGGGCGTAAGCGAGCCAACAAGTGACTCCATCGGACCCGGATCGTCCGATCTAACCGAGGCGCCTCGCAACAGCAACAACCACATAAGTCAAACTCGTCAGGGCGTGTAAAACCACTAACGCCACTTTTAGCTAGGAGGAAACGTAGGCCCTCCCTGAGGTCCGTCTCCCGTTTTTGGTTCATACCGGGGTGCGAGGCTCGCGAATCAACGCTACACAAAGCTACGCCACAAAGGCCGTGCTTTGATCATCAACCACAAGACTTTGCTTTTCAACAGAAGCCTTGATCATTTGCATCTTAGCATGCCACACAGGCAAACCATCCTATGCAACCGATATCAATCACACATAATGAAATCCGATGTCAGACACGCAGTCTATTTACAAGTCCGTTCTGGGTCTGAACGAAACCGGAGGCACCTAGTACCCCGCATATCCATCGATCTCCAAGCAAGTCTGGACGATCACCAACTGTTTCCATCTTCTTGGGTGTACAGCCCAATCAAGATCATCAGTTATCACCCAAACGACGTGAAGACCTCCGGTCTTCGACCATCGTCTTCATCTTCGACTTATCGTCGTATCAGTTATTCAGAATGGGATAAACCCGGTCTTTCCGAATAACTCGCGTATATTTTGAATAAGTGTTACACAAACACAACATACGCCTCATTCCAATTCATTAGTCACTAACAGTAAATTAATCAAGAGAATAATTCCCCAAATATTAACCCCGAAGGCCGAAACCAACATCAGATCAATATCCAGAAAACCATTCTGCTTGGCTAACCGACAGTTAGTTTCTAACTTTCTTTTTTTCTATTTTTGAATCTCAATTCAAACTAGTCGGGATTAGCGAACCTTACCGAAGTAATCATTTATTCTAATTTCCCAATCCCAACCTATTCATCCCATGAAGTAAAACTGGTAATACTTCATATCTAACACCACAGTGTTATCGGTAAATTCAATTACCATTTCACGTTCAAATCTAATTAAAGATTTAACTATCGCCTGGAGCAAAACTGGTGATACTCCATTTCGATTATTTCAATCTAATTAAAGATTCATTAAAACTCCACTTAGTTTTAATCGTTAACTGGGTTAAAGAATCCGTGTCATTTAAAACACGGTTCACGATAAACCCAAAGTCACATTCATTAATTATCGGGTTAAAGAACGAGTGTTATTTAAAACACTGTTCACGATAAACCCAAAAATCAATATCAATTCAAATCCAATTAAATATTATTTAATTGGTACACTTCATTAAATCTAAATAAAAAGATTTAATCATTTCTCAACTGGGTTCAAGAACAGTGTTAGTGAAGACACCATCCACGACAAACCCAAATCACATTTGATATTCAATATAAGGCTCTGAATAGAAAATATATCGGCTTATATTCAATATCAAATTCTACGATTAACAAATGTCGTATTGGAAATAACGATACAAATATATCTTTCAAATTTCCATAACAACACCTGTATAATCACGAATTCCAACATCGAAATATTCCGAAGACAATTTCGATTCAAATCCACTCCAATGCAATCATTGGATATTCTGGTTATTTTTGAAACCCTTTTCTAATTCAATTTTTTTATTTAAAAATAAATAGAATTTTAATTCTAGTTCAAAACTAGTTCATTTCGATAAAAATCTATTTTTATCTTTTCAAATAGGGAGTTTTTCATCCCAATTCTTTCTAAATCATTTCTTATGATTTTACATAAATTATTACTATTTTTAATAATTTTATCAAGGCCCGTACAGTCGATTTCCATCAACGGCCATCGAACTGCACTTACAGCGACCTTTTTCGAATTTGATTTGGACATAATTCCAAATCCAACCGTTAGATTTCTAATTTCTAATATTCGATAGAAAGCTCTTTTCGATACGAACCCAATGGTTCCGGTTTTAGGAGAATCCGACGGTCGGATCTCCCGTAATGTCCGTTCGAAGTCAATGGTCGAAATTCGCGAACTACCGCGGCGCGGCGCGTTCTATTCAGGCCATTATATTATATATATATTATATATAATATATACTTCGTTGATTTCTATTTAAAACGAATTATATAAATAGTTTTAAATTCGTTTCAAAAACAATTTCAACTTCCTTTTACAATCCAAAGCAAAATTGAATTCTTCTTTATAAATTCGTTTTAAAATTCATTTCTATTCAATTCAAATTTCAATTCAATTTGAATTCATCTCAATTCGCTTTCAATTCAATTTGAATTCGTTTTCAATTCAATTCATTTCGAAATCGTTTTCAATTCAATTCATTTCGAAATCGTTAAAATCGATATAAATATCGTTCACGTCAAAATGGCGTCAATCTAATCAACACGGCTTCATAAATTTCTATTTTCAAATATTCTATTTCAAATATTTCTATTTTCAAATAGTTGTTATTATCAAAATATTTCGTTCAACACATGACCAATCTCAATGGATGAAACTGTCAACACATGAACCTTTATTTTATATTGATAAAGATGTAAATTTTATTATTAAAATATTTCGTTCAACACATGACCAATCTCAATGAATGAGTACTGTCAACACATGAACTTTTATTTTATATCGATAAAGATGTAAATTTTATTACTAAAATATTTCGTTCAACACATGACCAATCTCAATGGATGAGACTGTCAACACATGAACTTTTATTTTATATCGATAAAGATGTAAATTTTATTACTAAAATATTTCGTTCAACACATGACCAATCTCAATGGATGAGACTGTCAACACATGAACTTTTATTTTATATCGATAAAGATGTAAATTTTATTACTAAAATATTTCGTTCAACACATGACCAATCTCAATGGATGAGACTGTCAACACATGAACTTTTATTTTATATCGGTAAAGATGTAAATTTTATTACTAAAATATTTCGTTCAACACATGACCAATCTCAATGGATGAAACTGTCAACACATGAACTTTTATTTTATAATATTCTTTATTTTTCAAATTGGAATGAGGCCCAATCAATTACCATATAAAGTTGATTATATGGATTTTCATACAACACATGTATATAATAGCATGGAAAAATAATCAACCATCAACCAAAGTGCACTACACTGTATAAGCATCAAATATAGACATCTAACGCTTAAAACAGCTTGTCAATCAACCGATCGACATATTTAATAAATCAGGATGAGTGAACTTCAAATTTCATCCCAACACCCGTGTGGGGTTTCAAACAATCAAACACAGATTTTAGTTGTGCAGTTGGGCGATGTGTAAAATTTATCGACCCAATCAATGTCCTTCAAATAGGTGTACATAAACAAACCGTCTGGTTTGTAAATGAATATTTTATTTATTCTCATTCACGTTAAAAATTATATTTTTAACGATAAAACATTTTATTCTAACATATGAATTTCTATTCAGTTCATTATTTAAATAAAATGATATTTTCATTTTTCTAACATATTTTAGAAAATTTCGGCGGCATAACGGCACGATACTAGAAACGGGACAAGGCCTAGCCTTATCCCCGGTCTAGTGAAGGCCCACGCCATTCACACATCAATCAAATCAATTTTATTTCACCAAACAATTCAGTTCAAACCAAATAATCTAACCAACTACACAACCAAACAAACAAGTCCATGGTATGTGGACGGGTGTCGGGTGCTACTAAACACCGTCTGCATCCTAGTATATATATATATAACTAGAAAAATAGAATTTGAGTGAGAAGTTCTCACCGAGAAGCTAAACCAAACGTCGCGAATCTTCATATGTAGGAAATCTCCATCGTTCTTTCGCCAAGATCTGTTTCACGCGGTATATGTTAAAAATCACATTTTTATTTCAATTCTAAAATTATATTTTTATTTCGCCAAAATTTATGTTCTTACTTCGCTAAAAAAAAAATATTTTTATTCTACCAAAGATCTCATTTTTATACTTCTAAAAATCGAATCTTTTTACTTCTAAAATCGAATCTTTTTTTATTTTAAAAATCGAATCTTTTTATATTTCAAAACCAAATCTTTTTCGCTAGACCATATATAAATGTCGTATTTTTATACTTCTAAAGATCAAATCTTTATATCATTAAAAATCAAATCTTTATAATTAAAAATCAAATCTTTACCTTATAAAAATCTCGACTTTGCTATGATAAAAATCTCAACTTTGCATGTATAAAAATATCAACTTTACTATGATAAAAATCTCAACTTTGCACGCATAAAAATCTGAATTTGCATATCATAAAAATCTAATTACTGTTTATTTAATAATTTAAATAACCTAATTTACATAATAATAAAACAAATAAACAAAAGAAAAACCAAAAACACTCACTGTTGGTTCGATTTTCTCAGAGAAGGGGGGAGGGGAAGAGTGGCTCGCCAGACTGCAGGGGGGTCAGCGACGCTATGGCGGTCGCGGTCAGGAAGGGGGCTCGCGAGGGCATGGGGTCGCGTCGATCGACGAGGGTTTTGGGACTCCGCGCAATGGCTGGTTCGAGGGGCGACGAGAAGGAGGAGAACGGGGGAGGGTGCGGAGGTCCGATGGGGGGAGGCGGAGGAAGAAAGCGACGGAGGTTGTGGCCAGGGCGACATCGATTTGAAGAAAGGGGATCGGGGATTTTCTTGAACGAGAAAGTGAGAAGGAGGGGGTTAAAGGAAAAGAAGGGGGTATTATATATTTAATTTAATTATTATTTTATTTTTTGAAAAAGTAACTTTTTAAAACGAACTCCAAATCGAGTCCAACAACTGTCGTCCCTAGCTAATTACCCCCATTCCGAACACAATGGGATTTGTATCGTAAGCCAATTCTGCTGTTTCGACAGGTTTCCATCAAAAATAAAGTATAAATCTGTATATATTTAATTTTAACGCACATTTCTAATTACCGGGGTCACATACTAACTCTAAAAATTCCAGAAAAATATTTTCTAGAATCGTATCGATGATACGGTCCTAACAAAACTAATTTCGTCGAATTCTGAGACCGTTTGAAAAATGGCTGATTTCCAGTCGATTAAAATCAACTGAAACTGTTCAGGTGCGTTTAACTGCGCCACGCCCACATATTAACTCCAAAAATTACGAAACTTGAAACCTAGCAATAATTTGACATCCCGGATCCAACAAAAATGGTTTCATCGAATTCCGAGGTCGTTTGCAAAATGTCCATTTTTAAAGGCCTGAATTCCATAGCGACTCTTCAGAATTTTCAACTGGACATATCTTTTGATTCCCGCTATGAAATCTTGATTATTCGGATTCGTTGGAAAGATATTACCAATTAGATCCTAATGTTTTTGGTTTCACTAAAATCCGGATTGTTTTGCACCCGGTACATTCAATTGAAGTTTGAAATCGAATTATCGAACTACCGCGCCATTTTCAATGCTATTTATAATTATATATAAATATTTATATTCTAACGACGACGCGTATAAATATATACGTTTGAATTATATTCAAAATAAATTTCTCGTTGATATTATTTAAAATATTCTATTTTAAATAATCAAAATTCGCTAAAATTGCCAAAATAAAAATTTTAAACTGGCCCAGATTTTCGGGTTGTTACAGGACGAGGGCTTCACAACAAGACTAACCGGGTCCCATTTGGATCTCGTTAGGTTTTGGAGCAAATTCAAACTCGAACATAACTAAAATTTAGAAATAAAACCGACGGAGTGGAAATCGATTGTGAAAATTCTCTCACTGAATTTATTTGTACAGTTATTTATTTTTATAACTGAATTAGTGTTGACTGCCTGTTAGCTCACTTCCCTTGTCCACAGACCATGAACGATTTATTTTTTTGTGTTATGATTGTGATTGTAATGTGAAATATATATATATATATATATATACACGATGTCAAATAATATATATATACACACACGATTTGAAATAAAATATATTTATATACGATGTGAAATAAATAAATATATATATATATATACGATATGAGTTATATATATATATGAAATGTGAAATGTGAATAATATAATATATATATGAAATAAAATATATATACGAAAGGTGAAAAATATGTATATGAAGTATGAAAATAATATATATAAGAGAGGAAATATATATATATATATATATATATATATGAAATGAAAATTATATATATATATATATATATATATATATGAAATGAAAAATATATATATGAAATGAATTATGTATATATATAAGAAGTGAAATATATATTTATGAAATGAATTATATATATATATAAGAAATGGAAATTATATATATATAAGAAATGAAAATAATATATATATATATATGAAATGGAAATAATATATATATGAAATGGAAATAATATATATATGAAATGTGATATATATATATATGAAGTGTTAATGAAATAAATATTGGTTTGTTAAAAATATTATTTTTAACATATATATGAGATGTATAAAATTTTCATGTAATGGATTATTCAATATTTATTTGAAATTGAATATGAAGTTAAAATCGTTTTTAAAACGAATTTAAAACAATTTATAAAATACGTTTTAAATTGAAATCGATCAAATATATATATAATATATATTAAATGGCCTGAATATTACGCGCCGCGCCGCGGCAGTTCACGAATTTCGACCATTGACTTCGAATTGATGCTACGGGAGATCCGACCATCGGATTCTCCTAAAGCCGGAACCGTTGGGTTCGTATCGAAAAGAGATTTCCAACGAATATAAGGAATTTGAAATCTAATGGTTGGATTTGGAATTATGTCCAAATCAAATTTGGAAAAGGTCGCTGTAAGTGCAATTCGATGACCGTTTATGGAAATCGATTGTACGGGCCTTGATAAAATTATTAAAAATATTGATAATTTGTGTAAAATCATAATAAATGATTTGAAAAGAATTGGGATGAAAAAAATCCAATTTTGTAAAGATAAAAATATATTTTTATCGAAAAGAACTAGTTATTAACTAGAATTAAAATCCAATTATTTTTAAATAAATAAATTGGATTGAGAATGGGTTTTAATATAACCAGAATTACCAATATATGAATTGGAATGGATTTGAATTAAAATTATCTTCGGAATATTTTGATATTGGATTCCGTGATTATACGAATATTATGGAGGGATTTGGAAGATATATATACCGTTATAACCAATACAATTTTTGTTGATTTCATAATTTGATATTGAATATAAGCCGATATTATTTTCTGTTCAGAGCCTTGTATTTAATGTCAAATTGGATTTCGGGTTTGTCGTGAATGGTGTCTTCATTAACACTGTTCTTAAACCCAATTGAGAAAAGATTAAATCTTTAATTAAGATTTAATGAAGTTATCAGTTAATTAATATTTAATTAGGAATTGAATCAAAATTGGATTTTGGGTTTGTCGTGAACTATTTTTAAATGACATTAGTTCTTTAACCCGAGTAAATGCAGGATTAATTTCCAGAAAGTTGAACAATCAACAAGAAATGATTTTAGAGATTAAAACCAACTGGAGTTTGAATAAATCTTTAATTAGATTGTGAATGAATAAATGGTAATTAAATTACCAAAACATGAAAGGGGATTGAACCAAATTTACTTGGTTGTTGATATTCATGATTGTGTTTGATTGATTGTTTGGATTGTGCTCGACCAGTTTATGAGCAAGATATGCTTTTACATTTAGCATTGGGTTGGGTAGAAATACTGGTATGCTAACATCATGTGAAACACTTCACGATTTGACTATGAGATGTGTAGCGATGTTGTTGTGTTCATTTCAAATTTAATGAATGATTTTGAAATGATATTTTTCTTAAGTGAAAAGAAATGTATTCCCGATTTTGGACCGGGAATGTTTTATAAAAATAATTTATAAAACAGAAAGGATTTCGAGGGCTAAAACCCGATGATTTCGAAATGATTTGAAAATGTATTATGGTTTTACATTGTATTTCATCACATATTCGATTAGTTGCTATTAATGATGTATCTGTTTGGTGTCGAAGAATTTATTCTCTTGCTTAACACCGTTCTTTGAGACGTACGAGCTCAAAGGTTCTGTGATTAATAGTGACTGATCATATGTGTGAATTGCTAATGATAAGTACTATATTTTGGAAAGTACTTGTGATTATTATGTTGTGAAATGATTTTCCCCACTTCGGGATATAAATTGATTTAGCAAGTATGTGGCTAAGGATCGGGTGACCCGGAAGAGACTAAAAGTATGGGCTGGATCCAGTGCCTTAGGCTGAGTGGTCAGCAGTGTAGCCTGCTTCATGCGTGGGAGGTGCACGTGTATATATATATATCGATTTAGAGAGGCGCTTACTGCCTTGTCTGAGGGAAGATTCCCGATATTTGGTTGCATACTTGTTTATATGCATTGTTATGTTTTGGAATCCATATTTCCAAACGATTTGGTTTGAGATCCCGAAGTGAAATCTACTTTGATATAAAAGTTAGATATGTATTTCAAATGATTTGAAATAGAAATCGGGAAATAAATTCCAAAAGAATAATTTCTGTAAATTGAATTGGATTTGGAAAATCTATGTGTTGTGATGAATCTAAATGGGTAGATTGGGATATTGCATTTTGATTGATGCATAGTAGATCCATATCTATATTACTGATTATTGTTCATGCACTGGCAATCCAATGGAGTAAACCAATTCCGCGTTAGCAGCGTGGTCCTGTGATTTGCCTTATCATTTATATAAGTTAATTTTAAATGTTTTAAGTTCTCACACCAGTCCCATGACTGACCTGAAGTTTATTGTTTTAACCTAAACTCTGGGTGCCCATATTTTCCATACAGGCAGTCAGTAGTTTAGATTTGCAGATATTTCATTTAGCAGGATTCTGGATCGAAGCTTAAAGCTGTGTCCAGAGTATTGATAGCCTTCCGCTGTGTCATTTTATTTGTTTATGCTGCATTGTATTACATTTATTATAAATTAATCTTCCGCTGTATTATATTTCGATATACTCTGATATATTTTGTACTCTAATGTAACATTATTATGATGTTTATAAAAGTCTTCTGTTATTTGTTCTGATGTGTTGTATGCCCAGAGTTAGCGTATACATGATTCGAATGGTCTTGGTTGGTTTAGCGATCGATTAGGTCCGAGCTAAATCCGTATCGTTACAAAATGGGTCATTTGGCTAGATGGCTGATTCATTGGCTTTGCTCTCTGCACTAGACTAATAAAGAACTCAATAGCTCTCTTCAGCTACTAGCCTGTTACCAGTTTGAAGAGTTCCAAAAATTCTTCAACAATAGGAATGCTACTTACCCCTTCCTCTAATTCCAAAACACTTAGCAATGAAGATATTTGTAGAATTGTTCTTTCCACCGAGAACACAATCCTTTTATTGCTGTCGGAATGTTTCTACAACATTTCTTTACCTTGGCAAAATATTCTGGCATAACCAATCCATTCCCAAAACAACTTTTAAACCATCAAAGTAAAGCACATACAAATTACAAAAAAAAAAGTGAAACCTAAAAGTCAAATTTCTAAGTTATTACATATCATCCATAGAATCATATAGCCTCCAACCGTATTAGCTACTCTAAAGGAACTAGCAAGGTATGATGGTTTTGGAGACCACTTACCTACTACACATCCAACGATAAATGAATGTGATGCACCAGTGTTAAATGGTACTTTAACATATATGTTATGAAACAAAAAGCATACTTTCCAACGTTGTTTTACTTTCTCTGCCATAGTGAGTCTAGAAGATGAAGGCTTCTTTAGCTAGCATTTTATCCGTCACATCTTTTGAAAACTTCTTCTTATAATGCCCAATCTGATTGCAATTGTAGCATTAGATATTTTGCCTCTAACCAGTGATCCATTGTATGGTTTCACTATATTATTTCGAATAATGACCCTTCTGATGGTACTTAAATCAAAGCACTTTTACCTTTTTCTTTTTTTATTTTCCTCCTTCCTAAGCTTTTTTTCCTTTCAATAATGTTTATCCCTTAAAAACCACACACATGTTGGTTTATTAATTCTGCGTTAGTATTATGGATCGGGCGTCATTAGGATCGGTCACGAAAAATGTTCCTCAATGTACTCAGGCGATCTATGAAGGACGGAGATGACTACACATTACGAAGGGTTAAGTACGGCTGGGAAAATTGCACATATTAGAACGGTCAGGGAGTCCGCTCAAACACAGCCAGGGTTAGTTGCAAGACATAGTTTAAACTTACAAAGAAGTCGCGCATGCAAGACCATTCCAAGAACGGTGCGACACAAAGGCTCACACATCATGGAAGGGTCGCCCCGCTCATCCTTGTATTAAAAAGTTTGATTTAACAAAGCAAGGAGAAGAACCGCCCCATCAGTCAGATAAGAGTTCAAAGATACCAGGGATCGCACATGCGCTCTATGTCCCCTTACAGGTTACGGCCCTAGTCGTTCGCTTCTCAATCTGTCGTTACTATTTCAATCGGATGTTCTCCCCAATTAAGGTGTTGGTCGCCCGTCCACCTACAATCAAACACGACCACTATAACAAACCTACTCACCTGCATAAGATCACTCACCTAAAGTTGTTCGCGACTTCGGAATTCGCTCATTCTCACAGAGTTGCTCGCTCTTATAAAGTTATTTTCTCTGAATAGCTGGGGACGGTCACTGACAGCTGGCTACAACCGGGCGGCGGCATGTTCCTAATAAATAGGACAAGCGACGTGGATGAATTGAGGTTCAAACCTCCATAAGGGCTCACCTATAAATAGGTCACACCCTCCACCAAGAAAGGGGACCTCTGGCCACCACGAAGTGCTAATAAATTCCATCCTTAGCCATTCCTTAAACATTTTAGCCATGATCATCATCACCATCCGAAGATTTTTCATCCATTTGGCCATGGCGTCTATCAAAATCCTATAGGTGCAAAAGATCAGAGACCTCCTCCTCCGTCGCCTACCCGTCCTTCTTCATCATAGATCCTTCCATTCCTCCATTGAATCTTGTGAATCAAAATGAAATTTGTATGTAAAAATGAGAATATAATGAGTGAATAAGATGATGTACAAAGATTAGGAGCTGATACATCTTGTATTCATCATCATTATAATGCAAATTCCATTTACAATGGATATAGGCCTAGCACAAGGTTGAACCACTCTAAAACCTCGTCTCCATTTTGTTTTCCTTAGCATTTTTACTTTCAATTGTTGTTGAGTACGGCTTCACTTATTTTCTAACCATATAGGTTGTCCTGGAACTGTACAAACCGAAGGCACTTTTCTGTAAACCCATCTTATGCAATTTCTACGTAGGATTTTCCAGAACGGCCCTTGCATAAACTCTATCTTCAATTATCTTCATCATATTTGATTTTCAACGCTAATGCCCATACAGAGTGGTTTTCAGATAATAAATCTGATCTCAATATCTCCGTATTGATGATGGAAAAATGGTTAAAGCTTTGATAGTCGGTTATTTAACTGTCAAAGGAAAACGTCTATACACACAACGATCTCCTTTCCAAATGGAAACTTTATCAAATAATTATCAATCAATATTTTTGCCTTTAAATTAATTTATCATTAATTTATTCATTTCACCATTTCCTATTTCCATATATTCCTAAATTCTTATTTTCTAAATTTAGAAAATATACGTTATTAACATTGGAAAATATTTTTGTTTCTATTAACGCATCATTATCCTCCCACATCTATCTGTCTCTAACTGTAAACTAGTAAGTGAACAACTTCCTAAGTATAAACCCCGAAGGCCGAAACCAACATCAGATCGACACTCTAAAAACCATTCAACTTTACAAATATCCAATCAGTTTCTAATTCCCTTAACTCCATTTTAAATTCCTATTTCAAAACACAATTTCCTTTATAATATTCTCATTTCGCAAAATACTTGCTTAAATCCCCGATTCACATCAAATGTGAATAATATTCCTTTTATACAAACCGAACAATTTGATTTCACATTTTAAAATAGTATCCCATTTCCAAATTCTATTTATATTTTTATTTATAGAATTATTCATAAAAACCTTATTTCATTTTCAACACTTAATCTCATTGAAAATTCCCTTTATAACAGCTGCATTCACATTCAATTTCAAATATCGGTGTTAAGACCAATTTTTATTTCTCTATATAAATTCAGACTTGTATTTTATTTATTTATCCAATGAAAAAATATTCTACTTAATTTATAAACATCGTTTATAAATTATTCTTCTCAATTTATCTGTTAAAAACATATTTCTAGTTAATATCTACTTAAAATCAATCTTCTCGTAATTCTTTTATAACTCGCAAATCTCTTTTATAATCCTATTAATTTTAAAACAAATTAGATCCATTCCATATAACTATTTATAATTTCCTACAACAGTTTCTTATTTAATATCCAAATAATTCCTTTTTATAAAATCTATTGATTTTATAAATTCTTGAATTTTATACCCACTTCAAGATTCTTTTTATACATTCCAACATTACTTATGGTATTTAAAATACCAAATAAAAAGGGCCAATATCATCCAAACACACACAATTAATAACAGATTATGTGTCACATCATATATCACAATATATGAAAAATAGTAATATAAATGTTGACGAATCCAGTTGGATCCCTCCAACCTGTTTCCCTGCATTCAGAGATGATAATCACATAAATTATATCAATTTCATATCAATATGAAATTGTATAACAAACAATGTAACAACCTCAATTTTAAGTATATTTTTATTTTATGATTTAGTTTAAAATTTGATTTGATTTTATTTTATTAGTTCAAATACTCAATTTCTTTGTATTTTTATCGAAATAAATATTTTGATTTAAATACTGAATTTATTTCGTTTTATAATGAATGAATGTGATTTTGTTATAAATGATTTAATTATACAAAACATTATTTGTTATTTTTGGATTTTGTTTACTTAATTTATTTTATCGAGTTATTTATTTGAGTTTGAGGTTTATTTCTTAATATTTTAATTCAAATATTAAACTCGCATTTTTATATAATTTGTTTTTATTATTTTAGTTTAGAATTATAAACATAAATCAAGTTCATATTTCAGTAAGGTATTGGTTTCTCGAAATTTTATCATTTAATGTAACACTTGTTTTACATAAATGAATAGCGGTTATAATGTAAATAATTAAAACGTCATACTTTCATTTTATCGAAATTCAATTTCGTCAGTCCAATTTAACCATTTCTTTTTATGTAGTAACGGCTACTGCTAACTAATATAATATGATAATGAAATTGGACATGAATTATAAAACTATATATTCCATATATTATCGTGTTCGTACCGATTCTTTAAGCTCAACCATTTTTGTTCTATAGGTTCGAACTCTTCGGTGCAATCATTCCATATTTGTTTTGAATAGATAGCTTAACAATGTATTGTGAAATGAAAAATATCCAAACGGATATATTTACTTTTTTGGACGTGTGAACCACGTCATTCAGTGGAATGAGAAAATGTAGATCCTTCTTTCCAGGAAATCACTTCTACTAATTCAGTCTATCAAGCTTCAGGTATTAATTCAAATTCTGATGAACAGTTCAGCCTACGTCACTGATTTAAACCGCTCCACCCTATTTTATTTCTTTCCCATCACAAAACCTTTCTTCTCAGATCTACTTATTTTGTCTTTCCCTACCGATTTGAAACCCACTTCCTCACCAAGCAAACCCTATGTCGCGGATACCTGTTGTCCCGCTAACCTACTCTGCCTCCAACAATAGCCGCCGCCGGTCTCCTCTTGTCGCCCCTCCTGTCAGCAGCCCACTGTCGAACCAGGTAGCTAAACCGCACCCCATGCGGTTTCCTTCCAGTCACGAGAGAAAGAAATAAAAAAAGTTTCTCCCTCATATTTTCTTCTTCACAAACGAGATAGCCTCCTTCCCATTTATCCCAATCCATCCGACCCCTTCATCTGAGACCACGTCCTCCCTTGGCCTTTCCATCCCGCCTTCGACTGGAATCTCTGCTGACCCGCGCCAAGACTGCCATCGCCTCCTCCCTGAAGGCCACCCCACCTGAGCCTAATCTCCTTCATCCAAGACCGACCCAGTCGCCTGCTAGTTCGCGAGTTCAACTAAGCATTCGCCTCCCACCTAGAACCTTTGACCTGCCGACACCAACCAGTTGTGACAAACCAGAGCTCGCCCACGGTATCAGCTGAAGCCACACCAAACTCCTTAATCCGAGTCCACCTTTTGCCACGCCAATTCCATTGTTTTCATTGAGCCAACCTAACCCTTGAACTGAGCCACCTTTACTCTCTTGTGATGCCACGCGCTTACTCCTTGAAGCATGTGTGTAGTTTGTCTATCTCTCTGTGTGGCGTGAGTTCATTTATTTCCTACTGTGTGAGTATTTGTGTTATTTGCTGTGTATTTTTAGGGTGTTTTAGTGTGAATATTGTTGGTGTGAGTAATTATGCCTCACGTGTTTGTAGGGGTATTTGGTAACAAATATATTTAAGTTTGATTTTGTGTGTGTGTGTGTTGAGTGGGGTGCGTTTATATAATTTATAATATATATACAATTTTGGTGTATGTGATTTTAATAATATATATATATTATAAATTTATTATGTGTTATGTGTATAGAAATATTTATATAATATTCTATAAAAGAACTTTGTGTTTATTTTTTTTATTTTTTTGTTGAACTGAATTTGGTGTTGAGTTCGAATACCATTTCGAAACCCGATAGCCTTACCGATCCTTTGAGACATTCCCCACCCTCCTCTTATGAAAATAAAATAATATTGAGCGATCATCGAGCTGAAATTATTCCATGTTGTGCCTGGATATCGTTTTTTCAATTATGTGTCAATCCGCTTGCCATCTCCAAATCTGTGCACAAAAGGTGAGTTTATCTCACACCTGACTCACATTATTTCATGGATGTTAGATCAGCTATTTGAGCTGTTATGAAATGTATATGACTGCTAATAGAAATTGTTTTTTTAACATGTACACTTTTATATATAACACGATATTTATATGATACGTGGGTGCATGAATATACATTTAAATTATGATGTGATTGATTCTATACGATGATTTGATATGTTGTTGATTTCCCGAGATTAGGAAAAATCACTATGGGTTGTAATGATACATACCCGAACGGACGTTAGAATTGGAAAAAATCATTACGGGTTGAAATGATAAACCTGAACGATTTTTACTGAATTTGGGATCGTGGGTTGAAATGATAGACCCGTAGAAATTTTATAAATTACGAGTTGAGATGATAAATATCCGTATCACTTGACCATATGGTAGGAAATTATATACGGACACCGTTGGTCGTGCTTTCGAAATAAAATGATTTGGAATTTAATTTAACTTAAGATTTTATATTTTTTATATATTTATATTTTGAAGATTTTAAAACTTAGATTTTATAAAATTTGGATTATAAATTTTAAAATGATTTTTATAAACAAATAAAGATTTTAAACACATATTTAAGAGTTTACTTATAATTTATCTATTTTAACTATATATAATTTAATTATAAAAATATTTTAAATTTTATATTATTGTAAATAATTCTTTTAAACCTATTTCTATATTATTTTATCCTATAAATGTTTATAATTTATATTCTAACTAATTTTAGAATTTTTATAAACTTATATATATATTCAAAGTTAAATTTCTTTTATATATATTCTATAAACTTTAATAATAAACCAAGAGTTGGATAAGTTAAGATTCCATGATTTAAATTTGAGGTTAAAAGATTTGAATTTATATAACGAGATTGGTTTAACAAATGAACTCATATAAGATTAGAATTTGAATTTAATTTAAACTTAAGAGATGAACTTGAATTGTGAATTTGTTTTGAAATTGAATTTCATAATTAAGGAATGAATTTGATTTTTTTTCAAATCAAATGCATGTGAATTTGAATTGATTTAAAATATGAACCTTTATAAGAAATGAACGTAAATTGATTTTATTTGAATTTATATTTGGTATGAAATGAATTCAATTTTAAGTAACTGAATATGAATTTGATATATGTATATAATTATATAATTGGAATTGATTTCATAAATTGTTTTGTTTGAATTTAAGAAATTTCTTAAATCAATTTATAAGGATGTTTTAATCGTATGAATTGTATGAATTGAATGTAAGGCTTTGATTTGAATTCTTTAACTAATGAGTTTGAGTTATACAACTTGACTTATGAAATATGATATGGTTTAATTGAATTGAATTATATTGACTTTGATGTGAATTTTAAATATATTGAAGTCGAACTTAAATATTAGAGATAATGAATTGACTTGAAATTTGTTTGGACTTGAATTTTTGACGAAAATAAATCAACTAAATATCCTTGAAGTTAACCATTTTAGTTTGATTTAAAAATGGCATTGGAAATCTTTAAGTTGTAATTCGAATATAAATCGTTTTTGAATTGAAAATCGTTATGCAAATATTTTTCGAGAAGTAATAAAAATCGAAGTTAAATATTTAATTTTGAATTCGAATTTGAACCTGAGATTCGTATAAATGATTTAATAAAGTGATTTATAAAATAATGTCCACGGTGTGAAAAATGTAAACGATTGGTTGTTAAAAAGACTGGGATCGGATATTGTCATACTTTCCGCCAATACCGAAAACCACTTTAACAACTATGTACGCGGTGGAGTTCCAGAATGAAGTAGGATGGATTTGGATGCGGTTACTGGATTTGAAGAAAGAGAACGATGATGGATAGCTTTGACCTTTGGGTCATAGTTAAGACTAAAACAGGAGCCATACCCAGGTTAATGTGAGTTAGCTCCTCTTAGCAGACATGCTTCTTCGATACCATATATAATACATTGTGATTGATTGGCGCCTTTGATTTTGGGAGTATTGTCTGGGGTGGATGGTAGTCTGGCTATGCGTTACCACCGGCTTGGTCCGCAATCCAGTAGAATCCTACTGATGGCTATTGCCTCAATGCCTTGTCATATTTATCTTGATCGAGCCCATACGATTTTGATTTGTACCGTACCTATGGAGTGCCCTCTGATAGCCACGACCTTACTGTGGACATTACGGTATCTGTATAGACTACGGTATTATAAACGGTGTAAGGGTAAAAATGTAATCCCACTTACGCTATTTTAATATGTTATATTTGGCCATAGACACTATTATAATAGCATATTATATTATATGATATTAGTTTGATGGATCCTTAGAGGATGGTGATCCCAAACATCCTTTAAGTTACTAATTGCATTTCATTGAACATTTCATTTGAGTTGATTTACTTCCATGAGAATGTTAGTCCTGATCCGAGTTGTTTTGTTTTTGCATTATTGCTCGGGTCAGATCGAGTATTACAACTTTCGAGATCTATCCTTGGAGTTTGGAGCTTATATTGAGTTTTGCTCACCTGTTTCTATCTATTCAGTTGTTCTTGTTCTCGGCTATCCATGTTATTTTGTTTCAAACAGTTATTATTTATTAATCTATTAGAAATTCATTGTATAAGTCTTTTGCTGTTTTGTTTATGTAAATTCTGTTGTAAAATTTTATTTAGTAGCTCCATGAACTACAATTGTATTATGTATTTTCCGTGTGAGATATAATTTTTCTATGTGTCTGTGATCTATGATTCTGTGATTTATTCTATTTACCTCAGAATCTAATATCATTCTGTCATTTTGGACGGTTTGAGTTGGTTTAATTACTAGCTTGAACTAGACGAACGATGGTATGTTACATGTGGTATCAGAGCTTTGGTTTTATCAAAGCTTGGCTTATGGGGGTAAAAGCTCGTTAGAGATAGGGTAGTGATACCCTTGAATGAGTGGAATCAGTCGTAGAATCATTCTTGAGAAAGCATATTTTGAAAGTATAAATGGTTTTTAAAATGGTTTTAAATGAATATTTTCGGATATAAAAATTGTTAAATATTTAAATCTTTTCCTGAAATTCCTTTTCATTTGAATTCATCTTCCTTCATAGATCCTCTTTAATTAGGTTCTTTTGTTCATTCAACTTTTAAAAAGAATTCTAAAATTTATCCTTGTCAGTAAGAAGTAGAACAAGAGTATAATTCTAATAATGATTCCATTCTATTTAATATTAGCTTAAAATTGGTAATTTGAAAGGTATTATAATATTAGATTCTCTTCTTGTAATATTTAAATTGGATATATACGTGGAAGATTTATATTTGTAAATAATATTATGTTTTGGTAGTACCAATATTATGAAAAGATTTGATGTTTATATTTTATAAACCGTATATTTTTTATAAGATATAAAGATGTAAATTTTGTAAGAAATTGAATTTATCTTGGTTGAAATCTATAATGATGTTGTTTATAAATGTGTGTGTGTGTATATATACATATATGAATTTATAATTTGTTCAGGGGGGAAACCGACCGGAGCCGTAAAACCCCCCAAGTGCACCTAGCCCGGTCTGTGGATACCACTTAAGTGGCTAGTTTTAATTTTGATGTATATATATGTTTAAACTTATGGAATTAAACTAGTTTTATAATATTGATAACGTAGGTTTGAAAAATATTTTGGTATATAGAATAATATTGTTATATATTGGATATAATAAAATTATTATATATTTGATTTAATTGTTGCATATTTACTAAGAATTGAATTTTAATTTTAATAAATAAATGAGTGGGGAGAGATATAATTTTCACTACTTAAATTCTTAATGATTTAAGATAAATTATTTACAATATATGATTTGGAAATTTAGTATATATCATATTTAAATATAGAAAGATGATTCGAGTACTTAACTTGACATTAAGGTTAGCCTATCAAATATCTAGTGATTTGGGGTATACATCTGATCAACGTATATGTTAAATCCTACAAGTATTAGATGGATATAGAGTCACACTCTAGTCGTTTGAAAATGGTTTTGGTAATGACTGCAGCATCATCGATATCTATATTCGGGTTTCGAAAGTGGGATAGATATATATAGTCAATCGAGATGTCAAGTGAATACTTGAAACTATTTTGAAATGTTTGAAAATATTTTAACTTTTCATTTATAGAAATAATTATTTAATGGATATGAACCATTGGTTTAAATATATTAATTATTTAATTATTATTTCCCTACCTCATTTCTTTTCGGGGACAAAAAGCTTTGAGTGGAGGAGATTGTAACAGCCTCAATTTTAAGTACATTTTTATTTTATGATTTAATTTAAATTTTGATTTGATTTTATTTTATTCGTTTAAAGACTCAATTTGTTTGTATTTTTATTGAAATAACTATTTTGATTTAAATACTGAATTTATTTCGTTTTATGATGAATGAATTTGATTTTTTTATAAATGATTTAATTATACAAAGCATTATTTGTTATTTTTGAATTTTGTTCACTTAATTTATTTTATTGAGTTTTTTATTTGAGTTTGAAATTGATTTCTTAAGATTTTAATTCAAATATTAAATTCGTATTTTTATATAATTTGTTTTTATTATTTTAGTTTAGATTTATTAACATAAATCAAGTTCTATTTCGATAAGGTATTGGTTTCTCGAAATTTTATGATTTAATGTAACGCTTGTTTTACATAAATGAATTGCGGTTATAATAACGGTTATAATGTAAATAATTAAAGCGTCAAACTTTCATTTGATCGAAATTTGATTTCGTCAGTCCAATTTATTCGTTTCTTTTTATGTAGTAATGGCTATTGCTAACTAATATAATGTGAAAATGAAATTGGACATGAATTATAAATATATATATTCCGTATATTATTGTGTTCGTACCGATTCTTTAAGCGCAACCATTTTTGTTATATTGGTTCGAACTCTTTGGTGTAACCATTCCACATTTGTTTTGAACATATAGCTTACCAATGTATTGTGAAATGAAAAATATCCAAATGGATAAATTTACTTTTTTGAAGTTGTGAACCATGTCATTCAGTGGAATGAGAAAAGGTAGATCCTTCTTTCCAGGAAATCACTTCTACTAATTCAATCTATCGAGCTCCAGGTATTCGTTCAAATTCTAATGAACTGTTCAGCCCATGTCCCTGATTTAAACCGCTCCACCCTATTTTATTTCTTTCCCATCGCAAAACCTTTATTCTCATATCTACTTATTTTGTCTTTCTCTACCGAATTAAAACCCACTTCCTCACCAAGCCAACCCTATGTCGCGGATCCCTGTTGTCCCGCTAACCCACTCTACCTCCAACAGTAGCCGTCGTCGGTCTCCTCTTGCCTCCCCTCCTGTTAGCAGCCCACAGTCGAACCATGTAGCTAAACCGCACTCCATACAGTTTCCTTCCAATAACGAGAGAAAGAAATAAACAGAGCTGCTCCCTCATATTTTCTTCTTCCCAAACGAGATAGCCTCCTTCCCATTTCTCCCATCCATCGCGACCCCTTCATCTAAGACCGCGTCCTCCCCTGACCTTTCCATCCCGCCTTCGATTGGAATCTACGCTGACCCGTGCCAAGACCACCATCGCCTCCTCCATGAAGGCCACCCCACTTAAGCCGAACCACCCACATTCGAGACCGACCTAGTCGCTTGCTAGTCCGCGAGTTCAACCAAGCATCCTCCTCCTACCTGGAACCTTTGACCTACCGACAACAACCAGCTATGACAAACCGGGGTTCGCCCACGGTATCAGCTAAAGCCGCACCAAACTCCTTAGTCCGAGTCCACCTTTTGCCATGCTAGTCCCGTTGTTTTCATTGAGCCAAACGAACCCTTGAACTGAGCCACCTTTACCCCCTTATGATGCCACCTGCTTACTCCTTGAAGCATGTGTGTAGTTTGTCTATCTTTCTATGTGGCGTGAGTTCATTTATTTCCTATTGTGTGAGTATTTATGTTTATTTATTATGTATATTTAGGGTGTTTTGGTGTGATTATTGTTTGGTGTGAGTAATTATGCCTCACGTGTTTGTAGGGGTATATGGTAACAAATTTATTTAAGTTTGATTTTTTGTGTGTGTGTTGAGTGGGGCGCGTTTATATAATTTATAATATATATATATAATTTTGGCGTATGTGATTTTAAATATATATATATTATAAATTTATTATGTGTTATGTGTATAGAAATATTTATATAATATTTTATAGAAGAACTTTGTGTTTTTTTTTTGCTGAACTGAATTTGGTGTTGAGTTCCAATACGGTTCCGAAACGTGATAGCCTTACCGATCCTTTGAGACATTCCCTAGCGTCCTCTTATGAAAATAAAAATAATATTGAGCGATAATCGAGCTGAAATTATTCCGTGTCGTGCCTGGATATCATCGTTTCAATTCTGTGTCAATCCGCTTGCCGTCTCCAAATCTATGCCACGAAAGGTGAGTTTATCTCACACCTAACTCACATTATTCATGGATGTTAGATCAGTTATTTGAACTGTTATGAAATGTATAGGACTGCTAATAGAAATTTTTTGTTTAATATGTACAGTTTTGTATATGACATGATATTTATATGACACGTAGGTGCATGATTATATATAAAAATTATAATGTGATTGATTCTATACGAAGATTTGATATGTTGTTGATTTCCCCATATTAGGAAAAATCACAAAGTGTTGAAATGATACATATTGGAACGGACGTTAGAATAGGGAAAAATCGTTATAGGTTGAAATGATAGACTTGAACGATTTTTACTGAATTTGGGATCGCGGGTTGAAATTGTAGACCCGTAGAAATTTTATAAATTGCGGGTTGAAATGACAAATATCCGTATCACTTAACCATAGGGTAGAAAACTATATATGGACACCATTGGTCATGTTTTCAGAATAAAATAATTTGGAATTTGAATTTAACTTAAGATTTTATATTTTTTTTATATTTATATTTTAAAGATTTTCGAACTTAAATTTTATAAATTTTGAATTATAAATTTTACAATGATTTTTATAAGTAAATAAAGATTTTAAACACTTATTTAAGACTTTACTTATAATTATTTATTTTAAACTATATATTATTTAAATATACCAATATTTTTGAACTTTTACATTATCGTAAATAATTCTTTTAAACCTATTTCTATATTATTTTATCTTGTATATGTTTATAATTTATATTCTAACTAATTTTAGAATTTTTATAAACTTATATATATATATATTTTCAAAGTTAAATTACTTTTATATATATTTTATAAACTTTAATAATAAACCAAGAGTTGTATAAGTTAAGATTCCGCGATTTGAATTCGAGGTTTAAAGATTTGAATTTATCTAATGAGATTATTTTAACAAATGAACTCATATAAGATGAGAATTTGAATTTAATTCGATCTTAAGAGATGAACTTGAATTGTGAACTTGTTTTGAAATTGAATTTCCTAATTAAGGACTGAATTTGATTTTTTTTAAATCAAATGCATGCGAATTTGAATTGATTTAAATTATGAACTTTTATAAGAAATGAACGTAAATTGCGTAAATTGGTTTTATTTGAATTTATATTTGGTATGAAATGAATTTGATTTTAGTAACCAAAAATGAATTTGATATATATATATAATTGGATTTGATTTCATAAATTGTTTTGTTTGAATTTAAGAAATTTCTTAAAATGATTTATAAGGATGTTTTGATCATATAAGTTGTATGAATTGAATATAAGGCTTTGATTTGAATTCTTTAACTAATGAGTTTGAATTATACAACTTGACTTATGAAATATGATATGGTTGAATTGAATTGAATTATAAAGATTTTGATGTGAATTTTACATATATTGAACTCGAACTTAAATATTAGAGATAATGAATCGACTTGAAATTTGTTTGGACTTGAGTTTTTGATGAAAATAAATCAACTAAATATCCTCGAAGTTAACCATTTTAGTTTGATTTAAAATGGCATTGGAAATCTTTAAGTTGTAATTCAAATATAAATCGTTTTCGAATTGAAAATCGTTATGCGAATATTTTTCGGGATTTAATAAAAATCGAAGTTAAATATTTAATTTTGAATTCAAATTTGAACTTGGGATTTGTATAAATGATTTAATAACATGATTTATAAAATAATGGCCATGGTATGAAAATGTAAACGATTGGTTGTTAAAGAGACCGAGATCGGATATTGTCATATTCTCTACCAATACCGAAAACCACTTTAACAACTATGTAGGCGGTGGATTTATAGAATGAAGTAGGATGGATTTGGAGGCGATTACTGGATTTGAAGAAAGAGAACGATGATGGATAACTTTGACCTTCGGGTCATAATTAAAATGACTAGAACAGGAGCCGCACCCAGGTTAATGTGAGTTAGCTCCTCTTAGCAGACATGCTTCTTCGATACCATATATATTGCATTGTGATTGATTGGCGCCTTTGATTTTGGGAGTATTGTCTGGGGTGGATGGTAGTCGCGGCTATGCATTACCACTGGCCTGGGTCCACAATCCGGTCGAATCCTACTGATGTGTATTGCCTCGATGCATTGTCATATTTATCCTGGTCGAGCCCATACGATTTTGATTTGTACCGTACCTATGGAGTGCCTTCTGATTGCCACGACGTTATTGTGGACATTACGGTATCTGTATAGACTGCGGTATTATAGACATTGTAAGGGTAAAAATGTAATCCCGCTTACGCTATTTTAATATATTATATTTAACCATAGACACTATTATAATAGCGTATTATATTATATGATATTAGTTTGATGGATCCTTAGAGGATGGTGATCCCAAACATCATTTAAGTTACTGGTTGCATTTCATTGAACATTTCATTTGAGATTATTTACTTCCATGAGAATATTAGTCCTGATCCGAGTTGTTTTATTTTTGCATTATTGCTCGGGGCAGATTGAGTATTACAGCTTTCGAGATCTATCCTTGGAGTTTGGAGCTTATGTTGAGCTTTTCTCTCCTGTATCTATCTATCTAGTTGTTCCAATTTTCAGCTATCCATGTTATTCTGTTTCAAACCATTATTATTTATTTATCTATTAGAAATTCATTGTATAAGTCTTCCGCTGTTTTGCTTATGTAAATTCTTTTGTAAAAATTTATTTAGTAGCTTCATGAACTACTATTGTATTATGTATTTTCCGTTGTGAGATATAATTTTGCTATGTGTCTATGATCTGTGATTCTATGATTTATTCTATGTACCTCAAAAGCTAATAACATTATGTTATTTTGGACGGTTTGAGTTGGTTTAATTACTAGTTTGAACCGGACGAAAGATGGTATGTTACAAACGAACTCAATATTTAAACAATGACATATATATATATATATATATATATATATATATAATCTCAACCAATTATCGGATTAGGGTTGTGAGATTTGTTGATGAAAATACCCAGCTCTAATTTCCTAGCCTTTTCCTTTCTCCTTCTACTAAGCATTAATGGTCGGCCTCTTTTCTTTTTTACTTTTTAGGTTTTAGATAATGAACAAAATGTTAGTAATGTAGGAGAATATGGTGCTTACATGTAGGCCTAGAGTTCCAACTTTGTCTTTCTTGTATTTTCCTTACTTATGCATGATTTACTTGGTTAATTTGTTTCTAAGTCCAACCTTCTAACTAATTTATCAAGCACAAATCTTGTTCCCTCATCCATTACATTATCCTAATTTAATCACCTTTACTTAATTTATTGAATAATGTCTCTTGAAAATCAGGGACATTACATACACACACACTCACATACACAGAAACATATAATAGAGCAAATGTTAAATCAGATTCATTCTATACGATTTTTCCACTTTTGTTTATACTTTTAATAAATTTTTCATGTATTTGCTTAGGTGCTTGTTTGAGACCGCATAGAGTTATCTCTTCTGTAAATCTATTATTCTTGATTACAAACGCTTTGGTTGGTTTATTTAAGCATCCTATCTGGTTCACCATTAAAAAAAATTAACATGTATTTAAGGTGTTACTAAATCATGAAACCAATAAGAAAATAAATTTCAAATATTTTTTTAATTCGGTAATAAGTGAAAAGTATCATATGTTCTGCTTTTTTCTAGTGTGGTGCTATGGGCATCCCAATTTGTTCTTCCTAATACCATGACTAAAAAAATACCACAACAATTTGTATTATCCTCTTCTTAACACCACACTTAAAAATAGGGGCTACCACACTGTTTTACCCAATTTCAATTTTGCTCGATATTCGTTCATATTCGTTTCTAAAACCGATTAACAAGCTGAACCCTCTATCTATAACCGATCAACAAATTTGATGTTGTAATGCCGAGGAAGAAGACAACTGCCAATACGTCGAAATCACAACCTCAGCTAAGTGAAAAACAAGTTAGTAACCCTAATTTGAGAGATTACGATAGAAATTTGAATTTTCCCGCGAGAGATGCGAAGAAGACAATGATTACGAGAGAATAGGGTTTTCAGATTAGCTTATTACGTGATTAGTTCAACAAATAATGACTGAGTGAGAGATTAGAATGGAGAGGTAATGTGGTATTAGGAAGCATACAAAATTTAATGAGTTTTATTTTTTTTAATTGCGGTATTAGGAAAAACATATTGGGTGCCCTTAGCACCATACTTTTTCTATCCAAAACCTTAAGCTAGAATATTGGTTTTACATTTATCAACTATGTTATCAATTTTTAGTTTCTTTTAAAGATTAGTTTATGACCTTTTAACTAACAAATAGAAGATAATATATCAACTATGTATCATAATTTATTGGACTAACAAAAATCTCTTCCATTATCTATATCATTTTTCCAAATGGTTGTATTTAAACAATAAAGCTTTTTGAAGGTTAATAAGGTTCCTCTCTAAAAATATAAACGCAAAAATTTTAATAGCAATATTTAGCAGTTCTAGCTATTTTACTTTTCCTACTTTCGTTTTGAAAAGACCTTTTATAGAAATTATTTCGTGCTAAATGAATATCAAGAAGTCGTTAAGTGATGTGCCCAATTATTAAAAGGAAGCCCACTATTTTTTACATTAAATTGAAATCATTCTTTATGTAGCATTACATGATTCTATAGTAGTGTATGCATTCATATTATAAAAATTATATTCTTTCATAGCGATTGCATAACAAATGTATAAACATTCACGTGCTTTACTTTCCAAATCATTATTTGGGGATAGGAGTGCAAACGTATTACTAACAAATTTGAATTCTAAATACATACATTATTTATTTTAACAGCTCAACGACTGGAAATTTTCTCTTATAATTAGGAATTTTATTTATTAAAAAATAAAAAATTCCTATTAATATCCTACATCACTATTTTCATTCTACATTCAATTAGCCTTATTTTTAATTAATGACATTTTCAAATTTATACGCTGATTATTTAATCGGATGTTATTTACTAACGCATTCGACTATATTTTTGATTTTCGAAAAAGAATTCATAAATTATTAAGTCAATATTATTTCTTATTAATGACATTTTCTATATTTTCATTTGATTAATGTCAAATTTTATCAGTAAAATTTTCCAAATTTATGCATTTGATTAATGTCAAATTAATTTAATGTAAAAGATCATTCATTTAATTAATATGAGTTCATAGTGATATTTTCAAATAAATTATGCAATTTATTAATATCAACTTATTTTAGTGCAAAAATTTATTCTTTAAATTGATGTTAATTCATAATGATATTTCCAAAAACATTATGCACTCAATTAATGTCAATTTAAATTAAAGATTTTTACAAATTTTACACTCATTTAGTGTTAATTTAAATGATAGTTTCAAAATCCTTTTTGCATTTAATTATTATTGTTCATAAGATGTACATAAGAGACATCAAAACAACCATCTATAAATATAAGTGAGTAGCAATTTTTTCTCTACTCATTACTTCAACTGATTCACATGAACTGTATCTAAAGGTTCAAATTCGCTAATAACAAAAATCACATTTTCAAAATCATTACTTAGAGTCAAAAATAAATAAACAATTTTATAGCAATATTTATAGTTTATTTTAAATTCTCTATAAAATTTACTATATTATTTATGATCTGTTAAATGCAATTACCGTACCATTTATCATTTCATCAAATGCTATTTACTAACATTTATCATGCAATTAAGTTTTCAGCAACAAACATTTATCACCTCATTAAATGTTCACCAAACTAGAAAGCCAATCATTTAAATATATGTTCTCACACAAATATTTCTTTTACAAGTTAATTATTAATATGTACCTCAATTAATCGTTAAGAGAAAATTCGAACACTTCGAATTTTTTAACTAAGTAATGGCTTTCTGTTGTAATATATATTATTTTAAGGATGAATACGCTTAATGCAAGGGACATTATTGTAATTGTTGAGACATCTGAAGTCTATAAATAGAGAGCTCATGTACGTTGTAAAGTGATCTGAATGAATAAAAATGTATGCTCTCTCTTATTTTCTTGTGTACTTCTTTTTATTTTGTAACACGTTATCAGCATGATACCATTTAGATTAAAAGTTTCAAATATGAAACTTCGGTATATATATTATTTCTTTCGGTACAAATATCTGTTTTTCGTACTCTTTTGATTTCTTAACGAGTTCCCATTTTTATTGGAAAGTTTGAACTGATACATGGTGTGATATTTTCACCGTTTTTACTGGTTTCTCCTACTTTTACTTATTCTAATTGCGCTGCATACATTACTCTATAAATATTCAGCAAGTACGCATCATCTTTTCAAAAAAAAAGGCTACGGATTTCAGTAGTTATTTTATTTCTTCAACAGAGGGTTATTTTAATGCTATTAGCTTGTCTTGATTCTTCATTTCATTTTCTCAAACAAGTGCTATCTAGTCTAGTTTATTTAAATTAAATAGACAAAGTAAGATTGTTTGACTTCTCTTTCATAGTTTGCAATACGTCCCAATCATTGTTCTAAAATTATTTATATTTATATGTGACATAGTCTCACATGTTGCTTTAAAATTTTATGTAATGCTCCCATCAGCGTTTGGAATTGTTTTATAACTTGGTTTCACACTTCTGAATGTGTCACAAGTTCATATTGTTTTTTGTCCTTTTCTGTTCTTTTTATTATAGCCCATTATATATTCCAGTGCAATAGTTAGGTTGTATGATATTGAGCGCCTGGAATCTTTATTTTGTTTCAGTATCCTTTTTTTCTACCATTTATCATTCGGATCATAATGTTTGGTTGGTAATACATGAGTAATTTCTTACATGTGAGGATATTTAGATTATGCACTGTGATCTGTAGAATGAATGAATTGATTTTTTTTTCTTGCATTTTTTAGGTTGGATTTTCTGTAATATACTGAAGTTGATACAAATATTTAATTTTTTTTAAATTTATTTAACAGTAAACGAAAGTTTATGGAGGACATTGCTAAGCTTGAATTTAAAGCTTTGGACATTTCTGGAGACAATTATTTGTCATGGATACTGGATGCCGAAATCCATTTACAATCTCAATGCTTAGAGAGTGCCATTAAAAATGGAAATAATATGTCCCAGCAGGACAAAGCAAAGGCTCTGATATTTTTAAGGCACCACATTCACGATGATCTAAAATCAGAATATTTAATGAAAAAGACCCTCTCCACTTATGGAACTCCCTGAAGGAGCGTTATGACCACCAGAAGACGGTCATACTTCCAAATACAATGCAAGAGTGGTTGAACCTGAGGTTTCAAGACTTTAAAACCATAAGGGAATACAATTCCGCTGTGTTTAGAATTACTTCTAAACTAAAATTATGAGGAGAAAAGGTAGATGATGTGCAAATGTTGGAAAAGACCTTCTCAACATTTCATGCCTCGAATGCGCTCCTGCAGCAGCAATATCGAGAGCGTCATTTTACAAAATATTCTGAACTCATTGAATGTCTGTTGATTGCTGAACAAAACAATGAACTACTTCTTAAAAACCACTCCTCAAGAAAAACTGGTTCAGCTGCATTACCTGAGGTTAATGCTAACTTCGCCCACCCCGGAAGAGGTCGTGGCAGAGGAAGAGGTAGAGGACGTGGTCGTGGACGTGGATACAACCCCAGCAGAGGTGATTATAGTGGTTTTGGATGCAACAAAACTACTGATTTTAAAAAGCAGCCTGAAAATAGCAATAATCCAGCTGAAAAAAATAAAAAGCATTTTGAGGAAGTTTGTTATAGATGCGGGCACACTGGTCACTGGTCACGCACTTGTAGATCATCAAAGAAAACAATCAAAGAATATCATAAATCGAAGAATATCGAGACAAATAACACTGAGGGATTGTCCGATAACACTGACCTGAAGTTAAATTATTTCTTTGAAGACTATGATGGAAATTTATTCAGCGACGAAAATTTAAATGCTATATTTGAAGAAATGACCGAACCAACCAATAAGTAGCCCGAAGCTTATTATGTGATCTTTATTTTGTTTTCCTTTCCTTCCAGCAAGTATTAGTTTGAAAATTCTGTTTTTTTTTCTTTATAGTTTATTTTTATGGAATTGCGGAAATAATGTGTAATGTTGGACGTGATAATTAGTTTATTCTCGTGGACATTTATTTATATTTATATGTTTTTTCTTTTTCAGTTATTGATTAGCTGTATTGTTTTTAATTCTTAAGGTATGGATCGACAATGTTTAAACGATGATATATGTCTAGTTGATAATGGAACTACTCATACGATATTGAAAAACCCGAAGATTTTCTCTGAATTATCTGAAAATATTTCATATAAAGTTTCAACTATAGTTGGTTCAGCCAATATAATTGAAGGGTCCGGACGAGCCCATATAGTGTTACCAAATGGTACACATATATTCATTCAAAATGCACTATATTCAAGCAATTCTAAAAGAAATCTGCTTACCTTCAAAGATATAAGAATGAATGGATATCATATTGAAACTATAAATGAAAACAACAAAGAATATCTTTGTGTTATTTCTAAAATTGAAAGCCAGAAGCTTATTTTAGAAAATTTTGGTATAATTTCAACTGGATTATACTCTTACAAAATTGGCATAGTTTAATCTCATTTTATAAACATGAGCCACAAGCTCACAGATACAAAGAAATTGATTCTTTGGCATGATCATTTAGGTCATCCTGGATCAACTATGATGCGCAAAATTGCTAAGAACTTGAATGGGCATGATTTACCAAATCAGTCGAATTTACCAAATGATTACATGTGTACGTCATGTGCACAAGCAAAATTAATTACTCGACCTTCATACAGTAAGATCACCTCTGAATCTCCAGCATTTTTGCAAAGAATTCAAGGTGATATATGTGGTCCGATTCATCCTGCTTGTGGGCCATTTAGATACTTTATGGTGTTAATTAATGCATCAAATCGTTGGTCACATGTATGTTTGCTATTTACTAGAAACATGGCATTTGCCAAATTACTTGCTCAAATAATTAAATTAAGAGCAAATTTTCCCAATTAATAATGCAGGAGAATTCACTTCTCAAGTATTTGATGATTATTATTTATCACTGGGAATTGAAGTTGAACATCCAGTAGCTCATGTTCATACTCAAAATGGTCTGGCAGAATCATTAATTAAGCGTTTGCAACTTATTGCAAGACCTTTACTTATGCAAACAAAGTTGCCTGTTACAGCTTGGAGACATGCAATTTTGCATGCATCCAAATTGATTAAAATTAGACCAACGGCTTATCATCAGTTTTCACCATCACTGCTTTTAACTAGATCCCAACCAAATATTTCACAACTACGAAAATTTGGTTGCGTTGTGCATGTACCCATTAGTCTCCCACTTCATACTAAAATGGGCCCTCAAAGAAGGTTGGGAATTTATGTGGGATTTGACTCACCTTCGATAATTCGTTATCTTGAACCTCTTACGAGTGATGTATTTACTGCAAGATTTGCATATTGCAAATTTGATGAGTCGAATTTCCCGCCGTTAGGGGGAGAAAAGACCGTTCCAGTAGAACGACATGAAATTTCATGGAATAATCCCTCTATGTTTCATTTGGATCCACATACCAAAAAATGTCAATATGAGGTACAAAGAATTTTTCATATTCAAAATATTGCTAATCAAATGCCAGATGCATTTAATGATGCTGCAAAAATAACTAAATCTCATATTCCAGCAGCAAGTACACTAGTTAGAATTGAAATTCCCGAAGGACCAATAATAGCAAATGAATCTAAAGCTAGACAAAAATGTGGAAGACCGATATGTTCAAAAGACTTGGCACCTAGAAAAAGAAAGTCTAATGAAAAATTATCAATTAGCAAACCTTCTGAAGAGGTTATAAATGATCCAAAGGATAACTCAAAAGAAAATTCCAATTCTCCAAAAAACAGTGAAGGAACTATTATTCCAGAAGAAATAATAGAAGCTTCTGAAAACAAAATGGTACCTAATAATAATGAGATCTCAATATTCTATACGAATTATGGAGAAATATGGGATCGATGTAAAATAACAATTGATGAAGTATTCTCATTCGCAGTAGCTACTGAAATAACTGAAAGTCAGGACTATAATGAGAATAATGATAATGAACCAACTAGCGTAAATTAATGTCGAAAAAGACAAGATTGGCCAAAGTGGAAAGATGTTATTCAAGTTGAGTTAGATTCACTTTAAAAACATGGTGTATTTGGACCAATAGAGAAAACACCAGAAGGTGTTAAACCAGTCGGTTACAAATGGGTATTCGTTAGAAAACAAAATGATAAAAATGAAGTTGTGAGATAAAAGCAAGGCTTGTTGCACAAGGTGTAACAACCCGGAAAATCTGAACCAATTTAAAATTTTTAAATTGGATATTTTAGTGAATTTTAAATATTTAAAATAAATATTTTAAATAATAATGATGAAAAGTATGTTTGAGTCGATGTTTGAAAATAAGTATAATTATTTTAAATTATAAACAAGGCCTGAAATGGCGCGGTAGTTTCAAAATTGGAATTCAAACTTTGACTGACTGTACCGGGTGCAAAATAAAATGGATTTTAGTGAAACCAAAAATATTTAAATCTGTTAGTGAATATCTTTCTAACGAATCTGAAAAATCGAAGTTTCATAGCGGGAGTCAAAAGTTATGGCCAAATGAATTTTTCACAAAGGTCGCTATAGAATATATATAGCCCTTGAAAATAGACATTTTGCAAACGACCTCGAAATTCGACGAAACCACTTTTGTTGGATCCGGGATGTCAAATTATTGCTAGGTTTCAAATTTCATAATTTTTGAAGTTAATATGTGAGCGTGGCAAAGGAAAATGTGTTTGGTGAATTTCTGTTAAATTGGATCGACCAGAAAATGACCATTTTTCAAACGGTCTCAGAATTCGACGAAACTAGTTTTGTCGGGACCGTATCATCAAAACATAGCTAGATTTATTTTTCTGGAATTTTTGGGATCAGTATGTGGCCCCGACAAATTGAAATGTACGTTCAAATCAAATATCGAATAGGCCTACGAAACATATCCCATTGTGTTCGGAATGAGGGTATTTAACTAGGGATGACAGTCGTTGGGTTTAATTTTAAGCTCGTTTGAGAAAACCCTAATTTTGGGAATTATAAATGGCACGGTCCAATCAGATTTTTTTATAAAAAATAATATAAACAAAAGGAGGATTATCTCTCCCCGACATCGACTGAAGGCGGAAAAGCTTTCTCCCCTTCCCATCCATTTTCCGGCCGATCTATCGCGAATTACCCCCCGCCCCTTTGCAACTTTTTGTAGATCTCGTCGAGATCTTCCCATCCATACCCGTTGCGCCCGGAGTTGTTGTGCGAAACTCGAGAATCGACGCCGTGAAGTTGCGGGCTTCAGATCTCCGCCGCACCCTGGTGGCGGCGTCGCACTGGGCCACCCTACCACCGATAGCTGCGCCTCTCCAAGCACTCCAAGGTGGCACCATCCGATCGTCACCACTCTGCACGGATTTCGAGAAAAGTTGAAACCTAGTTTAGAACACATTAGAAAGGTAACGGCTGTTATTTTCTGAAGCGATTACAACACTTTAAAGCGCAACGGATTTTGATTTCACGATAAAAATCATATCTTTTTGCTATGTTGACGAAATACAGTGAAACAAGAGACACCGGGACCGTGAGGACGTCTTCTATATTCTAAAAGAGACCTGATATTTTTTTGAGCTTGCTACAATTTTTGGCAACGCGAAAAGCAATGTGAGATTTCTTATTTATAAACGATATGTAAATCAACGATGTATAAATTATATAGTTGATGTATGAGTTATATAAGCATTGTACACCTCATATATAAGCGTTGTATAAGTTGTATGTCGAATATATGCGTTGTAAAAATTATATATGCGTTGAAATGACATTGAAATGAATTGACATATATTTACATACGAATATATATATATATATACTCCCCTCATCCACAGACCATGGACGATATATATTGGTTGTGATATTGTTTGGATTGGTTGATGTGAAATTTGGTGAATATCATGGATGGTTGATTAGAAATGATTGATTGTGATTGAAATCCCAATAGGATTAGTATATGGGAAAATTCGTCTACGTACGAACTAGATATTGAAAAACCCCATTGTCAAAAGCTGTGAGACTTTAAGGTAGAGCGAGTAGCCGTACTAGGGACGGTGTCGGTTTTAACTACCCTACCGTTATGCTGCGGAAATTTTCAATAATATTCATGTGTTAGAATTATTTTCATGTGTTGAAACTATATTTGTGTGTTGAATAGAAATTCATGTGTTGAATAGAAATTCATGTGTTTAATGAATTCATTTGTTGAGTAAATTATTTAAAAGATAAAAATCACATTTTTATTATATATATAACCTATATAAATATTAGTATTTTAGATAAATTATTTTAACACCAAAAATAACATTTTTACCTTATGTATAAACTATATAAAATAATCGTTGTTTTGAAATAAATTGTTTTACAATAAAAATCACATTTTTATTATATATATCAACATTAGAAAATATTCATGTGTTGAATACAGGACTAGAACGATAAAAATCATATTTTATCGTATGTGTGAAGTCGAAAACGTTCATGTGTTGAATGTATAGATTGAACAATAAAATCTACATTTTTATTGTGAATATGAAGTGTTAAAAATGGTGACGTGTGAAATAAATATTTTTGATATCTTTTTATCAAATATATAAAGTGGATATGGTTTTGAAATCAAAGAAAGAATTATATTTATTATATTTATATAAATATAATTAAAATATAGTGAATAACGAAACTGCAGTTCGTGTTTTGAAACCGTGATTTCAAGCAATTAGTGCGGGAGATCCGACCATCGGATTTTCCCGAAACCACAACCATTGGGTTCGCTTTAGAAATATCTTTCCAACGACACCAACTTTGTAAAGATCCAATGGTTGGAATGTCTAGAATGTTTAATTCAAATCTGAAGAAAAACAGCGCCAGAATCGATTATATATATATATAATTAAATTAAACCGAATAACGACGCTGCAGTTCATATTTTGAAATCGTAACTTCAAACGATTAGTGCGGGAGATCCGACCGTCGGATTTTCCCAAAACTGAAACCGTTGGATTTGTTTTGAAAAGGTCTTTCTAATGATATAAAATTTGTGAAGATCCAACGGTTGGATTTTCATATATGTGTAAATCAAATCTGGATAAAAACAGCGCCACGGCCGCGTTATGGCCTGAAGAGTCGTTTGAATGAATTGGCAATTTTTAAATAAATAAAAATAGCGATAAATAGTGATAAAATATTATAAACAATATGGAATGGAAATAAATTGAATCTGCTCGGTTAATGTGATATTTGATGGTTGAATGTGTTTGGCGTGAAAATTACATTAAAGAACAAAACTAGTGATATCGAATAATTTAACCATTGAAATGAATTGATATGAAATTCTAAATACACGTGAATTATTTGAAAAGGCCGAGTTGATTCTCCTTTCAAATAATTGATCGACGAGTGAAAGTCGAAGATATGAAGACGGTGCAAGACCGATGATCTGCACGTCGAAAGGAGGGGTGCTACTAATGCTCATGATGGGAGTAGCTACCTTGAAGGGGCTGAAGTTGTAGCCGTCCGGACGTACTTGTTGATTGTACGGATATGCGAGGTATTGAGTGCCTCCGGTTTCGTTCAGACCCAGAACGAACTTGTAAATGGACTGTGTGTCTGACATTGGGTTTTGTTCTGTGCTGATTGATCTCTATTAAATATATATCTGTTTGGCGGCGGAGAATTTATTCTCTTGCTTAACGCCCTTCTCTGAGACGCACGAGCTCAGAGGTTATATATCAATAGAAATCAATCGCATGGAGTGAATTCCCTTTGTGGCAAGCCTAAGTAGCAGAAGATCAAGGCTTCTGTTGAAAAGCAAAGTCTTGAGGTGGATGATCAAAGCACGGCCTGTGTGGCATAGCTTTGTGTATAATGTGAATTCGCGAGCCTCACACCCCGGTATGGACTAGAAACGGGAGAAGGATCTAGGGAGGACATGCGTTTCTTTCTAGCTAGGGTGGTGTCAATGACCTACCAGCCCTAACATTTATGTTATTCTCACCTTTGTGTTTGTTGCTGTTGCGAGGCGCCTCGGATATATCGGTGACTATGTGAAGCCGCTGGAGTCATAGGACTCATTTACGCCCCCAAAGGGCGGGGAAACGCAGTGTTCAGGCATTTTAATGCACATCGGTGGACCGACCCTGTGGCTCCAAAGGGTCGATCCGTTCTGATCCTAAGACTCGAGCTAGATAGTCTCGAATTCAGTAAGGAATATCTTTTACCTTGGTTCATGATGGTGACATGATATATGGTACCCATGCCGTCTATGATTGATAGTTAAGATTGAAATTGTTATTGAAACATATATACACTAGCAATAATATCAAATAATTTGTTTTGCTCGTATCAAGCATATTTTGGTCATTATAAGGTAAAACTCTATCCTCCAGTTTGTGTTGCATTGTGTGATGGGAACTGAGCCTTATAATGGCTTCATTTTCATAAAAAGCATTGCGATGTAAAAAAGATTTACTTGTTTTAAAGCACTGGCAATCCAATGGAGTAAACCCGTTCCGTGAAAGTGGCGTGGTCCTGTGATTAGCCATATTGTAGAATATGTTAAGTAGATTTCTCATACCAGTCCCATGACTGACTCGTAGTTTGTTTCACTTGCAAACTTGGGTGCCCCCTTTTTTCTACACGGGCAGCCTTGTATTCAGGTTTTAGCAGGCTCTTTCTGGATAGCTGGAGCTGAAGATGGATTCTATCATTTATCTCTATTTATGCTGTTCAGCTCCTATTGTGCATATTATGTTTGTTTTCCGCTGTAGACATTTATGTATAGCCGAACTATATTTTGTACAAAGTATGATTATGTATACTGTGCAACTCTGATGATTATGTTTCTCCAGTGTATTCTATTATACATTATCTGGTGTATTTATTTATTTCTGTTCTGTTGTTATCTGTTTATGTGTTAAATTCCAAAAATTACCCTTGCCACCGTCGAACGGAGAATGGGGTTGTCACAAACGTGGTATCAGAGCTTTGGTTAAGCTTAGTTCTGGAATATAACATATTAACAAACTCGTCAGAAATAGAACTAGTAGTGTTCTAGGATGAGTAACTCATTACAGGATCAGTAATATCCTGGTATGAGTATAGCAGAATGGAATACACCTCCATAGACACATTTACATTAAAGCATATGCCTCTATGCTTTAAAATATCTTTTCTGTTGACCTGACACTTGATCTGCTATTTACAGAAGTACTAGAAAATGAGTGTCAGAAATAGAAGGAATGCAGAACTAGATCTAGAGGCTCTATTTAAGAGATATCAAAATCTGGGTGGAGTACAATTCTCGGGCAATGAATCGATTATTCACAACTCAAGCTTGGATGAGTTCTGCTGAAAGAATTTTTTGAGCGTTTCCAGCTGAGAGATGATCAGAAAAGATTAGTGGCGTCTTGGGCGCTCAAAGATGAAGCTTTAATCTGGTGGGAAACAATTATTAAAGATAATCTTGAAGGTGATATCACCTGGGATAGATTCAAAGAGATTTTCATAGAAAGATTTACTCCTCCAGAAGCAACTGAGCGGTTATGTGATGAATTCTACTATCTGAAACAAGGAGATATGAATATCCCAGCATATCATAAGAGATTCAATGAACTTTCTCATTTTTCCCCTCATCTAATTCAAGATCCAAAGAGGAAGAATCTGAGGTTTATTGATGGTCTTCAAAGAAAGTACCAGAATAGTGTGATGGGGCATGTGAAGCTTCCTTTTTCTGAAATGATATATATGGCTTATCAGTATGAAGATCTGGATAAGCGAGGCCTTTTTGTCGATGAAGAGGAAGCTAGTTTTAGCAATAAAAGGAAGTTTGAAACTGATAGCCCAGAGACAAGTGCGCAGCCTGAGGCCAGTACGAAGTCTGAGTTCAGAAAGAAGCCTAGATTCAATCAAGAAAAGGTTGAGTCTGAGAAAGAACCAGTAACGACTTCCATATGCAATAACTGCAATAAGCAAGGGCATTTGACCAAGAATTGTAAACCCTTGAAAATACAGAAGAAGAAAGGGTCAAAATCCAATAGGAAGCAAAAGAAGAAGGGGTTTAAACCCGATAACCAGTTTCAAGAGGATAGAGAATGCTGTCAATGCCATCGGACTGGTCATCTTGAAAAAGATTGCCGGTTCTTAAAGAAATCTGAAAAGGGTCAAGAAATGAAGTGGTAGAAACTCCAGCACCCTCAGGTAGTCAGGAAAGGCCAGATGTTTTAGAAGGCATGCTTACTGTCAAGAATATTCCAGTTAAAGTATTGTTTGATACAGGCGTGTCACGAAACTTTGTTGCAAAGAATGCAGTTAAGAAACTGGATTTGAATTTGAAGAAGCTCAAAGAACCCATCACTGTCCATAATCCGGTTGGGGGTTCCCTCGATCTTAGTTGGGTTTGTGGGGTACCTATTTCTTTTTCTCATTATCGGTTTCCTTGTATCTCAATCATCATGAATTTTACCGAATTCGACCTTATTTTAGGATTGGATTGGTTAACCAAATACGAAGCGAAAGTTAAATGTGCAGAAAGGGTTGTTAAGGTTAAAACGAAGCTCGCCAATATTGCAATTCCCTGTGAAGGTCCGAATTCTAATAGAAAGGACTTCTGGGTAGCTTTAGATGTTTCTCCTGCTCAAATAGAACCTTTTCCTATCGTTACAGAGAATATTCCAGTCGACATAGAAAATATCCCTATTGTCAAGAACTATGCGGATGTGTTCGAAGAAGTTGTTAGATTACCTCATTAGAGAGAAATAGATTTTAAAATCCCTTTAGTTCTGAATGCAAGGCCAGTAGTTCACGCTATTCGGAGGATGACCTTGTAGGAAAAAGAAGAGTTAGACAATCAAACTAGACAGCTAGTATGGAAAGGTCTGATCAGGCCTAGTTTCTCTGATTGGGGAGCAGGAGTGGTTCTTGTCCCGAAGTCAGACGGTACTCTCAGACTATGTGTGGATTATCGTGACTTGAATAAGCAGACGTTGAAAAACAAATATCCATTGCCGCAGATTGATGATTTGTTGGACCGATCGAATGGCGCACAAGTATTTTCTTGTATGGACCTAGCTACAGGTTTCCATCAGCTTCGTATTGCTGAAGAGTGTGTTCCTTTGACAGCATTTAGGGTTCCAGACTTATTCTACGAGTGGTTAGTAATGCCGTTCGACTTATGTAATGCTTCTGCTTGTTTTTTCGATCTAATGAATCGGGTATTCAGAGGATTATTGAATAAATTCGTTCTAGTTTTCATTGATGATATACTGATCTTCTCTAAATCAGAAAGCGAGCACGAAAAACATTTGGAACAAGTGTTAGAAATTCTCAGAAAGAATGTTTTAAAAGAAAAATTTTCCAAATGTATATTCTGGCAAGAAGAAGTTAAATTTCTTGGCTACGTCGTGTCAAAACAAGGAATTTCAGTGGATCCCAGTAAAATCACTGCTATTCAGAATTGGAAACAGCCTCGTACGCCCACAAAAGTCAGAAGTTTTCTTGGATTCGCTAGTTATTATCGGAAGTTTGTCAAGAATTTTTCGAAGATATCCAGTCACTTAAAAAGGCTTACTAAGAAACATTCGAGATTCAACTGGACTCCCGAATGTGAGGCAGCTTTCCAGGAGCTGAAGTTAAAATTGACGACTGCTCCAGTGCTCACAATTATTGATGGCAATCAAGACTTGAAAGTCTGGACCAATGCTTCTAAAGAAGGCCTTGGCGCAGTGTTAATGCAAAGAGGCCATGTAGTCGCTTATGCTAGCCGTCAATTGAAACCACATGAAAAGAATTATGTTACTCACGATCTTGAATTGCTAGCTATCGTGTTTGCTATAAAAATCTGGTGGCATTATCTGTTCGGTGAGAAGTTTGAATTATACACTGATCATCAATCCTTGAAATATTTATTCACCCATAAGGATCTGAATATGAGACAGCAGCGTTAGTTAGAATTTTTCACGGCATATGATCTTGATATCTTATATACACCGGGGAAAGCTAATGTTATGGCTGATGCGCTCAACAGAAAGAATGTAATTGTCGCCGGTCTTATCATCACGCCTTCGTTGATTGATAACATATCTGCTCTTCAGAAGGATGATCACTTCATTCAGATGATCAGAGAGAGGATTCAGGAAGGCGAGCCCTCAAGTTTTCAGATCGATAAAGATGGGATTCTTAGACTAAAAGGCCGAATATGCGTGCCAAACATTCCTGAACTCCGGAGGGAAGTATTAGATGAATGTCACAAAGCCAAGCTTAGTATCCATCCAGGAGTGAGCAAGATGTATAATGATATCAAACGCACTTTCTGGTGGAGATCTATGAAACGAGACAACTCCTTATATGTAAGCCGGTGTTCCACCTGTCAGCAAGTCAAAAGCGATCAGCAGAAGCTCGCTGGATTGTTGCAACCTTTGGAAGTTCCAGGTGGAAAGAGGGAACAAATTTTTATGGATTTCGTAGAGGGTTTGCCCAGAACCAGGAAAGGAAATGACAGTATTTGGGTGATCGTAGATCGATTTACAAAGACCGCTCATTTCATACCGGTCAAATCGAATAGAAATGCTCCGAGTCTAGCGCAGATTTATTTCAAAGAAATTGTTAGGCTGCACGGAGTTCCCATGAGCATCGTTTGTGATCGTGACCCGATTTTTGCTAGTAAATTCTGGGAAGCATTCCAAGCAGAACTGGGAATGAAACTGAACTTGAGCACCGCATATCATCCTCAAACAGATGGTCAAACTGAGAGGGTAAATCGTATTCTTGAAGATCTATTGCAGGCGTGTATTATTGATTTTGGCGGATCATGGGAAGACCACTTACATTTGGCCGAATTCTCATATAACAACAGCTACCATGCGAGCCTGAAAATGTCTCCATTCGAAGTATTGTATGGTAGACCGTGTCGATCCCCTGCTTGTTGGGTAGAACCTGGCGATAGACTCGTATTGGGGCCAGATATGATTCGCAATGCTGCGGACAAAGTCGATTTCGTTAAGAAATGATTACTAGCTGCTCAAAGCCGACAGAAAAGCTATGCAGATAAGAGAAGAAGAGATATATCATTTGTTGTTGGCGACTATGTATATTTGAAGGTATCTCCGATGAGAGGAGTCATCTGGTTCGGCAAAACAGGGAAATTGGCACCCAAATTTATTGGTCCGTTTCCTATTCTAGAACGGGTTGGAACTCTCGCTTATAGGGTTCAATTACCTGATTGGTTGCCTGGAGTACATAATGTGTTTCACGTATCTCAACTTCGAAACCATGTTCATGATGCAGACTTGATCGTGGAAGAAGCAGCGCAATGGGATATAGAAATTACTCCAGGATTGGCTGTGAGAAGAGAGCCGCTAAAGATAATTGGCAAAGAAACCAAAGAGCTGAGGAACAAGAAGGTTCACTTAGTCAAAGTGCAATGGAGTGGAGATCCACGAGATTGTACTTGGGAAACAGAGGAAAGCATTAAGAAAGCCTATCCTAAGTGCACGGTGGATATCTCTGATTGACTCTGGTGCAAGGTACATTTACCATATTTTGCAATTTCCATTATGATCGTTTATAAATTAGAAATCTTAGAAACTTTTAATCATATAGTTTGAATGATTTTAAAAAGAATATATGAATTAATTAGTATGATTTTGAAAAGTTAACAATAAAATTGATTGATGATTGTGTTGTGTGAGTGTGAATTTGATTAATTAAACTATTAGAATGATAGTTAATTTAATCAATAGTAGAATGAATGGTAGAATTTATACAATTAAATCACATATTGAATAGACAGAAGTATATACATGTACATTATATATGTTTGAACAGGAAAATGGATTAGATATTGAGTAAAGAATTTATTTGCGTGCCCAACAAATAGGTAAACCTTAATGAGTTGGATGCACAATTTTATTTATTATATCTACTCCTGTGAATGCCATTGGATGCGGAGTGCTGGTTATTCTGTGTGTAATTAATAAATGTCGCCATAGGATAGTAACAATTAATTTTGAACTACACTACATGGCATACTTCTTGAGAGAGGCATACTTCATCATATACCACATAAGCATTTGGGGCTTATGTGACGAGGTTGAAAATTTACCACACGAGCGAGAGGCTTGTATGGCGATTACTATATTTTACAGGTTGAACTGATGACTGATATGGACTATGTAAAATGTAACGGTAAATTGCAAGATTAATAAAAACCCCACACGGGTCTGGAGATGACAATAAACACGTCTCTCTGGTCATTAAGGCACAAAAACCATTTATAGGGCGACGAGAATTTATTCTCTGGAATTATGATCTATACACACTCCCCTGTGGACACCGGAATATATCACTACAAATATGTGCATGCTTATTAGGATTTATTGGGTACCTAATACGGCCCAATAAATTTCCAAACCCCTCCCCGTACAAAGGAGGTTATGGCGAAAATTTTCGAAAATTTAGGGTGTTAGGCAAATTTTTGAGGAATTGGAAAATTCTTAGAAACTGAAAAGTTAAAGGATGGAAGCTAGAAGGAAAGTAGAGTTGGTTAATTAAACCACTTTCGACTTTGTTCCTTTTCGAGGACGAAAAGTTTTAAGTGGGGGAGATTGTAAAAACCCGAAAAATCTAAACCAGTTTAAAAATTTTAAATTGGCTATTTTAGTGAATTTTAAATATTTAAAATAAATATTTTAAATAATAATGACGAAAAGTATGTTTGAATCGATGTTTGAAAATAAATATAATTATTTTAAATTATAAACAAGGCCTGAAATGGCGCGGCAGTTTCACAATTGGAATTCAAACTTTGACTGACTGTACCAGGTGCAAAATAAAATGGATTTTAGTGAAACCAAAAATATTTAAATTTGTTAGTGAATATCTTTCAAACGAATCTGAAAAATCGAAGTTTCATAGCGGGAGTCAAAAGTTATGGCCAAATGAATTTTCAGAAAGGTCGCTATAGAATATATATAGCCCTTGAAAATAGACATTTTGCAAACGACCTCGGAATTCGACGAAACCACTTTTGTTGGATCCGGGATGTAAAATTATTGCTAGGTTTCAAATTTCATAATATTTGAAGTTAATATGTGAGCGTGGAAAAGGAAAATGTGTCTGGTGAATTTCTGTTGAATTGGATCGACCAGAAAATGGCCATTTTTCAAACGGTCTCAGAATTCGAAGAAACTTGTTTTGTCGGGACCGTATCATCAAAACATAGCTAGATTTATTTTTCTGGAATTTTTGGGATCAGTATGTGGCCCCAGCAAATTGAAATATAAGTTCATAGCAAATATTTAATGTTTTATATTTTAATTTGAAGAATAACTGACGGTAACAGTCAAATGGGCCTACGAAACATATCCCATTGCGTTTGGAATGGGGATATTTAGCTAGGGATGACAGTCGTTGGGTTTAACTTTGAGCTCGTTTGAGAAAAACCTAATTTTGGGAATTATAAATGGCACGGGCCAACCAGATTTTTTATAAAAATATATATATAAACAAAAGGCGGATTCTCTCTCCCCAACGTCGACTGAAGGCGAAAAAGCTTTCTCCCCTTCCCATCCATTTTCCGGCCGATCCATCGCGAATTACCACCTGCCCCTTTGCAACTTTTTGTAGATCTCGTCGAGATCTTCCCATCCATACCCGTTGCGCCCGGAGTTGTGCAAAACTTGAGAATCAACGCTGTGCAGTTGTGGGCTTCAGAGCTCCGCCGCACCCTGGTGGCGCCGTCGCACTGGGCCATCCTACCACCGATAGCTGCGCCTCTCCAAGCACTCCAAGGTGGCACCCTCCGATCGTCACCACTCTGCACGAATTTCGAGAAAAGTTGAAACCTAGTTTAGAACACATTAGAAAGGTAACGGCTGTTATTTTCTGAAGTGATTACAACACTTTAAAGCGCTATGGATTTTGATTTCACGATAAAAATCATATCTTTTTGCTATGTTGTCGAAATCCCGTGAAACAAGAGACATCGGGACCGTGAGGACGTCTTCTATATTCTAGAAGAGACCGGATATTTTTCTGAGCTTACTACAATTTTTGGCAACGCGAAAAGCAATGTGAGATTTCTAATTTATTAACGATATGGAAATCAATGATGTATAAATTATATAGTCGATGTATGAGTTATATAAGCGTTGTACACCTCATGTATAAGCGTTGTATAAGTTGTATGTTCGATGTATAAGTTATATATGCATTGTAAAAATTATATATGCGTTGAAATGACATTGAAGTGAATTGAAATATATTTATATACGAATATATATATATATACACTCCCCTCGTCCACAGACCATGGACGATATATATTGGTTGTGATATTGTTTGGATTGGTTGATGTGAAATTTGGTGAATATCATGAATGGTTGATTAGAAATGATTGATTGTGATTGAAATCCCAATAGGATTAGTATATGGGAAAATTCGTCTGCGTACGAACTAGATATTGAAAATCCCCATTGTCAAAAGCTGCGAGGCTTTAAGGTAGAGCGAGGAGCCGTACTAGAGACGGTGCCGGTTTTAACTACCCTACCGTTATGCTGTCGAAAATTTCAATAATATTCATGTGTTAGAATTATTTTCATGTGTTGAAACTATATTCGTGTGTTGAATAGAAATTCATGTGTTGAATGAATTCATGTGTTGAGTAAATTATTTGAAAGATAAAAATCACATTTTTATTATATATATAACCTATATAAAATATTAATATTTTAAATAAATTATTTTAACACCAAAAATAACATTTTTACCTCATGTATAGACTATATAAAATAATCGTGTTTTGAAATAAATTGTTTTACAATAAAAATCACATTTTTATTATATATATCAACTATAGAAAATATTCATGTGTTGAATAAAAGACTAGAACGATAAAAATCATATTTTATCGTATGTGTGAAGTCTAAAACGTTCATGTGTTGAATATATAGATTGAACAATAAAATCTACATTTTTATTGTGAATATGAAATGTTAAAAATGGTGATGTGTGAAATAAATATTTTTGATGATAAAAATATCATTTTTATCAAATATATAAAGTGGATATGGTTTTGAAATCGAGAAAGAATTATATTTATTTATATTTATATAAATATAATTAAAATATAGTGAATAACGAAGCTGCAGTTCGTGTTTTGAAACCGTGATTTCAAACGATTAGTGCGGGAGATCCGACCATCGGATTTTCCCAAAACCACAACCGTTGGGTTCGCTTTGGAAAAATCTTTCCAACGACACCAACTTTGTAAAGATCCAACGGTTGGATTGTCTGGAATGTTTAATTCAAATCTTAAGAAAAACAGCGTCAGAATCGATTATATTTATATATATATATATAAATATAATTAAATTAAATCGAATAACGACGCTGTAGTTCGTATTTTGAAATCGTAACTTCAAACGATTAGTGCGGGAGATCCGACCGTCGGATTTTCCCAAAACTGAAACCGTTGGATTCGTTTTGAAAAGGTCTTTCTAATGATATAAAATTTGTGAAGATCCAATGGTTAGATTTTCAGATATGTGTAAATCAAATCTAGAGAAAAACAGCGCCACGGCCGCGTTATGGCCTGAAGAGTCGTTTGAATGAATTTGCTATTTTTAAATAAATAAAAATAGCGATAACTAGTGATAAAATATTATAAACGATATGGAATGGAAATAAACTGAATTTGCTCAGTTTATGTGATATTTGATGGTTGAATGTGTTTGGCGTGAAAATTACATTAAAGACCAGAACTAGTGACATCGAATAATTTAACCATTGAAATGAATTGATTTGGAATTCTAAATATACGTGAATTATTTGAAAAGGCCGAGTTGATTCTCATTTCAAATAATTGCTCGATGAGTGAAAGTCGAAGATATAAAGACGGTGCAAGACCGATGATCTGCACGTCGAAAGGAGGGGTGCTACTGATGCTCATGATGAGAGTAGCAACCTTGAAGGGGATGAAATAGTAGCCGTCCGGACGTACTTGTTGATTGTACGGATATGTGAGGTATTGAGTGCCTCTGGTTTCGTTCAGACCTAGAACGAACTTGTAAATGGACTGTGTGTCTGACATTGGATTTTGTTCTATGCTGATTGATCTCTATTAAATATATATCTGTTTGGCGGCGGAGAATTTATTCTCTTGCTTAACGCCCTTCTCTGAGACGCACGAGCTCAGAGGTTATATATCGATAGAAATCAGTCGCATGGAGTGAATTGCCTGTGTGGCATGCCTAAGTGGCAGATGATCAAGGCTTCTGTTGAAAAGCAAAGTCTTAAGGTGGATGATCAAAGCACGGCCTGCGTGGCATAGCTTTGTGTATAACGTGAATTCGCGAGCCTCACACCCCGGTATGGACCAGAAACGGGAGAAGGATCCAGGGAGGACATTCGTTTCTTTCTAGCTAGGGTGGTGTCAGTGACCTACCAATCCTGACATTTATATTATTCTCACCTGTGTGGTTGTTGATGTTGCGAGGTGCCTCGGATATATCAGTGACTATATGGAGCCGATGGAGTCGTAGGACTCATTTACGCCCCAAAGGGCGGGGAAACACAGTGTTCAGGCATTTTAATCCACATCGGTGGACCGACCCTGTGGCTCCAAAGGGTCGATGCGTTATGATTCTGAGACTCGGGCAAGACAGTCTCGAATTCGGTAAGGACTATCTTTTGCCTTGGTTCATGATGGAAATCCAGTTTCCAAATATGACACCGTGCGGTTTTGATTGTATATATATATGGTACCCATGTCGTCTATGATTAATAGTTTTGATTGAAATTGTTTTTGAAACATATATACACTTGCAATAATATCAAATAATTTGTTTTGCTCGTATCAAGCATATTTTGGCCATTATAAGGTAAAACTCTATCCTCCGGTTTGTGTTGCATTGTGTGATGGGAACTAAGTCTTATAATGGCTTCATTTTCATAAAAAGCATTGCGATGCTTAAAAGATTTACTTGTTTTAAAGCACTGGAAATCCAATGGAGTAAACCCGTTGCGCGAAAGTGGCGTGGTCCTGTGATTAGCCATATTGTAGAATATGTTAAGTAGAATTCTCATACAAGTCCCATGACTGACTCGTAGTTTGTTTCACTTGCAAACTCGGGTGCCCCTTTTTTTCCTGCACGGGCAGCCTTGTATTCAGGTTTTAGCAGGCTCTTTCTGGATAGCTGGAGCTGAAAATGGATTCTATCATTTATCTCTTTTTATGCTGTTCAGCTCCTATTGTGCATATTATGTTTGTTTTCCGCTGTAGACATTTATGTATAGCTGAACTGTATTTTGTACTAAGTATGATCCTGTATACTGTGTAACTCTGATGATTATGTTTATCCAATGTATTCTATTGTACATTATCTGGTGTATTTATTTTTGTTCTGTTGTTATCTGTTTATGTGTTATATTCCAAAGATTACCCTTGCCACCGTCGAACGGAGAATGGGGTTGTCACATAAGGTTTCCTGCAGAGACCAGGTTTTGACTTCAAAGAAACATACTCTTCTGTTATGGATGTCATAACATTTTGATATTTAGTAAGCCTTGTAGTTTCTGAGAAGCTTGACATAAGATTGACTGATGTTGTGACAGCTTATCTATACGGTGAACTAGATATCGATATTTACATGAAAATCCCAGACGGATATAAATTGCTTGAAGCAAAATCAAAGTCAATGTATTCATTAAAATTGAGATGATCAGTATATGGATTGAAACAATCTGGAAGAATGTGGTATAACCATCGTAGTGAATATTTAGTAAAAGCTGGGTACAAAAACAATCTCATTTGTCCATGTGTCTTTATAAAGAAATCGGTAAAGGGATTTGCTATTTTAGCAGTATATGTTGATGATATAAATTTGATTGGAACTCCAAAAGAGATCAATAAAACAATAGATTACCTAAAACAGGAATTTGAAATGAAAGACCTTGGCAAAACCAAATACTATCTTGGGCTATAGATTGAGCACAGTAAAAATGGCATATTAATCCATTAATCAAATTACACTGAGAAAATCCTAAAGCGTTTTTAAATGGATAAAGCATATCTACTTAGTACACCTATGGTTGTTAGATCACTAGATATTAAAAAGGATCCTTACCGACCAAAAGAAGATGATGAAAATATATTTGGTCCAGAAGTACCATACCTCAATGCAATTAGTGCATTATTATATCTAGCACAATGCACAAGACCATATATTGCATTTTCAGTCAATCTTCTAGGCAGATATAGTTCTGCACCTACTAAAAGACACTGGAATGGCACAAAACATATCATGAGATATCTACGAGGAACCGCAGATTTAGGCTTGTTTTATTCTAACATAGGAAATAATCCGATTCTAGTGGGTTATGCTGATGCAGGTTACCTTTCTGATCCACATAAAGCAAGATCACAAACTGGATATGTATTTACTAACAGTAATATAGCTATTTCATGGTGATCTACAAAGCAAACATTGGTAGCAACATCATCTAATCATTCTGAAATAGTAGCACTACATGAAGCAAGCCGAGAATGTATTTGGTTAAGATCATTAATCGAACATATTCGAAACACATGTCAACTTCCCTCAACTACAGAAAGATCAACCGTTATTTATGAAGACAATGTCTCATGTGTAGCTCAAATTCAAGCAGGATATATCAAGGGTGATAGGACGAAGCACATTTCTCCCAAATTCTTCTTCACACATGAACTTCAAAAAGACAATAAGATAGAAGTGAAGCAAATTCAACCTCAAGAAAATCCAGCAGATTTATTCACCAAAGCACTACCAAAGTCAACATTTTAGAAGATGGTTTATAAAATTGGTATGCGTCGTTTGCATCATCAAACTATTTGAATAATGCGTTACAAATCAGGGGGAAGCATATATAATGCTATAGTGTAATCTTTTCCTTCATTAATATTTTTCCCACTAGTTTTTTGTTAGTAAGGTTTTTAACGAGGCATTATTTTGATCCAGAAGTATCAACCCTCATTGGAACATTGTCAATATGTTACCTAGAGATGAAAATTGTACTCTTTTCCTTGTTTATAATTTTTCCCACAGGGTTTTTCATAAAAAGGTTTTTAATGAGGCAATCAATTTTATCATCTTTGCATATGCATATGCATATGCATATTCAAGGGTTAAAATAATTGTTTTAACCCACTAACTATATTAAAACAGCGTTTTGAACCTTAATTAAAAAAATGTAATTATGATATTTTTATTTCCCCATAGCGACTATGGTTATTCTTTTTTTGTCTCTTTCTACTTTGTAGATCTATGTTCTCCTCTTCTTTGTATCTTTTTGGCCTCAACTCTCCTCCCTTTCCCTCACTACCCTAGATTTCTTAACTATTGTATAGTAGGTCTGTGGCCATATCCAGGTTACATGGTTCTTCAAATCGTCATCCTAATCTATTGCAGTAATCTTTCTACTTTTCTCTCCCTTTTTTTCTACCTTTTAGACCACCTCCTTGTTGATTTCCCCTCTTTCGAATAACCCAAGATTTTGCGACCCTTGATTTCCACATACACGACATAATCGGCTACTGTCCCTACCGCCTTACTAGTATTTAGCTAAAGCTTCTCTTTTAGGCTGCCTTCTCTTAGCAGGTTGGCTCCATTGCTTATGTCAATCTAGTAAAAGCTTGTGCTTAACACGGTTTTCTATTTTAGGTTGTCCTTCTCCATAGTCTAGCTCTGTTGCTCGTGACGAGATGGAAGTTGTTGTTGCTTTTGACTATAAGTTTTTGGGTTGATACTGCTTGGTGTTTGGTTGTTGATTGCTGGTCGTTGTTTCCATTGAGGGTGGTCTTGGTTTTTTGCATGTGTTGTCCTAGTGTGAGTAACAGCGTGAAGGTGTTGGTAATTTTTTGGTTTGTTGTTCATTGTGGTTGTTTGACTATTTGTCTGAATTTGACTTGGAAGATTAAATTGTATATTGCCAATTTAGTGTTATTATTGGTAGATGTGGCTAATAGCTACGAAACTGAGTTTTATTTCAATCCTTTGTTTCTTGATTCAATCCTCTTGACTTAGTTTCTAGGTGCAATGCTGGTTTGCTGATGATGGCTGTGTTCAGTGATTTTTAACTTGGAGTATACAAATTTGATATGTTCCAAATTGAACTATTTAAGTGTATGCTCAATGATAAAGCCATAGTGTTGAGGACATTCAAGTTAATTCACCCTGTGTGGACTGTGTGGGATTTATGTTTTTTATTCAACCAGTAAATCTAGTAAGTGATGTATTATGTATTGTTTTGTTCCTACTCTTAGTTATTTTATAATTAATCTCACGCTATAAGGCGTTAGATTTCAGTTTACTTAGTAGCTAGAGATAGAAATGACTATAGCCATATAGGTAATCTGCCAATTTTCTGTTATGTTTTGTACTCATTATTTGTTATAATGAAAAAGCATTATGGAGCACTCTAAAAACCATCTAGAATTGCCAAAAAAGCTATACTTAAATAAATTTATTCAAAATTGATTCGAATGCTTGCTATTGTTAATCCCTAAAAAACCACACACATTGGGCAGAGGGGTACAAGGCGGGTCCTACCAACGTCGGCCGTACATAACACAACCGCACTAAGCAGGATCCAAATATCAAGCTCAATGTAGGTCAAGTCTATCAGTGTAACCGGGCCATGAGAAGCGCGACTCGACAAAAATGAAGGTTGCACATCAAGAGAACAGCTCAGGCGCTAAAATGAGATGGGTCACCCGCTTTGCACGAGCTAGAGCAACCTCGTAGTATAACTATAAAGCCAAGCGACACCATGCAAAGGCAACAAGAGGACGAGCGTCCTTGGTTCAAGAAGGGCGATCGCACAAGGAACAAAGGAGGATCGATCTCAGCTCCACACTCCGCTCTTACGAAATCTCCCAAAGCATCCGCGCCTGCACTTAAGGACCTGCTCAGCTATTCGAGACACTCAGCAAGTCGTCCGCGCATAACACTGAATATAATATAGACAACTGGCTACAGCTGTCCAGTGGCATGGTTGTAATTAGCAGAATGAACGACCCACATTCTGGATAAACAGATTCCAGATCATTTACCAAGAGGAGATCACCTATAAATACACGGTGGCTACCCACATTTAGAGGGGTTTTTTTGGGGAAAAACCATGAAATGCTGCTAAACTTCAGACTCAACCACAGATCTAGCCATGGCGTCAAGTACCATTTTAGAGTGAAGGCATCTTCTCTCTCAATCATTCATCCATCCTTCTTCTCCTCAAGCTCTATTATTCTCGTGTATAATTCTTTAGATCGAAGTACATAAACGAGGGTATATTGGGTAGATATAGAGATGTATGAGGTCAGAGAGTTGATGTACTTTGTAATTCTCATTATAAGACAGGAAAACGCCTTCATAGTGGACGTAGGCCTCGTTAACGGCTGAACCACTCTAAATCTCATCTCTACTTTACTTTTTCTTGCATTTTTTACTTGTTATTGCTAATTAGGCACGATTCCATTTATTTCTTACCGAATTGGTGAAGTACAGTTTAGTACCTTGGTGTTAAGACCATTTTTGGTGTAAACATTTTGGCGCCCACCGTGGGGCCGTGTTTTGCCTTTTTTTTCCATTTCAAATCTGACAAGATTTTCTGAGAGACACCGTGCTTACAATCATGAGCATGCTAAGGAGAACTGCCAATGAAGCCAACAACCCCAGTAGTGGCATCAACACCGTCATGCCACTGGATGGCGACTCCGATGAAGGGGAGCCACCGGAAATAAAAAAGATTGTAACCAGGAAAAGTTGGAGGAAGAGGTGACAGGATTAACGAGTCAGCTAACTATCGCAAGCAAGGCGATGATGAAGAAGCTCGAGTCAATACTCACTATCCAAGCCGCTACCGCAAAAGCCGCTCTAAGCGCCACTTGTTCCTCGCTGACTCAGACAAATCACGATCAGAAATAGAATTCCCCACTTCACACTCAAGCCAGCGGGATTCCATTCCGAGAGTTGCGCATCGCACCGATCCGAACTACGAGGGGGCAAAGCACCTGTTATTGTATATAACAGTGTTGTATACACAATTATATGATTTTTGGTTGATGATAACAAACAAATATATATTATTACATATGTGTCTGTAATTGTACTGTTTCATATACTACACAACATACATTAATATAATATTTCTGTTTAATTAAAATACAACTGTACAGAAATTTAAATATTCAAAGTATTTTATTTAAATAGAATATTTTATTTCAATTTCAAACAGTACAAAATTTTTATACTCCACTATTTGAACATGTATACATTCCAATTCACTTTTTATTTTCATATACAATTCCTCACACTCAATCAGTCAGTTTACATGCTTTTTCATTTATATATTCAGAGACTCAAATACAGACACTTTCACTGTTACACACACTATTATTTTCACTGTCTTCTGTCTTTCATCTTCAGTCTTCTATCTTCACACTCAGTCCAATCTTCATACGTGTCATATACAGAAACACACACAGTACACTGCAATAGAAATAAAAACTGAATACATGTAGATTTGAATTTTATTTTTTGAAATTTTATTTGCCTCAAAATTTTGGTGTGTTTCTCATCACTTTTCATGACTTGATCTGATCTATCTGTGTCTAGGCAGACTGTCTGTATATGTATATAATAGCAGGGACAAGGAAATCCTTTCTGATGGTCTGCATGTACACACGTGCATGAATATACACGTGTGCACTGCCTCGCCAATCAGAATGTAGCAAGCAACTGAGGAGCAGCCGCGAGGACCAACTCGACTCAGTGCTACAACAAACATTCAAGTGTTATGCAAAACAAGTCAATACTGGTGGTGCAAGGGTCAAACTAGAACATGGTTCAACACAAATGTACATAGGATGCAAACAAGACAAAATGGAACCAGCATGTCAAACTAGTGTACATTTTCAAGTGCATGTGTCATGGCAAATGTACATGGTGTAAATTCTAACATGGGTAAGCAAGAACAGCTAAATAGGATCAACATCAAGATTTCAAGAAATCAAGTCTCAACATGGTTCAGTTCAGGGTGTTCAAACAGCAAGATGATTCATACTCATGTATACTTGGCAAATGAAACATAACAGCCAAGAATGTACAAATCGACACAGCAACTACATATTGGAGCAAATGCATGGGATATATCCAATCCATGTTTAAACAGCATAAAGTGAACAAGTTCAAGTCAGGTTCAATGGTGCAATAGGGAGAGAGAATCAATCATGGTCGAGTCTAAGTTCAGCTCAACAAATAGATAAACATATACAAGTGACAAGGCCAAAGCAGTTTCAACTTATATAAACATGGTCAAACATATCAAAGCAGTCCAAATATATATGATCAAGACAAATCAGTTTTCAATATGTTGAAGGAAGAGATAATGCAGAAAAACTCAAGTGTTTATATCAACAACAAATATGGCAGCAGATCCAAGTGAAAGTGCTCAAGTGATAAAATCAGTAATATACAAGTCTGAAGTATATGTCTGCACACTCAAGTGGCCAAACAGCATGTGAATGGTATGTACAAATTTCAGTGCATCATGAACTAAATCAAGTTTGCAAGAACAACACTAACTATAGCAGCCAAGTTCAAGTATGTATGCAAATATTCAGGCGCAGCCAAGTTGGTAAATTCAAGTATATACATGTTCTAGGTAGTAGATATGAACAGTACAGAAACTTCAATTCCAAAGAACACAACAAATATATGACTGTGTTGATAATATACACAAAATCAATGCAGAAATCTTGTGGAAGGTTTAAATTCTTAAATTCTGTTTTAAATGAGCACTGCACTGTTTTTTTTGGCAAGACTATAGTGTGTTCAAATCAACACAAGCATTTTCTACATGCTATTTTTACTTTCAGAAGGTAATCAAGTTTTTAAGGTATGCAAAAATTTCCATAAAACATTTTTTTGGGAAAACAATCAAAGAGCAAATGTTTTTGGAAAGCATTTCAATCATGCATAGGACTAGTGATAAACATAGTTAATGCTTGGATTTAATCATATATGGAATGGTGTTCTTGCATAAATCAAACTTGGCATGATAAATAGAGCAACTACAATCATGTAGCAGAAGCAACAATTCAGCATGAAATCACAGCAACACAGTATGGTGTAAAAATGTTCCAAGCAACAAATCAGAGATTTCGAATTATCTCCTTTATATTTTTTTTGGCAAGGGTTTAATCGGTTTAAGAAATTCAGAAAATCATTTTTGGCAAGAAAATATCATCATAATTATTCTTGGCAATTTATCAATCAAGTGGATTCATTCAAGGGTTGAAAACATATCCAATTTCATCAATTCAAATCGCAACAAGTCAAAAGGGGAAAACAAATCACGCCATATTCAAGCAATCAGATCGAATCATTTATTGGTGAAATCAGAGATTTATTTTAGGGTTTTCTACCCTATATTTTGCACCTAAATCATCACTGGCAATGATATATTATCGAAAACCAAAAATCCACAACATTCAAGAACAAAATCGAAGAATCATTTCAGAATAACTCACTTTGTTTTCAATCAAGAGCCAGAGATACACATCCCAAATCGAAAACCACAAGCCAAAAACTGAAGAGAAAAAATCAAATCGAATTTCACTTACAATAAGTTTTATAACCGAGAGAAAATCCCCCAAAATCAGACAGCATACGATTGAAGAAGCAAGGCCCCAGAAGATTAAAGACAAGGAGAATCATTTCCAGAATCAATTCATCACAACGTTGTTCTGATTTGAGGGAAATCAGAAACCCTAGATCTATTTGAAGCCAGACGCCATTTTTTATTCTCCAAAGAAGAAAAGGGAACGGGTGAAGCAATTACAAAAGGGGCTGGCCATTTTCTATTTTGGCTAAGCCATGTCTTTTAAAACAAAGGGAGTTTAAAATTCATTTTTAAACTAGGGTTTTGGTTTTTATTTCTTGCTGTATTTTTAAATTTCTTTTGTAAGCCATCAACAATTCTAGTGTCTATAAAATACTAGGGGAATCAGTCAGGGTGTTGACTGATAGTTGACAGAGTGTGTAAAATCTGGTTTACTGGTTACCGGGTCGTAAACAGGGAAATCTGATCGAGTGAATATCAGTCAGTCCAGGGTTTTGAGCGTGGGGTTAGAATAGGAGCAGGGTTTGCGAGTGTATATGGTCTTGTATGCGAGATCTTTCTACACCTAGTAGAAACCTTAGGAATGCAACAGTAAGCAGAGTTTTGTCGAAGCTGGGTATATCTTGTGTCATTTACTTTTTGCATTTCTGTTTCTGCTATATTATGTGATCTATTTATTATTATGTTTATCCCGTTAGATTTTTTATTCAGCTAAAAACTATGATAAACCCTATTCACCCCCCCTCTAAGGTTAATCTAGATCCAACAATTGGTATCAGAGCAGGTATTCTGTTAACTCTAGAGTAATGGTGTTTCCTAGTTGTCAGTCGATAAAGAGTCAGCCCAGTTTATCTCCAACTATTTTCAATGGAATAGATTTTTTAAATTGGAAATCCAAAATGGAATTTTATTTAAAATCTATTAATATTAAATATTGGGATGTTGTTATCAATGGATTTGATAGTGCAGATATTACTTTCAATACTTGTGCTATGAAAATTATATTTGATTATCTTAGTACTGAACAGTTTAATCTTACCTGCCATTGTTTATCTGCACAGGAAATCTGGGATACTCTCAATACGAAGTATGGAAGATCTGACAACGGTAGCTCAAAACCCAAGAAAGTCAACTCAGATTTAGAGTTCTGTTTAACAGGATTTACAAATGAAAATTCTGAAGGATCAGATAATGGAGATTCAACAGATGCTGAAACAGAAAATTTCTCATATGAAGATTTAGTTTATATATGTGTGGATTTAACTAAATCTGTTGACAAAATCCATTCTAAAAATAAATCTTTGATAACTGAAAATTGTGAGTTGACAAGCAAAATTCATTGTTTGGAATTAAAACTGAAAATGTTGTGAAACTTGAAGATTCTAATTGTGAAAATTGTTTGAAATTAAAAATTGATCTCGTTCATCTCAATAGTAACATTCAAAGGCTTGAAGAGGAAATTCTAATTTTAAAAGATAACGAGATTGAGCTGAAAGATGCAAACAATTGTTTACAAGAGGAATTTATAAATTTTAAGGCTACCAAAAATTCCAAACATGAAATTGCTGAAAGTGATAGTTTGTTGAAAACAGATCTGATTTTGAAAGAGCTTGAAATCGAAATTGATAATTTGAAGAAACTTGAATCTGAAAGTCAAAAATAATTTGATTTTGAAATGGCTGAGTCCCAAACCAAAATTAAATTGCTTAATGATGAAAATTTGGTTTTGAAATCTGAGTTTGAAAGATGTAAGATCACTAAAAATCATTGTTCAGATTTAATTAAAGAAAACAGTGATCTTAAAACTGAAATTCAACAACTTGAAACAATTTTGTCAAAATTTTCAAACAGTGAAAAATCTTTGGATATGTTGTTGAAAAACTAATTTTCTATTGGAAATAAAAATGGTCTTGGTTTTGGGAGAATAAATGGTTTTGAAAAACGAAATTCAAGTGATTTTAAAAATCCTTCAAATTCCTTTGAAAAGAATAGCTTTGGAAATTTTAACTCTGATAATTCCAAAGGGTTTTTAAATCACGAACGAAATGAGTATGTGTTTTATAACAAACCATTTAAACAATCTTGGATCTCAAAAGAAAATAATACGGGCTTTGTTAAATTCAAACAGATTTGGGTTCCCAAGGGTACAAAGATAAATTCAGATGGTTTGTTATATAGACAGGTTTGGGTACCGAAAGTTCGATACACAGCTATCAGTGGTAAAATAATCTTTGTTAGACCACTTAACCCTCTCAACTGCTAGGTACCAGTGATGGCTGAGGAACTACTGTGCTGAAAAGAAATTTAAAATCAAGCTGGTTTATACTTTTGTATCATCTACAGTTCCATCAGCCAAGATCTGATGAGTCAGAGATTCTGGTTTACACTGATTTCAGGTTTGATCTCTGAACTTGTCCTTGTAAATATTCTCTGTTTTTTTATTTTCATGTTTATTTCTTCTTCTATCTCTGTTTATCTTTTTGATTTGACACTGTCACATTTTTTTTGTTTCTTCTTGGGCTTCCTTAACTTCCAGTTGCAGAACTCTTGATTTTCTAGAAATTTGCCTTACTTGAATGAAAATCTGATATTTTTAATCATTTTCAGATATTGCATTTAAACTTGTAAATATCTACAATTGTTTTGAATTTTATTTTCTGATTTATGAATTCATCACAGTATTGATGTATTTGCGTCATATCTTGAACATTATTAGTTTGAATTCTAAATTTTTGATAATCTAAAAGTTTAATGGAATTACACACACCTCTGCTGCACTAATTCATTTTAGAAAAGCTTAAAATGTTATACACATTACAGCACTCTATTATTTATCAGTTGTGATAATTTCAAAAAAAAATCAGATTGGCTTGAAATGTCTTGAATTACAGTGTTACATCCTAAATCTCATCTTTATTCATGTTCGTTATTGTTGAAATTTATTTGTTTGAAATCATATGAAATTCTTGATATTCTGAACGTCACATGCCTCTAAAATTTGAAAATATCAATCTTGTGTGACTGATTCATTATATCTCAAAACTTGACATTGATTCAGGTGATTTCAAATAAATTATTTCTAAATTTTCTGGATCATGAATATCTCTCAAACTAGTTGTAAATGATCTGAAATTTCTCTTATACTTGTCAGAAATATCTTGAAAATTTCTTTTGAAAAATGGTCTTTGAAATTCACTGTTATTTCATGATGTTCTGATTTAAATATTTGTTTGTTTAAAATCATTTGAAATTATTGATTTACTGAATCACACACATATCTTGAATGGGAAACTAATAATTTGGTGTGATCGATTCATTGAATCTAGAGTTTTTCATATTCCTTAAATGATTTCAAATAAACGGTAGTTCTAATCTTGGATCATGAATGATCTTATGTGACCATCCTCTGAAAAGTCTGCGGTGATATTGATTTCTGTGCTGCTATGATACTGTTTCAGATAACTGCTTACTTTAATCCGTCTGCTGCTCTGATATATGTTTTAATCTGTTGAGTTTTCTGCTTGGGCCATGTAAATAAATTTCTTTTATATGTGATACCCTTGCTTGTCTTATGTGTCTTCTTACAATCCTCATTAATTGAGACACCAATTGGTATCAGAACTGCTGATTTTTTTGTATATATTTTTTATTCCCTCTTTCTTTGTATAGAACTTTTCAATTTCCTCTTGTAATTGATTTTCAATATTAAAATTATTTATTGATTATTCATTCAGAAATTGAAATCAATATCCAAATTGAACTGTATTTATAATTCATCAAAATTATTACCAGTTTTTGAAATTGTGATGAATTGTGACAAGTGGAGTTTTTATTTAGATTTTCATGATGATTGAACATTTATTATAATATCTTTGAATTGCAATTATTTCACGACCATCTCCTTTATCTATCATCATTCTGCCATACATCATGATTTTATATTAATGTGGAGAGTTTATTTTTAAAAAATTATCTTGTTTTAAAACAGTGGAAATTATCTGTGATAGAAATGGGACTATGCTATTATTCAAAATTAGTGATAATTGAAAATTTTTCTATAATCCCGGTACAGTCGAGCATATTTCATAATATAATTAATTTAGAAATTTATTTCACAAACCATTTCTGTACCTACTGCATTTCTGTCATCCATTTTTGGTTTTATATACTGAGGAGTTTTTCTTTTTGAAACTGAAAATAATAAAATATTCATAAGTGTTTCTCTAACCTCATTTAAAAATTCAAGCTCTGGTTATGCACGGTTATGAGATTACTTATATTTAAGCTGCAACTGATCTCATTTAAAAATCCAAGATCTGGTTATGCGTGGTCAGTGTGCTCTTAAATCAAGAAAAAAAGAAAAGAAAATAATTGGTTATAAATAAAGTTTATATGAAATTCTCCTTGGTGTGTAAAAACCAGCCTATCAATCCGTGTTCTATTTTGTGAAATGTATTAATATTTTATGACGTATTATGATTTGTTGATTGGTAGCTATTGGGATTTGAGATTATACGATTTTGTCACTTAAATTGAATTTATAATTATAGTCCGAATCTATCACTGTTTTATGCTTCATTTTTATAAAAATTCTTTGAAAAATAGTTGGAAATCATTTTTGAAACTCTCTCCATATTAATAAAATAATTGTAAATCGTCATTTTCTACAATGTGAAATATGTCACCTGTTCCTAGATTATTATGATTTTTGTTTAACTGATTGAAATCTATGATGACCGTTCTTCCTTTTAAGCTGACATTATAGTCATTGTTCATCTATATTTTAAATTCTGAATCCTTTTGATGATAACAAAAGGGGGAGAATGGGTTGAGATTTTGATTTATGAGTGAATATTTTATTAATGTTTTTAATTTTGAAAATTTATTCTTTCACTCATGCACATCTGTAAGGGGAGCATTCAAATAGGGGAAGTAATATATATTTCATTTTTTTCAAACACATTTATGCTCAAAATGTTATATTTGTTTGTCATCATCAAAACGGGGAGATTGTTGTATACAACAGTGTTGTATACACAATTATATGATTTTTGGTTGATGATAACAAACAAATATATATTATTACATATGTGTCTGTACTTGTACTATTTCATATACTACACAACATACATTAATATAATATTTCAGTTTAATTAAAATACAACTGTATAGAAATTTAAATATTCACAGTATTTTATTTAAATAGAATATTTCATTTCAATTTCAAATAGTACAAAATTTTTATACTCCACTATTTGAACATGTATACATTTCAATTCACTTTTTATTTTCATATACAATTCCTCACACTCAGTCAGTCAATTTACATGCTTTAACATTTATATATTCAGAGACTCAAATACAGACACTTCCATTGTTACACACACTATTATTTTCACTGTCTTCTGTCTTTCATCTTCAGTCTTCTATCTTCAATCTTCTATCTTCACAGCCAGTCCATTCTTCATACCTGTCATATATAGAAACACACACATAGTACACTGCAATAGAAATAAAAACTGAATACATGCATATTTGAATTTATTTTTTGAAATTTTATTTGCCTCAGAATTTTGGTGTGTTTCTCATCATTTTTCATGACTTGATTTGATCTATCTGTGTCTAGGCAGACTGTCTGTATATAAATATAGTAGCAAGGACAGGGAAATCCTTTCTGATGGTCTGCATGTACACACGTGCATGAATATACACGTGTGCACTGCCTCGCCAATCAGAATGTAGCGAGCAACTGAGGAGCAGCCGCGAGGACCAACTCGACTCAGTGCTACAACAAACATTCAAGTGTTATGATAATTAAGTCAATACTGGTGGTGCAAGGGTCAAACTAGAACATGGTTCAACACAAATGTACATAGGATGCAAACAAGACAAAATGGAACCAGCATGTCAAACTTGTGTACATTTTCAAGTGCAAGTGTCATGGCAAATGTACGTGGTGTAAATTCTAACATGGGTAAGCAAGAACAGCTAAATAGGATCAACATCAAGATCTCAAGAAATCATGTCTCAACATGGTTTAGTTCTGGGTGTTCAAATAGCAGGATGATTCACACTCATGTATACTTGGCAAATGAAACATAACAGCTAAGAATGTACAAAACGACACAACAACTACATGTTGGAGCAAATGCATGGGACATATGCAGTCCATGTTTAAACAACATATGGTGAACAAGTTCAAGTCAGGTTCATTGGTGCAACAGGGAGAGAGAATCAATCATGGCCGAGTCTATGTTCATCTCAACGGATAGATAGACATATACAAGTGACAAGGCCAAAGCAGTTACAACTTATATAAACATGGTCAAACATATCAAAGCAGTCCAAATATATATGATCAAGACAAATCCGTTTTCAACATGTTGAAGGAAGAGATAATGCAAAAAAACTCAAGGGTTTATATCAACAACAAATATGGCAGTAGATCCAAGTGGAAGTGCTCAAGTGACAAAATCAGTAATATACAAGTCTGGAGTATATGTCTGCACACTCAAGTGGCCAAACAGCATGTGAATGGCAAGTACAATTTTCAGTGCATCATGAACTAAATCAAGTTTGCAAGAACAACACTAACTATAACTGCCAAGTTCAAGTATGTATGCAAATATTCAGGTGCAGCCAAGTTGGTAAATTCAAGTATATACATGTTCAAGGTAGTAGATATGAACAGTACAGAAACTTCAATTCCAAAGAGCATAGCAAATATATGACTGTGTTGATAATATACACAAAATCAATGCAGAAATCTTGTGGAAGGTTTAAATTCTTAAATTCTGTTTTAAATGAGCACTACACTGTTTTTTTTTTGGAAAGACTATAGTGTGTTCAAATTAGCACAAGCATTTTCTACATGCTATTTTTACTTTCAGAAGGTAATCAAGCTTTAAAGGTATGCAAAAATTTCCATAAAACTTTTTTTTTGGGAAAACAATCAAAGAGCAAATGTTTTTGGAAAGCATTTCAACCATGCATGGGACCAGTGAGAAACATAGTTAATGCTTGGATTTAATCATATATGGAATGGTGTTCTTGCATAAATCAAACTTGGCATGATAAATAGAGCAACTATAATCATGTAGCAGAAGAAACAATTCAGCATGAAATCGCAGCAACACAGTATGGGGTAAAAATGTTCCAGGCAACAATCAGAGATTTCGAATTATCTCCTTTATAATTTTTTTGGCAAGAGTTTAATCGGTTTAAGAAATTCAGAAAATCATTTTTGGCAAAAAAATACCATCATAATTATTCTTGGCAATTTATCAATCAAGTGGATTCATTCAAGGGTTGAAAACATATCCAATTTCATCAATTCAAATCGCAACAAGTCAAAAGGGGAAAACAAATCACGCCATATTCAAGCAATCAGATCGATTCATTTGTTGGTGAAATCAGAGATTTATTTTAGGGTTTTCTACCCTATATTTTGCACCTACATCATCACTGGCAATGATATATTATCGAAAACCAAAAATCCACAACTTCAAGAACAAAATCGAAGAATCATTTCAGAATAACACACTTTGTTTTCAATGAATAGCCAGAGATACACATCCCAAATCAAAAACCACAAACAAAAAATTTGAAGAGCAAAAATCAAATCGAATTTCACTTACAATTAGTTTTACGACCGAGAGAAAATCCCCCAAAATCAGACAACATACGATTGAAGAAGCAAGGCCACAGAAGATTAAAGACAGGGAGAATCATTTCCAGAATCAATTCATCACAACATCGTTCTGATTTGAGGGAAATCAGAAACCCTAGATCGATTTGAATCCAGCCGCCATTTTTTATTCTCCAACGAAGAAAAGGGAACATGAAGCAATTACAAAAGGGGCCGGCCATTTTCTATTTTGGCTAAGCCATGTCTTTTGAAACAAAGGGAGTTTAAAATTCATTTTTAAACTAGGGTTTTGGTTTTTATTTCTTGCTGTATTTTTAAATTTCTTTTGTAAACCGTCAATAGTTCTAGTGTCTATAAAATACTAGGGGAATCAGTCAGGGTGTTGACTGACAGTTGACAGAGTCTGTAAAATCTGGGTTATTGGTTACCGGGTCGTAAACAGGGAAATCTGATCGAGTAGGTATCGGTCAGTCTATGGTTTTGAGCGTAGGGTTAGAATAGGAGCAGGGTTTGCGAGTGTACATGGTCTTGTATGCGGGATCTGTTCTATCACCTAGTAGAAACCTTAGGAATGCAGCAGTAGGCAGAGTTTGGACGAAGCTGGGTATATCTTGTGCCATTTACTTTTTGCATTTCTATTTCTGCTATATTCTGTGATCTATTTATTATTATATTTATCCCGTTAGATTTTTAATTCAGCTAAAACTATGATAAACCCTATTCACCCCCTCTCTAGGGCTAATCTAGATCCAATACCTGTAAATGATTACTTTGACGATGCAATCGTGGAGCGGGAAGACAATCCTGCTGCCATCAAGACGTCCCTGCCGAAAGGATGCCCTGATTCCTTATCCCCAGTCCACGAAGGCGCATCTAGATCGAGGGTTGATGGTGAAAAAGGTGGTCAACCCATGGATCCGACCAACAAGCGAGAGTACATCTCAGGAATGGTGCAAGCAATTGTGGAAGAAAGCCTGAGGAGGAAGGATGACCAGAAATAATGGGAATCTTTCCCAGCTAAAACCCCACTCACCAAGAGGATTAAGAAAACTGTATACCGACGAAGGTTCGAACCTCCATCGTTGCAGCCTTACGACAGGACAACTGACCCCAATATATTTCTATGTAAATATAACTAATACATGAATGGAGCATGCGCTACTGATGAAATCAAATGCCTATATTTTCCAACTTACCAAGAAGGAGTGGCTTATCTTTGGTTCACAAAGCTGACACCGCAGTCTGTGGACAATTTCGTGATGTTGGCTAGGCTATTTGATTAGTAGTTGAGATCCCAGGCGTTAGAAGCTCAGGATGCTACGGAGCTAAACGGACTACACTAAAGACTAGGAGAGCCCATTAGAGTTTTTATCACTCGCTTTGATGTTGCATTGGCTAAAGTCAAGGATCCCGAACCTAGCATGATCCTAATGGCTCTGAAAAAGGGCATATGCAGGAAAACCAAGTTAGGACGATGGATCAAGAAAAAGAAACCAAGTACACTTGAACGGTTACTTAGCAAAGCTGAAAATATGCAAGTACTGAAGAGAGAAACGCACATGCAGAGAAGAATGGAAAGGTCCAAGGCAACTCGGATAATCAAAAAAGGAGCAGCGAAGAAGAAGATGGTCGAGTAAGGAAGAAGCTACGCTTTTTCAAGAACTCTGAATTCACCCCACCCCCCCTTAACGATTCCATGGGAAATATATACATGGCAACTGAAGGCACCGAAAGATATCCGGTCTCGAAACAAAGACTCGTTAGAAATGCCGCCATGAAGTCAGGAAAATTTTATTATTTCCACAAACAGCCGGGGCACGATACCGATGAATGCAGGCACTTAAAATCGGTAATCGAGGGGTTGATCAGGAAGGGCCGGCTGCAACAATATGTACGAGATCATAAGAGCTATCCCGGCTCTTCTCAGACAAGGGGAAGCACACCTTAGAAAGGAAAGGGCCCAGACCAATTCAAGGAGGATGCTTATCAGAGGGACCAACCGCTAATACCTCAACAATGGAGCGTTAAACTAAAATCTCTCATTATATTACCTCATTTCCCTGATTTTATCTTGTTATCGAAACTTTTTTAACTTGCTTTATTGATCACTATGTCCATGTTGAGCAATGGTTTACCTACAAAAATTGTGTGCATCAGAAATTAATTATGTGCCTACTTGAATGACATACTTATTGATCTATGCTAAAGGAAGAATAATTCCTAGAAATGTAGGTGAAGTAGGAGCAATCTGCCATACACAGTGGGGGCTGTAGCACAAAATCCCAGGTCATGCAATAAACGAAGCAATTCGGGAATCGCAAACGTCAAGCAAAGTCAAACAAGAGGAATAAGTTCATTGCCTCAAAGGGAACCAGTCGTTCTGAGACAAACAACCAAACAAAGGAATGCGCCTCTTATTATGGAATATGCTGAATACTTGGAAAACACACATTCAAAGGGCTGCCACCAGACCTCTCTGAAGATACAGAAAAATCACCAAATATGTCCCTCGGATGAAGTTGCTAATCCCAAAGAGGTTTTCTCCTAGGGACAGGAGATGATTTCCTTAAGGTCGGAGTTAAATCCAGTAGCAAGGATTGATGCCCATCTCCTAGGAATCAACACTGAAGGGGGAGAAGCTCAAAAAGTCCCGCGGTTAAAATTGCTAAGCCCACCGAAGAAGCACCTTCCTAGGTGACCTTCTTAGGTGTTGGACACAAGTTTCAAACTTGAGAAAAAAACTCAATGAGGTAAACCAATGTCTGTCTCCTAAGGTAAGGCAAAAAGTTGGAAAAACCGACATGTCCCGAAACGGAAAAATTGCCGATTTCAAAGAGCGCCTACCTTGGTAGGTAAAAACACGAATTATTCCCTCCGAGTCGAAAGCTCGATGAGATGAATTAGTATCCGTTTCTCGAATGAAGCATGAAATGGGGAAGGATTAAACATGCTGGAAGGACCAGCACAAAACAAAAACTCAACCGAAAGGACGGTGGCCATCCTTGTTCTTTGTTTATTAACCAAGTCAAACAAGGCCAAGGATGGACTACAACAGCAGAAATCCTAGCCGACAGGGGGTATCAGAAATCCAAGCCATGCGGGGGTATCCTTCCTAGTTACCATTTGAATAACTAAACCAATCAAATGGGGCCTAAAATGGATCAAATTTTTTTAACCCAAGCCCTCCCCGGGGGCACGTATTCAAAACCAATCTCGGGATTGAATACTAATAAATAAAAGACACCAAACGCGCTTATAATAACACAAATGCGTAACAGTCTTCAATAAGCGACAAAACTAAAAAGATAACTAAATCCTAACCGTAATAATAACAATAGAAAATCAGGCGCAACCGAACGATTAACAAAGCGCCCGGGCGAATGTGTAAATCAGAAAACAAAGGTGCAATGTACGATGCACCCGCGCGTAAGATAAACAAATTCCGTAGCAGAAAACCGTAGTACGATAAAGTCCAAAAAAAAACCTAAAAGAGTCACGAACTAAAACGTACGAGAATAAGCGAGGCTGGCTCCCACATATACAAGCCAGACTAAAAAGTATCATCTGAAAATCAAAATCAAAACAGGTGAAGCATTGGCAGGCCACAAATACTCAGATAAGATAGGAAATGATCCTATCCCTAGACTCCAGGGCCTCGACAAGTCTATGCCTATCTTCCTCCAAAGCATGAAGTAGTTCAGGATTCTCCCTATTTGACTGCTGAAGGTCTTCGACCAGGGAGTGCCAACCACCCATTTGCTCCACAATGTAGTCTCTGACTGTCACGATGAGACCTTCAACCAGATGCAGACGTGGTTCCAACTGATTGAATTCAGCCAATATGGTATCCTTCATGACATCCATCTTACCTGCAATAATCCATCTGTCAAAGGGGTCTATGTACACACCAGAGCGCGAATTAGCTGGACGTTGGGCCACAAAGTCCTCTGCAAGATCAGGATGATAAGGATTGGGAACAGGAAGAGGCTCCGGTACAGAGCAGGATTTAACGTGATGGATGAAGAGACCATGCAGCTAATAGCAGTCTACATATCTGAGTCAGAAAGCCCGTTCAGCGAACAATAACTATGAGCACCGTTCGTACTAAAGATCTCATTACCCCGAGACGTCTTTTTGCTACCAGTCCTCCTCGCTGTTTTCTTCCTGAGCTTCCTAGACATAAGAAATTCCATCCTTGGGCGACCTGCTTCAGAAAAGGTCAGTACGAACACAAATAACAGCTATAGAAAGAGAAACAACTTGGTCAGACTCAAGCATAGATGAAATGTTTCAACCAGAGAAACCTGGAGCATTTCACCAAACAATTTATGAACAAATACCAAGCATCAATATTCCAGAGAAAAGCGCCGGATGGCCCTTATCTTTTAAAGATAGGTACAGAAAGGGTATTCACGCTTTATAAATTTTTACCTAGAAGGATCATGGCTTCTCGGAGAAGATCACTCAAGATAAACAGATGCTACTGCAGGCAACGAGCAAAATGGTAAAATGAGAAAGCTAAAGCCTTTTGAGGAAGAATCAAGGCAGAAATGTCAGGCATAAATTACTTGATTAAAAACCCTCAAAGAAGTGCATCCGTGACCAAAGATTTCTTTTGAGATGCAAAAATGAAATAAAGCAGGTTAAAGGTGAATAAGGGAGACCTAAGGGTATTCATCCAGAGAATTTACGCCACATCAGCCTAGTATCTGACTACACGAAAGTGTCTCATCAAGTCCCAATTAGCATCCCAAGATTCAGCCATTCGCACAGTAATCAAGAAAGTACAATGAGCCTCTCGCCGGCAGGGAAAGACAATGCCAGTCAGCTACAACAAAGCGGCCCTAGCCCTTGCACGAACGACTTCTCACCAAGTCAGGATAAATCTACCACCCAATGTGCGATCAAATATATCGAAGCCCATAATTCCTTACCAAAAAGAAATCACGGACTTCGAGGGGCAAGTGTTAATCCCTAAAAAACCATACACACATTGGGCAGAGGGGTACACGGCGGGTCCTACTAGCGTCGGCCGTACATAACACAATCGCACTAAGCAAGATCCAAATATCAAGCCCAATGCAGGTCAAGTCTATCAGTGCGACCGGGCCATGAGAAGCGCGACTCAACAAAAATGAAGGTTGCACATCAAGAGAACCGCTCAGGCGCTAAAATAAAATGGGTCACCTGCTTCGCACGAGCTAGAGCAACCTCATAGTATAACTATAAAGCCAAGTGGCACCATGCAAAGGCAACAAGAGGACGAGCGTCCTTGGTTCAAGAAGGGCGATCGCGTAAGGAACAAAAGAGGATCGATCTCAGCTCCACACTCCGCTCTTACGAAATCTCCCAAAGCATCCGCGCCCGCACTTAAGGACCCGCTCAGCTATTCGAGACACTCAGCAAGTCGTTCGCACATAACACTAAATATGATATAGACAACTGGCTACAGCTGTCCAGTGGCACGGTTGTAATTAGCAGAATGAACGACCCACAGTCTGGATAAACAAATTCTAGATCATTTACCAAGAGGAGTTCACCTATAAATACATGATGGCTACCCACGTTTAGAGTGGTGTTTTTTGGGGAAAAACCACGAAGTGCTGCTAAACTTCAGACTCAACCACAGATCTGGCCACGGCGTCAAGTACCATTTTAGAGTGAAGGCATCTTCTCTCTCAATCATTCATCCATCCTTCATCTCCTTAAGCTCTATTATTCTCCTGTATAATTCTTTAGATCGAAATACATAAACGAGGGTATATTGGGTAGATATAGAGATGTATGAGGTCAGAGAATTGATGTACTTTGTAATTCTCATTATAAGACAGGAAACCGCCTTCATAGTGGACGTAGGCCTCGTTAATGGCTGAACCACTCTAAATCTCATCTCTACTTTACTTTTTCTCGCATTTTTTTACTTTTTATTGCTAATTAGACACGGCTCCATTTATTTCTTACCGAATTGGTGAAGTACAGTTTAGTACCTTGGGTGTTTAGACCATTTTTGGTGTAAATAGCTATCTTTTTCAAATGTCTCCTAATCGATTGTGATAAGCTAGGTAATGATGTGTTCAAATTAATATTTTAAAAATTAATCCACTGCTTAAATCAAATTTCTAGCATTTAACTTTTAGTTTCTATACGAAACATCGTATAGAATTTTGAAATGGAAGCATTAACTTAAATCATATAATTAAAGCATACTCACTTGAGATTAATCGGTGTTAGTTGCGATAGATCCAAAAAATTATTTTAGTAGTTGATTGTTTTAAAATTGTTATATCTTAATCTGATCTATAGTGTTCTTTTTGGCTTAATCTTTTTACCTTATTCTAAATATGCATTGTCTTTTTGGCCGAGACGCAGACTTGGTCGACCTCTTTAAGACGATTCGCAGCTTAGCCTAAATGTCTGAGTCTATCTTTCAACCGCCCCGTTCTTAGGATAAATAACTTCTAAATTTTAGTCAATTTATTGTTTTCACCATAGCTAATTGATGTGAATTTAGCCTTTTCTAATTTAATTGTTTGGATGACTTCTTATATAGAGAAAAATGGAATAGGACAAGGAACAAAAAAAGAAACAAAAATTGTTCTACTTCATTCTTTCTCTTTTGCTTACCTATCATTTAAATAAGCAAAATAGAAACTTTACGGGATACTAGGAATATTAATAGATCTAAATTTATTATCATTTATATAAATTTTAATACCAATATTTTTTGCAATAATGGAATATCAATTACTTGTAAGTACATTACAGTTAAACATATGTAATGGCTCAATAATAATGACTTACAAATATATTACCGTTATACATTTGCAATGCTCAATAATAAAATGGCTAACAAATATATTACAGTTAAAATTTTAAAAGAGATCACTTAAAATTCTAATAAATTTATGTGGTTTCGGTGAAAATATTTTTTTAATAGAAATAAACAATATATTGCAAAAAAGAGTAAAACGACCTTTCTTCCATGGATTACAAAAACTGTACACCAAAGCAAAGCCCTCTAAGTACTAAACAAAATAATAAGACAGAAGTACACAAGGCATACAACATGCCATATACATAAACTTTAAAAAAGAAACTACAACAATCAAAGACCAATCCTCCGGACCTCCCGGGAAAAAAGGACTTTAAATAAAGCATCACCACTCCCAAAGCTAGAAAACTAATAGAACTCGGAATCATATAAAGCCTAGCAATGAAACAAATGCCCTTTCAAGCCACTTACAAGCCTCGAAACCAAGCAGCTCCACGTACTAGCCATCTTTACTAGAAACCTGGAACAACGAAGTACCCAACGCTCATAGCACAACAAAATCATCCACAAGAAGCCACGAGCCAACCAAACGCTCTAAAAATCCACTACGTCCATCATCTGAATTTTTTTTTACAATAATACCCCTACGTGACTCTCGCTCTAAGGTGGGACCCAAGAGTCAAAGAGAAAGTCCCCGCCAAAGAAATCAATAGAGGATTCAATCAACCCATAAGGCCCGACCTCGAAAAGGGAAGTAGACATCGTTGGAGATTTTCGGATAGATGGACAAAACAAGCAATGGGTTATCATTAATAACAACCCGATTCCTTGCACACCAAAGATGCTTGCAAATGAGATAGGGGATGTGCCTAAAAGGGATAGATCTAAGATCTTTCCTATTCCCTTGGCACACTAAGCAACAAGCATCGACTGTAGAGAGGTCTGGGTTCCTTGGATCCTAAGCAAATTAACCACCCAAATGCTATATACAACGAGAACACTCCCCTTCCAAGAATAAGTGTGTGATAGTCTCGACCGAACCCGACTCACAACACTTTTAATGAGATGCTAGCTGGATGCCAATCTTCATAAGGTTTGCATCTAATAGAAGATTTCCATGATAGATTTTCCATATAAAAATGGAGTCATTTGGAGGAATCTGAGGGTCCTAGATATAGGAAAAAAATAGGATCCTTGGTTTGGAATTCTAGCAAAATTCCATGCAGTCCAAAGGGTTAAAGTCCTACCATTCCATCACAAACCTCTTCCATGTAAAACACAAAAGACTCTGATCGAATGCATATGTTTCCACATCTCACTTGCGTAAGAAGGGGAACTGGTGAAGTCATCCCCCCAAATCCACTGGTACTTAGCGTGAAGAAATGAAAACCAGAGAGAGTCGTTTGAACTGAACCTAACCAATAGCTTGCAGGCATAAGCTTGACACACACATCCCTCGTGTTTCGCAACCTGAGGCCACCCACTTATATGGGATGGAAAATCATGTCCTAGGGAATCTAGTGATGGTTCTGTGCTTCGTTCGTTTTACCCCAAAAGAAGGAATAAGCCAAAGAGCGGTAGAAATGGAAGAAGGACAGTATAGGTTGGCAAAAAAGACATGAGACCCTAAAGAATCGAGAACCGCCTTAATCAGAACAAGGAAACTTGCTTGGGAGATGAGAGTAGAGTTTCATTTCAGGATCTTTCCACTAGCTTTATCAGTTAGGCAGTCAAAAATCGCACTGAGCTTGCAACCACGATACCGAGATACAGAAGGGGAAGAGATTCCACCCGAAATTTTGAATGAGACTTGGTCCAAGAAATACGCTTTGGATCCTTGGAATTGGTTAGGACAAAATAATTCTCTGAAGCATTGATTAACTGGCCAGAGCAATGCTCATAGAGTTGCAAATGTGAAAGGAGTCTGTGGAGGGAATGACGGTTTCCATTAGAGAAGATGATAATGTTATCAACAAATGACAATGAAGAAATCATGGGACATCCGCTCGAGATACTAGAACATTGGATTTTTCCCTGTAATGATTAGAGAGAGAATCTCTCTGACGAGGACTTCATCAGCGATGACGGACTAGTTTAAGGAAAGGGAATCTCCTAGAAGGAGGCCTCTTCAAGAATGGAAATACCCCTTTATTGCACCATTGATGAGAACCAAATACCAACAATTCAATATCAGTCTCCAGACCATATCAACAAGGGGCTCAGGAAACCCAAAAGAACGAAGAACAGGAATGATAAAGAACCAAAACATGCGATCGTAAACCTTAGCCATGTCAAGCTTGACCACTACATTGTATCCTCTAGTCTTCCGATCAATTTGGAAAATGAATTCTTGAGCAACTTGGACATTGTCTGTGAATAGGTGGCCTTTCACAAAACCCACTTGAGAGGATTAGATAACATGATCAAGAATCAGGATGAACCTACAAGCTAAGATCTTAGAGGTGACCTTATTTGGAAAGTTACAAAGACTGATCGAAAGAAAGCCAGAGCATGATTGGGGATTCTCAGGGATAAGCACAAGGTCGATTGACGTCCATCTCTTGGAAGAGTAGCATCAGAGAAGAAAGAGCAAATTTCCAGGGAGAAGTCCTGACAAATGACCATCCAAGCACAAGGATAAAAATCATCTTTGAAACTATCAGGTCCACTCTCACTATCCTTATAGAACAATAATACGCAAGAGTGAATTGCTTCCAATTCGGGGGTGGGGGCAGCAAATAGGGTCAGCCTCCTGGAAGAACTAGGGAAGGGATGGAGGAAAGAAGGGTCGAATCCACGAAAATGAAAGAATGTCTGCCTAGAAAAGACTAAAAATGTGAAACAATCGTCTTCGAGATCTCATAAGGAGATGACATTGCAAATAGATCTAACTGAAGGATCTGGAAAATAGAGAAAATTATTTTTCTTTCCAATTGAAGAGTGAAAGAACTTCGAGTTGGCATCGCCATGAACAATCCAGTCAATCCTGGATTTTTGCCATAGGGAAGAATTCTCAATGGACATATCAGAATTAAAGGCGATTTGGACTTCAATCCATTTCACCTTAAGAAGGGGAGAGGGCTCTGCATCATACGATGCTTCAGCCATAATGAGAGCTCCTTCCATCGAACGAACTCTATCGAAGGTGCTGATGAACACCTGCATGTTGCATATCTTCAAACAAAGCTTCAAACGCTCGAGTTTGATAGAGAATAAATCAAGTAAACAACCAGGGATAGGGATTTCCCAAGATTCATCCATCATCGGGATGAAAGAGTGGTGGGATTTCCACATAGATTAGAAACGAAAAGACGAGAGCCCGGACAAAGAAAAAGGGAACATCGAAGAATCATCGGGGTGTTATCCGAGTTAGTGCCATGAAGATGTTTCACTAGGAAAGAGAAGGGAAATCAAAATCATCCCTAAAAACCAAAGACCCGATCACGATGAGAGAGGTTCCTACTAGAGCCTTTTGGGTTGTTACACCAGGTAAAGGCTGAGTTGACGAAGGAGACCTCTGACAGTCTTGATGGAATGACAAAAGAAATGAAATTCTCCGTTGTTGCGTGGTCGATAGAGGAACCTTCTCTTTTCGCTTGACAAGCTACAACATTGAAATGCCTTCAATGGCAGAAGCCTCATAGGCGAACACAGGAAGAGATAACAAATCTTGGCATAACCGCATATGCTGACCGCATATGGCATCAATGGATGAAAAGAGGAAATGGGAAAGGAAAATAGAGAAAGAGTGCTCAATAGACAAGAATTGAGATGCACTAGTACAAAACAGAGTATTTGCATCTCTTCATTTGCATCTGTTGTATAAACAATAGATGCATATATTACAATTTGCGTCTGCTTTGAGTTAGAAACAGATGCAAATTGTACTATTTACATCTGTTGTATAAACAACAGATGCAAATAGTACAATTTGCATCTATTCCTAACTCAAAACTGATGTAAATAAGGAAAAAATATTACTCCAACATTTTCAGGTGAGAATGAAAATTTAATATAATTAGGGGTGAGCAATATTCGGTTAGAACCAAATTAACCGGCCAAACCGGTTTGTTTCGATTGTTCGGTTCGGTTTTGAAACTAAATCGGCTTGTAAAATAATTTTCTTTGGTTTTCAGTTTAACCGATTTAACCGAACTTTTTTATTGTATTATCCAATTTAATGATATTGCAGCACTTTAAATAATTGAATTAGTAATAAAATACAGCGTTTTTTCGTTAAAAATAAGTAAAATTTGATTGTAAATATAAAATTTAGTGAATAAAATCCCTCCAAGCATATATTAAGTTTGAATTTGAGTGAATCGATCATTTGAACAATGATATATTATTCAAGTTCGGTTAAATCGGTTACCGGCCGAATTAATCATTATTATTTCAGTTTGGTTCGGTTTTGAATTTTTTTGTTTTTATTTTGTTTTGAAACTTTTTAGCTTCAAACCAAGCTAACACTCACCCCTAAATATAGCTATTTGCGTCCAATTAGTGTATAAGTGACGCAAACAAGCAATAGGAAAAATTATTTGCGTATGATGGGGGAAAACGAAATTCTGGAGGGAAGAAAATAAACATGCATACAACCCACGTCCTTCCCAATTCCATCTCAAATCCTTTTCTTCCACGTCGCTGCTCAAAACCCTAACAATGTCCCAACCTCTCAAAGACAGAGTAGCAATAGTAACAGACTCATCTCGTGCCATCGGAAGAGCGATCGCCACCCACCTTTCCTCCCAAGGCGCTAAACTGGTCATCAACTACACGAAAAATTCCACCTAAGCCGACGACCTCGTCGCTCATTACCTCCACCTCCATCCATGCAATCACGGTCCAGGCAGACATATCTGACCCATCCGACCCCAAATCCCTCTTTGACCTCGCCGAGCAAACCTTCCACTCCCCCATCCACATCTTCATAAATAGCGCTGGCATAATCGACCCTAGCTTATCCACGATCTTCTCCCTTCCCGTCGAGATTTCGACTCGATATTGAAAGTGAACAAACATGGCGCGTTTTTGTGCCTACAGGAAGCGACTAAGCGGATAGTGAAAGGAAGGGGTGGAAGGATAGTTATGACTCATTGATGAATGTTTAAACAAGTACGCTGCATAGTTTATCGATAAATGTTGTTCTTACATGTTCTATTTTGTTTCTCTTCGCTTTTACCTTCCAACGGAAAAAATTCAATTGAATGAGCATCCTTAACAGCCATTTCTTGGTTAGTTATGGCATCGTAGGCATTTAAAGAATTAAAGTAGTGTTATATGTGAGAATGTTTGATACATTCCAGGTGCTCATGTAAATGTTCTTGAGAACTGTGCTGCTTACGATGCTGTTTTAGAAATGTTCAACTCAGTTATAATGTTTACATTAGTTTCATGATTGCTGGATCCTTCTATTAAATTGCTTCAATGACATACTCTTGCACTTCTATTTTTCCTACTAAGAAAAAATGAAAACAGAGCGCAAGAATGGTTTTTCGGAGTGTGTTTAACATGTTTTAATAGACAAAAGTATACGTATTAAGGATGAATGAATTCTGTTTAGTCGGTTATGACATAGTAAGAGCATAGCTTTTAGGTAAAGTCTCTGATATCCTCGTTTAACATTGTTCTTATTATTAGTACGTCAACACATTGAATCTAGTGTGATATCATCTCTACAACATTCATAGTATGCACATTTTCCATTTATATTTCTTCCAACATTTAGCACCCAGTACCATATTTGGAGCATGCCCAAATAGTTACCACCAACAAATCTGGAATATTTCAAGAAACTCACAGTTTCTAGCAATTACATTAGTTGGAAAAGTTATAATGAGACATGTTACTTCATTTTTATAATTATTTACATGGTTAATGTGCTAAATATTAAAACTATTGTTTCATTATACATTTATATGACATAAATCAAAGAGGGCTCCAAAAGTGAAGTAGCTACATGGGACAAAGATGCTAACATGAATGAGTGGTTCGAGGTATTTTGTTGCTTTTTACTGACACCTAAAAAAATTATTCGATCATTCATATTTACTCAACTGTACTCCCTCGCAGAAAGCTGCTTATGTCAGGTCTAATCCACCAAGTCCAATAACAAAAAAATAAATTTGGCAATGCATTTAGGACTTAAAATTCTTAGTTTAGCTAGGCTGGCATTTGGGACTTAAAATCTTAACTTAAAATCAATGATGGCATGTATTTGGCAATGCATTACCTGAAGTTAGTCTTTGGTTCTCTAAGCATTTTTATAAGAAGGGATGAAAGCCTCTTCGCAGTTGAAAGACACAATGAGAGGCATTTTCTTTAAATGAGTCTAATGTTATATTGTTTGGTAGTTGTTGCTTAGTTGTCTTGTTATTTTTCATTATTTGTTTTGTTGCCATTATTTCTTGTCATCATTCAGCATCTTTGATCTTATTGTCATCTAGTTATCAAGTTATAAAGCGGGCACTATGAATTCAACAAAAGCAAATTAGGTTTTCTCCTTTTTAATTTAGTATTTTGTTGCTTTGTTATCATCAAATATGTGTTATGGTTGGTATTTAATTGTTAGTACGTACATACAAACTTGTTGTTTTGATGGTAGGATATCGTAAATGAGTATTTTCATCTCCTTATGCAGATTTCACTTAAGATTGGTGCGTAAAGTTTTAGAAGTTGTGTAAATCACATGCTTCATAAATAAGCATAAATTTTGAAAGTGATATGCATCATGGCACAATAATTGAAGATGATAATCCTGCTTCCAGTGACACCGAATGTAATGGGTAAAACTTAGATCATACTTATATATATTTCATGTTGACACCTTGAATGAACATTTGATAAGGAAAAATATATTTTACTTGGAAAAAAACTCTTAAGTCATGCAACTGACTGCTATATTTGAACAAATATTTAGTTTGGTCATTTTAGCAATAAACATGCAAAAGTTTTATTCGTATAAAGGCAGATGGCAGTCATGACTAAAAACACGATATAGGTTGCATTAGTCCCATATGTGACTGCTGGTTACCCAAACATTGTGACAACAATAAAGGCATTAAAAATTCTTGATGCATGCGGTTCATACATTATAGAACTAGGCATGCCATATGCTGATCCTTTGGCAGATGGACCAGTCAATCCAGGTTTATTCTTTTACCCGTGTTCCTCTACTATAGATTTATGTACAATTGTGGATGAGGTGATTTTGAAATATTAATTTTGTAGGCTGCAGCAACACGTGCCTTAGCAAGGGGAACAAATTATGATGCAATCATTGGCATGTTGAGAGAGGTATGGCCTATCCTATTTACTTCTATTCAAATTAGATTACTTATGGCTCTGAAAAGAACACCTCACAAGACCTTTACAACAATATTGATGCGTAAGTGACATTAATTGCCCACTTCAAGTTACTTAATTTCAACCACTATAATGGTTTTACTAATAAATCTTCATCCCCTCCTTGTTTCAAGTAATTAGCATTGTTGAAAGTGATGTTTAATTAGTGATGCCAAATGCTTACTCCTTTATTGAAGAAAATATGAGTGACAATTATTTTCATTACGGTTTTATCATTAATTTCCATTTTTTTGAGTTACAATTCTTGTAATGGTTTCATCGGCAGGTAATTATCATATTTGATAATCTCAATGTAGTTACAATGGGAGTCTTTTTACAAAAATATTGGATAATCTATTTAGTATATGTTCATCTTTATTTTGATATAAAAATATATTTCTATTTAATTTGAATGAGCTATTAATCTGGAAATGGTAGGAGTTGTATTGTCTAAAACACATTCAAGTTTGATTAAAAAATTGCATATAAAGTAGATCCAGGATGAAGTCTTTGTACCTTTAGGGACATTTTAACTAATTTGATGTTGTGGGTAACGTAAGAAATTTGGCAACAAATTTCACGTAAATGCTCCCCTAAGTTTTGAAATGTTGATTTTAGAATCGGAACAACACTAATTGAGATGAACAGTTGTCAGGATGTAAATTATTTTATTTAAGATTACATTCACCTTAGCTTATCACACCTTCTATTGTTGATTTGCCAGGTAATTGTGTTCTTCTGCAATGAGTCATATAGTTTCACTACTTCTCTCATCTGTAATTATGCCAGTGTTGATTGGCTAGTATCATCTGCGTTGTAATTCAATTTGTTATTATTTGGAGTATAGACAAATTTTCTTCTTTTGCTTTTATGTTTTTTTCTTCTTCTTTTTTTAATTCTTTTATTAATTTTATTTTCCCTTTTAAGCAAATAATAAGATATGATATATTGAAACTTTTGATCTACTATTATGTTTTATCTTGGTATACTAAGTTGAGTTTATTCTGGTAATTCTAGCATCTTCCTGTTTTTCTGTTTATGAAACAGATTACTTACCCTTTTTTTGTTCGCAGGAAATTTCCAAGATTTAGAAGGGCAGCACTTGGGTATATGCATTTATACGGAAGTTGGGAAGATCCTTGTATTGGCAGCTAGCAGTTCAATGGCTTTGATTTCTGTCCGTGGTATGTATACCTCTTATTAAAGCAACTCTGTTAACATGAATAGAACTCCAGAAATGTATGGACTGCGTTAATATGTGAATATCACTCTGCATAAAGGAAGTAAACTTATTTGACTCTGTGTTTTCATTTTAGTATTATATTTCCCTTTGAGTTCATCTTTTGTGAAGAGAGACAGTCTTCATGTATGTGTATTACTATCTGATGATGCATGGATATTTAGTTTCAAAGATGGTAGCAGTTTGGATTCTTAATGCTCAACTTAGCTTGATAAAAGCAATGAACGGTTGGAACAATGTAGTTTATGATTATGACTGCTTTATTCTTTGTAGCATACAGAATGAAGTGCTTCTATTCTGGCAAGCTCTTTTTTAAAAAAAAAAGAACAAATTTGCATCCGTTGTAGTAGTAAAACAGACGCAAATACACTGAAGAGTAAAACTACCATACAAGCAATTTGCATATGTTGTAGTAGTGAGACAGACGCAAATGCATAAGTATTTGCGTCCAATGTACGCTATATTGGACACAAATATGTTAAATTTGCATCTACTGTAATAGTAGGACAGACGCAAATGCATTGATATCTGCGTCCAACGTATGCTATAACAGACGCAAATATGTCAAATTTGCGTTTGTCCAACAACAGAATCAAAAATATTTTAGTATTTGTGTCCATTGCATTTGATCCACATTGGAGCAGATGCAAATAATGCGGAATATTGGACGCAAATACCATGTTTTGTACTAGTGATGAATCGATGACAACTCTTGCAGAAATATCTTTATTCCAAATTCTCTTTCGAATACATCGCACTCATCAGTTACTACATGCCCAACAATCCCAGGTTCAGTTTTTTGCAATTTCATCAAAATACTATCGTAGGTTAGAATACGACTCCTCCCAATCACCATATAAACATTCGATTGCTTTGCTTAATTCCCTCCATGCTTTAATATGGCCAAATTTTATAAATAGTTGTTCCTCCATTAAAATCTGCGATGTCTCAATAGTAATGCTCAAATCCACTTTCACAAAAGGCATGATCTTCGATACAAAAAACGTGGACATTGTTTGTTTGTGATTAGAGTTTACTACTGAGTTTATGCAACTATGTTCAGCTGGATATATTTTAATAATCCACCATCCAGCTTGCAATTTTTTACGATCTACGACATGTATTCTCCATTAGCAATTAGGATTGATGTTGCAAATAGTAAGGAAATTTTCCCTATTTGACCTTATCGGCTTAAAGGAAATTGCATGCAAAATTGACCACTCACTTAGTTGTTGAATGAATGTTCTTTTGCACTTGAACATCATACCGGCTTTGAAACCATTATGAACACAAGGCGATGAGAAAAATTCATTATTGAATTTCAAATATGCAACAATGGATCTAGCAAGCATTTGTGCACTGCACAAATCATTATCTGATGATATCTCCATCTCTGGATTATCACTATCTGCAAAAGCGTTGTCATCACCTCCAAATCATAACTTAACGGAGCATTGTTTAGTTGCATTACATCGATCCAGGTCATATAATTCTCCATCGTGATTACAGTGTTCATGATATCAAGTGACGGAACGTTGTTTAACTCTTCAATTTTAGGTTCATTGATATCCATATCGACTTCAGATTGGTTTTGGTTCCATGTTCGATTCTATTTGCGTAACATGCGTCGAATTACTGCAATAAGAAAATAGGAAATTTTGAGTACATATTTATAAGCAATATAGTTCAATATCATTAACGGATGTATCTTAATTTTAGCTCACGTAATATAATTTAGAGGGCATTGGCTGCATGGAACAAGACCGATAACTTGTTGACGGTCTAACAGTATTTTGTGTCGGAAAGTATTGCGAAACACAACTAGAAAATACAAATATTTTACTATCAGATGTTTAAGAATGATTATATTGTTCATTAGGAAAAGAATGTAGTTCGAGTTACCTTTGACCAATGTTTGCAATGGTATCCTACGTCGGATATAGATGGATGGGTTGTAATACTTATTGAAAATTCATAAATGGATTGTACCTAAAAAAACATTTGTTCTTACCCACAATTTGGTATGTTGATAAGAGGATATGAATAGTTGGCTACAAGAGCTGTCGAGGAAGGAGTTACGTATTGTTCGAGCAACAATCTTCTATTTTTCAAAACAAACATTCTATAGATTTTTACATGGCAGAAAACATATTTCAACATTGTCGTCATCTAATATTTTTATTGCTTTAGATTTGGAATTGGTTAGCCAATTGCAAACCAATTCTATGTTAAATTCCTTTGGATTAATCTTTGTTGCTTTGTAAACGACCTCTTTTACTTATATGAATGCCTTTGCAAAATCCTCCATTATAAATTCCACATTTATGTTCATCAATAACCAAATCTCCATCAAAATAGAATATAGTCACAATATAATTAGGAGTCATTATATATAGATCACAAAATAAACACTACTTAGAACTCTAAAAGCAAAAAAAAATCAAAGTTTAATTAAAAAAACATATTTTTGTCAAGCAAAAACAAGCTCAAACCGTTAATTTAAAAGTAGATATGGAAAATATGTTGTTTTAAGTGAAAAACAATGACGGATGTAGAAAAAATATATTTTAGATTTAGGTTTGTTTGTTGGAAGGAGGTTAGAGTGAGAGAAAGAAACGGGGGTCGGATGTTATGATAATAAATGGAGCGCAATCTTGGATTGCCTAACTGGCGCAACTAGAGATTGCGTCCAAAGTTTTTTTATAAATAAACTGGCGCAATTTCAGATTGCGCCACTGTATATGTGTACTAGTGCAATCTGAGATTGCTGTAACACCTCGTAATTTTAATATAAAAATGACAAATTAAAGAATATTTAATTTTTAGAAGAAGAATTAAGTGAAACAGGTTACGCCATTCCGTTCATCTCGGAATTCTGCTTGAGATAGAGTCCAAGTTTCGTAAAACGGATGTCGTATGAAGGAGTTATGGACGATGGAAGTTGGGCAGAACAATCAGAAAACTGGCCAGGATAACTGGCGCACTTCACAAGTGCGCCAGAACAAAATTGCACTGGAGCACCTGGGAAGTGCGCCCAGGTCGAGCCAGATCTGCATAATTCTGGAGAGTTTCATGATGACATGTCTTTCTGGGATTGGCTGGATGACGTGTTTTTCTGGTATGGATGGTTTAGATGGTTCCTAATCTAATCTACAGGTCCTAATTCACCTAAACATCTATAAATAAACACCTAGACCTAACCCTAATCTCATTATGTTCGTCCATGGCACCTCCATGTTGCTCTAATCTAAATTAAAACAAGCTTTTCTTCTCCATCAAGTCAAATTAAAAGGTCAAATTCTACAACAATGGTTTAGCTAATCAAATTCATAATTCAGATCTATTCTCTCTCAATTCTCTAAACCTAACGCTATGAGTTTCTAGATTTCTTTTAGGTTTAGATAAATAAAAGTATGGTTTGATAGACAATGAATTGGATATGTTGTAAAGTATGATTCTGTGTTGATATGAAACTTTATCCTATGTCATGACAAGATCTAATTTCCTAGATCTAATATAATTGCGGTGATTCGATTATGATGTTTATATGAATCTTGACTTGTAACCATGTTATGATGGAAGTACATCTATTAATTTAGATAATTGTGACATTACTTGGATCTAGACTTTTATGTTAATCACCTTTCACTTGTCACATTGTGATACATTGATATAGTTGTAAACTTGACATATGAATCTACATTTTGATCTAAACATGTTGCCATGACTATGCTAGATCTAGGTAATTGGACACCTAATGTTATATCTAGATCTCATTATGCTTGCTTAAACATCATAGTAATTGCGACAAGTTATTAATTATTCCCACTTAGTTATGATGTTAATCACATGTCCATTCACTTTTTTACTATGCCAGTTTATGATCATGTTTATGTCACGACATGTTGAAACTATCACCCTCATCATATTCCCTTTTAATTATTATAGGTAGGCTACTTTATAGCCTAGATGCAGCCAAAATACGTATGAATACGTTAGAGAGAAAACGGGGAAAAAGGGAATTAAAATTGGCATGATTTATGTAATGTTTAATAGGAAATGGGACATGTAAATCAAATGCGGAAAGCATAGAAATAGTTGCCTATAATGACATAAGTATATTTGGATTAATTTGGAATGTTTAGTAATTTACAACTAGGAATCATAAATTGTACTTATGACACAATGTTAGGTTAGGTTATATTAGTAGTAGAAGTATTCCCGGACCCGACCGGCATATCCAACAGCCACTAATGTTGAACATAATGTGGGAGGTCTAAGTACGCAAATACGAATCGAGCTAAGACACGAGGTTAGGCCCAACTGTGGAATAAGACTGCCCGGACCTGACCGGCATATCCAGCATCCACACGTTGTAGGCCTAATGTGGGAGGTCTAGCCCATTATAACCATAAATAGGCATGGTAAAGAAATGGACTACTTAACCTAATTTAATATGACTATGGACTTAAGTTAGGGTTAAGTAAAATTGTATGGGTAGTGGGGGGTTAAGTAAGTTAGAGTGGATGGGTAATATATATAAAATATATATAGGCCCATATACTTAACCCAATAAGGTTATGTAATTAAAGACACCTAAGTGATATACATAACCAGAAGATGATGTAAGAAAGTTATGTAATTAAAGACACCCTTTAGGGTAAGCATAACCAGTATAGGGCTATGTAATTAAAGACACCTAAGGGTATACATAGTCAGTAGAAAAACCTAGTGGGGATACAAGACAAGGGGGAGAGCTTGTATCATATTGAGAGGGACCCATTTCAGTCAGTAACCCAAAGTGGTATCAAGTAAAGACCTTCGTACTAGGCGGAGAAGGGCATGCTTACTGATTGATTGTAAGAGATTCAAACGAGGCGGATGGTGTGGGCAGCGCAAACCGACCAGGGACATGTGCGCGCATGGGCCGGGCAGAGGGGGCTAATACGACATTGACACCAGTAGATATAGTTGGGCACACCATGAGTTTCCACTTTAGGAAGTGATACCTCCTACTGTGGGTCCAGCACATGATATCTACAAGTTAGGGGGCCGATCGATTAGGGTAGTGGTTAGGGTATACTTGGACGTATGACCTAAGCCTACCAACTTATAGTGGAAGGGATCATTTCATTTCAAATATACTAGTAATAATGCAGAGTTATCATTAGTAAGGCACATATACCTTAACTTGCTTACCTTGTCACACCTGCCATTTATAGAGTGATTTCTCTCGTATCCACTATATATGCCTACCATGTTGCTTTTAATTATCTACTGGCTAAAAGTAACTAAACTTGCCGGACTTTGTGTCTAACCCTGTTGTTTCTCCTTCTTTCTTCCGTTCCCTCCCCCAGGTTCTCAGGGAGGAAATAATCAGACTTAATCAGGAATCAGATATCATCTTACTAGGAGCTACTTCTTAAGTATGGCTCAAGTTCTTGACTCTACTATGGCTTAACTCTTTTTGTTAGGGAAATGATGCTTTTTATTTACTTATGTACTCTGATGGTGCAAGACAAAAGTATTTTTATTGTAATGGTTTTTGTGACTTATGAAATTGTGGACCACGGAGTTATGACTTATGTTTGAAATAAAAGTTTAAATTTTCCGCTGTTGCCTTATTTATCTCTATCTTGTAATTATTCTGTGTCTATTTACCTATAGCGCTTCACGAAACTTAATGCATTCCCTTAGTGAGTGACATTAACGGACGTGAGGTGTTACAATTGCACTAGTTAAACTTGACCAACTCAAGGCTGAGTTAGCCAGAAGTGGACTATAGTTGTAGTATTTCGGAAAATATGGCTAAATTCGTAATGAAATTGAAAACTAGGCTATATGTGAAAAAAAATCTTTAAAATAATATATATGTATAAAAAAATAGATAGAAGAGGTGAATCCATTAGAAAGAACATAAGATATTAGGGATGGACTTTTCCATTTCTATTGATTCGGTTATATAATACAAATGTAAACATTCTTCCTATTTATAGAGTCTATATGTAATGTAAATTGTAGTAAAGTCCCCTAGCATGTTAGCATATTCACCCTTATTACTTTCACATACTACAACATTTCACTTTGAATATGCATATGCAAAGATGATAAAATCAATTGCCTCATTAAAAACTTTTTTATGAAATACTCTGGGGAAAATCATAATTAAGAAAAGATTGCAATTTTATTTCATCTTTTGGTAATATGTTTTACAATGTTATAATGAGGGTTGATACTTCAAGATCAAGATAATGCCTCATTATAAACTTACTAGCAAAAATCCAGTGGGAAAAATATTAGTGAAGGAAAAGAGTATATTATAGCATAATTTTATATGCTCCCACTTATTTATAACGCATAATTCAATTAGTATATTGATGTAGTCAATGCATGACAATTTCATAAACTATATTCTGAAACTTTGATTGGGAAATTGCCATTGATAATAGCTCTGCCTGTTTTTCTTAAAACTAGATTTGTTTCTCCTCTTTCTTGTTATTCTTTCATATTTCATCAATGAAGAAAAATTTAAAAGAAATGCGCTCTGTCCTATCACTTTCGATATGATTCACTTGAATCTGAGCCACACAAGTTGCATTGTCTTCATAAGTAATAGTTTCCTGCATCATAAAATTTGATACTTCTGGATCAAAATGCTACCTCGTTAGAATCTTACTAAGAGTACAAATGGCGTATGATACTTTTGGATCAAAATGCTACCTCGTTAGAATCTTACTAAGAGTACAAATGGCGTATGATACTTTTGGATCAATGTAATGCCCCGTTAAAACCTTAATAAGAAAAATTTAATAGGGAAAACCTTAAATAAGGAAAATGAGTACATTATAACTTATTTTCTTATGTTATTGTATAGGTTAATACTTTTGGATCAATTACATTTCCATCATCTTCTTTTGGACGGTAAGGGTCCTTTTAATATGTAGTATTCTGATAATTATAGGTATACTAAGTGCATATGCTTTACCCATTTGAAAATGCTTTAGGATTTTCTCAATGTAATTTAATTGATGGGTTATTATTCCATTTGTACTATGCTTGATCTGTAGACCAAGGCAATATTTATTTTTTTCAAGGTCTTTCACTTCAAATTCTCGTTTCAAGTAATCTATTGTTTTATCAATCTCTTCTGGAGTCAAAATCACAATTATATCATTATACCACTAAAGTAGCAAATCCGTTTACTGATTTCTTTATAAAGACACATCGACAAATGAGATTTTTTTAATACCTAGCTTTTACCAAATATTCATCACTAATACGGCTGTACCATATTCGTCTAGATTGTTCAAACTTTATAGTGATTGTCTCTATTTTAATGAGTACATCAACTTTGATTTTACCTCAAGCAACTTATAACCATCTGGAATCCTCATATAAATATGAGTATCCAATTCACTGTTTGATAAATTGTTACAACATTAGTTAATCTTATATCAAGCTTCTCAGATAAGTTGTTACAACATCAGTTAATCTTATATCAAGCTTCTCAGAAACTACAATGAATATTAAATATCAAAACGATATGGCATCCACAATAGGAAAGAATGTTTCTTTAAAGTCAAAACCTGCTCTCTGTAGGAAACCTTATGCATCAAGTCGTGTCTTTTATTTCTCAACTTTATTTTATCATTTCGGTTTATCATTTAAAGCGGCTTCCTTTTGTGATTTGTATGCTACTGGTTTTCACTTATGAATATATTTCATTTGCGCACAATTATGTGTTTCAATCAGGTTTGCATATTGCAATACACATTTGATGAATAAGACAAGTTTCATTACAACAACACTAAGCAAGAAGTATCCTACTCATCCTGAAGTATATCAAGATTTTCATTACAACAATACTTAGAAGAATGTTGTAGTTTATCATCTATATCCTTGGCAGTCTTTATAACCATAAATGTTATTTAAATTCTTCAGGAACTTATATATTTTAATAAGTTTTGCATATTGCAACTACCACTTCAATGGATACTAAGAGTTTCTTTACAACAATTCACGAAAGCAGGAAGTGATCTACTCATCATGAATTATATCAAGATTTCCATCACAACAATACTTAAAAAAAATGTTGTAATCAATATTTTTTGTTCTTTGCATTCTTTATCACTACCAAAGTTTTTTAAATTCCTTCAAAATTTGAATACTTTAATCGGTTATACCTTCAGGGTATTGTAAACATTTCAAATATTTTCACTACTTTAATTAATTCAATTACCTCTAAAAGCACAATGCTCATGGCATATAACATGTTGTTCACACTGTATGGTGCTTCAGTAACTTTAGTGTACTTTTGACATTTTATATATTTCTAATTTTATCATATGAACTACAGGTTCATATTTCTAATTTAGGAGAATTTTATGATGGCCAATCGTGTTTGTAACGATCCAGATTTTTGGACATTAAGTTTCAGAAAATTTAATTTATATTAAATGTTGAAATGGAATAATATAATGGATTATAATAACAAATTTAATTATTAAACAAATGGTGAACATATTAAATTTTATTTAAATTTAAAACGAGCTCGAATTAATCGCGGTAGTTCGTAATTTACGATTTAAACTTCAATTGGATATATAGAACCCAATATAAGTTTGATTTCTTTGAAATGAGAAACGTTCGGATCTATTAGATTATATTTTTCTAATGAAAGTGAAAAATCAAGATTTCATATTGCGGATTGTTAATATAAATTTATTTTATAAATATATCGATTTTAAATAATGCGAACGTCATTTTAATTTGAAATATCGGGTTATGAATTCCAAATATGTTTATAATGGCATTACATGATATTATATTCGGATATATATATGATAATAATAATAATTTATTATTCTTAAATTGAATTATTTTGGAAATTATTGTATTATAATTAATTTATTTAAGCGCTAAGTCATGCGTTAGGTAATATTATTTGATGAAAAAAAAGAATTAATTAGGGTAAAATATTAGATGTCACTGAATCTTAATCAAGTCTTTGTGCATCTTTGAGAGAGGGAAAAAAATGGTTTCAATGTCATTTGGAAAATCATTAAAAGAAAAATCTTCTTGAAATATTATTATATCTCATCCAAATCTTACCTCCCGCAAATACAAATTTTATCATATTTGAAGTCGCATATCATCAAAGTAGGAATTCATGTGCGCGAGTCACGACATTGGGATGATACTTGATCCACTAGAAATCTGCAATATCGTTATCAAGTGACAGACAATATCTCGGCAGTATCTGGCATCATACAAAAATATATATGATAGTAATAGTGAAATAAAAGCGCCTGTCTCGTTCTGCAATTAAACACAACAAACTGAAGGATACTCAAACCAAAAATAAAAGTAATGAAATCCTACTTCTAGCGTACTCCCCAAGCTACTATATTCCATGCGCGTCACGCTATTGCTTTCCGTGTCTGCCAAGCTGATTCGTAACCGTGCGTTTTGGTGGTGGTTGGGGTTGTCCGATGTACAGTGGCGTCCTGGGTGATGTGTTGAAATCCGTTCTATTTTGTGGGTCTGCTGGGAAAATAATGGGTGCGGTCATTAGCCTGAGAGGGACGACCGGTAATGGATGCGAGTTAATCATGTTAATGGCGAGAAGGTGCAGGCTAGGATAGTGATCAATTGGGTGAAGTCGGATTTGTTAGTGGTAGTGTATGAAGGGAAGAGGGTAGGTTGATTGATGTGGGTTTTTATGGCTCTAAATATCGATGAAATGTTCAGCTACTGTGCGTGGTGACTTTTATGTGAAGCAGGTGGTTGGAAACATTGAAAGCCAGTAAGTAAGAGAAGGGGTAGTTGCGGCAATACTAAGGAGAACAATAAATACATACACACACACACATATATATATATATATATATATATATATATATATATATGTATATATATATATGTATGTATGTATATTTAAACAAAAAAGAAGGGGTACATTCTTCCATTTGTATGTTCTGATGATTGTATAAAGGCAGGTTCCAATGATTGCATAACTTTCTAGTAACATCTCTCAGCCCTTTCTATTTTATCAACTCCAAAACTATACAAATCATACTTCCTTCTTTATAGTTGTTTCCGTCTCGGTTCCTAACACCAACTATAAGAAGGGAAAATTAAAATAAAAATGTGGATAGGATGTGTTGGGAAGAGTTGTTAATTTTAGAAGCTAAAACCATAGCCAGAAAGCATTCATGCACAATATTGAAAATGTTCGGGGGCAGTTTGAGGGAATGCAGCTGTTTAAAATGATAGAAATCAATATGGATCTGAAGTTGTTGGTGGACTGGAGGCAATCTGTAGATGATGGGTTGATGGTAGCAGGGGGAGTTCCAAGGTTTACCGTGAAAGGTTTAAACACAGTAGCGGGTTCGGTATTCTTACTGATGGAAGAAAGATTAAGCGGCACTAACACACAATTAAGGAAAAGATAATTTAAGGTTATTAATTTTAGATTATAATTAATGATGTTTAAAGTTAATCAAAAATTGAAATCACTACAACTATTGTACTCGTGGACAGAATTGAACGATACTGGTTACGTTGGAAACATAGTGATGAGATCTCCATTGTTGAACCGATATCGCTGAGAACAGAGCTACTGGTATTTCATGATCAAATCAAACGCTTGTTTGATTGTAAACGAAATAAAGTAGAATCATCAACTGTGAAACAATGTGAGTAACCTCACTAACTCTGATTCGTTTATATTTTTATATAAACAAGTTTTAAATTTATTTATAGTAATTTTATACAGTATGATGGTTGTTTGGATGAATGGTTGATAAAATTGGTTGAAATGGCTGATATAGTTATAGTGTTGATTGATTATTAGATCTGTTTACTATGATATTTCATATTGATGTGAAATTAATATTATTGATGTTGACTAACATCTGTGGATGGAGGGAAACAGGTTGGAGGGATCAAATTGGATCCCTCAACATTTATATTATTGTTTGTTATTTACTGTGATATATACTGTGATTGATTATGCTGTGTTGAATTACCCTAGGCTTAGAATTTTGGTATTTAAATACCGTAAAATAATTTCGAATATAGAAAATGAAATTTAAGGTTTTAAGAGGAAATTTATTTCAAAAAATAAATAGAAAGGTAATTTCGAATAGAGTTGAAATTAAAAACATGTTAATGGAAAAAACAAGAAGTTGTTTATAAACAAGATTATAATTAAGTGAATTATTTATGGGATAAATTGAAATATAAATTCAAATTTGAATTTAAATTAAAAAAGTGGAATTCGGTTTTGAAACTAATATTTGAAATGAGATTTGAACTTACCTATTATTAAGCAAAATTGAAGGAAAATTTAAATGATTGAAATAAAAAGAGATGAGGCTTGTATGGGTAATTCTGAATAGAAGTTATAAATAAAAATTTGGGTTTAAGATATGTTTATAAGTACGAAATCAAATTGTATATAAAGAAATATATTCACGCCTAAAGTGAATAATGGTTTTAAAGGAAATATTTTGCAAATGAAATATCTCTAAAGGAAATTTAGATTTGAAATATGAATCCAAATTGGAAATTGAATTAATAGGGAAATGGGTAATTGTTTTAAAAGAAACCGATGAGTTTTAAATCAAAATTCGGAATATAAAATCAAGTGTGATAATGTTTTGTAGACAGAATGGGTATAAAGGAATTTGGTAATGATTTGGAAAGGATAAATTCAAAAGTGAACTTGGAATTTGAATTTACCTGAAATGGTAGATAAATTCCGAAGTTCAGAATATAAAATATAGATTATTCGAGAGAGAGAGAGTATTTATTGGAATTCGATTCTATCGAATCTAGGGAAGTGGTTATTTTTACTTTCTGTTTTGAATCAAATTTAATTATTTAACTATATATTTATTTACTTATTAATTTATTTATTTAAATTACTAAGTGCAAGTTATATTTTTATAAACCAAATATTTAGAAACAACTATTATAACGATATCGTTATAATAAAGGTTCTATAAATCTAAACAGTGATTATAACGTTGTTGTTATAATAAATGTTTTGTAAATCTAAACAACGATTATAACGCTACCGTTATAATCTATACTTTTCCGTAAAAGAAGTGGATTCTTAGATTGAATCCGAGAGTCACGTAAGCGATGTTTTGTTTGAAGTTGTGAGCTTTGACTATTTCAAAGTTGAGAATGTTGTTCAATTAAGTTCTAAGAGGTAATTGTACCCCAACTTGATTGATTTCATGATTGATGGAGGAATGGTTAAGGTTTGATAGTGAAATTTGGTTAGTAATATGGTCAGTTAATAAAAGATAAATGGTTTGAGTTATAGTAACGATGTTTATAATATCGCGTTAATTTAAAGATTTTTGAAATGTTTTCCCCAAATAAACGAGAGATATTTTCTATGCATCGAAAATGAAATGAATTGGTCAACGAGGAATTAACAAATGGAATATGGAAATATTTTCCGATATTAATAAGGTATATTTTCTGAATATAGAAAATAAGGATTTGTGAATATATAGAAATGTTTTCTAACTAGAATAAGAGATATTTTCTCGAATAAACGAATTATAACATTGAAAATGGGTTTTTCCAAGAATCGAGAGAGAAAATCGAGCTTTGAAAGGATACGAAAGATGGGAAATGGGAATTGGAAATGATAATATAATAAGGGATGGACTTTAAAAGAGGCCAGTGTTGTTTGATGGTTGATCGGTAGAAATTCCATTTGGAATATAGGGTCGTTGATTGAATGGATGTTCCTTTGATAGTTAAATCACTGACTATTAAAATTTTTGTTTATTTTTTGCCTCCGTTGTCAATACGGAGAGACGGGGATCAGATTTAATATCTGAAAACCACCCTGTAATGGCATAAGCGTTATGAATCAACTTATGCTGAAGATCCTATGTAGAAATTGCCCAAGATGGATTGATGAATGGTGCCTTCAGTTTGTCCAGTCCCAGGACAACATATATGAATGAATGTCTATCGATGTGTCATCCAAAGTAAATGGTGGCAAGATGTTTGTGGAAGATAATCGTGACCTCAAGCCTCATTACCTAGGAAATAACAGAAATCGGGCAGGCAGCATGGCCATGTGGGTCATTCCTATTAGGGGTATTATCACCTGATCTAGAGAAATTTCATTTGCTTCTTATTTTATTCGCTGCTGTATGCTTTCGGTAACGGTTGATGATCACAACCGTTGGTGATGATATGCCTGGTACACTCAAGTTAAATGAGTGGCCAGCCATGTGTGGGTAGGGTTGGAAGATGTTCTTGTTGAACCCAGTGTATTCCGCTCTAAAGATACACTATCCGAAGGTGGTTCCATACCTTATCATAGTCGGAATCCAATCTCCAATAAGCGCCTTGCGGTTTTTGATTTCATATTATATATGGAGCGTGAGATGCAAGCGTTTCGCTATATTGTTATTTATTTGATGTAGACATTATTATAATATCACCAGATTTGATATCAAAAATATTTTTGGTTATTGTAAGGTAAAAACCATCTGTGTTTATGTGTGGATCGGTCTTATGATTATCATTTCTTTCGGAAAGGTTTTTCAAAGTTAAACCAATGGTTGGAGTTTACTCAAACTAGTCCCATGACCGACCCAGAGTTATTTTGTTTTGTTTTTCCTAAACTCTTGGAAGCCCAAATTTGTACGAGCAGTCAAGTAGTCGGGATTTTACAAATTCACTTGGAAGAGTTTGAAGCAGGAGGATTCACCAGTTAGCTATAGACTATCATATTTTTCCACTGTGTATTATGTTCATATCTTGAAACAGGTGTTTATAACTGCTCCAGAAATAGCTGTTGTGCTCTGATGATGGTATGTATATAAAGTTACTGATTTGTATTCCAAAAAGTTATGTTATCTAATATAGTTAATTCATTCCGCTGTGAGATATGTGATCTTCGTTTTTCTTCTATTCTAATATTTCTTTCTTTCTATTTCTCATCCTCTAACTTCCTTCTAATAATGATTCGTATTTGTGTGCAATTTGGGTTGGATGTGTGGTGTTATTAGTCGACTCAAAGGGTACAGAAACTCGGGCCATTACAGTGTTTCTCTCTAATATGGGATTTTTAATCCATTTATAAATATAAGCACTTTATTATTTATTAATTTATCATCGATGATTATTTCTTGTCAGTTCTATGCATGATTTATTGGGATCTCAAAACGTATCATGTTTTAGGTACCTAAACCACTTCTAGGATTATTTGACAATCATGCCATGGGATTCTTTCAAATCACACTTAAGTATTTCTTCGAGAACACTAACCTCCTTTATTTGGCATTTTTTACGACTTATTTCAAAAGTATATTGAACAGACTTTTATACCATATTTCAGCTATGTTTACACTTTTTGATCCTTTAGGGATTCAAATCTATATTGGAGAAAGTCTATTGGGGACATCATTGATAATTTATGCAAGATACGTAATATTTTATATCATTCGATATGTTAGAAAACATTTAACATCAGTGATTAAGATGAACTTATATCCTTTTATCTTCCTCCTTAATGTTGACAAACAATGTCACATTAAATAATAAACCTTATTTGGGTTCTTATTTTAATCCATTATCACATTATTGCTAGCGAATACATTATATGTACAACAATTTTAGTAGGATAATTCTCTTTTTAGTCGATAAGATGCATTCATATTATGTTGCTTATTCTTTTTCATTGATCTAATAACCTGGAGGAATTTTCTAATTATGCAGATCATTTGAATACGCATATGACTTTAGGTCATTCAATATTGATATCAATTGACTTTTTAAATTACTAAATAGTATATGCACAATTGATAATATGAGCTCATAACAACTTCAGGTTGTTAATTCAATATTTGCTTGTATATGTATATATGTGCTTCTACAATTACATATGTAATTGATTTGCATATTCTTTCTAGCTAGAGTTGTCGATTTTAGAACAAATTGTTTATAAGGTTCCAAATCATTAATTTTTCACTTATCAAGCAATGTCAATGCGAACTTTAGATACTGCATTATATGTTAAAAACATCCGATTTGTAACTGTATTGAACTTCTAGTTCGAATAAAATATATAAACAACTTCAAGTTGTTAAAAATTGTTCTTTAATACAACATGTAAACGTAAATATGTATGCAAGATACAACTCATTTGAAAGTTTTGAAATCTTTGGGTGCATCATCATTGCCCCATATGACGTAACTTCTTTAAGAGGTACAATGTTATTATTTCATACGGTTTCAAAAAAGCTTCAGGCTTTTAAATTACCAATTATTTCAAGTTCATTGATTGATGAACTTTAGGTTCATATACATATGTATATACATATATCTCAAGTTTATTAATTTATGATGAACTTTTGGTACTCAATACTTATGCATACTTATAATTTAGAAGCTTTTACATTTTTTCTAATTGTTAAGATTTCAAATTTGTAAATTTTATCAAAAAGTCTTTTTTCCATAATTCAAGATTTCTGGTCTCAAACTTTGAGTCATACAATTTTGAGTTTTAAAAAAAATTCTTTGCACAACTTTATGTAGCGGTTCTAACCTTTTTATTTCTTCCATTACATTAGATATTACTTGCTAAATACATCGAATAAAAATACGTATTTTTATTCTTATTCCATACACAAGCGTACATCATTTTACTTATAATAACTAATGCATTTAACACATTTACGATAATAAGGTAATATAATCTATTACCATAATGATACATTTAATGCATTTATTATTAATAAACAATGGAAATAATTGTTATGTGGACCAAATATATGAGCCAAATAAATAAATTTTATTTAAATCAGCAGAATAGAATTTTGGATCTACCTAGAGTATCGATCAAAGATAAAATTGAAATGAACAACTTAAAGTTGTACTACATTTGTAAATAATCATATTTTTTAAAATACCATATATATGCACAATGTTGAATCAAGAATTGAGTAAAAATGTATAATCATAAAAACAATTACATATTCAATATAAATGATTCAAAAAACTTGCATATCTGTACATAAAATTCATAAACATAAAAAAATTACATGTCTTACTTAGATTCATATTAATGCACAATTTTATAGAATTAAGATTATTTCAAAAAAACTCATGATTTTATTTTCATTATACAATCTATATAAAGATCTTCTTGATCATTCCTTTTAAATCAAAATTACCCCTTACTATTATAGGAACTACAAGTTTTAGATTTTCCATTTTATAACAGAAATTGCTTTTGCATTCATTTTAAATGTGCTAAATCAAGATCAACATTTAGATCTTAACTTAATATGATCTTCGAGATGCATATTTTCTTTATAATAGTTTTTCTACGAAATAATAAAATATTTCTTCTGGAAATACGCTTTGCTTTAAAATTACTATAATAAAACTTCAGGATTTATTACAAATTACATACTATTATTGTATAATTTAAATTGAAGCAGTTTCTCTAGAAAGTGCATTTATTTACATATGAGAGTCATTTTACTATTTTTCTTCAAGAAAGTAGTGTTTATTATAAATTTAATAATCTCTTCTAACAATATATTTTTCAAGAAATTATGTGTAGCATAAAATTGGAATATGAGCCTTTTCATTTTATTGAAACTTTTCCTTCCATTAATTTTTCAAATCCTTTCCTATTATTGAATTCTATGCCACTGTTTATAAACAAATATTAGGTGCATATATGCTTTGAGGCTTTATTTTAACATTTAAAGGTGCACTTGAAGGTTTTAACTTTTCAACCTTTTTCATATGAACTTCAGTTTCCTTTTTTTATGCAAATTTGAAAGAATTTATTTACATCAAATTTCAGTTTTTCCTTTCTCAATTTCACTTCCAGAAATCAATATTCCTACTGAATTTAAATGCTACAACACTATATTTTTTATCCATAATTCTTTTGTGCGTACATAAAAAAGAAAATCAATATTTCAATTTCACTTCGAGTGGTAAATCAACAATATAAACAATACATATATAATCAAATATCAATCAAATTGGATTTGGAAAACTCAAAATTACATCCACAAATAATTGAAAGTATAAATATAGACACATATTTAGGGTTGGTAAAAATAATTAGATCTATAAAAATAGATCCAATAGAATCCAATCTAGATCTGCGAAACAATAGAAAAACAGATCTAGAACTTTGAATACAGATCTAGAAGAACTGAAAATATTACAAATTCATAGATCTATTATTCAAAGATTCTCAAACAAAATAATAATAATTGCAGAACAAATCTAGAAACTTCAGGTTCCTTTTTTTTCAAATTTGAAAGAATTTGTTTACATCGTATTTCAATTTTTCCTTTCTCAATTTCATTTCCAGTGATAAATCAATATTACTACTGAATTTAAATGTTACACCACTATATTTTATAGCCATAATTCTGTTGTGTACATAAAAAAGAAAATCAACATTTCAATTTCACTTCAAGTGATAAATCAACAACGTGAACAATACATATATCATCAAATATCCATCAAATTGGATTTGAGTAACTTAAAATTAGATCCGCAAATAATTAAAAGTATAAATATAGACAAATATTTAGGGTCGGTAAAAATAACTAGATCTACAAAAATAGATCCATTAGAATACAATCTAGATCTACGAAATAATAGAAAAACAGATCTAGAACTTTGAAACAAATCTAGAAGAAATGAAAATACTACAAATTCATAGATCCATTAATCAAAGATTCTCAAACAAAATAATAATAATTGCAGAACAAACCTACAAAATCCAAGAATTAAGAAAAAAATTACTTACCTGATAAATCCATAGATGTAGATCTAGAAGATTTAAAAAAAAAATAGCTCTAACATAATCTCAAGTTGATAACGTGTTACAAAATAAAATAGATAAAAGGGGAGAAACCTTTAGAGAGAACATAAAATATTAAAGAGAGACTTTTCATTTCTATTGACTCAGTTATGTCATACAATGTAAACAATCTCTCTATTTATAGACTCTGCATGTCATGCAAATTGCAGTAAAGTCCCTTAGCATATTAGCATATTCATCCTTATTACTTTCACATATTACAACAATATATCATTTAACTTTGGAACATAACATGTCGTAGGTTGATATCGGTGACCACTTTAATTTCAACCTTGCACCAGGATCTAATATTCATAAACCAATTATCCAGGTTGAAAGAGAAGATTTAAGATTTTACTTTAACGGTTGCGACAACAATGATTCATCAAACATCTAGCTAGAGAGAAACATATGCAATTTGAAAATAAAACATATCTTAGAGAGAAAATTAAAAGGTGAAGCAGTAGAGATTAACGTACCATTATAAATGAACAAAATTTACAGATAGTAAAGACAAAGACATGTTTTTTCTTTCAAGAAGTTGTGGTATTGGTTTCGGTCCATGGTAGGTAGGGATGAACAATTTTTGGTTCAAATTGATTTAACCGACCAAACCAATTCATTTCGGTAGGATAGGTTCAGTTTTTAAAACTAAATCGGCATGAATTTGATTTGTATAATATTTTTTTGATTATTGGTGTAACCAAATTAACTAAACTTTTAATTTATTATCTAATTTTACGTTATTGTAGTACTTTAAATAATTAATTTAGTTATATAATAAAAGGCATTTGTTGCAAATAGATCAAATCTTATCATAAATATAAGATTTACCATATAAAATATCTCCAAACATGAATCTACGTTTTGCTTTAAGTGAACCTATGATTTGAATAATAATACAAGCTTCAAGTTCGATTAAATCAATTATAAGCCGAATTAACCGAAATTAATTTGATTCCGTCGGATTCGGAAAATTTTCGGTTTCAATTGGAGTTTTTTACCTCCAAACTAACCGAATTGACCAAATACTCACCCTAAATGGCAGGTGGAAATGGAGGAAAAATTGAATTTTGACTGTATTTGATGAGTTGAGCAGTATGAATGTTGTTTGAAGTAGAGTTGTGTTGTATTTATTTAATTATGCATGCACTGACTTTGTATTACAAAAATTGTACTTCAATCAACCAGCTTTTTCAAAAAGACAGATCATTTTTAACATTGCTAAAAAATAAAGAACCTACGATTGTGCAATAAGAACATTGGATACCCTGGTTTGATACAATTGGGTTTCTAAATTTTTCATTTTCCATTAGCAGACTAAAACGGAGTACATAAAGATATATTTGGCCCATATAATTTGATGCTCAAGTCCATAATGTAAATATAAGGCATAATTTTTTTACAAAAAAGTGATGTCCCCGATGGGGATCAAACCTGGCACAAACATTTTTAAACAGCTGTTGAACTGCCTTTCGGCAAGGCCATCATGACTCCGATTTTTATTAAGATAAGCACTTTGGACTTAAGCTACCTTAACAAATTGATCGAAATATTCATACTCTCAAAGATATGGAATTAACATGCTTCTCTCTTCCAGTTCGATTCATGCTTCGGGTCGACCAAGGTTGGTTCAGCCCAAACCAGCTATGCTTTGGATGAAAGCACCATCTTCCACATCGAACTTCATGGATTGGTTTAGGATCTGAACTCTGCAGCACACAACGAGGCCCGATTCTCAAGGCTACTTTATTAGTCAACTTTGACCTACTTTATTTCCATAATTCATGAATTGAGCTCCATGCGTGCCACGAAGATCGAGAAGAACTATTACTCATGTGAAGACCAAACCTAGCTAGCTGCCTGTAGCCGATTTTTCGGATTAGATGACATGTGGCAGACCCGACCTGGGATGGCCTCCATGTGACTTGCCGACCCGAACCAAATTTTGCCTATAAATAACTCATTCCAATAGGAAAAGAGGATTGATTTTTTGTAGAAGTTAATAGGTCAATTTCCTTAAATTGTTTGATCTATAAACAGATCGAACCGAACCATAACACAAGGCTTTTGTGTATACATCATTTCTTTCTCTACTTTCTTATAATCAAACAATTGTAACCTGTAATCAACCGTATAAACAGAGATTATAAAATGATTGTAGGCTTCGATTAAGCCAAACCACTAATATTGTGTGCTCCCTGTTATTCCTTTATTTTTGTCTATGATTGGAGCGTGGATTATGCACTTTCAGGGTTGATTGTCATAAGACCAACTTTTGATGTCAACAACAACATAACCACCCACTACACTAAAGCATCAATTATTTTTGTTTCCAAACAACATATTTAAAACCTAATAAACATGAACTAAAATACTACTTCTCCTTGCCTTGGCCCAGTGGGTTGCCCCAGCCCATAGGTTTGGTGGGCTGCTCTCTGCTAAGAATGAGAAAATGGTTGGTTCGGTTTGAAAGCAATCAAAAATGTTCAAAACCAAAATAACCATTCAAAAAATATAAACCGAGCCAAACCAAGCCAATATTTTTTGAAACTAAAACAACTGTACCAAGCCAATATTTTGTAAACCAAAACTAACCAAGCCAAAATTATTTGGTTCGTTTTAGTTGGTTTATTTGATTTATCTTAAAATGAAATAAATCTTCTAGCTGTTGATATAATATAAGATTGAAACCACTAATTGAGTTCACAAGATGCAAGTATTTTAGAAAACAATATCTTCTTCTAAAAGTATTAATATAAAATAAAAGAAAATAATATTGTTATGAAAGTATTGTAAATAATAGCATGGTTAGCAGTAAATTTTGAACCTTATGATAAAACTATTTTAAAATTTGGTTTAATTGATTAGTTCGGTTCTCAAATATTAAAAACTAAACCCGGCCAATAAACTAAAGTAATATAAAAATAAAAGTTAAACCAACCAATTAACTTGTAAAACCCAACCAAACCGACTAAACTAATTGGTTTAATAGGTTTCAACCAATAAATGCTCACCCCTACCCTTTAGGCCGACTCTGCGCATGGATTTCAAACTTCTAAAATTATAAATTCAGCATTTTCTAGAAAATAAAATAAGCTGAATTAACAGAACATGTATTAGGTTGCTTCGATGTGAAGCCTTTTAATTTGTATATGGGATTTGCTACTTCAGTCAACTAAATGTATTGTCAAGCTACCTAAATAAGTTAATATCATATAATTCAAGGGGTATTTATATCATTTCGCAGTAGACCTTTTGTTTTTAAAGTTTGTTTCGCAAAAAGTAATAGAATTATATCAGACAAATTTGATTCTGAACTAATGCATTTAGGATCGTTTTAATTTTAGGTCTATGCATATTCTTTTAAAGAAATTAAAATATAATGACTTTGTTATAATATAAAATAAGAACATTATATGATATGAGGGGGAGAGTACACTTTTACTCATCCATATCAGTATACAATATAAATGAGCTCTCCATTTGTAAATGATACATGCCTTGTAAGTAAAATAATATCTCTCGCATTAAACATACCAACCCTTATTATTCCAATGACTTTCTAATTCTAGAAACTAATATTTCATCTAAGTCTCGCAAATTATTTTAACCTTTTCCAACCCCACGATTATATCTTGCATGCTTTCTTATTAAGGTTGCGTCCATTTTCAGTAAAAAAAAAAAACTCTAAATGCAAGTTCTAATTCATAAATCAAAACATTTTAAGTTGTTCGTTTTTGTCAGTGTTCTGAATAAAATTAATTATTCAGACAAAATAGTCCAAAATATTTTTATTGTTTATTTTTTGTTATGAATGTTGAATATTGTTTTTTTATTCCCGAATGTGTGAAATGCAAACAAACAAGTAAGTGCTTATTCATAATTCAGCCTTAAGAAAGCATCATTCAAACTTCAAATTAAGCCATCAAAATCTAAAATTCAGAATTCAACACTTCAAATAAACATAGCCTTAGCGTGTGTTTTTTGCGAATGATAAAGGGTATTTGAGCGTGGCATTTGAGCATGGTATTTGAGCATATCACATTAATGAATGGGGAATGCATCTTTTGCTACAAATGGGGTATTTGAGCGTCGTATTTGAATGGGGTGTTTATATATAATGGTACAACAAGAGAAGAATAAGCAGAAAAATGGACCTACGTCGGACGTGAACGGTTCATTTTTCAACATTCAAAATGATCAGGGTTGGGCATGGCCATGCGTCGGACGTGTCGAACGCGAACTGCATTGAAACCTGCATAACAATCACTATGAATTGTACCTTAGCTTTTCTGGCCCCGTACCAGAGTCCTTCCAGCAGTACCATTTCATGGTCATTTGTACCTAGTAATCAGTATTCGCCTCAAATGCGAAGTATCCAAGTAAGGTATGTCGAATTCCACTTTGGTAATCATATTCTTCTCATTATTTCGCCAATGGTGAGGCTATAATTCCAAATTAGGCTATCCTCCAATTCCAATTTGGGTAGTTGTTATTTAGAAACTTTGTACCTCAAATTGCAACTATATATAAAAAATATATAATGTACTAGTTTGGAACTCGTGCTTCGCATACGGGCAGGTAAGGAAGAGTTAGTGTGAAGGAGAAGCAGCTTGGAGTTGGTTTGTGGTGCTTGTTGGTGTGTGCAGGTAGGCATTAAATGAATTGACATGTGTATTAGCTATGTAAGCATATGTAAGAGTTGGTAGTGTAAGGAAGGAAACGTCATGTGGTAGGGACATAGTTAGTTCGTTGCAATCAAGATTAAATAGTATTTGATCACTGGTTATTTAATTGGAAATTGCTGGAAATTTGTAGTTATATGTCGTAGGTTGGAGGGGTGGTCAGTATCGTGGTGGATTGTAAAAGTAGTGTGTGGTGCGTGTGCACCTAATGTTAATGGTGAAGTTAAATAGAAAATTTTAATAGGTTATGTAAACATAGATAAAAGCTCAACTGGAAATTCTTATGTGGCTTTATTCGAGTCAATTAAGGGGACATTAAAAAAAGTATTTTAAGCCATGATATGAAAATTAGTGGATTAAATGGTATATAAGTTTTTTATGTTGTGTAAAGCAGAGAAATGAATATTGGTTTTTTTTAGAGATCAGTTAGCATATAAATATACAATACAAGTACATGAATATCTATATGGAGAAGCGTCCATCAAAACAGCTGCAAGAAACCACATGAGGAAAAGTATATAAGCAAAATATCATTCTCTCTAGAATTATTTCAGCAAAATAAAGAGTAGGACTTTTGTAATATTAGCTAATATAGTTAATTAATTATGCATGTGTGCAGTATGGTTTTGGATTATTATTATTATTTCAGTACAAATCTATGTAAGCTAACATAGTCAGTAAAAAGATAGATATGTAGATGAAAGGATATACATAGTATGTAGGTGCAAAGTAAGATTATAAGTCTCTTAATCTCTATTTTTGTAGCATTACTCCGGTAATCAATTGTTGGAAGCAATTTTGTAGCTTAAATTACATAATTAAAATATATGCATTTTGTTTTTGAACTCATAACTACTAAATATGTTAGTGAGTGCTCGTGCTATGCATAGAGCAGCTGTATACCTATTATTTTTAACTTATATTTTTGTAAATAGTTGTAATCACACTTTTATGTGTAAATGTAACCAAAATTGACATTGCTATAAATAATATTAAATCTTCTTATAAATAATTTTTGATAAATAAACTTCAGTTTATAAATTTAAAACCTTATTCTACCAATATTTTCAAATCTTAATATCCCTTAAAATAACATCTAATTTCAAATCCTATTTACAAATTCAAAGTCAATATACAAATATTTTCAAATCTTAATATAACTTACAAATATAATCTAACATATATATACATACATACATACACACACACACACACACATATATATATATATATATATATATATATATATATATATATATATATATATATATATATATATTTCTTTACAAATTCATTGTATATTAGTAAATAGTCAAAAGTAAAATAAAATTAGATGCCATAAAATAGAAATCAAAATACATACTAACTACATATAATTTCAATATTGAAATATAGCCAAATTTAGTAGGAATGATACTACTGAATTTGTTATATGAACAATTTATAGATAAGCAATTCACGCATCAAGCATATGTCATTATCATGCGTGAATCGCATGCCGCAACGGTTGTATAAATAAAGCAATTACATGACTAATGGCAGGTCTTATACTTTACATTCATTACTGACTTTTGACTGCAACTTGTGATGCAATGATTTATATTAAATATTCTGTAAAAAAAAGTAGGAGAACACCAAGTATTATAGTGAAAAGGTTATAAATATGTTTTTATTCAATACGACTAGATATACAGTCTAAATTTCATTCATGAATAAGAATGAACAACTCTGTCTTGTAAAATAGTTAATAAAACATCTGTTTGATAAATAAAATCTGCTTAGAAGAATGAAAATGAAATAGATGATGCATAGTATGTAAACCGTGTATATGTGCATTAACTGTAATGTCAGTTATACATATACATATATGAAAATGTATAAGTTTCTGCATACATAAGCATAAATGTTTATGGGTTGACAATGGTACAATGTAATATTATTGCTTAGACTATTTAAATAAGATCGAGAAGAGAAGCAATAAGCTCAAACATACACAGGTAGCAGTTTTTCATTGTTGCTTTGCCCAGCAAGTCATCAGAAGTTCAATTTCGATTAAGATGGCATGTATGACAGAAACAGCGTTCAAAAATAATAATTATAGCTATGATGTCCCACAATAGAAACCAAACTAAACTTCTCTATGATAAAAGCCATTTATTTCAAACAAACAAAGAAAACACTAAAAATAACGATAGTTATTTTATCTTGGCTTTGCCACTTCCTTAATAGGCCTAAAGGACAGCAACGGATAAAGAAGACCACAAATACATTATTAAACCACCTCGCCCCCATCGCATTCTTCCTAGTAACTTCATACTCATCCATGCTTTAAAGAATTGATCAAAGGAATGTCAACCATCATCGCCAACAACAGTAAAATAGCAATAAACTAACACAACATCAATTGGTAAAGCATGCTCCACATTCTCCATGCCTTTGCTATCATTGATCCCAATATTATCATGGTGCAGCTTTTTCATGGCTCAAAATATTGTAACAGCAAGATTGATATATTTAGACGTAAAGAATTTAAGAACCCTACCCATAGAACATGAAAATTCCAGTTTCTGAAGGATGATATTGTTTCTTCTCATTGATAGCATAGGTGAAACCTTCCTTGGGAATCACATAAATTGTAGATAGTCTGAAGTATACAATTCAGTCATTTGAATACCTGTATAGTTCAAATTTTAAAGTCACAAATTGTGGATAACTAATATATGTTAAAGCAATCAATAGATGTTTTTTTTACAATATGTTTACATAAAACTGACATGCACAGTAGCACATTATGAATTTAGCATATCTTCGTCATATCATAGGTTGAAAATATATTAAAATAATCGTTAAACATACATGTCAAGCTTATTTCTTCCTCATTGTATGACCAGAAAAGAAAAAGTAAAACCTATTGATAAAACATTATACTAAGAGCAACTTTAGTTACATTCAATCCATAAAAGTAAAGGTGGATGGAAATCAGGTCATATAAAAAAAAGCACATTTATTAATAGCAAGGGTCAAATGGAAAAGTTTACGAATAAAGAAGCAAAGACGATAATCTGAATGCTTTTTGCAGACCAAATTTTGGCATCGCATGCTTGTTAAGCCTGTTTTTAGGGGTCCTGCGCATACAATCCACCATTAGATGAAAAGCTACAAAAGTGGCAATCACAACCATACTTATTTGTATACATAATATTTATGTTTATTGGGTTTCCTATCTAAAGATACTTTTATTGTTATAAAGATAAAATTGTATTTCAAATTGTTGCTAAGAATCTCAGACAACAATAGAACATCATTATGGATAAAAATTTATTCTTGGCAGTGTTGCATACATTCCTAGGAAACAACATATGTTAAACATAATCTTTAAATATATTCCTTCTATATTTTGGTCAAGCATGAACACGTATTACATGTATGTGTAAAGATAGATAATGGTGATGAGTTATAATTTATAGGCAATGTATTCTACTTAAACAATAACCACTCTAGCATAAACAACATATAAGATAAATTTATCACACATTCCACGTTATACTTCCATAAGTGAAAACTAAATTAAATCACCATATGTCCTTAAGATTTGCAGTGGCATTGAATGGAACAAGAAGATCATGATAAAGGAAATCCTATGTGGGATACAAAGAGGCCACGTCTTTAGGTTAAGATACTCAAGCAAAGGAATTATGCAAGTTGGTTGTAAACATGTTCATGATGTGAGAATACACTAATACATAAGTCAACATCGTATTTCATTGTAACTATTTTTCCCAATAACTTCATGAGGAAGCAAAAACAAACAGATGGATAATACAAAATGTTCATTTGTATCATGCCCTAAACTCCTCTAAAATATGAACCAGTGCTACTCGTAAAGTCACATATCGGTTATACTCTATATTATTGATAGAAAAAACATAACCATAAAGATACATGATACCTAACCTAACAGAAGAAAAAAACTAAAACTAAAATGGAATAGAAAAACTATAAAAACACGTGTGCACACCAGTGTATTAAAAAACGCGCCTGAGGCGCACCTTGAGGCGAGACGTAGGCAAAAATGCCTAAAGACGCATCTCATGAGGCGTTTTACCCTTGAGGCTTAAGTCTCAACCAACTGAGGTGTGAAAAGCGCAAAAAACATATGCCTTAAAGCCTCAATTGGCTGAGGCTTAGGTGTATTAAAAAAAACTTACTTATTTATTTTCAAAATACTTCTCACTTCTTCACTGCTTCGTTTTCTAGCCTATCGAGCAAATATTCAAACTTCAAAACGGAAAAGAAAAACGGTAACTAATTGTTGAAATTTTCGAACTGGAATTGAGCTCGATTTCGGTTAAGGAATCGAGCCTGATTCCAATCAGCCCTTTTTTTTTTCTTTTTTTTATGCTGTATTTTTTTTGTTTTATGGTTTATTGTTTTTACTTAATATTTGAGTGATGGGATTGAATGCTTTATGGTTTTTACTTACTATTTGACACTTAATGTTATTCCATATTAAAAATTAAATAAATATGTTGCGCTTTTTTTTAATCCGAAAGGCTTACGCCTCGCCTCACGAACCTGAAAACGCCTTACGTACACCTTTTGCGTTTTAAAACATTGGTGCTCACATAACATGAACATTGATTCCAGTAAATGAATTTAAGTTGAAAATAAATAACTAAATATGCACTTGCGGTAAAAGTTATAATCATATCCGCCCATTTCTAGTTTTTTCATCTTAGTGTGTGGCCCGTGTTACACACACGTGCATTTTCTAATTGTATTGAGATAGACATTACATTTACTTCACTTAAAAGTTTTTATATCATTATACGCAAGTAAATTGAGTGTAATGACATTTATATTTACAAAAAATATTAAATTTGTTGAAAATTAAGAGGTAATATTTCATGTATGGTGTAGTGTTTTAGTTTCCATTAAACTGTTTACAGTTATGTACATTTTCTAGCTTGTGGATATTCTTCAAGGTACTTTTATCCTCCTTGGGAAAAGCAAGCCTAATTGCATCTAGCATATTGTAATAAGTCTTATATAACTAATTAATTGTTAATACATGCTTTTAGTAAATCTTACGTATTTAATTCAGTACACTACATGTTGAAATATTTTCTTTTTGATCCATTATAAGAAGAATAACTAAGTGTCTATGGGCAAAAGATGAGATATTCACCTTCACTTCGTCAGTTTTTCTCTAAAGCTTGCTGGTGCATTGATTCAGCATCACCCATTTACTGCAGTTCATTTCAACAATATAAGAATATGAGATACAAAACAACTGAGTTGCACAGTAAGGACAAATTTACAAAGCTCATGCAATAAAGTATCACTTCATGAAGAACGCCAACACAGACAATACAAAGACATGCACATGTTTGACATATGATGTATATTGTATTATAACAAATCAATTTCAGTTTGATTGTTTAGTTCAGCACATTGTCACTTTAAGAGTCCAAAAAGACAAATGGCTGTTGTAAATTATCATTTCAATTTTGAAAACACAATCAATTTATACAATGTTGATTGGCTTGACAATATATATCAAAAACTCACTGTATTGCCAGGAGTTTCCATAATTTTAAAAATATTTGTTTACATAAGAAGGTAATCCACACTTCACGATATAGTCTGTTCATCTTTCGTATATATGGGAAATTTATTCGCATGTTGCACCAAAAGTAATCAATATTGCTGAGTCATGTAACAAAGATGCCAAAATACAAAGTTATCAATGTTCTCAGACAACATAATATCATTTATGGTGCAGGGAAATGCCTTGCATAAACTGTCATCCCAACTGAAAGTAAATAAATTTCAGATGGCAAAATGCATGCTATGTTTTTTTTCATGTAATAGACAAATATTCATAGTATAAGTATCCAATTTTTTTAATCCAAATATAAACTAAATTGAGACGCAATTGTGCTGCTATATCTAGTGGAAAAAAAATCATATGAACTATAGCTCATACCAAAGTGTATAATTGGAAAATCATACAGAAGCATCAAATGATAGAAAATTTTGTGATTAAATGCATGAGTGCTACTTCCAATGCTTGGTAATTTTAATAGAACACAACCTCTTATTTTAGCATTATTCAAATTGACCCGCCTGGTAGCTCCACCAATCATCTTATCAGTGGCCACATCCTTGATGATCCAGTCAAGCCTTATACCAATCTTACCTTCTGCTTAACACGATGTCTCAATCTCAACAATATCAAACCTAACGCAATACTTCCATTACTTGGAATCCCATAAAATTATAATATGAGTGTTAGACCAAAAATTGGCTCTAACACCCAAATTAGCTATGAATTCAATGAAATAGAATCAAAAAGCAATAAAGAACACGCAATTTATAGTGGTTCGGCGTTAACGAGCCTACGTCCACTTTGTTTTCTTTTAATTGATGATTTGAATGCAAATACAGCAATGATTCTCACTCAACTTCACAATTACAATGCATAAACTCACTCAAATCTCCCAAAAATAGACTTTAAGAGATGATTTTGATCTGAATGTAGCTATGAAATTCGGCTATGGAGGAAGTTAGAACTGAGAATTTGCCAAAAGATCATTCCCAATGTCTCCAGATGGTGTATCTATAGGTGAAAATCTCTTCAAAGTGGCTCCGGTTCGGAATTGCGTGGCACCTATCTCATACGAGTCGGGTTCGGAGGCTCTCAGATGATGACAGTGCATTGATTTAGTGGGAAATCGTGGGAGATATAGTCATGCTTGGTCCGAGTCTTCAGGGAGCGTGCGTAGCAATGGTCACATTCTCAGAGAAAGCGGTTCGGATCGGTTGCCTCCGATCCGACCCGATGAAGCCATCTGTTGTTTTCTGATGTTGCTGAAGCATCTCTCCAATCCGAACCGATGAGTCCACTGGCTATCTTATGTTGCTGACGTGCTCCTCCGTTCCGAACCGACGAGGCCACTTGCTATCCTTTGATATTGCTGACGTATTACCGATTTGATCCGGTGTGACTTCTGCGTCTCTGATCTCTACTCACTTCCTGCGCGAGACTCCTCCGATCCGAACCGATTGGTGTCTTTCTCACTATTTGCTCTTTGTGTAGCCTAGTTCACAAAGTAGACTAACATTTTGCCCCCTCGAAGTACACTCTTATTTAAGATAAAGTGTGCTTCGAAGCAATTTACAAAACATCCTTTGAATAAGAATCACTGAATGATCGCCTCCATTTACTTGTAGTGTTGTGTCACTTCATAAAGTCGTGGCTTTCGCTGCTTATATATATCCACAATCCATATGAATCACTTACTTCATTTTCAAACGACTTCGAGAGCTCCTTTTGATGTCTAGTGATTCTTCCAGGTGAACTTTTATTTATTTATTTAGAATTCTCCCTGTGTGACAAATCTGTGCATATGATCCCCTTCGGTTCGGATCCCGATCCGAACGGGTTTCCTTCAGCAGCACACTCGGATGGGCCTTTCAATACTGCTACACCATGGACTAACAGGCCAGAGTTCCTTTACGGGCTCGACTCCCAGTCCGAACGGAGTGAAGTAGGCTAGGAATACGAGTGGTCACCTTAGTTTTATATAAATCCGCCTCCTTCCTTCTTCCTCTTCTCTTTTTTATTTGCTCTCGCCCAAGCAACTTAGCATCGAAACCCCAAAACTTCAAAAAACTCTGAAATTATTTCGTTTTTCCTTAAATTCAATAACTCGGTAGGTCAAAAGCTTCGATTACTTACTGTAATCGATTTCAATTTAGGATTGTGGTAAAACTGGATGATTCGAACATGGTGCGCGTTTAGTTCCAACGCCGCCGCCCTCTCCCTCTTCGCCGTCGTCGTTGGTGGCTCTTGTCACCACCTCGAGGCGTTGAGAGGAAGAATTTGGGTTTTACAGTATACTTGAGCACGTAAGTGCTTGGACTTAGTAGGGATTTGTCAAATTGAGTTGGGTTCGGTACTGGTTAGGCGAGGTGGAAGATGAAGGAGATGAAGGAGAGGAGACGAACTAGGACCGGTTCAGGTAAAGAAGTGTTGGAGTAAGGGAAAGGGAAAGGTGCATATAAGACCGGATCGGGTCGGAGCAGAAAAAGGCAAAAGAAAGAAAACAAAACCCATCTGATCGGATCGCATGGTATTCACAAGGCCGGGTCGTGTCGAAGTAGAAAGAGGCAAAAATAAAGGGAAAACAAAACTTACCTGTTCGGATCGGATGGTAATAAGGGACAAAGAGAAGAAGGATTACTCAAGCTGATCTGATTCGCTCTGAAAGCCTACATCCAAGCCGATCTTATTTAACTCACCGGGTAGGACGTCCACTTCCGATCGAAACATGACTTTGCCCTCCGATCCGATCCCAATACAGATATCCGAACCGAACCGAACCGAAACAGCCTAACTTAATGTGCAAGAATTTTTTCCAACTATCTTAATAAATGCTTGACATAGCCTTCAACTTGACGAACAGTTAGGATAGCGCCTTTCGAACATGACAAATATCAAGAATTGTTCTGAACATTACTGCTTCCTTGGATCTTTACATTATGCTTTCATGTATTCGCTCTACATTTTTGTTACACGTAGCACACACTTTAGTTCACATACACACACGGGGGACACGGGCAACTTTACTCTAATTCTTGCTATTGTTTCTTCGATAGTCTAATGATCATGGCCGAAAGACGTTCATCTAGATTGGCAAAGAAGATGGAAGTTGCGGAAACTTCTGAGAGAGTTACCATTGATGACATATCTTCTTCTTCAGACCTTGAATGGGACGACGAGGGCCCAGATTATGAAGTAGGAGCGCATAACAACGAAACGCCTTCTATAGCGAAGTTTCTCTGGGCTATGAGGAGGAAGGAGGGATTGGAGATAATCGAGCTCCTGACGAATTTGAGTTTGTCATTATATTGGAATCACCCATAGACTTTGTTTAATCAACGATCGACGATGATAGACTTGTTCGCATATGTCTAAAGAACAGGATACTAAAAAGGGATACCCTGGTGCCATCGAAAACTGACCGTCCTCACAATCCCCCAGAAGGATTTATGGCAATTACGCGACTGATGTGCATGGTCGGGGCTATTCCACCGTTTTCGCCTTTTGTTGTCGACTTTCTAAGACAGTTGCGGATTGCCCCCATGCAGCTACATCCCAACTCCTATGCTTACTTATATACCTTATATATAGCATACCGAGAGATTTTAGGTACAGAGCTCATTTTCGACGACGTTCACTTTTTTTTATAATTTCAAGCATCGGACTCGAGAAACTCCTTCCTTCTCTAACTTCGAATCAGTCCCGAAAAGGAAAATTATTTCAGCGCCGTTCAGCAGCAAGGCCGGCGATTCCAAGCTAGAATGGTTTTATATAAGGCAACAGCCGGGATGTGCTAGGAGATGGACAAAATCAGGTAAAGCATTGGTTTTCTAGATCTCAACTTTGAATGTTCATGCCAACACATTAATTCGTTTTCTTTTTGTTTGCAGTTGATAATCCAAAACAAATATCGGGTCAAGTGTACTTTGATCGGATGCATCAGCTCCTCAATGGCGACCAAAAATTTCTAACCATCGATGAAGTCCTTAAGGATGAATATCTTCATCATCACGGGTTATTGTCCATTACCCGTAGCATAGGTCACGGGTCGAGTCCATATGTCTATATCCCCCCAGTGAACGTAATTCCAGGAACGGGCGAGAGCTCGAAAAGTCCGAGAATACCTCTTCTAACTTCACCTTCTCCATCTTCAACTCAAGACGATGAGCTAGCCAACATAGCCGAAAAGGACCGAGAAGGGTACATCGTCCCTGAGGATGCTATTTCTCCTGAGAAATCATTATCTCCTAAAGAGCTGCCAATAGACGTTTCCCAAGGAGATGCCCCTAGTACCGATGATCCTACATTTCAGGGTTTGGGAGATCTCCCCCACCTGAAACTATCTACATTTCAGAGGATTTTGACACAAATCCTTTAGTTTTTACTTCTTCAGAGGAGACTACTCCCGTTAAGGCCAAAGATCCCACTCACGCTGGCTTGGCTTCGGACTCAGGTTTGTCGGGTCACACCACTTAGGATACACTTAACACGATAGCACCACACTTCACAGCACTTACTTCTCATGAGAATACTGATTCTGAATTCCACTTGCATTGTTGCATAGGTACAATGTCTCGCCCTTACTATGACATCAGGAAAATACGCCGCAGCATGACTAGACCCCCTTCTGATGTCGAGTATGATCGCCGCGAAAGCCGGGGTAGAGAGAGGATAGAAGGCCTCATGACTCTTATCAGTCGCGGACCTCGCGCTCTCGCTCCCCTGTTCGGTCGGATCCAGAACGATACAAAAGCTACCAAGGTCGTCGAGGAGAAGACACGTCGCAGCCAAAAGATCAAACTTCTCCTCAAGAGAAACGCATTAGGGAAAGGATCCTGCCGAAAGATATCGACTCACGAGGCAAGCATAAGGTTTCTGATAAGCGGCCTAAGAAGGATGATGCGGTCGTCGTGCCCACTCATCATAAGGATACTGAGCTAACATATTGCGCACCTCCACCATTGGATGCTGAAGCTAAAGTTAAGCGGGCATATCTGGAGAAACAATTCCCCGAACACTATTTTAAAAATCTGACTTTCTTACCTGCTCTCGAACCTATTTCCTCGAGGTGGGCAGACGAGCCCAAAGCGAAGATTGACACAGTCGAAAAACATATTCGGAGATGTTCAAGTATTCACGTAACCTCTCCAGAATCATACGAACTCTAATCACGGATACTAACTCGATGAAAAAGACTGCAGAAGCCGAAGTAAAAGCCTTGAAAAATTTAGGGAAAGACCTTGAGGATACACAGGCCCAACTTGTCATCGTTCAACGGGATGCTACCAACTTCAAGCAGCAATTTGAAGAGCTACAAAAACATTATCATGACTTGCTCGAGTCTCATAATCAAGAGCGCTTGGAGCTGAAAAAGCAAGCAGAAGATGCTAAGTCGGATAACGCCAAAATGCAACTTGCTTACACTGCTCTTGAGCGAGAAAAGGCCGAGTTAGCGAGAAAGAACGCTGAATTGGAGAAGCGAAACGCTGACTTGGCTTCCAAGTTGATGGAGGTCGAGAATAGGGCTGCCCTAGCGGAGGGTAATGTTGAAAGTGTTATTAAGTCCGCCGAAGAGACCCGCAAGCAGCTGTCAGAGTCCCAGGAGGATGTGCATGGTTTCGGTGAATTAATGATCGAATTTTTGTGCATATAATTTGTCGCCGAAACATCTCTTGGATTGAAGATTATCCAACTACCTTGGTTCACGTGTGGAGCCAAATTATCGAATGGGAGAAAGTGGAACTCAAGGTAGATTCCGTCGACAAAGACAAGCTCATGGAAAATATCTAAGAGATAATGAGCCGGCACGTCTGGCTGAGGGGCGTCGCCTCATAGCTGCTGTTATGGAGGACGAGAAGAGGATGGCCAAACAAAAGTATATCTCCGAGGCTGGTTCTTCTTCTACTGCCGCTGAAACTTCTGAAGTTGAGGGATACGACCCCGAAAGCCCTGAGATCCCTCAGGCATCTCTTTTATCCCCCATACCCGAGACGGCGTCAGAGACGGCAGTCACTCCAGCTGAGAAATCATCGGAAGGTATTTCTACCTTTTCACCCCAATTCATCAAAGTCGTCTCCACTTTTCATCACATAATCGGGCAATCGATGAAAGACCCTTTATTTTCTCCCGAGATGATAATTGTTGCTTCTCATTCTGTAGGTGTTGAACCGTCCGAGAAAACAGATGTGCCTCAGGGAACCACCGCCGGAGCCAAATCCGCGGAGAAGGCTGAAGGAGAAAAGGATAAGGCTGATGCTCCTCATGATGACAAGATGATAGACGCCTTGAAAGATGATGGCGGTAGCAAGGGGCATGAGGAAGACCCTGATGTGGCTATAGTCGGGGATTCAAAAAGCGCTGATGACATCACTTTGGCTAAAATGAAAGCCGAACAAGATAAACGTATGCAGCTAAAAGTTGAAGACCTGGACCCCGAAAGCCTTAAGCCTCTTGCAGTGGTGGACCCTGGATCAAGGTTAGTTGTTAAGCTTTCAACTAGATCTATTACAGAAGAGCTTGCTAAAAAGACTTCTCTTGATTCCAGCGTTCCGACTCCAGGGAAAAAATCGACTGATTCTAGCACTTCGGCTACAGGGAAGAAAAAGTTGAAACGCGTTATGACCGAAGCTGAAAAGGAAGCTAAGGCTGCTCAGAAAGCTGCCAAAAAATCCAAGTCCGACCCATAGCCCAAATGATGAAGTGCTTTGTTTTATTTTGGCATTTAATTGGTTCGCAATTGTTGCAGCGAGTGCGGCCCTCACATCTTCTTTTTTGCTTGTTTTCCTTGTACAAACTCACACGTTTGTAAATAAAAATAGTTTATTTCCTGCAATTCTTGATTGTCGTTAGTTTAGCAATTAAGTGAAAATACAAAAGTATGTCATACTAAAGTTATGTAATGAAGTCATGGTGGAGGGGGATATGTGTGCACATGAATGCCCCCAGTCAATCTTGGATAGCTGAGCAAGAACTATTCAAGATTAAATTAAATTAAAAAGTCCAAATGTCCTCGATTCTCTGACGGGGCCATATTCCTTTCATTATTGATGTCTGTTCTTTCTGGCATCTTTATACTCTCCTGTCTCATATCCAGGTTAGAGTTTTCGTTGAGGCGGTCTCTCATCTGGGTGCACCTTCACGCCTCAGAGGACGTCGTCTTCCCGTCCTTTACACTCTCTCTCGATTCTTGAGAGTTAGAGTTAAGAATGTCGTCTTCCCATTCTTCTATGTCTTATCATACAAACAGTCGTTTTGTTTGTTCCTGCATATAGGTCATCTCCAACTTTCCAAATTTTAATTTAACATTTCGTGTTTCACAGTCATAATAGAATAATAGTTGAAGATATAAATAATGCAGGAAAGTAAATGACACACGATATTTTTATAGTGGTTCGGCTAAGTCGTAGCCTACATCCACTTTATAATCTTTTGTTCACATAAACAGACTTTTTAAGGCAAGTCGTGCCTTTTTACATAGCTTATGAAAATAAAAGAAATGACATTTCATATTTAGCTCAGATATCGTCGTAGGTGCTGAGCGTTCCATGCTTTGGGAATCTCCTCACCGTCCACGGTCGTTAGCTTGAATGCTCCTGTATCAAGCTTCTGTTAGATGGTGTATGGCCCTTCCCATTTTGGACCCAATTAGGTTGAAGGCGGGAAGACTCACTTCAGTACTAGGTCTCCTGGTTCAAAGGTTTTGAGGCGAACCTTCCGGTCATAATAATGTGCTACTTGATGTCGATGTCTTGAGGCACGCAAGTCGGCTTCATCTCTTTTTTCTTCAATCATATCAAGAGATTCTAGGAGGAGCGCTTTATTCGTCATCGGGTCATAGTACCCAACTCGATGAGAAGGGACTTCCAATTCTACCGAGATCACCGCTTCAGACCCAAAGGAAAGTGAATAGGGAGTGTGGCCGGTAGCCGTCTTAAAGGTTGTCCTGTAGGCCCATAAAGCTAATGGCAACTCATCTACCCATCTGGCTTTGTCCTGCTTCAGCCGCTTCTTTAGAATTGATTTAATGACTTTATTTACGGCTTCGATCTTTCGGTTTGACTGCGGGTGAGCCACTGCCATGTATCGTTTATCAATCTTATATTTCTGGCAGAAGTTTTTGAACTCGATGCTGTCAAATTGCGTCCTATTATCGGTTATGATGGTCTTCGGAATCCCAAATCGACAAATAATATTTCTGACCACAAAACTGATCACCTTCCTTGCCGTTATGGTTGTTAGAGGTTCAGCTTCCACCTATTTTGTGAAGTAGTCCACGGCAATGATCGCGTACTTAGCTCCTCCTCTGGCAATGGGCAGCACTCCAATAATGTCAATTCCCCACATGGAAAACGACCACGGACTTACCATTGACTTGAGTTGAGTCGGAGGAGCTTTGGGAACTTTGGCACATCTTTGACATCTATCGCAGCGTCGTCAATAATCAGCCGCGTCTTTGTTCACGGTAGGCCAGAAATATTCGTACCGTAACACTTTCTTTGCTAGGATTTGGCCCCCAATGTGATCACCACACTCACCTTCATGCACCTCTTGCAGTACATGTTTGATATCGTCGTGTGCGATACACCGTAGCAGGGGCATTGAAAACCCTTGGTGATAAAGGACGTCGTCCTGTAAAACGTATCTTGTCGCCTTACGTCTTACAGCTCGTCTTTCGCTCTTTTTCAACGGGAGGGTTCCATTTTTGAGAAAATTCTTAATTGATGTCATCCAGGATTCTCTTTCTGGTTCAACTTCCAAGGCTAGCTCTGTTTCCATTAGATCGAAACTTGGTGAATCCAACACCTCTATCGGAACCATCTCGGATTCTTTAGGACTATCAGAACTTGCTAGCTTCGCCAATCGATCTGCTTTCTGATTTTCTGCTCTTGGAATGTGTGTTATGATATAATGCTCCAAACCTTCCAAAACTCTTTTACTTTCTTGAGATAAGTGATGAGTCGAGGTCCTTTAGCAGCAAATTCTTCCCGAACCTAACATACAACTATCTTGGAATCGCAATATATATCTAGTGTCTTCACTCCTAAATCTTTGGTGAGTTTCTGCCCGGCAATCAGGGCTTCATACTCGGAATCGTTGTTAGTAGCAGAAAACTCTAACTGTAATGCATAGTAGATAGATCGTCCTTCAGGAGTTATTAAAACAACTCCGGCGCCGGATTTTCTATCATTCTTGGCTCCGTCCGTATATAACTTCCACGGACTAATCTCTAATTCTTGATCCAAAGCAACTACTTTGTCACCCACCGTTTCCTCTTCAGGAATTGTAAATTCTGCTATAAAGTCAGCCAAGGCCTGCCCTCTTATTGATCTTCGCGGTTGAAAGTTCAAATCAAACTGACTCAGCTCGATATTCCATTTAAGTAATCGCCCCGATGCTTCGGGTTTCTGCAGCACTTGTCTCAAAGGTTGATCGGTATATACAATTATCGGGTGTGCCTGAAAATAGTGGCGAAACTTGCGAGAAGCAATTAGGAGGCTATAAGCAAGCTTCTCTATCTTTGGATAGTTACGTTCCGCGGCAGCCAGTTTTTTTCTTACGTAATACACAAGTTTCTGGACTTTATCCTCTTCACGTACCAATGCCGCGCTGACGGCGTGAGATGATACTGCCAAGTAGACGAACAAATCCTCATGTTCCACAGGCTTTGATAATATTGGAGGATTTTCTTAGAAGTCTAGTAGATTCCGGAACGCCTCCAGACAGTCGGGAGTCCATACAAAATTTCGCTTTCCACGCTTTATGAGATCGAAGAAAGGTACACACTTATCCGTCGCTTTGGAGATGAACCTGCCCAGTGCTGCACCTTTTCCAGCTAAGCTTTGAACATCTCTAATCTTTCTCAGCTCCTCTATATTACGGATTGCTGCTATTTGGTATGGATTGATTTCAATTCCTCTAGAACTCACGATAAAGCCAACGAACTTGCCTGATGCCACGCCAAAAGAACACTTCAAAGGGTTCAACTTCATCCCATACCTTCATAGTATGCCGAACATTTCTGCTAAGTCCTTCGTATGATCGGGAGATTGCTTGGATTTCACTAGCATATCATCTACGTAAACTTCCATGGTCTTCCCAATTTGATTGTAAAACATGCGGTTGACCAGGCGCTGATATGTGGCTCCCGCATTTTTTAATCCAAACGCCATTACGACGTAACAATACAATCCCAAGTCTGTGATAAAGCTTGTATGCTCTTGATCTGGTATGTGCACAGGAATTTGATTGTACCCGGAATAAGCGTCCTTAAAGGATAAAAGTTCGTGCCCGGCAGTTGAATCTACTAGTTGATCAATTCTGCAAAGAGGAAAGCTATCCTTCGGGCAAGCCTTATTTAAATCAGAAAAGTCGATGCATGTTCTCCACTTCCCGTTTGACTTTTTGACCAGGACAGGATTCGATATCCAGTCGGGATATTTCGAATCCTTAATGAATCTGTTACCTTTTAACTTCTCTACTTCTTCTTTCAAAGCTGCTGACCGCTCTGGGCCCAACATCCGTCTTTTCTGCTTGACTGTTGGGTGCTTTGGATTAATACACAAAGAGTGGCTCATAATGGTAGGAGAAATTCCACACATGTTAGCGTGAGTCCAGGCAAACATGTCCAGATTTGCCATTAAAAAATCAGCCATTTCCCTCGCTCTAACTAGATCCAGTTGCGAGCCGATCTTTAGTACTTTTGTTGGATCCGCTTCATCAATAGGTATATCAACTGTTATTTCGTTGGGAGTTGCCTTCTTGTCTCCGGGTTCTCTATCCTCTCTGGGTTCTATATCCTCGAGCACGTCTGAGGGCGACTCTTTTGGAGCAGGACCCCTTAGTTGCTATGCTGAGGCCTCCTTTGGAGGGGTGGAATCATCTTTAGCATTAATGTTCAACCCCTTCATTAACATCTTTAACTCTGCCATGTAACAAGCTCATCCCGTAGCTTGGTCGTCCCTCATCGTCCCAACTCCTGAGTCAGTCGGGAATTTAAGCAGCAAGCACCAAGGCGCGATACATGCCCTAAATTCAGCAATGGCCGGTCGGCCTAGGAAGGCATTGTAGGGTGACTCCAAATCCAACACTACAAACGGCAGGATCCTTACTCTCTGGCGATCTCCCTGCCCTAGAGTGACTGGTAATTACACAAAACCCATCGGAGCTGTAGATACTCCGTTAAAGCCACGTATCCATCCTTGACATGGTTTTAAGTCTTTTGCTTCGAGCCTCATTTGTTCGAAAGCTTTCTTGAAGAGGATATTAACCGAGCTTCCGTTGTCTACTAACACTTTATGGACTAAGGCAGGGCCAATTGTCGTGGTAATCACTAATGGATCGTCGGTTGGAGACTGAACTCCAAAATCATCTCTATTGCGGAATATGACATCATCTGACATCGTTTTTTGCTGTTTTATTGGAGTGACATCTTCAAGGCTACTGCATCCTCCTACTTCAAAATGCTTGGCGGCGTTGACGTACTGGTCCATTGCTTTAAAACTACGACCAACTAAGTGAGGTCCGCCTATGATAGAGTTAATGACGATCCTCTTACCTTTTTGCTGAGCTATGGGTTTTGAAGCAGGCTGGTCTTGGTTCGGGGCTTGTCCCCCTTGCCCCCTGTCCCTTGGGGCGGCTTTGTACTCATCCAACTTCCCTTCTCGTAGCAATTTTTCGACGATATCCCTCAAATGATGGCACTCATTGGTGGAATGACCATGTGTACCATGAAACAAGCAAAACTTTCCTATTTCAATCTCTTTCTCAGTAGAATCTCTGGGCGGTGGTTTTTTGTACTGCAATATGTTGTATGTATGCAAATAAATATTCTCCAACGTATCATTTAACGGCGTGTAATTCTCAAAAGTCTGGAATCTGGGCCTTTTATTAGAATTATTCCCTCGGTTTCTGTTCCTTCTATTGTCGTTCCCATTTCTGTTGCTATTACCACCACTCTTGTTGCCAACATTTACTTCCACCTTCCCTGAACTATCACCAGATTGTTTCACAACAATGTTACTCTGGACGCCCTCCTTCGAGGCCCCTTCGGACTTTCTCTTTCGATTTGCCTTAGCTTCTTCTCGCCTTAAGCGAATATTAGCCTTTTCATAGAACAATTCTCTAGTAGGAGGTGGTTTTCCAACTAAGTAATCCCCGAACTCTGTGTCAGGATCTACCCCTTCTATCAAGGCCATTAGGATAGTGGGCTCATGGGGATCACTAACTTCGGTGACAGCCAGGTTGAAGTGATCCAGGTATGACTTCAAAGATTCTCCTGGGGCTTGTTTAATTCGTGACAATTCTATGACGGTCTTGGACTTTTGGGCATGGAGTCGAAACTGATTCATGAAACGCTCACTCAGTTCTGTGAAATTTGATACCGATCGAGGAGGGAGTCAGGTGAACCACATCAACGCTACATCTTCTAGATAGATTGGAGAAGCTTTGCATTTTACGGCGTCCGGAGCTGCAGCCGCATTCATGAACCATGCATATCTCATCAGATGCTGCCCTGGGTCTGTTCTTCCTGAATATCGATCCATCTAAGGCAAGTTGAATCGCCGGGGGAACTGGAAATTCAGTATGTCATCTGTGAAGGGGGTATGACTTCGTTCAATGCCCCAATCTTCATTAGTATAGTGCCAGATTTCGGACATTATCTTGCACACCATTGCTCATACATCGGCATTTGTTAATGTCTGCACAGGCTCTCTTGATCTGATGTTCGGATTACCTCTGGGTTCTTGGTCAGGGGACAACCTCCTGTTTCTGGCGGCAGCTGCTCTACGCTGCTCTCTGTGCTCCCGGTCGATCTCAGGAGGTAGAGGTTGGAGAAGCTGTTGCTGCGTGGGGTTGGTAATATTAGGATCTCCGGGTAAGACGTGGGACCCACGGATGGGTAGCAGCATAGGCTGTTGTAGGCTGGGGTCATCAGGGCCCAATGCACGAGCAGCGTCTTCTCGGGACCCCAAAGATCCGAAAGTCAATTGATCAAGGTTCTGAGGTCGTTCAAGCGGCCTCCTCTCGCGAGGGCGTTCCTCCTCCTCCGAAGATGAATCATCTGTAGTAAGATGGCGTGTCGGGGAAGGAGATTTCTGCCTCTGTAGCTCATGTAGTTCTCTACCCATAGTGATCATGTTTTCCTGCATGCGAAGGTTGTCACGCCTTTGGGCTTCCAATGCTTCTTTGGTGCTCTGAAGCATGTCAAGAAAACGTGAAAAGTCTCCCTGTGTAATGGGTGCAGACGGATCAGGCTGGACATTAGTCATCGTGGATGGAATCGGAGCATTGGAGGGAGCTCGAGTAGAAGTTCCAGCTTCATTCTGATTCGGATCGGATCGGTTGACAGCAACCTGGTTGGGGCGGTTCGGATGGAGAGAGTGAGAGCCCCTGACACCATCAGTTCGGATAGGATCATTAGTTCGGATTGCTGTTAACACGATCCGGTTCGTTTCCTCTCGGTTCGGATCGGCACCTCCGATCCGGTTCGGATCCTCCTGGTTGGAGTGATCTACTCCAGAGTTTTGAGCGCGTGACCTTGTTAACACGATAGCTTGCTGATCTTCTCTAGAATCATTTCCCCTAGCGCCTTGCACTTCTTTTCCTTTGGTCTTAGCCATAATACTTGATTCTTCAACGGTTAGTCAACAAGTACTGAAAGATGTCAGAGAGAAGGGATTAACTTCTTTGAACTTGAAGGTCCAAATAGTAGAATGATAATCCCGAAAAGGCTGAGAATTCGAAAGTCTCTCAGTGAAAGCACCAAAATGTCTGACCAAAAATTAGCTCTAACACCCAAATTAGCTATGAATTCAATGAAATAGAATCAAAACGCAATAAAGAACACGCAATTTATAATGGTTCGGCGTTAACGAGCCTACGTCCACTTTGTTTTCTTTTAATTGATGATTTGAATACAAATACAGCAATGATTCTCACTCAACTTCACAATTACAATGCATAAACTCACCCAAATCTCTCAAAAATAGACTTTAAGAGACGATTTTGATTTGAATGTAGCTACGAAATTCGGCTATGGAGGAAGTTAGAACTGAGAATTTGCCAAAAGATCCTTTCCAATGTCTCCAAATGGTGTATTTATAGGTGAAAAATCTCTTCGAAGTGGCTCCGGTTTGGAATTGCGTGGCACCCATCCCATACGAGTCGGGTTCGGAGGCTCTCAGATGATGACAACGCATTGATTTAGTGGGAAATCGTGGGAGAAATAGTCATGTTTGGTCCGAGTCTTCAGGGAGCGTGCGTAGCAACGGTCACATTCTCAGAGAAAGAGGTTCGGATCGGCTGCCTCCGATCCGACCCGATGAAGCCATCTGTTGTTTTCTGATGTTGCTGATGCATCTCTCCGATCCGAACCGATGAGTCCACTCGCTATCTTATGTTGCTGACGTGCTCCTCCATTCCGAACCGATGAGGCCACTTGCTATCCTTTGATATTGCTGACGTATTACCGATCCGATCCGGTGTGACTTCTGCGTCTCTGATCACTACTCACTTCCTGCGCGAGTCTCCTCCGATCCGAACCGATTGGTGTCTTTCTCACTATTTGCTCTTTGTGTAGCCTTGTTCACAAAGTAGGCTAACAATGAGAAAAGCACATAAAATGCAGAAATATATAGAAATTAAAATCACAAAGCTGGATACTAATATATCTCAATGTGCATATGAAAGGCAACCCAAAAAAATGAAGTTTTCCCATTGTTGTTGTTGCGAAACCATCAGCTGACAATCCTACACTTTGTACATGGCTGTAACCGATTTCGTAGATCAAAAGCTGCCCCACCAATATATGTTGCCAATTGTTGATTCTATCCCCATTTTTCGTCCCCCGTTGTGCACTTCCCATCCCTTCGACAACTCACTAACATATTCAATTGATTTTTTGTTGCCTCTATCTATAATCAACCATTAGTTAACCTCAATGAAAAAATAGTAGAGTAGTTAAGCTAGTCAAATAACATATTAGTTCAAGACAAACATAAAAACTACATGAATAGGTTCAGTTGTTTTTCAAAGGTGTTGATAGGAAATGGTGTGTAATGTAGAACTGACACAATATACCTTAATTAATGATTAGATCTTGAGTTGAGAATCTGGTGAATGAATATGATGTGCATATATAGATGACTTACAAACAACTCAAAATGGGATTCCCATAATTTTCATAGTGAACTTGATCATCATACATTTAAATATATCTTATATAATAAACACAACACCTGTGCTATTGTAATAAAAGTTAGAAATTTTTATATTAACTGAGTTAATTAGTTGACCATTTACAGTTAAAACAATGGTGCATATCAAAGCAAATGGTAAGATATGTCAACGGTGTTGCTACTCATTTTGAAATCTTGTTCTATCACTTATTAATTGTTCAAGTGCACTCAAGCATTACTGCACCTTCAATTGCTCAATAGATAAACCAATCATAATGACAAATGCATCAATTTAGATGTCTGACATGTAACTTTAAAAATCTAGTTTCAATGTAGCATTCCCTATATTCAAGTTGTAAGCAAATAGTTAATTTTTTGTAGGTGTTACTAAATTAGGTATTTTTTTTGTATAAGGTCCAAAAATCATGAGTGTAATGTATGCTACAAACCTCTGGGTATATATATACACACACATATAGACGGAGCGACTATTGGTATACCAAATTAAACACAAATTTAGATATGCAAATTCTAAACAACTGGATTTGTTTGTCTTTAAATAAAAGATGGATTTCAAAAGAGGATCTAATAGATGAGATATTATGTATTTAAACATGTATCACCATTTTTTGTCTAGATAGACTTTCACACACACACACACACACACAACATACATATATATAGAGAGAGAGGGAAGTTTATTTAGACACGACATTTTGACATAATTGGTAACATAATTGATCTCAATCACTGGTTCTCCCCCTGAATTCCACCCCTGCATATAAGGACAAAAAGATCCGACGTCGAGACTTTATGTCCGTCAATTTGTTTTTAATTTTGTGTCCAAATAGTCGTCCCCATGTAAAAAAGTCCATTTGAACGAAAAAAATAAACATAATGAGGAGACACAAAATCTCCACCAACCCCTTATGCGGTGTCACGTTCTTACCTGAAGCTACAAAGATCATATGATTATTGATACACTCGAGGAATACATTAAAAAAATTCTAGTTCACATTAAAGACTCATAATTCGCTTCAAATGCTTGTTCAAACACCATTAAAAATTAATAATCTACTATTAGATTGAATAACCTTCGGAAAAACAAAAACTGGCGCCGTTGAACAAATTTGAGAAACAAATTCCTCAAAAAACCAAAAATTGTCAATATTCATGAATCTGAATTTATAGATTCTTACATCAGCTACATTGGAATTCAATAAGGAAATCGGTTCCACTTCCGAATGACTCACATTCATTAAAACACATAGAAATGATAAACATTGGTGTTCTTAAGAACTAATATTTATTGTGATTAAAAATTCAATTACACATTTAATACATGCAGACAATTATAGCATCGGAAGTTGAATAACGTACCTTGCTTTTTTCTATGCTACATTGATGCTATTCACAACACACAATACTTGTAATGATCTTTATTGCTTTCTTTAATCAAAACCTAAACCCAAAAATTTTACAATCTAATTAAGAGATAATAAATTAGGAAATCGGATTTAAAATTTTAAAATTTTCTCTCTCTATAAAGTAGAGAAAAGTGCAAATTGTAATCAATTATATGTGGAATATATTTTTGCACAATACAACAATCATCACATACATATTTATTTCCACAAAAGAAGATATAAGGTCCTTTAGCCACGAGTGGTACCACCCAATTTGTTTAATCTACTACTATCAAAATGAAAATATCTTGCTTTCATTAGCCACGATATCTCTTCTTCATTACTTCCTATTTTTGCACCTGTTCACCAACAACAATCCTTTATTTGGAACAAATTTTCATGAAATGGAAAAATTCTAGGGCCCTTCAGTCCGATGATACATATTTAGGTGTATTTTGATTAATTATTTCAAAGGCTAATATCAAATGTATTCCATTTATGTGATAGTTAGTGTGTTTTAAAATGCAAGTTAAGGAAAAAAAATGATGTAACATATTCATATGTTGAGGAAACGTATGGATGCCAAAACTTATGTGCGATTAAAAGAGTTTGCTATAAAAGCATGTGAAGTAATAAAAATAATTTGCTATAAAAGTAATAAAAATAATTTGCTATAAAAGCATGTGAAGTAACAAAAATAATTTGCTATAAAAGCATGTGAAGTAACAAAAATAATTTGCTATAAAAGCATGTATGTTTGAGACTGTATATGTTCTTCAAGTAATACCATAAATATGAGAAATAATACAAAACATGTCAAACTTTAAGTATACCGAAGGCAAAAAAAGTTTGGACAAATACAAACATGTTGAACTTACTAAGGTTTGCAATTCATACATATGTGCTTTCTTCATTCCCTTCTATGAAACCTAGTCTTTGTATGTTTTAGCACAAATTTTGTGTTAAATAAAATTAGTTGTACCAATATTACCTTGTTGAAAAGAAAGTCTTGCTCAAACTCAAGTAACTAAAGCTTGTAAACCACAATAGACAATACCACTTTACTCTAGGAAGCGTTTAACTATTGCGATTGGATAGATATCAATTGCAAATAATTATCGAGTTTGGTAAAAAAAAATACGGAAATTTACTATTAACGGTCGGCAACATCGTACAGAGCGGATAAAGCATAATTTGGTTAGGGATTTTCCCAAAATCAAGAAATTATAAATTAAATTACTCACCTTTAAGCGATTTGAAATTATCCATCGATTTGGGCTTCGCATTCTTCATTCGGAGACATATCGTTTTCCATACTTTCAAATATGAAGACCAGTTTATGGTTACGATAGAGAAGGGTAATTGATCTGATTTGGATCTAGCAATTCCATGCTTTGAATGGTCGGAAATAGTATATGCTACTGTTGATCCCACACAATTAGAGATATGGTCTGAGAAATTAAAAAAGAATGAACAAATTGAATTTGGAAAGTTTGGAAGAAAGAGAAATCAGGAAAGAGCGGTACAGTTGTCGAAAGCGGTTAGCGAAAAGATAGGATGGAGGATCTGTAAATGAAACAGAGATGAGTAATGCATTTCGTGTTATTTTGAAACGAAGGAATCTCGATAATAGGGAGGGTTGCTGTAAAGCGACACGTTGGATATGTAAGAAAAGGGAGCGTTCCAACTCGGGTTTTCATTTATTTTGCTTGTAGATAATAGATAGAAATGTTGACTACCATTTTTGTGCTTGTATTTGGTTGTAATGATTTATGGATTTCATATCAATAACATAATAACATTGTAATTGTTACGTTTTGCTTGTATTTACTTCGTGCACTTTTATCGCCACCCTTTATATGTTTTTTTTGTTTTTAATTTTTCTTTTCCATTTTCAATGAGTCTTCTTTTTTCATTTGAAAGAGTGAGGTTCAAGCCTTTTTTTACGATGGGGTCGAGCAATTTCTGTTTTGTACATGGACAGGGCAAGCTTGAAAGAATGCATGATCGAGTATCCAGTGGCCGAGGTTGATGGTGGCTGGGAACAAATCGAACGCGGGTCCCTAATGTTATTTTTAGGGTTTGAACATAAAGTTGGGGAAGAAGAAAGCCATTTTTATATATTTTGGTTTCTGTAAAATACAAAAGTACTTCACACCCAAAAAGAAATACAACTCGAACTTATATGCCCAACAACTCAGCAATGACACGTCAGCCACATTTCAGCTATTAACAATTTAACTCTCAACACCCCCGCTCAAGCTAGTGAGTGATACAAACCCATCTTGGATAGAATATGATTTTTTTCGATAAGATGGTAGGATCTTAGTAAATATGTTAGCTAATTGTTCTGAAGATGGGACATAAGCAAGTTTCAGTAATCCTTCCATGACTTTGTCTCTAATGAAATGGCAATCGACTTCTATATGCTTAGTTCTTTCATGGAAAACCGGGTTCTTGGCAGTGTGCATGGCTGAATGATTGTCGCAAAATAAGATGATTAGCTTGATTGGATCAAATTGTAATTCTTGTAACAATTGAACTAACCAAGTTATCTCAGTTGCATCCAATGCCACAGCCTGTATTCTGTTTCTGACAAACTTTGTGACACGATTTCTTACTTCTTGGATATCCAGGAAACAAGAGATGAACGAAGTAAAATATTGTACCCAGTAACAAATCTTTGAGACATTAGGCCAGCTACCCAGTTTGTATCTGAAAATGCTTGCAATAAAGGTTGATCACAACCAATGAGTAATATTCTAGCACCTATAGTGCCTTTTACATATAAGAGTGTATGGTTCAGAGCTTCAAGATGTGGAGTTCTGGGATTTTGTATAAATTGACTAAGTGTTTGAACTGCAAAGCTTAAGTCTGGTATGGTATTTGTAAGATAGTTCAGCTTACCAATAAGAATTCTATAGTGTGTAGGATCATATAGAAGATAACCATCAGTAGCATTTAATTTCAAATGAAGAGGCAATGGTGTCGAAGATATGGAAAAATTCATTTCAGAAGCAGTCAGTAACTCATTTGTTTGTGTTGTTTCATAACTTTTCATAATCAGTGTGATTGATTTCAAGGCCTAGGAAGTAATGAAGAGAACCCAAATCTTTAAAGATAAAAGTGGCATGTAGAAAAATCTTTAATTGTTCATTCATAAGAATCAGAATTAGTTAGTAAGAGATCATCTACAATAGCTAAAATGGTTATTAAGCCAGTTTTTCTTGGTAAAGAAAGAGTGGTCATTCTTGGATTGAGAATATCCACGAGATTGTAAAGCTGAAGTAAGTTTGTGGAACCATTGTCGTCGTTCTTGTTTCAGGCCATAAATAGACTTCTTAAGCTTGCAAACAAGATGATTGGGATTTGGAATTCCTTCGAGCATTAACATATACACTTTTTCATATAAATCCCCATGAAGAAAAGCATTATTGATATTAATTTGATGAATTTTCCATTTGTTTGAGGCTGCAACTGAAAGGATAGTTCGAATGGTTGTCGTCTTGACAACTAGAAGAAAAAATTTCATGGAAATCCACTTCCTATTTTTGTGTAAAACCCTTAGCTACTAATCTAGCTTTATAACTTTCTAAAGAACCATCTGCTTTCAGTTTGACTTTAAAGACCCATTTTGTAACAACTCGGAAAATCAGAACCAATTTAAAATTTTTATTTTGGCAATTCTAGTGAATTTTAAATATTTAAAATGATTTATTTTAAATAATAACGATTAGAAATTTATTTTGAATAGAATTAGAACATATATATTTATTTAAATCGAGATTAGAATATAAATATTTATTTTAATTATAAAAGGAATTGGAAATGGCGCGGTTGTTTGAAATTTCGATTTCAAATTTCAAATGAATGTACAGGTTTCAAAATAAACCGGGTTTTAGTGAAACCAGAAATATTTGAATCGGTTTGAAAATATCTTTCCAACGAATCTGAAAAATTGAAATTTCATAGCGGGAATAAAAAATTATGCCTAGTTGAAAATTTAGAATAGTCGCTATGGAAATATAGCCCTTAAAAATGGAAATTTTGCAAATGACCTCCGTTTTTGACGTGACCACTTTGTTGGATCTGGAATGTCAAATTATTGCTAGATTCCAATTTTCATAACTTTTGGAACTAAAATGTGAGCGTGGCACATTTAAACGTGTTTGACCAATTTTAGTTGAATTTAATTGACTGGAAAATGACCATTTTTCAAACGGTCTGCAAATTTGACGAAATTAGTTTTATTAGGACCGTATCGTCAAAACATAGCCAGATTTATTTTCTGGAATTTTTGGAGTCGGTATGTGGCCTCGGTAAATTAAAATGTACGTTAAATTCAATATTGAATGTAATATTAATTTATATTGAAATTTTAACGAAAACTGATCGTAACAGTCGAATTGGCTTACCGGACATATCCTATTGTGTTCGGAATGGGGTTGATTAACTAGGGACGATAGTCGATGGGTATGACTTGGATTTCGTATTGGTAAACAAGGATTTTTGAAATTAAAAGAATTGAATATAATAAAATATTATTTATATAATTAGCCCTCTCTTCTAAACCCTAGCCGTATTCCCAAAGCAGCCACCAACAATAAAAATAACGGCCGATATTGCTCCTAATTTCGCGTGCCTTTTTCTTCCAATTCTTGCCAAATCAGATCATGCTCCCTTCACCTAACTGTGGAGCTCCTCTAGCTCTTGGATTTGATACAAAAATGATGGGGTCTCATTGTATATTTTCCCTGGGTTCTGAGCCCAAAGTTGGAGCACTCAGGCGCGGTTTACGAGGGCCAGGGTGCGTCGAACCTGGAACCGTTCAGGGCGGCGGTGGATGGCAAGGGGCGCGATATGTGGTGCTCCCTGATTGGTGGTTCACGGCCGGTAGGGATGAGCGACGGAGAAGTTGGGATGCGAGGTGGTGGGTCAGTTTTCCTAAAGTAAAAGATGGATTAGAAAAGGATTAGGGTTAAGTGAAGTGATTAAGGAATTTAATTATTAATTAATGTAATTAAATTGTAAATTGTCTATCTTTTTCAAACAGCGTCAGAATTTCATGATTTCAGCTGCGTTAGATCCGCAACAACGAACACTTCAACATGGAACTGACTAGAATCAAAACGGAGCAAGTTAGAATTTATGGAAAATTCAAATCTGAACAGCTCAGAAATTCAGAAATTAAAACTGATGGAGTGGAAATCGAATGTGAGAACCACTCACTATAAAATTACTTATGTACAGTTATTTATTTTATAACTGCATGTATGAACTGCTCTCTTCTTCCACAGACCATGGACGATTTATTTGATTGTATTGTGGTGTGATTGTGATGTGAAAATAAAATAATATATACATGAAATGAAAATAATATATATATATATATGCGTTGTGAAAATAATATATATACGAAGTGGAAAATTATATATATATATATATATATATTATGATATGAAAATTATATATATATGCAGTGTGAATAAAATATATATTTGCGATGAAAAATAATTATATGCGATGAAAATTAAAATATAAATATGAAATGAAAAATATGTGTGTGTGTATATATGAAATAAAATATATATAGGAAAGGTGAAAAATATATATATGAAGTATAAAAATAATATATATATATATATATGAAAGGTGAAAAATATATGTACGAAAGGTGAAAAAAAATATGAAGTATGAAAATAATATATATATATATATATATATATATGAAGTGTGAAAATAATATATATATATATATGTATGTATGTATGAAATGAATAAAATATATATATGAAATGAAAATGATATATTTATGAAATGTGAAAAATATATATATGAAGTGTGAATGAAATAAATATTGGTTAAAAATATTATTTTTAACATATATGAGATGTATAAAATTGTCATGTAATGGAATATTCAATTTTGATTTGAAATTGAAATGGAAGTGGAAATCGTTTTTAAAATGAACTTAAAACGATTTATCAAATATGTTTTAAATAGAAATCGACGAAACATATAATATATTATATATATTATAATGGCCTGAATAGAACACGCCGCGCTGCAGTTGTTCGCGAATTTCGACCATTGACTTCTAATTGACATTACGGGGGATCCGAACGTCGGATTCTACTAAAACCGGAACCATTGTCTTCGTATCGGAAAGAGCTTTCCAACGAATATAAGAGATTTGAAATCTAACGGTTGGACTTGGAATTATGTCCAAATCAAATTTGGAAAAGGTCGCTATAAGTGCAGTTCGATGACTGTTTATGGAAATCAACTGTACGTGCCTTGATAAAATTATTAAAAATACTAATAATTTGTGTAAAATCATAATAAATGATTTAGAAAGAATTTGGATGAAAAATTCCAATTTTGTAAGGACAAAAATATATTTTTATCAAAATGAACTAGTTATGAACTAGAATTATAATCCAATTATTTTTAAAAAAATAAATCGGATTTCAAATGGTTTTGAAATAATTAGAGTTTCCAATATAAGAATTGGAATGGATTTGAATCGAAATTATCTTCGGAATATTTCGATATTGGATTTCGTGATTATACGGATATTGTGCAGGAATTTGGAAGATATATATATATATCATTATTCCCAATACGATATTTGTTGATTTCAGAATTTGATATTGAATATAAGCCGATATAATTTCTATTTAAAGCCTTGTATTTAATATTGAATTGGATTTTGGGTTTTCCGTGAACTATGTTTAAATGACATTAGTTCTTTAACCCGAGTAAAAGCAGGATTAATTTCCAGAAACTTGAACAATCAATAAGAAATGATTTTAGAGATTGAAACCAATTGGAGATTGAATAAATCTTTAATTAGATTGTGAATGTATAGGTGGTAATTAAATTACCAAAGCATGAAATGTGATTGAACCAAATACACTTGGTTGTTGATATTGATTGTGTTTGATTGATTGTTTGGATTGTGCTCGACCAGTTAATGAGCAAGATATACTTTTACCTTTAGCATTGGGCTGGGTAGAAATACTGGTATGCTAACATCTTGTGAAACACTTCATGATCTGACTATGAGATGTGTAGCGATGTTGTTGTGTTGAATGATTTTGAAATGATATTTTTCTTAAGTGAAAAGAAATGTATTCCCGATTTTGGACAGGGAACGTTTTATAATAACGTTATAAAACAGAAAGTATCTCGAGGGCTAAAACCCGATCATTTCGAAATGATTTGGAAATATATTATGGTTTTACATTGTTGTTCATTACATATTTGATTAGTTGCTATCACTGATGTATCTGTTTTGGGGCGGAGAATTTATTCTCTTGCTTAATACCCTTCTTTGAGACGTACGAGCTCAAAGGTTATGTGATTAATAGTGACTGATCATATGTGTGAATTGCTGATGTGAAGTACTATAGTTTGAATGTACTTGTGATTATTATGTTATGAAATGATTTTCCCTACTTCGGGATATAAAATGGTTTAGTGTGTGGCTAAAGATTCTGGTGACCCGATAGCGACTAAAAGTATGGGCTGTATCCAGTGCCTTAGGGTGAGTGGTCAGCAGTGTAGCCTGCTCCATGCGTGGGAGGTGCGCACACACTGTAACACCCCGTAATTTTAAATATTAAAGTTAACAAATTAAAGAATACTTAATTTCAAATGTGGGAATTAAGGGAAACAGGTTGCGCCACTGCATTTGTCTCGGAATTCTACTTGAGATAGAGTCCGAGTTTGTGTGGATTGGACTTCGTATGAACAAGTTATGACCTTTCGAAGTTTCAGTAATTAATTAAATTAAAAAACAGCTCAGGATTCAGTAATTCAAAATTTGAATTCAAAACAGGGACCAGGTCGACCTAGGAGTCGACCCTAGTGTCGACCTCCCCCTATACAGGTCAACCTTAGTGTCGACCTCCCCCCCCCCCCCGGGCAGATCTGAAAGATGACGATTTTGTGACTCAGTGCTGAGTCATTAGGGCTGAGGTGTCATTCTATCTTGACTGGATGGTCTTGATTGATTCTAGGTTAATCTAACGGCTCTTAATTAACTAATATTCTATAAAAACACCCTAAAACCCCTAACCTTAATCACACAAATTCATAACAAGAGCCGCCATGCCATCAATGGAGAACCTAGAGTAGCCGCCATACACTTTCAACCCTAAAGCAAGATAGAGGCTTGAATCAAAAATCAAATCAAATCTTAATAACAACTAAGTCTACATCAAAGGCGAGCAATTCAGTTTCAGAATACAGATCCCAGAAAGACAAGACTATTCTTTTTAATTGTGAGTATGATAGCTTTCACAAAATAATTCATTAATTTAATTATGATAAGATATAATTGGGATTATGAGAATATGATTTTGAACCATGTGATGTAAATTGTATGTATGTTTGTGGTGTTGGATCATATGTTAGTTCTTATGTGAATCTTATGCAAGTTGAATCATATATCTCATGCAAGTTGAATCATATATCTTATGCAAGTTTGTGATGATTGGATCATATATACATGTATGAATCTTATGCAAGCTTGGGTTGTTGAAATATGTGTGAAACATGTATATGCATATGCTAGTTTATGTGACATTAATCTACATGTTTAGATCTATATGCAAGTTTACATCTTTATGTTTAGATCTATATGAAAGATTACATTTTTGTGTTTAGATCCATATGAAAGTTCACACCTTTATGTTTAGATCCATATGCAGGTTCACACCTTTATGTTTGGATCTATAGCATTACATAAGTTATGCAAGTTTATGCCCATTACTTATGCTAGTTTCCTATCATATGCTAGTTTGAAAGAAATTCATATGCAAGTTTATGTCATGATTCTTAGATCTATTTTATGTGTTATGTGATGTTGTTTTTCTTTTTATAAGTTAGACTATTTGCGAGTCTAACATATGTCATATGATAAGCGAACGAACAATGTAGGGACGATGGGAGTAATATTGAATATACACATACTGAGAATTGGCATAAATGGCCTTAAAAAGGCATATAATTAATTTAAGACATTAATTGGGGAAAAAATTGATATTTATCGACATAATTTTAAGAGAAAATTGTGGACATAAATAAATTGGGAATTTATTTTACAAATTTGAATATGGATATTAATCCAATTTGGGGTTAAATAAAGATGTGTTATAATAAACCGCCTAAGACACGAGGTTAGACTTTTTTGTGGGGTAAGACTGCCCGGACCCGCCCGGCAAATCCAGCAGCCACAAATGCCAGTCTAATGTGAGAGGCTAAAGCCATGAATTAAATACGTAACAGTTGTAAAGACATGAGGTTAGACTCGTTTGTGGTGTAAGACTGCCCGGACCCGCCCGGCAAATCCAACAGCCACAAATGCCAGTCTAATGTGGGAGGTCTTTACAAGATTACGATTTTAATGAATTAAGAAACACTTAACCAGATAAACATGTGGTGGGACATGGGGGATTAAGTGGGTGCCTTGGGTGGCATGTGAAATACGATTAGGTGCCTTAATAATTAATTAATGCTGATTTAATACAAATATGAATGATAAACAGAAGTTTGGTTGAGTGAGTGATTCTCTGAGTAACAATCTGATGTTGATTTCGGTCTTCGGGGTTGGTACTTAGGGAGTTATTCTCTTAACCAATGTATCTGTGAACTAAGATGTACTTAATCATAAACTAAGTAAAACATGGTAAGTGGATAGGGTTAAGACCAGCCTAACCAATAATATATAAGTGGGTAGGGTTAAGACCAGCTTAACCAATAATTTGATAAGTGGATAGGGTTAAGACCAGCTTAACCCATAATATATAAGTGGGTAGGGTTAAGACCAGCTTAACCAATAATATATAAGTGGGTAGGGTTAAGACCAGCTTAACCAATAATTTGATAAGAGGATAGGGTTAAGACCAGCTTAACCAATAATATATAAGTGGGTAGGGTTGAGACCAGCTTAACCAATAATTTGATAAGTGGATACGGTTAAGACCAGCTTAACCAATAATATATGAGTGGGTAGGGTTAAGACCAGCTTAACCAATAATTTGATAAGTGGGAAGGGTTAAGACCAGCTTAACCAATAATATATATATATATATATATTTATCTCATAAGTGGATAGGGTTTAAACTAACTTAACCAATATTAATATATTGATCGGATAAGCGGATAGGGTTAAGACCTACTTAACCAACAAGATATAAGTGGATGGGGTTAAGACCAGCTTAACCAATAATATACTGATCTGATAAGCGGGAAGGGTTAAGACAAGCTTAACCAATGACACATGTTGATTTGTTAAGTGGATAACATGGGGGACATGTGGGATATAATTATAAACACTTAACCAAGTTGAAAACATGTAAGAAGACATGAATAAAAATGGGTGAAGTGAGGAATCTTAGTGGGGACCAAGCTTAGGTGGAAAGCTTGTGTGGGGACCCTTTTCAAACCAGTAACCCATAAAGTATCTTTGTGAGCTCGACCCAAGTCGAGGACGGGACACGCTTACTTAGGGCTGTCAATGGATACCCGAAAAATCCGAAATCCGTCCGCATCCGTATCCGAAAAGCGGATAAATATCCGATATCCGAGAAAGCGGACGCGGATGTGGATATAGCCATATCCGCATCCGAAAATTATCCGTCCGTTGTTTTTCCCGACTATAGCTTAAATTATATGTATTTTAACATAATTAAATATACTAATTTATTAATTTGCAAAATTAAAAGTCTACTTAACACATGTTAATTGCTCAAAATTATATATTATCATCATATTTATTTATTTTTAGCACTTTAGTAATCAATTAGGTTGAAAAAGCTTAATATTAAGCTAAAAAAATTCATTTATGTTCATTAATTTATCGATCGTTGGCGGAGCGGATAATTATCCGATATCCGTCCGTATCCGCGGATGCGGATATCCGATATCCGAAAATGGTTTCGGATGCGGATACGGATATTGCACTATCCGTATCCGAAAGTATCCGTTGACAGCCCTACGCTTACTGGGTTTGATTGTAAGAGGTCAAAACGGGTTAGCGGTGGCAATGCAAGTCCAACGGGGTCATATGCGTGTGTGGGCCCGAGCTGGTAGGTAAGACGTTGTTGCATCGTGTAGATATAAGTCGTGCATCTTTAGTGGTATCGGGTTGCCACTTTGGGGAGTGATACACCCCCACTGTGGGACCAGCACAGGTATCTACGAGTTAGGGAGCCGATCGAATGGGGAAGGTAGTGGGTACGACTAGCGGAGATAGGAGCAGACGGCACCTATGAAGACAGCTCGGAGTATAACTATCATATTATGAATAAACATTGTAATTAGAATGGGGAAGGTAGGGGGTACGACTAGCGGAGATAGGGGCAGACGGCGCCTATGAAGACAGCTAGGAGTACACGAAACTACAATTAATATTATTTTGTTCGGTGGGCAGGATCAACTTTTAGGGTGACTAGTAATGGTGCAGTGTAATTAGCATTGGTGCAGTATAGTAATTATCCTATAGTGATTAGGAACGATATTAACGCCAGAATATTCCTCTTAATTGCGTTGTCATGCCCACTTGTTTCATGGTCATATCTTATCTTACCAAGTTTATGCCTTATCCTAGTTACTTCAATAATTATATTGTTAAAGTTATTATACTCGCCAGACTTTATGTCTGATCCCCTTGTTTTCGCCACTTTTCTTCCTTCTTCCCCCCTCCAGGTTCTCAGGGTGGGACTAGTACTAGTGGAGCTTGATCTTGGATCTCTTTCTCTCTCTATTTTGGAAGTGCTTGGATTGCTGAAAGTAAAGTTTAGCTCATCTCTTTTATGGCTACTTGTGTTGGGGTTTATGCTTTTTATTTTATGTACTCTGAAACAATTTATCAAGATGGATATTAAGTGTTCCTGGTTTATGATGTTGTTGTAATCAAACTATTTCTCCGCTGCAATAAAAGTTATTTTAAAATTTTCAAGTAACATTATTTATATTTGTCTTGTTATATTCTGTTCTATACACTAAATACGCTCCATGGAAGTTAATGCATTCCCTTTGTAAGTGACATTAATGGACGTGGGGTGTTACACGTGGTATCAGAGCTGAAGGTTACCAGACCAGATATGAATTTTGAAAAACTATTTTTCATAAAGCATTTTTTTAAAGAAATACTTTCAAAAGTATGTTTTAAGGAAAGTATTTTCAAGAGAAGAGTTTATTTTGAAAAACATAACCCCCAGGAGCCATATATCTTTCCTTCGTTTCTACGTTTTGAATCTTTTCCTCTTTCCTTTTTTTTGAATTTCTTCCTCCATGTATAGACGCTTTTTCTAAGATGTGTAAGAAGTTCCGTACGATGGGCGGAAAACCACTTCATGGGACTGGGACGTCTGTCAAAGCTAGAAGGAAGTGGAGGACTTGTCAGTACCTTTAAGGTAGACGGTGGGAGGAAGGTTCAATTAGCTGCTTGGTTAATGAAGAATGAAGCCTCATTTCGTAGGAGATCACGAACAGAGAATGTGTAGGAGAGACATGGAAAGGACACACGATAAAGTAGATCCAAAGAAAGGCGATAAGGATAACAAGGGGCCAAGAGAAAAGGAAGGGCCACACTTGTGAAATACTTGACTACTTAAATAAAGACGTTAGAAAAGATAAAACTAGTTGTTATCGTTACGGAGAAACAGGACATCTTATTAGGATCGTCCAAAGAAGCAAAGGGAAAAAGGACAAAGTACGGGATCTTCTGGAGGGCAGACGCGTTCCCTCATGGCTGGCATACCTGATAGAGGTAGAAATATCTTGGTTGGAAGTTTGGTTTTTTTTTCTTTTTGATCGTCATGTTCGAACTTTGTTTGAATTTTGGCACTTCACACTCGTTTATATCTGCCTCGTTAGTTGAAACACTGCACCTAAATACTAGTCTAGTTATGGATCCCCTAGTAGTCTCAAATCCTATTGGTGGTTCGGCTCATCTTTCTATGATTTGTCGGGATTTGAGAGTTTCTATCTTGGGCATTGGGTTTGAATGCAACGCCTTTGTTCTTGGCTTCATAGGCTACAACTTGATTCTAGGTATGGATTAGCTAACTAGATACGGGGCCATCCTAGATTGTGAAAGAAGGGTAGTAAGATTGTTGACTCGTTGTTGAAAGACCCTGGATATTTCTTGTGACCCTAGAGGTCTAGTAATGCTTAGCTACCTAGAATCCCTTAACGCGTCCAACGATGATTTGGAATCTGTTCGTGTGGTCCGTGAATATAGTGACGTCTTCGATGAGGTTCGAGGTTTACCCCCGAGGCATGAGATAGACTTTTGAATATACTTAGTAGATAATGCTAATCCAGTTGCATTACCAGTGCGCCACATGGCTCCGAGGGAGAGAAGAGAACTCAGTAAGCAAGTGAAAGAGTTGCTTGAGAAGGGGTTCATAAGAAGAAGTATTTCGGAGTGGGGTGCTCCAGTCGTTTTTGCTACAAAAGTTGATGGTTCACTTAGATTTTGCATGGACTATAGAGAGCTGAATAAGCTAACAAAGAAGAACAGACACTCGTTACCGAGGATAGACGATTTATTCGATCAGTTGGTGGGTGCTTCAGTTTTCTCGCAACTGGATTTGGCTATAGGGTTTCATCAGCTAAGGGTGGCTGAAGATAGCATCAATAAGACTGCATTTAGAACTCCTGACGGTTTCTTCGAGTGGCTCGTCATGCCTTTTGGTTTGACGAATGCACCCGCATACTTTGTTGACTTAATGAGTAGGGTGTTTAGTGAGTTTCTGAACAAGTTTATGGTAGTCTTTGTAGATGATATTCTGGTTTTCTCTAAAAATGAAGAAGAGCATGCCCTACATCTTAGGGAAGTCTTAGAGACCCTACGAGCTCATCAACTTAAAGATAAGTTCTCCAAGTGCCATTTTTGGAGAAAAGAAGTGAGGTTCTTAGGACACGTGGTCGCTAAGGAAGGGATAGCTGTGGAACCTGCTAAGGTAGTTGCAATCCAAGATTGGAAAACTCCTAAGAACGCAACAGAAGTAAGAATCTTTTTAGAGCAAGCTGGTTACTATAGGAAGTTCATTAAGGACTTAGCGAAGATATTAGCCCCTCTCACTCGATTAACGAAAAAGAACTTGACTTTTACTTGGGACGTTGACCATGACGATGCTTTCCAACGTCTGAAGAGGGCTTTGACGACAGCTTCAGTTTTAGTTTTGCCAGATAGGAGTAAGCCATTCACTGTATATACCGGTGCTTGCGAGACAGGGTTTGGAGCAGTTTTCGATGCAAGAGGAAAATGTGATATGCAAAAGGCGGCAAGTACGAGCATCGCTTATCATCCACAAACAGGTTGACAGACAGAAAGGGGTGAATAAAATCCTTGAAGATCTTTTGAGGTTATGTATCCTAGATTTTGGAGGGACATGAGGAGAGGCAACGAGCTTAGTGGTGTTCACGACGTGTTTCACGTGTCGCATTTGCGGAAGTGTTACAAGATACCGCGGAAGTAGTGTAGCCGAACATGCTTAGAGAAGTGGAAGTAGAGCAAAAACCCACGATTAGACGAGCTCCTACATGCATCCTTGGGTCGGAGGTGTAAAGGCTACGCAACAAAGAGGTCAAGTTGGTCAAAGTGTAATGGGGAGATGATCAAAGAGACGCGACTTGGGAGACGGAAGACAAGATGCGTACGCTGTACCCTTTCCTTTTTGAGGGTATGTTTTATTTTCTCCTTTTTCTACCGCTTTGTTGATACTTGTCCTATCTTTTAGCATTATCGTTGCGATGACATCTTCAATCTTTAGTTAGGAAGAACCCTATGGTTACAAACATGTGTTTGAGACATGTTATGTTTGATGGATGCAAATGGATGCAAGTGTTTGCTAGTGGTTGCTCGTGGATGCATATACAAACACCTTAAGCACTAGATCGGCTCAATCACCTTCATGTTGCATATAAATGTGTATGCACATTTAAATTAATGGATGTATAATGGTTGTGTTATCATATGGATGCTGCATTTTGAGGAATGGTTGTGCACACATGTAGGAATAATATGTATCGATAGGATTCTTTCGCATACATAATGGACGCATGGCACTATCATGATTTGCATTAAGGAGGTCAACTGAATCAGTAGACCGCCTGATTTTGCATTAGATAAGGAACACATACACACACTTTTTGCATATGTTAATACAGCATTAGAAATCTTATAAGGACAATGGATGCCTGTGTTTGATGGTTGAGTAGATGGATGATTGGATGTTAGGATATGCATTCTCCTTAACTTGGAGATTTCGGGGGCGAAATCCTTTAAGGAGGGGAGAATGTAACACCCCGTAATTTTAAATATTAAAGTTAACAAATTAAATAATACTTAACTTCAAATGTGGGAATTAAGGGAAACGAGTTGTGTCATTGCGTTCATCTCCGAATTCTACTTGAGATAGAGTCCGAGTTTCTGTGGATTGGACTTCGTATGAAGAAGTTATGGCCTTCGAAGTTTCAGAAATTAATTAAATTAAAAAAGAGCTCAGGATTCAGGAATTCAAAATTTGAATTCAAAATAGGGACAAGGTCGACCTAGGGGTCGACCCTAGTGTAGACCTCCCCCTATACAGGTCGACCTTAGTGTCGACCTGGGGGTCGACCTTAGTGTCGACCTGCCCCCTCCAGGTAAATCTGAAAGATGACGATTTTGTGACTCAATGCTGATTCATTAGGGCTGAGGTGTCAATCTATCTTGACGGGATGGTTTTGATTGATTCTAGGTTAATCTGACGGCTCTTAATTAACTAATCTTCTATAAAAACACCCTAAAACTCCTAACCCTAATCACACAAATTCATAACAAGAGCCGCCATGCCGTCAGTGGAGAACCTAAAGTAGCCGCCATACACTTTCAACCCTAAAGCAAGATAGAGGCTTGAATCAAAAATCAAATCAAATCTTAATAACAACTAAGTCTACATCAAAGGCGAGCAATTCAATTTCAGAATAAAGATCCCAGAAAGACAAGACTATTCTTTTTAATTGTGAGTATGATAGCTTTCGCAAGATAATTCATTAATTTAATTATGATAAGATATAATTGGGATTATGAGAACATGTTTTTGAATCATGTGATGTAAATTGTGTGATGTTTGTGGTGTTGGATCATGTGTTAATTCTTATGTGAATCTTATGCAAGTTGAATCATATATCTTATGGAAGTTGAATCATATATCTTATGCAACTTGAATCATATATCTTATGCAAGTTTGTGATGATTGGATCATATATACATATATGAATCTTATGCAAGCTTGGGTTGTTGAAATATCTGTGAAACATGTATATGCATATGCTAGTTTATGTGACATTAATCTACATGTTTAGATCTATATGCAAGTTTACATCTTTATGTTTAGATCTATATGAAAGATTACATCTTTATGTTTAGATCCATATGCAAGTTCATACCTTTATGTTTAGATCCATATGCAAGTTCACACCTTTATGTTTGGATCTATAGCAGTACATACGTTATGCAAGTTTATGCCCGTTACTTATGCTAGTTTCCTATCATATGCTAGTTTGAATGAAATTCATATGCAAGTTTATATCATGATCCTTAGATCTATTTTATGTGTTATGTGATGATGTTTTTCTTTTTATAAGTTAGACTATTTGCGAGTCTAACATATGTCATATGATAAGCTAACGAACAACGTGGAGGCGATGGGGGTAATATTGAATATACACATATTGAGAATTGGCATAAATGGCCTTAAAAAGGCATATAATTAATTTAAGACATTAATTGGAAAAAAATTGGTATTTATGGACATAATTTTAAGGGACAAGTATGGAAATAAATAAATTGGGAATTTATTTTACAAATTTGAATAGAGATATTAATCAAATTTTGGGTTAAATAAAGATGTGTAATAATAAACCGCCTAAGACACGAGGTTAGACTCTTTTGTGGTGTAAGACTGCTCGGACCCGCCCGGCAAATCCAACAGCCACAAATGCCAATCTAATGTGAGAGGTCAAAGGCATGAAATAAATGTGTAACAGTTGTAAAGACACGAGGTTAGGCTCGTTTGTGGTGTAAGACTGCCCGGACCCGCCCGGCAAATCCAGCAGCCACAAATGCCAGTCTAATGTGGGAGGTATTTACAAGATTACGGTTTTAATGAATTAAGAAACACTTAAACCAGATAAACAAGTGGTGGGATATGAGGGGGTTAAGTGGGTACCTTGGGTGGCATGTGAAATATGATTAGGTGCCTTGATAATTAATGCTGATTTAAGACAAATATGAATGACAAACAGAATAGTGATTCTCTGAGTAACAATCTGATGTTGATTTCGGCCTTCGGGGTTGGTACTTAAGGAGTTATTCTCTTAACCAATGTATCTGTGAACTAAGATGGACTTAATCATAAACTAAGTAAAACATGGTAAGTGGATAGGGTTAAGACCAGCTTAACCAATAATATATAAGTGGGTAGGGTTAAGATCAGCTTAACCAATAATTTGATAAGTGGAAAGGGTTAAGACTAGCTTAACCAATAATATATAAGTGGGTAGGGTTAAGACCAGCTTAACCAATAATATATAAGTGGGTAGGGTTAAGACCATCTTAACCAATAATTTGATAAGTGGATAGGGTTAAGACCAGCTTAACCAATAATATATATAAGTGGGTAGGGTTAAGACCAGCTTAACCAATAATTTGATAAGTGGATACGGTTAAGACCAGCTTAACCAATAATATATAAGTGGGTAGGGTTAAGACCAGCTTAGCCATTAATTTGATAAGTGGGAAGGGTTAAGACCAGCTAAACCAATAATATATATATATTAATCTGATAAGTGGATAGGGTTAAGACAAACTTAACCAATAATAATATATTGATCGAATAAGCGGATAGGGTTAAGACCAACTTAACCAACTAAGTGGATGGGGTTAAGACCAGCTTAACTAATAATATATCGATTTGATAAGCGGGTAGGGTTAAGACAAGCTTAACCAATAACACATGTTGATTTGTTAAGTGGATAACATGGGGGACATGTGGGATATAATTATAAACACTTAACCAAGTTGAAAACATGTAAGAAGACATGAATAAGAATGGGTTAAGTGGGGAATCTTAGTGGGGACCAAGCATAGGTGGAAAGCTTGTGTGAGGACCCTTTTCAAACCAGTAACCCATTTAGTATATTTGTGAGCTCGACCCAAGTCGAGGACGGGACACGCTTACTGGGTTTGATTGTAAGAGGTCAAAACGGGTTAGCGGTGGCAACGCAAGTCCAACGGGGTCATATGCGTGCGTGGGCCCGGGCTGGTAGGTAAGACGTTGTTGCATTGTGTAGATATAAGCCGTGCGTCTTTAGTGGTATCGGGTTGCCACTTTGGGGAGTGATACACCCCACTGTGGGACCAGCACGGGTACCTACGAGTTAGGGAGCCGATTGAATGGGGAAGGTAGTGGGTACGACTAGCGGAGATAGGAGCAGACGGCACCTATGAAGACAGCTAGGAGTATAACTACCATATTATGAATAAACATTGTAATTAGAATAGGGAGGGTAGGGGGTACGACTAGCGGAGATATGGGCGGACGACACCTATGAAGACAGCTAGGAGTACACGAAACTACCATTAATATTATTTTTTTCGGTGGGCGGGATCAACTTTTAGGGTGACTAGTAATGGTGCGGTGTAATTAGCATTGGTGTAGTATAGTAAATTTTCTATAGTGATTAGGAACGAGATTAACGCCAGAATATTCCTCTTAATTGCGTTGTCATGCCCACTTGTTTTATGGTCATATCTTATCTTACCAAGTTTATGCCTTATCCTAGTTTCTTTAATAATTATATTGTTAAAGTTATTATACTCGCCAGACTTTATGTCTGACCCCCTTGTTTTCGCCTCTTTTCTTCCTCTCCACCCCCCCCCCCCACCCCCAGGTTCTTAGGGTGGGACTAGTACTAGTGGAGCTTGATCTTGGATCTCTTTATTTTTCTCTGTTGGAAGTGCTTGGATTGCTGAAAGTAAAGTTCATCTCACCTCTTTTATGGCTACTTGTGTTGGGGTTTATGCTTTTTATTTTATGTACTCTGAAACAATTTATCAAGATGGATATTAAGTGTACTTGGTTTATGAATTTGTTGTAATCAAACTATTTCTCCGCTGTAATAAAAGTTGTTTTAAAATTTTCAAGTACCATTATTTATATCTGTCTTGTTATATTCTATTCTATACACTAAATACGCTCCATGGAAGTTAATGAATTCCCTTTGTGAGTGACATTAATGGATGTGGGGTGTTACACACACACACATACACACACACACATACACACACACACACACACACACATATATATATATATAAAGAGAGAGAGAGTTGGAGGGGCGCTTACTGCCCGGTCTAGGGGAAGATTCCGGATATTTGGTTGCATACTTGTTTGTATGCATTGTTATGTTTTGGAATTCATATTTCCAAGCGATTTGATTTGAGATCCCAAGTGAAATCTACTTTGATATAAAAGTTAGATAAGTATTTCAATTGATTTGAAATAGAAATCAGGAAATAAAGTCCAAAGGAATAATTTCTGTAAATTGAATTGGATTTGGAAAATCTAAGTGTGGTGATTAATCAAAAAGGGTAGATTGGGATATTGCATGTTGATTGATGCATAGTAGATCCATATCTATATTACTGATTATTGTTTATGCACTAGCAATCCAATGGAGTAAACCCGTTCCGCATTAGCGGCGTGGTCCTGTGATGTGCCTTATTTAAAATAAAGTTAGTAACTGTTTTGTGTTCTCACACCAGTCACATGACTGGCCTGGAGTTTATTGTTTTAACCTAAACTCTGGGTGCCCATATTTTCCACACGGGCAGTCAGCAGTTTGGTTTTGCAGATATTTCATTTAGCAGGATTCTGGATTGAAGCTTTAAGCTGTGTCCAGAGCATTGATAGTCTTCCGATGTGCTAGTATATTTATTTTCCACTGCATTGTATTACATTTATTGTGAATTAATCTTCCGCTGCATTATATTTCGATATACTCTGATATTCTGAACTCTGATGTAACATTATTATGATGTTTATAAAGGTCTTCTATTATTTGTTCTGATGTGTTGTATGCCCAGAGTTAGCGTATGCAGGATTCGAACGGTCTTGGTCGGTTTAGCGATCGATTAGGTCCGGGCGAAATTCGTATCGTTACAGCTGGTATCGGAGCTTTGGTTAACTCAAATCTTTGAGGTACAACTCGCTAGAACAGAATAAAAGACTCATCAGAGTTAGGATTAGTAATATCCTATAGAAGAATCCTCATTAGAGATAGAATCAGTAGCAGTCTAGAATGAGTGACTCCTTAGAGATAGGGTTAGAAATGCTCTAGAATGAGTTGAGAGTTATATGTTTATAAATAACGTATTTGTGATTATATATAATCTGGTTTTAAAAACATGATTTTGAGTTCGTAATAAAGTTATATGTTTTAAAAGTTAACCAACTAATTGATTAATGGTTGTGTTGTATGATTATTGGTTTGATTAATTAAAATGTTGGAACAATAAAACCAATAAGAGAATGAACGGTAAATTTAGCCAAACTGAATCAAATATTGAACTGAATTGAAAATTGATTGCAAATGTATATATGTACATGCATATACATTGAACAGGTCATAGTAGGGAAGCTAAGCAGAAGAATAAAATTGTATGCCCGACAAACAGGTACATGTTTACTAATTTATTGGGTTTGGATGATTTTATGAGCCAATTGGCTAGCCGCTTGGCTTTCTCTTTTTCTTTTTGAGTTGAGAGGGCCTATGTGGCAGTTTGGGGATTTTCCCGATGCTCCCTGTACAAAGAAGATTATGGCGAAAATTTTCAAAAATTTAAGGTGTTAGCCAAATTTTTGGAAAATTATAAATTCTTAGAAACCAAAAAGTTGAAGAATGAAAGCCACAATGAAAGTTGAGTTGATTAGTTAAACAAATTTCAGCTTCGTTCCTTTTCGAGGACGAAAAGATTTTAAGTGGGGGAGATTCTAACAACTCGAAAAATCAGAACCAATTTAAAATTTTTATTTTGGCAATTTTAGTGAATTTTGAATATTTAAAATGATTTATTTTAAATAATAACGACTAGAAATTTATTTTGAATAGAATTAGAATGTATATATTTATTTAAATCAAGATTAGAATATAAATATTTAATTTAATTACAAAAGGAATTGGAAATGGCGCGGTAGTTTGAAATTTCGATTTCAAATTTCAAATGAATGTACAGGATTCAAAATAAACCGGATTTTAATGAAACCATAAATATTTGAATCTGTTTGAAAATATCTTTCCAACGAATCTGAAAAATTGAAATTTCATAGTGGGAATAAAAAGTTATGCCCAGTTGAAAATTCAGAATAGTCGCAATGGAAATATAACCCTTAAAAATGAAAATTTTGCAAACGACCTCCGTTTTCGACAAGACCATTTTTATTGGATCTGGAATGTCAAATTATTGCTAGATCCCAATTTTCGTAATTTTTGGAACTAAAATGTGAGCGTGGCGCATTTAAACGTGTTTGACCAATTCCAGTTGAATTTAATCGACTGGAAGATGACCGTTTTTCAAACGGTCTCCAAATTTGACGAAATTAATTTTATTAGGACCGTATCGTCAAAACATAGCCAAATTTATTTTTTTGGAATTTTTGGAGTCGGTATGTGGCCCTGGTAAATTAAAATGTACGTTAAATTCAATATTGACTGTAATATTAATTTATATTGAAATTTTAACGAAAATTGATCGTAACACTCGAATTGGCTTACCGGACATATCCCATTGTGTTCGTAATGGGGGTGATTAGCTGGGGGTGACAGTCGTTGGGTATGATTTGGAGTTCGTATTGGTAAACAAGGATTTTTGAAATTAAAAGAATTGAATATAATAAAATATTATTTATATAAATAGCCCTCTCTACTAAACCCTAGCCGTATTCCCAAAGCCGCCGCCAACAATAAAAATAACAGCCGATATCGCTGCTAATTTCGCGTGCCTTTTTCTTCCAATTCTTGCCAAATCGGATCGTGCTCCCATCACCTAACTGTGGAGCTCCTCTAGCTCTTGGATTTGATACGAAAATGATGGGGTCTTGTTGTATATTTCCCCCGGGTTCCGAGCCTAAAGTTGGAGCATTCGGGCGTTGTTTACGAGGGCCAGGGTGCGTCGAACTTGAAGCCATTCAGGGAGGCGGTGGATGGCAGGGAGGCGCGGCATGTGGTGCTCCCTGATTGGTGGTTCACGGCCGGTAGGGATGAGCGACGGGGAAGTTGGGATGCGAGGTGGTGGGTCGGTTTTCCTGAAGTAGAAGACGGATTAGAAAAGGATTAAGGTTAAGTGAAGTGATTAAGGAATTTAATTAATTATTAATTAATGTAATTAAATTGTAAACTGTCGTATCTTTTTCAAACAACGTTAGAATTTCACGATTTCAGTTGCATTAGATCTGCAACAACGAGCACTTCAACATGGCATTGACTAGAATCAAAACGGCCCAAGTCAAAATTTATGGAAAATTCAAATCTGAATAGTTTAGAAATTCAGAAATTAAAACTGACGGAGTGGAAACCGAATGTGTGAACCTCTCACTATAAAATTATTTTTGTACAGTTATTTATTTTATAACTGCATGTATGAACTGCTCCCTGTCGTCCACAGACCATGGACGATTTATTTGATTGTATTGTGTTGTGATTGTGATGGGAAAATAAAATAATATATATATGAAATGAAAATAATATATATATGCGTTGTGAAAATAATATATATACGAAGTGGAAAATTATATACATATATATTACGATGTGAAAAGTATATATATATATATATATATGCAGTGTGAATAAAATATATATTTGCGATGAAATATATATATATGCGATGAAAATTAAAAAATATATATGAAATGAAAAATATATGTATGAAATAAAATATATATTGGAAAGGTGAAATATATATATATAAAGTATGAAAATAATATATATGCGAAAGGTGAAATATATATATACCTAAGGTGAAAAAAAAATATGGAGTATGAAAATAATATATATATATAAAGTGAGAATGAAATAAATATTGGTTAAAAATATTATTTTTAACATATATGAGATGTATAAAATTGTCATGTAATGGAATATTCAATTTTGATTTGAAATTGAAATGGAAGTGAAAATCGTTTTTAAAACGAATTTAAAACAATTTATAAAATTCGTTTTAAATGAAAATCGACGAAATATAATATATATATATATATATATATTATAATGGCCTGAATAGAACGCGTCGCGCCGCGGTAGTTCACGAATTTCGACCATTGAGTTCGAATTGACATTACAGGAGATCCGACCGTCGGATTCTCCTAAAACTGGAACCGTTGGGTTCGTATCAAAAAGGGCTTTCCAAAGAATATAATAGATTTGAAATCTAATGGTGTGATTTGGAATTAAGTTCAAATCAAATTTGGAAAAGGTCGTTATAAGTGTAGTTCGATGACCGTTTATGGAAATCAACTGTACGGACCTTGATTAAATTATTAAAAATACTAATAATTTGTGTAAAATCATAATAAATGATTTGGAAAGAATTTGGATGGAAAATTCCAATTTTGTGAGGACAAAAATATATTTTTATCAAAATGAACTAGTTATGAACTAGAATTATAATCCAATTATTTTTAAAATAAATAAATCGAATTTGAAATGGTTTTGAAATAACCAGAATTTCCAATATATGAATTGGAATGGATTTGAATCGAAATTATCTTTGGAATATTTCGATATTGGATTCCGTGGTTATACGGATATTGTGGAGGAATTTGGAAGATATATATATCGTTATTCCCAATACGATATTTGTTGATTTTAGAATTTGATATTGAATATAAGCCGATATAATTTCTATTGAAAGCCTTGTATTTAATATTGAATTGGATTTTGGGTTTGCCGTGAACTGTGTTTAAATGACATTAGTTCTTTAACCCGAGTAAAAGCAGGATTAATTTCCAAAAAGTTGAACAATCAATAAGAAATGATTTTAGAGATTGAAACCAATTGGAGTTTGAATAAATCTTTGATTAGATTGCGAATGTATAGGTGGTAATTAAATTACCAAAACATGAAATGTGATTGAACCAAATACACTCGGTTGCTGATATTGATTTTGTTTGATCGATTGTTTGGATTGTGCTCGACCAGTTTATGAGCAAGATATGCTTTTACATTTAGCATTGAGCTGGGTAGAAATACTGGTATACAAACATCTTGTGAAACACTTCACGATTTGACTATGAGATGTGTAGCGATGTTGTTGTATTCATTTCAAATTTAATTAATGATTTTGAAATGATATTTTTCTTAAGTGAAAAGAAATGTATTCCCAATTTTAGACAGGGAACGTTTTATAAAAATGTTTTGTAAAAAAGAAAGGATTTCGAGGGCTAAAACCGGATGATTTCGAAATGATTTGGAAATATATTATGGTTTTACATTGTAGTTCATCATATATTCTATTAGTTGCTATTATAATGATGTATCTATTTGGTGGCGGAGAATTTATTCTCTTGCTTAACACCCTTCTTTTAGACGTACGAGCTCAAAGGTTATGTGATTAATAGTGACTGATCATATGTGTGAATTACTGATGTGAAGTACTATAGTTTGAATGTACTTGTGATTATTATGTTGTGAAATGATTTTCCCTACTTCGGGATATAAAATGGTAAGTATGTGGCTAAAGATTCGGGTTACCCGATAGCGACTAAAAGTATGGGTTGGATCCTGTGCCTTAGGGTGAGTGGTCAGCAGTGTAGCCTGCTCCATGCGTGGGAGGTGCGCGCACACACACACACACACACACACATATATATATATATATATAGAGTTGGGGGGCACTTACTGCCCGGTTTGAGGGAAGATTCCTGATATTTGGTTGCATACTTGTTTGTATGCGTTGTTATGTTTTGGAATTCATATTTCCAAGCGATTTGATTTGAGATCCCGAAGTGAAATCTACTTTGATATAAAAGTTAGATAAGTATTTCAATTGATTTGAAATAGAAATCGGGAAATAAATTCCAAAGGAATAATTTCTGTAAATTGAATTGGATTTGGAAAATCTAAGTGTGGTGATTAATCAAAAAGGGTAGATAGGGATATTGCATATTGATTGATGCATAGTAGATCCATATCTATATTATTAATTATTTTTTATGCACTGGCAATCCAATGGAGTAAACCCATTCCGCGTTAGCGGTGTGGTCCTGTGATGTGCCTTATTTAAAATAAAGTTAATAACTGTTTCGAGTTCTCACACCAGTCACATGACTGGCCTGGAGTTTATTGTTTAACCTAAACTCTGGGTGCCCATATTTTCCACATGGGCAGTCAGCAGTTTGGTTTTGCAGATATTTCATTCAGTTGGATTCTGGATTGAAGCTTTAAGCTGTGTCCAGAGCGTTGATAGTCTTCCGCCGTGCTAGTTTATTTATGTTCCGCTGCATTGTATTACGTTTATTGTAAATTAATCTTCCGCTGTATTATATTTCGATACACTCTGATATTCTGTACTCTGATGTAACATTATTATGATGTTTATGAAAGTCTTCTGTTATTTGTTCTGATATGTTGTATGCCTAAGTTAGCGTATGCGATATTCGAACGTCTTGGTCGGTTTAGCGATCGATTAGGTCCGGGCGAAATCCGTATCGTTACACATTTACACCCAATTAGAGATTTTTCTACAAGAAGATTAATCAAATCCCATTTTCCATTTGACTAAAGATCATCTACATCATTTTTCATTGCTAAAATCTAATTTGGATCATTTGAAGCATCAAGGTATGAAGAAGGTTCGTGATATGAGGTAGTGGTTCAAAGAAAAATAAAATGGGAAGAAGACAGAGAAGTTGAACAAATTAGTGATGTATGCGTTTGATCAGAGGAACAGCTATTGCAAATATAATCTTGAAGATAGGTTGGTTTTTTGTGCTTCCTTGAAGATTTTCATAAATTGGTTGTGTAGTAACAACAGGTAAAATATGTTTTCACCAGTCACAACTGGCCTTGAACTAATAGAAAATGATGCATCATTGAACATAACAATTTGAAGAGTAGATGGAAGGTTGTGTGAAATATCAGTTTGAATTTTTGTGAAAATAAAATATGAATAATCAATCTGAATTGTGGGTAGAGTAATGGACTGTGAATATGGTTTTGTATGAAAGGGAAAATTTGATCTATGAAAATCAATGTCTCTAGATTCAATTATTTTATGTGTGTCAAAATCTAATTGTAACAACCCGAATTTTAATATCATGTTAAAACAAGAAATCAAGGGATAATTAATTTTTAAAATGAGAATCAAGGGAAACGGGTTGCTCCATTTCGTTCGTCTCAGAATTCTACATGAAATAGAGTCTGAGTTTTCAAAAATCGGAGTCCGAATGAAGAAGTTATGGCATGTAGAAGATTCAGCAAATTTTAGGCAGCATAGGACCAGGCAGGTCGACCACGTGGTCGACCTTAGGGTCAACCTACCCCCCCCCCAGGTCGACCTCCCCCCTTACAGGTCGACCTAGTCGGCCTGTTTTGACCCAGAACCCATTTTTGAAGCCTGAGACGTGTTTTGATGGTCCGGATTGATTCTAGGGTTAATCTAAGGGCCTAAACTAGTTGCTACACCTATAAAAACACCCTTAGACCTAACCTAATTCACAACAAATCATTCTTACACCAAAATGCTGTTGAACTCCCTCTTGAACCATGGCCGCCGCCTCCAAGTCAAAGTACAAGCATTCAAACTCAAATCAATTCAAAGATTAAGACTTCTACAACGATTCAAGACAGTAAATCAACAACGCTGCAACATTTCTACAACAAATTCAGTTCTTAATTCGCTAGCCATGCTCTGTAAGTGCTAGTTACTTTTAGATTTGAATATTTAATTATAATATGGACATGAAATAAAGTGGAATTGGATCTAAGTATGTTTATCGATTCAGACCTATTTCTGTTGCTTCTTGAATCTTGAGTTTTGAGACTTGTCTATCTTTATTCTCATGCCAAGTTTATGATCTATTCAGCAGTTTTCTTGATTCATAATGATGTTATCATCAAGTTGTAATCTTTATGCCTATCATGATGATTTGTGTTGTTTTCTTTCTGATCTTGTTCTTGTTGCAACTTCTACCTCCCCCTATTTATTTTCTTTTGATGAACCTTGGTCAATTTTGGACCTAGGCCTGAGCTACGATATACGTGAAATTGAATACGGGGAAATATTGGGATATTGCATATTTGGATATATGTGTTTGGTGTAATTGATGGCATAACATAAAAATTGGATATTTGGGTATTACTACCATTAACATGAAATTGAATATTTGGGTATTGTCATTATAATGGTAATCGCAAGAACGGGGATTGGCGTATATAATTTGACATGGATCTTGATATATGTAATTTGACATAGATCTTGATATATGTAATCTGGCTAGAACTTGTTATGGGTAAGTTGGTGTAAACGTGGTATACATGTAATTTTGGGTATAAAACTTGATCTATGTAAATTGAGCATAGCTTTGTAAACATGTAAATCATGAAACTTGGTATATGGGTAAATTGGCATAAAATTGGCATACATGTAAAACGGCATGAATTGAACATATATAAATTTGGTATGAATTGGGCATATGTAAAATTGACATGTAATCTAGAACTTGGGCATATGTTAATTATGTAAAATTTGGAGTAGAAATATATGTGATAATTTATGACTTGGAGAAAGTTTAATATGAACGCGCCTAAGTTGGGTTTTGGGTAGTTGGTATGTATAGTAAATAAAAGACTATAACTTGGCATAACCTTATGGCGAATTATGATAATAACTCGGGAATACGTTTTGGGGGCAAAAACGTGAATTATGAACTTGATAATTGGCATATAACTGGAAATATGAACTTGGTTGGAACATGAACATTTCTATATGTTAAACACATGAAATGATATTGGGGTTTTAGGTGGAATACGACCATTAATGAACCTTTGACACGAGGTTAGACTCAGTTTGTGGTATAAATCTGCCCAGAACCGCCGGCAAATCCAGTAGCCATAAAGTGTCAGTCTAATGTGAGAGGTCAAAGGCCAAATTATAGGCGTAACGGTTTATGACACGAGGTTAGACTTAGTTTGTGGTGTAAATCTGCCCGGAACCGCCCGGCAAATCCAGTGGCCACAAAATGCACAGTCTAATGTGAGAGGTCATGATTCGTTCGTCATAATGAATGAATTAAGGAATACTAACCATAATAAAACGTGGGTATGGTTAGAGGGTTAAGTGGGATGACATGGAAATTTGACATGTAAATGTGGACCTAACCGGTATGAGTTAAGAATGCGTAAAACTTATAAGTGTAGGCTTAACCAACATAACTGTTAATCAGACCAATGGGTGGGTTAAGTAATATGACTAGACTAATGACACTTAACCAATATAACATGACACGTGGCAGGGTTAAGTCAACTTGAACATATAGATAATACTTAACCAACTTAGCATGATATGTGGGCGGGTTAAGTCATGAACTACTTGAAAACACTTAACCAATTTGATATTCTAAGATAGCGGAGTTAAGTTATGAATCACTAGACAACACTTAACCAACTTGACAAGAAACGTGGGCGGGTTAAGCCATGAATTATTTGAACTACTTAACCAATGCAATCTGACGAATGGGAGGGTTAAGTTAAATGGGTTGGTTTAACTTGAATGGGTTGATAACACCCAACTGATATAACTTGATGTGTGGTAGGGTTAAGTAAATACACGAGGGTAACATTTAACCATTATAAAATGGCTAGTGGATGAGGTTGAGTTAACATACACTTAACCAAACTAACGTGAGGTGTGGTAAGGGTTAAGTTAACACGGGGGAGAACGCTTAACCGATATAGACATGCGGTAGGGTTAAGTAATACAAGAGAGAACACTTAACCGCGGTATCATGATGGGGGGTGGGGTTAAGTTAAATAGATAACACTTAACCAACCTGTGGGGTATATGAATAGACCCTAGGAAGACCCTAGTAGCGGGACCCGTTTCAGCAGTAACCCACATTAGGTATCAACGGTACCCTGAGCTAGGCAGGGTGGGGCACGATTAATTGGTTGATTGTAAGCGGTCAAAATGGCGGCAGGGGATGCAGCGGTGCAGGTTCCGATGGATTACGGGCGTGTACGTATTCCGGAGTGGAAAATTTAGCCACTGGGCATCAGTAGATATAAAGCTGTGCATCAAACAGGATATCGGGGTTGTCATCCTAGGGATTGATACACCCTAGGGTGGGACCAGCACAGGTATCTACAAGTAGGGGGCCGCAAGAACTAGGTCGAGTAGGAGTCGATCAATTAGGGTAGTAAGGATACATCTAACACATTCATGGTAATTGGGCTGGTTGAGGAAAAAAATCCTCATATTAGATGTAGTCCTGAAGGCTACCACAACTACGGGGTTGGGATAACCTTAGTATATAACACATGTGAGACATTGTAAGTAAGAGCCGATCAAATAGGTATGGTGGGGACATGAAACTGTCAATATGAAGGGTGGCACCCTCATCGTGGGATATATACCTATGAAACTATCATGCGGGTTATGGGGGATCACTTATCTTGTAATTATAATCAAGTAAACTAATTGGAACGCTAGTTAGGTGGTGCAGAGAATATAGAAAATCAAGGAAAATAGGATAATGGTGAATCTTAGAAATCTTGCGATTTTATAGAAACCTTACGATGCGATACTTGGTAGGAACCTTGTGATGCTACTCTTGATAGGAAGTATGGGATGTTATACTTGATTCGTCGTGCCTGTAACTTACCTCGTCATCATGCTCATGTTTACTTTCAGTTTATTCATGCCATATTATCTTTACCTGTTTTTATGCTGAAAGTCACTAGGACTTACTCAGTCTTTATGACTGACCCAGTTTGTTTCGCCTCTTTTTCTTTCGTTCCCCCCCCAGGTTCGCAGGGTGGGAATACAGCTTAGTTCGGATCTCACCAAGCTCCAAGGCGCTTTCATGTACTGCTTGGATTTCTCTTGGCTATGACTTGCTTTGCTTTATTAGGGAATACTACAATTTATTTTTATGCTTCTTTGTTTTTGAGCGAGACAGATATTTTGGCTATGTAATTGGGTATTGGAAGTTGATGGGCTTTTATTGTAAATAATTATATTTAATAAATGATTTGAAGTACTTCTACTTTACTTTCCGCTGTTTTATATACGTCTGTCTTGTAATATTTCTGTTCCAGTACCCATAATGCTTCATTGAAGTTAAGGCATTCCCTTTGTGAGTGACCTTAACGGATGTGGGGTGTTACATTTGGTATCAGAGCAGAATATTACAAGATTGGGCAAAAGCTTTTTAAAATAAAACCTTCTGAAATTATTTTCAAAATGTTTACAAAGAAGCATTTTCTAAGAAAAGTTTTGTTTTACGAAAGGCATATTCCCCAAAGCCATATGCACTATCTTTTGATCCTCTCCTTGAGTTTCTTCTCTCTTTCTTTTTCACCATAGTTTTGTAGGTGTATGACACATGTAGGAGGGCAAAGAAGTGCCCAACTTCCATCTGTAGCCGCAGTAGTTCCATCTGCGTCTAATCTTATTTCAAGCTTTGTAGAGTTATCGTGCGATGGAGGTAGCTTTCGAGAGACTTGTCAACAAACTATACAAGAATAGTAAGAACAGGGATAAAGAACACAAGACTAAGGATGAAAAACTTGCTGATATGACTTAATCCATGAAGGAGGAAAAAGATGAAAGGAAAGAGGTCAAAGTAAAAGAATAATAAAACCCATGACAAGAAAGAGCATCGTTGGGGCATGCAGTTAAGTATTATAAGACAAGGACAAGGGCAAAGGACAAGATCGTCGAGAGGGCAATTGTATGCTCTCACTACTAGCGTACCTAAGAAAGGTGGAATGTTTCTGTTAAAGGTTTAGCTTTCTTTTCTATCATCTCGTTAGAACTTTGTTTTTGTACATCGCATCCTTTTTAATTCTGCTTTGATAGTTGAGTCTCTGCACCTTAGTACTAGCGTAGTAGAGGATCCCATTTTATTCTCAAATCCTGTTAGGGAATCGGCTCATTTATTCATGACTTGTTTGGATTTGAGAATGTCTATGCTAAGTGTTGAAGTAATGCTTATGTTTTTGGGCTATGGGTTGATTCTAGGCATGGAGTGGTTATCTAGAAATGATACCATTCTCGAGTATGAAAAGAGGGTAGTTAGACTCTTGACTTGCCTCGGTAATACCCTCGAAGTCTAGTGTAACCCTTAGGGTTCTGCCATGCTTAATTACCTAGAATCTCTTGATACATTTATTGATTCGCTCGAGTAGTGTTCGCAACTAAGGCAGATGGTTCATCTCGCTTATGCATGATTTATAGAAAGTCACCTTAAGTAAGTACACTTGGCAACATGGTTGGCATTTGTTTATTTTCAAAAGATAATTCATTTATGTGGAATACCTTCTAGTAAGTGAACGAGATCCGAGATTCACTAGTGAATTTTGGAGAGCTTGCATGAAACCATGAGTAGTTATGTTTGAATCGGGTATACTAGAAAGAGAGTAAATGAAAGTGGAATGAGAGGTGACAGTGAAATGAGTTCCAAATCATATTTTGGAAATAGGAATAAAGAAGCTACGAAATTGTGAATGTTGAGTATAACAGTGTGATTTTTGTTTGATGATAACAAACATATATATATATATATATATATATATATATATATATTTTAAATGTGTTTGTAAATAGTACTATTCTATATTTTTTACACACAGAAATAAATATTTATTGAATAGAACACTACTATACAGAATTGAATATCCAAACAGTGTTTTTATTCGAATAAATATTTTATTTTCAACATTTGAAATAGTACGTATACAATACTCCACTATTTACACATTCATATTTTTTGAATATTTTTGTCATGACACATTTAACACATCACAGACATTGTACTATTAAAAGATTCAAACAAAATAAAAATAGATAGATTGAATTGAACAACAAAAATAATATTTTATTTCATTCAAATCTGTTTATTACAAATAATAGTACAATTTTTATTCACGTCCATAATCAATACAGAAATTCCTCATTACATATTCTTTCAGTTGTACAAACACTGTTTCTTACATATACACACACACTAACGCTGTTCTTGTCTTCATCTTCAGTCTTATGTCTTCACAGCTTTTAGTCAGTCCATCTTCATACCTGTTCATACAGAAGAATACACACAGTAGACTGCAACAAAAATAAAATTCAATACAAACAAATAGGTTTTTTTAAAAGTTTTTTATTTGCCTCAGAATTACGGTGTGTTTCTCATCATTTTTCTAGACTTGGTATGATATGCAAGGACAGAAAAACTAGTCTGGATGGTTGCATATACACGTGCATATACACGTTTGCACTGCCTCGCCAAACCAGAGTGCAACTGAGGAGTAGCCACAAGGACCGTCTCAACTCAGTGCATAGTTCATAATCAAGCCAAAAGTAAAAGTCAAACAAATATTCAAACAGCCCAAATACAAGTGTTCATTTCAGCATATACATAACATTTCAAATTTTAAAGAAAGAGGATACAACAAGAAATGAATCGGGATCATAGAGATACAAATATGATCAACACAGGTACAAGTAAACAAGGCAGAGCAACAAGCATACAAAGTATTGGTCGAAATAGCTTAATGGAAAGTGATCAAGTAGTGTAGCAAAAATGACAAGCAGCATGAAAGTGTACACAACAAAGTACAAGTAAAATGATTATGCACCAATTACAAAAGAGACAAAGCAAATGTCAAGTTATAATCAAATGCAAACAAGTGAGTGTACAGGAGCTTGTGTGACAAGTCAGGGAAGTACAAATCATTAAGAAACAAGGTCTCAGTACAACAGCATGGTAAAAGCATGTCTCTTCATGAACAACCAAGTATATATATGGTGCAACAGTCAAGGGAACAATGTGACGGCCCGCTCCGCACCAACCGACATTTACTCCAAAGGTGCACTGTACACATGTCCAGTTAGCACGGAACGGGTCGTCAGAAGGAAAGGGAAGAAGGAAATGAACATACAAAGAACCTGTAGAATGTCTCACAGCGCATAGAACAAAATATAATGATAACATACTTGACATAAAACAGGAGAGACAGTGCATAAGCTGAAAATCAGAACTAAACATCATAGCAGCGGAAATCCAAAACACAGCTTATTACAACTTCCAAACTGTCTCAAAGCAAAGGAAAGATAAAAGAGGTACACTACTAATGCCCAAGTAGCGACCACCAACGACACAGGGAGAATGTGTATATATATAATACGTGGAAGCCTCCTGCCCGCCCCCGAATCAGCTACTCGCGCATCACCAGCTAACCTGTCTCTAGTCTGCTCGTGTGAGCACCCAGAGTAATAAGAGGAGACATAAAACTCTGGGTCAGACATAAAGCCTGGTATGAGCGATAAGCATCTAAAGTGAACAATAACAGGTGGACTAAAACATACCTGAACCTGGACCTGCAACCAAAGAGTTAGCACTACATACTGTACAACACTCTAAGGTATCATATCAAACAGTGTAAAGATACGGAGGTGGGGGAGGTGTGCATGTCATAGGGATGGCAAACAATCAAACATAGCATTCATCCTCACATCCCTCACTCAGTGCGTAAAGCATACGATATTCACCACTTCAATCACCCAACATACCTTGCTACGATCACTTTGCCCCATGAAGTCATAAATGGCCTCACTGCACTGATAACGTAGCCACAAATCCTTTGCTATGTCCACTTTGCCCCATGGAGTCACAAGAACCCCACTGCACTGGCTCATAGCCTTACTAATCCTTACTATGTCCACTCTGCCCCCATGGAGTCGCAATGACCCCACTGCACTGGCTCATAGTCTTACTACGCATCACCTTGCCCCTCAGGTCATAATGACCCTACTGCACTGATAACGTAGTCTTGCTACCATCACCTTGCCCCTCAGGTCATAACGACCCTACTGCACTGATAAGTAGCCATCCTTCATTTTTAGTGGTGAATCGAAGTTATGAACGTCGACAACTCCTTAGCACACGTCCCGCAGCAAAGTCCAACTCATGAAGTCCACTCATTGGTTCCTATCTGGATCCTGAGTCAATACCCTTCATTTGGACTACCTTTGCATCTCGGGTTATCAGTCTTCATCGGTTCGGTTTGGATCAGAATTGTAACAACCCGTAAAATGCAAGCCAGTTTAAAATTTTTATTTTGGCAATTTTAGCGAATTTTGAATATTTAAAATAGATTATTTTAAATAAATATCGACGAGAAATTTATTTTGAATATAATTCGACGTATATATTATATACGCCGTCGTTAGAATATAAATATTTATATATAATTATAAATAGAATTGAAAATGGCGCGGTAGTTCGATAATTCGATTTCAAACTTCAATTGAATGTACCGGGTGCAAAACAATCCAGATTTTAGTGAAACCAGAAATCATAGGATCTATTTGATAGTATCTTTCCAACGAATCCGAATAATCAAGATTTCATAGCGGAAATCAAAAGATATGTCCAGTTGAAAATTCTGAATAGTCGCTATGGAATTCAGGCCCTTAAAAATGGACATTTTGCAAATGACCTCGGATCTCGACGAAACCAGTTTTGTTGGGTCCGTGATGTCGAGTTATTGCTAGGTTTCAAATTTCATAATTTTTCGAATCAATATGTGAGCGTGGCAAAGGAAAACGCGTTTGACCAGTTTCAGTTGATTTTAATCGACTGGAAAATGGCCATTTTCCCAACAGTCTCAGAATTCGACGAAACTAGTTTTGTTAGGACCGTATCGTCAATACGAAGCTAGAAAATATTTTTCGGGAATTTTTCTAGTTAGTATGTGACCCCGGTAATTTGAAATGTACGTTTAAAATTCAATATAGTGATTTAAATGTAAATTCAACTGAAACTGATCGTAACGATCGAATCAGCTTACGATATATATCCCATTGTGTTCGGGATGGGGGTAATTAGCTAGGGGCGACAGTCGTTCGGATCGATTCGGTGTTCGAAAGAAAAAGTTACAACTTGGAGAAAATTTAATAAATAAAATAATATAATATATATATATATATCCCCTCTATACCCGTACCCCCCCTATTTCATTTCCTCTTTCAGAAATCCCGTTCACCAAATCGGGAAATCCGATTTTCCTCCCCCTGGCCAAATCGATCCTCCACCCACCATCGTTGGTCACCGAGCCTCCCACCGCTCCACCCTCCGACGCCCTCCATTTCCCCATCGTCTCCTTCCATCGCGAGCTCGAGACCGCACTAACCCAGTCCACCGAGAACCGCTCCACCGCGAAGATCGATGCAGCCTCCATCTTCGAACCTCGACAGCAGCTCCGACCATCCCCAGCGCGAGCACCAGTCCTCCCCCCCCCCCCCCTCCACCACCATCTGAACGAAAGTACGGTGAGTTACTTCGTTTTTATTTTTTTTATTTTTTTTATTTAGTTTTACTTGGTTTAATTAGTTAGAAAATTTTCTGATTTTGTTTATTTACTTTATTTATTATATATATAAATAAGATTTTATTATATAAAGATAAGTTTTTTTATATACTTATGGTTGGAATACAAAAAAGTTTCGATTTTTAAACTATAAAAAGTTTCGATTTTTAAACTATAAAAAGTTTCGATTTTTAAACTATAAAAGTTTCGATTTTTAAACTATAAAAAGTTTCGATTTTTAAACTATAAAAGTTTCGATTTTTAAACTATAAAAAGTTTCGATTTTTAAACTATAAAAAGTTTCGATTTTTAAACTATAAAAGTTTCGATTTTTAAACTATAAAAGTTTCGATTTTTAAACTATAAAAAGTTTCGATTTTTAAACTATAAAAAGTTTCGATTTTTAAACTATAAAAGTTTCGATTTTTAAACTATAAAAAGTTTCGATTTTTAAACTATAAAAGTTTCAATTTTTAAACTATAAAAGATTCGATTTTTAAACTAATAAAAATGTGACTTTTATATATTGAGCTTCGAAATAAAATATGATTTTTATATATTGAATAGCGAAGTAAAAATTCGATTTTTACATATGTAGTGGCTACGGGCAACGAAGATGACGAAGATGCGATAGCGATGAAGATTTCTATCAATGAAGTGCCGTGGAGCTAGGATAGCTATAAGTGAGAACTTCTCACCTTTCAATTTAATTTTTCTAGTTATATATATATATACTAGGATGCAGACGGTGCTTAGTAGCACCCGACACAATCGTCCACAGACCATGGACTTGTTTGTTTGGCTGTGTTGTTAGTTAGATTGTTTGAGTTGATTTGAATTGTTTGGTGAAATGAGATTGATATGATTGATGTGTGAATGGCGTGGGCCTTCACTAGACCGGGGATAAGGCTAGGCCTCGTCCCGTTTCTAGTATCGTGCCGTTATGCCGCCGAAATTTTCTAAAATGTGTTAGAAAAATAAAAATATCATTTTATTTAAAGAATGAACTTAATAGAAATTCATATGTTGGAATAAAATGTTTTATCGTTAAAAATATAATTTTTTTTAACGTGAATGTGAATAAATAAATATTCATTTACAAACCAGACGGTTTGTTTATGTACACCTATTTGAAGGACATTGATTGGGACGATAAATTTTACACATCGCCCAACTGCACGAATAAAATACGTGTTTGATTGTTTAAAACCCCACACGGGTGTTAGGATGAAATTTGAAGTTCACTCATCCTGATTGATTAAATATGTCGATCGATCGATTGACAGGCTGTTATAAGCGTTAGATATTTATATTTGATGCTTATACAGTGTAGTGCACTTTGGTTGATGGTTGATTATTCTTCAATGCTATTACATGTGTGTAATGTATGAAAATCCATATAATTAACTTTATATGGTAATTGATTGGGCCTCATTCCAATTTGAAAAATAAAGAATATTATAAAATAAAAGTTCATGTGTTGACAGTACTCATTCATTGAGATTGGTCATGTGTTGAACGAAATATTTTAGTAATAAAATTTGCACCTTTAATATTATAAAATAAAAGTTCATGTGTTGACAGTACTCATTCATTGAGATTGGTCATGTGTTGAACGAAATATTTTAGTAATAAAATTTGCACCTTTAATATTATAAAATAAAAGTTCATGTGTTGACAGTACTCATTCGTTGAGATTAGTCATGTGTTGAACGAAATATTTTAGTAATAAAATTTGCACCTTTAATATTATAAAATAAAAGTTCATGTGTTGACAGTACTCATTCATTGAGATTGGTCATGTGTTGAACGAAATATTTTGATAATAACAACTATTTTGAATAAAGAAACATTTGAAATAGAATATTTGAAAATAGAAACATATGAAGCCGTGTTGGTTAGATTGACGCCATTTTGACGTGAACGATATTTATATCGATTTTATAACGATTTCGAAATGAATTGAATATATAACGATTTCAAAATGAATTGAATATATAACGATTTCGAAATGAATTGAATATATAACGATTTCGAAATGAATTGAATTGAAAACGAATTGAAATGAATTCAAATTGAATTGAAATTTGAATTGAATAGAAATGAATTTTTGGAAACGAATTTATGAAGAAGAATTCAATTTTGATTTGAAATTGAATATGAAGTTGAAACCGTTTTGAAAACGAATTTAAAACGATTTATAAAATTCATTTCGAAAGGAAATCGACGAAATATATATTATATATATTATATATATAATATAATGGCCTGAATAGAACGCGCCGCGCCGCGGCAGTTCGTGAATTTCGACCATTTATTTCAAACGGACATTACGGGAGATCCGACCGTCGGATTCTCCTGAAACCGGAACCGTTGGGTTCGTATCGAAAAGAGCTTTCTAACGAATATTAGAAATTAGAAATCTAACGGTTGGATTTGGAGATACGTCCAAATCAAATTCGAAAAAGGTCGCTGTAAGTGCAGTTCGATGGCCATTGATGGAAATCGACTGTACGGGCCTTGATAAAATTATTAAAAATAGTAATAATTTGTGTAAAATCATAAGAAATGATTTAGAAAGAATTGGGATGATAAACTCCCTATTTGAAAAGATAAAAATAGATTTTTATCGAAATGAACTAGTTTTGAACTAGAATTATAATTCTATTTATTTTTAAATAAATAAATTGAATTTGAAAAGGGTTTTAAAAATAACCAGAATTTCCAATGATTGCATTGGAGTGGATTTGAATCGAAATTGTTTTCGGAATATTTCGATGTTGGAATTCGTGATTATACAGATGTTGTTATGGAAATTTGAAAGATATATATTTATATCGTTATTTCCAATATGACATTTGTTAATCGTAGAATTTGATATTGAATATAAGCCGGGATATTTTCTATTCAGAGCCTTGTATTGAATATCAAATGTGATTTGGGTTTGTCGTGAATAGTGTCTTCACTAACACTGTTCTTGAACCCAGTTGAGAAAAGATTAAATCTTTTTATTTAGATTTAATGAAGTGTACCAATTAAATAATATTTAATTGGAATCGAATTGATATTGATTTTTGGGTTTATCGTGAACAGTGTTTTAAATAACACTTGTTCTTTAACCCGATAATTAATGGAATGTGATTTTGGGTTTATCGTGAACCGTGTTTTAAATGACACTGATTCTTTAACCCAGTCACAGATTAAAACTAAGTGGAGTTTTAATGAATCTTTAATTAGATTGAAATAATCGAGAATGGAGTATCACCAGTTTTACTCCAGGCGATAGTAAAATCTTTAACTAGATTTGAACGTGAAATGGTAATTGAATTTACCGATAACACCGTGGTGTTAGATATGAAGTATAACCAGTTTTACTTCATGGGATGAATAGGTTGGGATTGGGAAATTAAAACAAATGATTACTTCGGTAAGGTTCGCTAATCCCGACTAGTTTGAATTGATATTCAAAAGTAGATTAAAGAATAAATTCAAGGAATTTATCTTTGATAAAATTTATGGGAACCTTTCCCTATGAACGTGAAATTTAGAAACTAACTGTCGGTTAGCCAAGCAGAATGGTTTTCTGGATATTGATCTGATGTTGGTTTCGGCCTTCGGGGTTAATGTTTGGGGAATTATTCTCTTGATTAATTTACGGTTAGTGACTAATGAATTGGAATGAGGCGTATGTTGTGTTTGTGTAACACTTATTTAAAATATACGCTAGTTATTCGGAAAGACCGGGTTAATCCCATTCTGAATAACTGATACGACGATAAGTCGAAGATGAAGACGATGGTCGAAGACCGGAGGTATTCACGTCGTTTGGGTAATTACTGATGATCTTGATTGGGCTGTACACCCAAGAAGATGGAAACAGTTAGTGATCGTCCAGACGTACTTGGAGATCGATGGATATGCGGGGTACTAGGTGCCTCCGGTTTCGTTCAGACCCAGAACGGACTTGTAAATGGACTGTGTGTCTGACATTGGATTTTAGTCCGTGTGATTGATCTCTATTAAATATATATCTGTTTGGCGGCGGAGAATTTATTCTCTTGCTTAACGCCCTTCTCTGAGACGTACGAGCTCAGGGGTTATATATTGATGGATATCAAACGCATGGAGTGAATTGCCTATGTGGCATGCCTAAGTGGCAAATGATCAAGGCTTCTGTTGAAAAGCAAAGTCTTGTGGTGATGATCAAAGCACGACCTTTGTGGCGTAGCTTTGTGTAACGTTTACCTCGCGTGTTTCACACCCGGTATGAACCAAAAACGGGAGACGGACCTCAGGGGGGACATGCGTTTTCTTTCTAGCTAGAAGTGGCGTCAGTGGTTTTACACGCCCTGACGAGTTTGACTTATGTGGTTGTTGCTGTTGCGAGGCGCCTCAGATTGATCGGTCGTTCTCGAACCGATGGAGTCATTTAGTTGGCTCATTTACGCCCCAAAGGGCGGAGAGACGTATTGTTCAGGCATTATAATCCACATCGGTGGACCGGCCCTGACGATCCAAGGTACGGTTGCGGCTGTGCCTGAGACTCGGGCTAGACAGTCTCGAATCGGTTGAGGACTATCTTTTGCCTCGGTTCATAGACGGAAATCCAATTTCCAAATACGTGACCTTGCGATTTTGATTGTATAACCTATATACGGCGACATAGTGGTATGGGGCATTCATGCCGCCTAGGATTGATACTTATGATTTGAAGTTGTTTTATACACTATACACTTATAATAGTATCAAATGATTTGTTTAAACGTATCAAGCATTCTTGGCTATTATAAGGTAAAAACCCTATCCTCCGGCTTGCGTTGCATTGTGTGATGGGAACTGGGTCTTATAATAGCTTCATTTTTCTTTATTTAGCATTGCGCTGTTTGTTTTATGCACTGGTATTCTTGGGAGGAAACCCGTTCCGTGTTATACGGCGTGGTCCCTTGATTTACCTAATGATTTAAAATAAAGATTAATAACTGTTTTAGTTCTCACACCAGTCACATGACTGACCTGGAGTTTATTGTTTTAACCTAAACTCTGGGTGCCCCTATTTTGACACGGGCAGCTAGTAGTTTTGGTTTTGCAGATTTATATTCACAGGATCCTGGTTTACAGCTGGAACGATATCCGGAAAGCTTTGTATCCGTATATCTCCTTCTAGTTGTGTATTGTATTATTTTCCGCTGCTATGTATTTAAATGTAATTCAAATCTCTGATATTTCTGTGTAATATTCTTTTATACTCTGTATATTCTTGTAATCTGATGCATTGTTGTTGTATACAATGAAATGTTCTTCTGTATGCGTTCTATTTTGTCGTGTTCTCAAAACGATAGGGCGTTTCGAACGGTCTGGGTCGGTTTAGCGACTGGTTCGAACCGAGCGAAATTCCTTGCCGTCACAAGAATGCTCCTTCTTCACTGGATCGGGTCGCATCGCCATCACCCCTGGCGGATCGGGTCGGGTCTCCAGATTGCCACAGTTCGGATCGTATCGCGGTCCTCTTTCTCTCTGCTTCGGATCGTGCTCCTCTCCTCGATTCGGATCGGAATACCCCCACACGGGTCGGATCGCGCCCCTCCAACTCGTGGCTCCCCCTGGTTCGAATCGGCGTCTCGTAGTGCATCGGTTCGTGGATGTTGCTTTCCTTTAGTCGGATCGTGACGCGAAGCTCAAGTGGATCGGATCGGGTAGCAGTTCGCGGTTGGTGCTCGCGGGCCTTGCGCAGATGGTTCGGTTCGGAGGAGACGACTCGGCTCGTGGTGATGACCCACGATCCCATAGGGCGATCCGATCGACCCTCAATCCCCTATGCGATCCGAATCCCTGCACCTTGTCCAACGAGTTGTTTACGCCTCTCGACGGCGTTTTCGACCATTCCAACTATTCTAATCAGTCACAAAGCATTTCACACAGTCATAGCAACATGCATAATCAACCACAAACATCAAAACATCAATATGATAGGTAGAAATGGATCAAACATACCCAAAATCCCATATTTCCCCTTAAGCATATTTAGGTGAAACTAATGATAGGATTAACAAAAGTTAACCAAATTAACCCAAATTCATATCAGTGGCCTAAAACATCATTCCGAATTTTATAAACATTTTTCCAGAATTTTATCACGTTTAAATTCGCTAATTAACACTAATTAGCCATAATTAGTGCAAAACTATGCAAATCACTCACCTTAGCCACAAAATAAACTAAGATCTAAAATAAATCTCTGATTTGATGTGAATCCCAATGCTAAACAGCAGCTCCGATGTTGCTTTGGTGTAGATCTTCCTTGATTAGGGGTTGCTAAGCCAAATCCTTGACCAAAAGGTGATTTGGAGGTGATTTAGAGGTTGGAGGCCATTTTTAGGGTTCCTTGGTGATAAGTGGAGGCTAGAAAACTGAAATGGAATGATCCTCTATCTCATTTCAGCCTCCCCATAACCCTAATCCCGAAATGGGTTATGGGCCTACTCACTAATCACCCGATTTGGCCCGGTTAAGCAGTTTTTCACCCTCCAAACCTTGTTTCAGCCATATCTCCCAAACGGTAAGTCCGTTTGGCTATATGACCACTCTACGGAAAGGTAAACCATCAAACGAATCCAATGGAAGTGGTTTCAGGTCAAAATTCCTTTACAGTCAAAAGTTATGGCCAAAACAGTACCAACTAGGGGCAAAATGGTCATTTAAAAATCGACAAAAATCATAAGCATGGGAAATGACTCTAATGGATGTTTCCCAAAGTTACATGACCATATGACATCACATGGGAAAAAAATAAATATTCTATGATCCTATGATGTGTAGAATACGGGTCGTTACAAACAATATGAATCATAACTCAGCAGAGTGTGAAGCAAAGTGCATGTGCTTGTATGTGTGTGGATACAGGAAGTTTCAAGAATGATCAACACAAAACAGCATGGAGCAGTGAACATGAAGCTCAGAAGCTCAAACAAATTTCATGGTTCAGAAATGGCAGAGCAAATAAAAATGATATTCAGTTAAGAACATTGGTCAAGGCAGATGTAATTACAGTGTGGAGTTCAATTGATACAACATGGAAAATGGTGTATGTGTATGGGTCAGTGAAGACAAGACAAGGACGCTGGGCAATTCTTAATGTCTGTGTGTGTATTCAGCATGATGCAACAGCAATGGATGGTGATAATGTACACATAAGTGCACAACATACGTATACATGGATGCAGCAATGAAGACAATGTGGTCAAGCATTGCATTGCAAGTCAAAACAGTCCAAGGTGGTTCAAGAATACTCAAGCTCAACTACAAGAAACATGGAAGTGAAACAAGTACCAGGCTTAAAAGATGATCAACAAGACTACATGAAAACAACCAGAGTATAGCACCAGTTCAAATGTTTGGCAAAACATAAGATCTGTTCAATCGGTCATGGCACAAGTTCAATAATACGCTAGCACATTTTTATGTAGCAATATCTGTTCTTATCAAAGTAATTCATGCTAGGTTTCAAAGATTTGAAGTACCAGAAATCAAGGCATCAGTCGAGAGTAATCAAGTATAGCATCGGTTCATAGTTAAATGCACTTCAATTTGTTCTAGCATCAGTTTAAATATGTTGAAAATCAGAGTATACTACCAGTTTTGAATAACTAGAAATCAAGGCAGCAATTCAAGGTCGAGGCAAAAGTATCTATCCAGTTTTTTGTTTATCAAAGAAGCAACTGTTCATATCAGATTTAAAGACAGGAAAAATGGTTTTGTTTTGAAAAGAATGATTCAAAGAATCTTTTAAAATTCCAGAAATCAGGGTTTAAACTTGGAAGTATGAAATATATTCGGAAAAACCATTCAAGTTACTAATTCAAATTCAACTAGAGAAAGCCCAGAATTCTCATGCGAGTATTCAGGAATTCACATACAAGTTTGAAGATTTCAAGTTTCAAAAATCAAGGGATTGATTTAAAAGCAGGAAATTCAAGTTTAAAGTATACAGGATAAACGCAAATTACTCCACAAAATTTGAATTGAAGAAATCATCGGAATTCCAGAAGATTTCAAGCTCCAAAATTAATGAATATAATCAGACTAAATCTAATGGGAAATCAGAGAATTATTCGGACTTGAAACCCTATTTAACACCTACAACATCATCGGCAGAAAAGGATCTAAGTTTCAACGCAATCAAAGAAAAATTAGAAGTGGAAAAATCATACCAATATTCACTTGGATCTGGATCGAGTGAATCTGCAAATCGAAGAACCAGAAAACCATCAGAGCACGAGACCAACATCGGCAAACATCAGAGCAAGAGTACGATCAATCATTTTGCAGAGAATCGGATTCCAGAAGGAAACCCTAGATCGCAAGAAGGAAACCCTAGATCGCAAACCCTAGGCCGCCATTTTTTACAGAGACAAGGAGATCGAGCCAAACAAAATAAAGTGGTGAAGCAATAACAAAAGTGGCCGGCCAAATTTATACCAAAGGGCTAAGAGATAACCCATCTTTTAAACTCCTAAAGGATTTTGGATTCTTTTTTCTTGTTTGTTTTTCAATTTAAATTTGTAATCAAATCTGTAGTTTTCTAGTTTGTCTCTAAAACTAGGGAGACTGTGATGACCCCAAACCTCCACTAGGTGGAAGTAAGGAATAATCATATGGAATACAACATAAATATAACAATACATATCACTGATACAACATAGCAGAGGAAAACCATAGCATAATAACATTATAGCAGCGGAAATATAATGTCATAAACCACAGAATCCCAACAGTCACAGAATCCAAATTATTACATCAAGTTTGCAGAAATGAAAATAAGTTCCAACTCCCAAAATAAGCAGTACGAAATGAAACAAGTCTAATGACTGAACTTAAAGATAGAAAAATGCAATAGAAATAAATGATAGCTGTCCTCAAAGCTCCAAGTCATCACCTCTCCGCAAAAGCAAATCCAAGCAAAGATAATGAGCAACTCCAAGAAGACTCCAAGCAAAGAATGAACCTGTTTACTTGGCTGCCCGTGTAGAAAAGAGGGCACCCGAGTTTGCAAAAAGGCGAAACAAACTACGGGTCAGTCGTGGGACTGGTATGAGAATTCATAACTAGTTTAGTAATAACAATATGACAAATCCAAAGACCACGCCGCTAATGCGGAACGAGTTTACTCAATGGATTTTCGTGCATAATTTAAAGTGTCAGAACGTACAACATCGCAATGCTTTTTAGAAAAATGGAATCACCATAAGACTCAAGTCCCATCACACAATGCAACGCACACCAGAGGATAGAGTTTTCCCTTATGGTGATTAAACATGCTAAATACGGCAAATACGAGTTTAATATTATTATTAGTGTATAATAAAACATTTCAAAATAAATGTATCAATCCTAGGAAACATAGTACCCCATCCTACTATATCTCCATACTAGTAATACAATCAAAACCGCAGGGTCGTATTTGGAATTTGGATTTCCATCTGAGTCAAGGCTAGGGAGGAGATCCTTACCGATTCGAGACACTCTAGCAATGCCCCAGGATTGGTACTCTTTCCAACCCTTGGATAGCTGCAGGGCCGGTCCACACTTACTTTTGTGGATTAGTTATGCCTGAACACACGCTTCCCGGTCCTTTTGGACCTACAATACGGCCAGTGGCGACCGCATAAACCGAGGCCTCGAACAATCCAACAACCACAATGAATAAATGCCAGCGCTGGTAGGTCCCTGGCACCACTCTAGCTAGAAAGAAACGTGTGCACTCCCTGCGTTCCCTTCTCCCGTTTTAGACTCCGCCGGTGTGTGAGGCTCGTGAAGTCACGTCATACACAAAGCTATGCCTAAACAGGCTATGCTTTGATCATCCCACAAGGCCTGCTTTTCAACAAGAAACCTTGATCATTGCATCTTAGTATGCCACACTGTCACTCCATACCATACCATTGCTTCTCCATCAATACATAAATGGGTGTTAAGTAGAGAATAAATTCTCCACCACCAATATTTATATATTAACAGAAAATCAACAATATGATATATAACGAAGTACGATGTCAGACACACCATCCATTTAAACTTATGCTCTGGGTCTGAACGAAAGTCAAATCCGTGAAACCAACACGTACGTCTGGGCAATGACCTTGACCCATGAATTGGTAGCAAGTCAATTCGGGGTCTCGATCGTTGTCCATTCGAGGGAAGATTTACGGTCTTTATGCGTCGTCTTCTTACTTCAATCTTCATCGTCGTTTTGATTATTTGGAATGAGATTAACTCGGCCTTTCCAAATAATCTTCGTATATATATATATATTGGAAACTCTTCCTTATCGTTATTTCTAATTTATAACGATTATTTCCTATTCTATTTAATTGAAAATAATTAAATCTTTAATCAGCGACGATTCAGGTCAATGGCGATTCTGGTGCTATTTTCAATCAATTTTGATTTTCACATATCTCAAAATCTAACCGTTGGATCATAACATATCTTATATCGTTGGAAAGAATTTTCCGAGACGGTCCTAACGTTTTCAGTTTTGGGAAAATCCGACGGTTGGATCTTCCGGTATATTTGTTTAAAGATATGATTTCAAAACGCGAACTACCGCGCTTGATTCGATTAATTTTAATTATATTTATATATAAATATATAAATAAATCGTTTGTTCTCATTCTTATGTACATTTTCATTCTCTTATCTTTTCATTTCTCCATTTACATGAAAATGTAATTTATAATTAGACGATGAATCATTCCTTTTAATTTATTTCATATCTCTATAATTTACCTTAAAATGTAAATTATAATTCATCGTACTATTTATTCCCTTTCATCTTTCAATTATATTATGATTCTATTTACATATAAAATATTCATTCTCTTTTGAGTGCATTCATAATTTCAATTACATCTAAAATGTAATTTTATTTTACGATGTAATTTTATTTTACGATGTAGTTTTCCTTCCTAATTACATATAAAAACGAAATCTTTATTTACATGATACATCCTTTTTTATTTTATAAAATAAAAATGTAAACTATAATTTTTGCCACCTTCTTATTTTACTTACATTAAATAAAAGGTAAATTTCAACTACGGTGTAAATTCTTATATACATTACAAAAAAAATGCAATCTTTTCACTATGGTGCGTTTCCACTTTTTACATACATTAAAAATAATGTATATTTATCCTACGGTGTAAATTACCTCTTTTTTTTTAATTAACATTAAAATGATGTTCATTTTCTATGGTATAAATCTTTTTTATAATTACATTATAAAATAATGTAAATTAACATACAGTGAAATCCCATTATACTACATTATAAAATAATGTAATTTAAACCTACCGCGTAATTCTCTTAATATTAACATTAAAGATAATGTTAATTTAATCCTACAGTGAAATCCTTTTATTTTAACATTGAAAATAATGTTAAATCATCCTATGGTGTAATTCCTTTATATTAACATTAAAATAAATGTAAATTATCATACGGTGTAGTTCTTTTTATTACATTATAAAATAATGTAAATTATCATACAGTTGAATTTCTTTTTTTATTAACATTATAAAATAATGTAACTTATTCTACGGTCAAATTCTTTAAATATTAACATTATAAAATAATGTAACTTATTCTACGGTCAAATTCTTTAAATATTAACATTATAAAATAATGTAACTTATTCTACGGTCAAATTCTTTAAATGTTAACATTATAAAATAATGTAACTTATTCTACGGTCAAATTCTTTAAATATTAACATTGAAAATAAATGTTAATGTCATACGGTGGATTTTCTTTTATTAACATTAGAAATAAATGTTACTCATCCTACGATGTAATTTCTTTTTTATTTATAATATTAACATTGAAAAGGTTAATGACATCCTACGGTGTATTTTCATAATATTAACATTGAAAATGTTAATCACACATACGATGAAATAACTATTTAATTAACATTGAAAATGTTAATTTTTCATGCATTGTAAATTACTTATTATTAACACCAAGAATAATGTTAATTTCTCATACCATGCAAATTCTTATTTTTAACATTAACAAAAATGCTAAATTTGACATACGATGTAAATTCTTATTTGTAACATTAACAAAAATGTTAAATTTGACATACGATGTAAATTCTTATTTTTAACATTAACAAAAATGCTAAATTTGACATACGATGTAAATTCTTATTTTTAACATTAACAAAAATGCTAAATTTGACATACGATGTAAATTCTTATTTTTAACATTAACAAAAATGCTAAATTTGACATACGATGTAAATTCTTATTTTTAACATTAACAAAAATGCTAAATTTGACATACGATGTAAATTCTTATTTTTAACATTAACAAAAATGCTAAATTTGACATACGATGTAAATTCTTATTTTTAACATTAATGTTAAATTTGACATACGATGTTATGCATCTTTTAATTACATAGAAAAATGTAGTTTTTTTATTCATGTGGTGAGAATTCTTATCTAAATAACATATAAAAATGTTATTTTACTTTACATCGCAAAATTCATTCTTTTACTTACAATGCAAAAATATTCACTCTTATGTTTACAATGTAAAAATATCAACTTTTCATTTTGATAATGTAAAAATATCAACTTCTCTACTTTACAACGTAAAGATATTAATCTTTCTATTTTACAATGTAAAAATATTATCTCTTCTATTATACAATGCAAAAAGATTGTCTTTTTATTTACATCGTCGGATTTTCATCTTTTTGTTTTCAATATAAAAAGATTTGTCTTTTTATATTTGAAGTATAAAAAGATCGTCTTTTTTATTTATTTATTTACATGGTCAAATTTTCATCTTATTTTAATTTCACATAATAATATGTAAATTCCACCACAAGTCGCATTCCTATTTTATTTGCATCCCATAAAAAGTAAATTTTCATCACATCACATAACAGCAACATCCAACCATGACAACAAATCCAATTCCAATAATTAACATCAATGTAATTATAAGGTGATGTTTTAACTTGGCATATGTAAAATCAACGTAGCGTGATTAAACAAATAACCATAATTAATTATAATTAATTATTAATTCAGGTTTCTTCCCTAAATTTTCAGATCTAATATCATGCAATTCAGATCTAACAACATACGGGGTGAACAATTCGGATCTATGTTCTAAATATCATAACATATTAGATCTACGGTTAACAATCATGCAAATAATAATTTAATAAATTAAATTAAATTAAATTTAAAAATAAAATTCTCACCGTGTTTGGTCAGAGAAGAAGATTCAGGTTCGAACAGATTTGATGTTCGAGTTCAAAACAATTGAGGATCTGGGACAATTCTAATGCAAATTCATAGGAAAAATCAAAATCAGCTTTTTACAACTGGCTGTGTAACGCTTAAAAGCGTGGGGAAATCTGAAATAAAATCTACCTTAGAACGTTCAAAACTTCAAATTCGATTTTCTGGAGTTGTAGTTGACGAAACGACGAGCCGTTTGTTGGAGAAGGACCGGCTAGGAGAGGGCTATCTTCACCGGGAATTGGAGGAGGTGCGGCTCAACATGGGTGGCGCGGTGGGGGCGCAAAGGCCGCGGCTTTGGAGGGGTATGGTGGCTTCGACAGGGCACGGTTTGAGGTGATTCTTGTCGGAGAAGAAAGAGCTCGGGAAGAGCTTTGAAACGAGTACTCACACGCTAAATTTCATTGAAAAATGAGAGAGAAAACTGAGAATGAAGTTTTGAAGAGTGGTGGGTTCAAGTGGCGGCTGAAATGAGAAGAGGAAGGACGATGAACAGTAAATTTCGGGTTTTATAATATTATTTAGGTTTTCCTAATCACTATTTAATAATTTAATTAGCCCGTTAAGGCCCGTTTTGGTCCGAACTTTGATTTAGGTCTGCTTACTGTCGTTCTTAAGGTTTTGAGGCCTTCTGAACGCAATGGAACATGTTACAGGACCCAATTCCGAAATTTATTATGAGTTCTGGAATAATTATATTATTTTATTAATATTTTAATGTATACCATACATGAAAATTCACCGAGGTCACAAATTAACTTCAAAAATTCTCGAAAAATATATTTAGCTATGTTTTGATGCTGTGGACCTATGAAAATTAATTTCGTTCAATTCTGAGCCCATATGAATTTTTAAAGTCAAAAATTTGCCCGTTTACACTGAAAAATCAATTATAATTATATTTTAATTCTAAAAATTACCAAAAAATCATTTTTAGCTTTGTTTTGATGATAGAATCGAACAAAATTTATTTCGTTGAATTCTGAGACATTTTGAAAAATGGCTATTTTTGAGGCCAGTATATTTAATATTAAAAATACATTTTTAAACAAATAATTTTCGAAACTCGAAATATATAAGTGTTTATTATTTTTCAATGCAGAAACATCATTTCGAACTTAATGGAAGTGGTTTCGAGTCGAAATTCCTTTATATGCAAAAAGTAGCATTATTGACCTATGCAAATTACCTAGCGACCTTTCTAAAAATTGAATTGGCCATAACTTTTGATTTCCGCTATGAAATTTCGATTTTTCGGATTCGTTGGAAAGATATTTTTAAATAGATTCTAATATTTTTGGTTTCACTAAAATCTGTTAAATTATGCGTCCTGTACAGTCAGTCAAAGTTCAAGTTTGACTTTTCAAACTACCGCGCTATTTCTAACTCTTTTTATAATTAAAATTAATTTATTCATTCTAACTTCGATTTGAACCAAATTTGTGATCATTATTATTTAAAATAGATTATTCTAAATATCAAAAATCATTTAAAATCACTTAAAATAAATTTTAAATTGGTTCCAAAATTCAGGGTTGTTACAATCTCCCCCACTTAAAAACTTTTCGTCCTCGAAAAGGAAAAGAGAAATAGAAGAGTAGGAACTAACCTAGAGAACGTAGAATGTTTTAATTTCTAACTTCTTAGCCGTGTCGTTGGGAATAAAGCTCCTCAGTTCCAGTAGCGTCTTGCCTCCTTGCTCTATCTCTACTAGTTCTAGCGGCACGAGTACCCATTTTTAGTTAGTTCTGTACGATCAAGGGAAGAGTCAGAACAACTGTAATGGTGGTTCTAAGGGATAGAAAAGATCGAAGGATGAATGAAAAGATGACGAAAGTGACTGGCTATTATGTATCACATGATATGTCCGCCATAGAATATTGTGATTCTATGTAAACGAATTTGCTATAAATATGTTATATTCCAAAGCTAAGTGTAACCAAAGCTCTGATACCAACTGTGATGACCCCAAACCTCCACTAGGTGGAAGTAAGGAATAATCATATGGAATACAACATAAATATAACAATACATATCACTGATACAACATAGCAGAGGAAAACCATAGCATAATAACATTATAGCAGCGGAAATATAATGTCATAAACCATAGAATCCCAACAGTCACAAAATCCAAATTATTACATCAAGTTTGCAGAAATGAAAATAAGTTCCAACTCCCAAAATAAGCAGTACGAAATGAAACAAGTCTAATGACTGAACTTAAAGATAGAAAAATGCAATAGAAGTAAATGATATCTGTCCTCAAAGCTCCAAGTCATCACCTCTCCGCAAAAGCAAATCCAAGCAAAGATAATGAGCAACTCCAAGAAGACTCCAAGCAAAGAATGAACCTGTTTACTTGGCTGCCCGTGTAGAAAAGAGGGCACCCGAGTTTGCAAAAAGGTGAAACAAACTACGGGTCAGTCGTGGGACTGGTATGAGAATTCATAACTAGTTTAGTAATAACAATATGACAAATCCAAAGACCACGCCGCTAATGCGGAACGGGTTTACTCAATGGATTTTCGTGCATAATTTAAAGTGTCAGAACGTACAACATCGCAATGCTTTTTAGAAAAATGGAATCACCATAAGACTCAAGTCCCATCACACAATACAACGCACACCAGAGGATAGAGTTTTCCCTTATGGTGATTAAACATGCTAAATACGGCAAATACGAGTTTAATATTATTATTAGTGTATAATAAAACATTTCAAAATAAATGTATCAATCCTAGGAAACATAGTACCCCATCCTACTATATCTCCATACTAGTAATACAATCAAAACCGCAGGGTCGTATTTGGAATTTGGATTTCCATCTGAGTCAAGGCTAGGGAGGAGATCCTTACCGATTCGAGACACTCTAGCAATGCCCCAGGATTGGTACTCTGTCTAACCCTTGGATAGCTGCAGGGCCGGTCCACACTTACTTTTGTGGATTAGTTATGCCTGAACACACGCTTCCCGGTCCTTTTGGACCTACAATACGGCCAGTGGCGACCGCATAAACCGAGGCCTCGAACAATCCAACAACCACAATGAATAAATGCCAGCGCTGGTAGGTCCCTGACACCACTCTAGCTAGAAAGAAACGTGTGCACTCCCTGCGTTCCCTTCTCCCGTTTTAGACTCCGCCTGTGTGTGAGGCTCGTGAAGTCACGTCATACACAAAGCTATGCCTAAACAGGCTATGCTTTGATCATCCCACAAGGCCTGCTTTTCAACAAGAAACCTTGATCATTGCATCTTAGTATGCCACACTGTCACTCCATACCATACCATTGCTTCTCCTCAATACATAAATGGGTGTTAAGTAGAGAATAAATTCTCCACCACTAATATTTATATATTAACATAAAATCAACAATATGATATATAACGAAGTACGATGTCAGACACACCATCCATTTAAACTTATGCTCTGGTCTGAACGAAAGTCAAATCCGTGAAACCAACACGTACGTCTGGGCAATGACCTTGACCCATGAATTGGTAGCAAGTCAATTCAGGGTCTCGATCGCTGTCCATTCGAGGGAAGATTTACGGTCTTCATGCGTCGTCTTCTTACTTCGATCTTCATCGTCGTTTTGATTATTTGGAATGAGATTAACTCGGCCTTTCCAAATAATCTTCGTATATATATATATATATTGGAAACTCTTCCTTATCGTTATTTCTAATTTATAACGATTATTTCCTATTCTATTTAATTGAAAATAATTAAATCTTTAATCAGCGACGATTCAGGTCAATGGCGATTCTGGTGCTATTTTCAATCAATTTTGATTTTCACATATCTAAAAATCTAACCGTTGGATCATAACATATCTTATATCGTTGGAAAGAATTTTCCGAGACGGTCCTAACGTTTTCAGTTTTGGGAAAATCCGACGGTTGGATCTTCCGGTATATTCGTTTAAAGATATGATTTCAAAACGCGAACTACCGCGCTTGATTCGATTAATTTTAATTATATTTATATATAAATATATAAATAAATCGTTTGTTCTCATTCTTATGTACATTTTCATTCTCTTATCTTTTCATTTCTCCATTTACATGAAAATGTAATTTATAATTAGACGATGAATCATTCCTTTTAATTTATTTCATATCTCTATAATTTACCTTAAAATGTAAATTATAATTCATCGTACTATTTATTCCCTTTCATCTTTCAATTATATTATGATTCTGTTTACATATAAAATATTCATTCTCTTTTGAGTGCATTCATAATTTCAATTACATCTAAAATGTAATTTTATTTTACGATGTAATTTTATTTTACGATGTAGTTTTCCTTCCTAATTACATATAAAAACGAAATCTTTATTTACATGATACATCCTTATTTATTTTATAAAATAAAAATGTAAACTATCATTTTTGCCACCTTCTTATTTTACTTACATTAAATAAAAGGTAAATTTCACCTACGGTGTAAATTCTTATATACATTACAAAAAAAAAATGCAATCTTTTCCCTATGGTGCGTTTCCTCTTTTTACATACATTAAAAATAATGTATATTTATCCTACGGTGTAAATTACCTCTTTTTTTTTTAATTAACATTAAAATGATGTTCATTTTCTATGGTATAAATCTTTTTTATAATTACATTATAAAATAATGTAAATTAACATACAGTGAAATCCCATTATACTACATTATAAAATAATGTAATTTAAACCTACCGCGTAATTCTCTTAATATTAACATTAAAGATAATGTTAATTTAATCCTACAGTGAAATCCTTTTATTTTAACATTGAAAATAATGTTAAATCATCCTATGGTGTAATTCCTTTATATTAACATTAAAATAAATGTAAATTATCATACGGTGTAGTTCTTTTTATTACATTATAAAATAATGTAAATTATCATACAGTTGAATTTCTTTTTTTATTAACATTATAAAATAATGTAACTTATTCTACGGTCAAATTCTTTAAATATTAACATTATAAAATAATGTAACTTATTCTACGGTCAAATTCTTTAAATATTAAAATTATAAAATAATGTAACTTATTCTACGGTCAAATTCTTTAAATGTTAACATTATAAAATAATGTAACTTATTCTACGGTCAAATTCTTTAAATATTAACATTGAAAATAAATGTTAATGTCATACGGTGGATTTTCTTTTATTAACATTAGAAATAAATGCTACTCATCCTACGATGTAATTTCTTTTTTATTTATAATATTAACATTGAAAAGGTTAATGACATCCTACGGTGTATTTTCATAATATTAACATTGAAAATGTTAATTACACATACGATGAAATAACTATTTAATTAACATTGAAAATGTTAATTTTTCATGCATTGTAAATTACTTATTATTAACACCAAGAATAATGTTAATTTCTCATACCATGTAAATTCTTATTTTTAACATTAACAAAAATGCTAAATTTGACATACGATGTAAATTCTTATTTTTAACATTAACAAAAATGTTAAATTTGACATACGATGTAAATTCTTATTTTTAACATTAACAAAAATGCTAAATTTGACATACGATGTAAATTCTTATTTTTAACATTAACAAAAATGTTAAATTTGACATACGATGTAAATTCTTATTTTTAACATTAACAAAAATGCTAAATTTGACATACGATGTAAATTCTTATTTTTAACATTAACAAAAATGCTAAATTTGACATACGATGTAAATTCTTATTTTTAACATTAACAAAAATGCTAAATTTGACATACGATGTAAATTCTTATTTTTAACATTAACAAAAATGCTAAATTTGACATACGATGTAAATTCTTATTTTTAACATTAACAAAAATGTTAAATTTGACATACGATGTAAATGCATCTTTTAATTACATAGAAAAATGTAGTTTTTTTATTCATGTGGTGAGAATTCTTATCTAAATAACATATAAAAATGTTATTTTACTTTACATCGCAAAATTCATTCTTTTACTTACAATGCAAAAATATTCACTTTTATGTTTACAATGTAAAGATATCAACTTTTCATTTTGATAATGTAAAAATATCAACTTCTCTACTTTACAACGTAAAGATATTAATCTTTCTATTTTACAATGTAAAAATATTATCTCTTCTATTATACAATGCAAAAAGATTGTCTTTTTTATTTACATCGTCGGATTTTCATCTTTTTGTTTTCAATATAAAAAGATTTGTCTTTTTATATTTGAAGTATAAAAAGATCGTCTTTTTATTTATTTATTTACATGGTCAAATTTTCATCTTATTTTAATTTCACATAATAATATGTAAATTCCACCACAAGTCGCATTCCTATTTTATTTGCATCCCATAAAAAGTAAATTTTCATCACATCACATAACAGCAACATCCAACCATGACAACAAATCCAATTCCAATAATTAACATCAATGTAATTATAAGGTGATGTTTTAACTTGGCATAAGTAAAATCAACGTAGCGTGATTAAACAAATAACCATAATTAATTATAATTAATTATTAATTCAGGTTTCTTCCCTAAATTTTCAGATCTAATATCATGCAATTCAGATCTAACAACATACGGGGTGAACAATTCGGATCTATGTTCTAAATATCATAACATATTAGATCTACGGTTAACAATCATGCAAATAATAATTTAATAAATTAAATTAAATTTAATTTAAAAATAAAATTCTCACCGTGTTTGGTCAGAGAAGAAGATTCAGGTTCGAACAGATTTGATGTTCGAGTTCAAAACAATTGCGGATCTGGGACAATTCTAATGCAAATTCATAGGAAAAATCAAAATCAGCTTTTTACAACTGGCTGTGTAACGCTTAAAAGCGTGGGGAAATCTGAAATAAAATCTACCTTAGAACTTTCAAAACTTCAAATTCGATTTTCTGGAGTTGTAGTTGACGAAACGACGAGCCGTTTGTTAGAGAAGGACCGGCTAGGAAAGGGCTATCTTCACCGGGAATCGGAGGAGGTGCGGCTCTACATGGGTGGCGCGGTGGGGGCGCAAAGGCCGCGACTTTGTAGGGGTATGGTGGCTTCGACAGGGCACGGTTTGAGGTGATTCTTGTCGGAGAAGAAAGAGCTCGGGAAGAGCTTCGAAACGAGTACTCACACGCTAAATTTCGTTGAAAAATGAGAGAGAAAACTGAGAATGAAGTTTTGAAGAGTGGTGGGTTCAAGTGGCGGCTGAAATGAGAAGAGGAAGGACGATGAACAGTAAATTTCGGGTTTTATAATATTATTTAGCTTTTCCTAATCATTATTTAATAATTTAATTAGCCTGTTAAGGCCCGTTTTGGTCTGAACTCCGATTTAGGCCTGCTTACTGTCGTTCTTAAGGTTTTGAGGCCTTCTGAACGCAATGGAACATGTTACAGGACCCAATTCCGAAATTTATTATGAGTTCTGGAATAATTATATTATTTTATTAATATTTTAATGTATACCGTACATGAAAATTCACCGAGGTCACAAATTAACTTCAAAAATTCTCGAAAAATATATTTAGCTATGTTTTGATGCTGTAGACCTATGAAAATTAATTTCGTTCAATTCTGAGCCCGTATGAATTTTTAATGAATTTTTAAAGTCAAAAATTTGCCCGTTTACACTGAAAAATCAATTATAATTATATTTTAATTCTAAAAATTACCAAAAAATCATTTTTAGCTTTGTTTTGATGATACGAATCGAACAAAATTTATTTCGTTGAATTCTGAGACATTTTGAAAAATGGCTATTTTTAAGGCCAGTATATTTAATATTAAAAATACATTTTTAAACAAATAATTTTCGAAACTCGAAATATATAAGTGTTTACTGTTTTTCAATGCAGAAACATCATTTCGAACTCAATGGAAGTGGTTTCGAGTCGAAATTCCTTTATATGCAAAAAGTAGCATTATTGACCTATGCAAATTACCTAGCGACCTTTCTAAAAATTGAATTGGCCATAACTTTTGATTTCCGCTATGAAATTTCGATTTTTCGGATTCGTTGGAAATATATTTTTAAATAGATTCTAATATTTTTGGTTTCACTAAAATCTGTTAAATTATGCGTCCTGTACAGTCAGTCAAAGTTCAAGTTTGACTTTTCAAACTACCGCGCTATTTCTAACTCTTTTTATAATTAAAATTAATTTATTCATTCTAACTTCGATTTGAACCAAATTTGTGATCATTATTATTTAAAATAGATTATTCTAAATATCAAAACTCATTTAAAATCACTTAAAATAAATTATAAATTGGCCCCAAAATTCAGGGTTGTTACAGAGACGAATTACAGGGTTTGTAATTCGAGGAAATCTGGTTTTGGGGATAAAAACCAGTGCAGGGTTTTGAGCGTAGGGTTAAGAACAGTTGGGAGCGAGTGTCGCGAGTTTACAGGGGATTGTAAGCGTAGAGATTGTTTTAACTCCTAGTAGAAACCTTGGGGAATGCAGCAGTAGGCAGGGTTTTGCCGAAGCTGGGTATATCTGTGTGTTATTTATTTTCCGCATTTATTCTGATTATTATCTGTGCTGTTTTTATTTAATTATTCTACAAAAATCTGCGATAAACCCTATTCACCCCCCCCTCTAGGGTTAATTTAGATCCTACAGTGAAGTTAAAGACGGTGAAAGCACAATGGAGTTAAGCTCAGGGAAATGCGACTCAGAAGATTGAAGACTAGATACGCGCATCATATCTCTTTTTAAGAGTATATCCTCGATCCCTCTTTTCCTGTAGAGCTTATTTGCATGCGATCTTTTAAGTATAACCTCTCGGTCCTATTCTCAATCCTATTTCTGTAGCAAACCCCATAGGGAGTATGACTTATATGTTAGTAATACATGTTGGGGCTTGAGGGTGTCCGTTGGGTTGAGTAATTCTTTAGGTGTCAGCCGGATGTTGATTTCGGTCTTCGGGTTGGTGCTTAGGGAGATCTTCTCCTAATCAGTATATATGTGACATAGATTTCCAGTTCTGACCTTGCATAATGGGCACAAAGTTTTTACTTGCTTCTATCGTTCGACTATATCTTTAGGTAGGAACAATTGGGTGTAAACGTGTGTTTGAGACATGTTATGATTGATGGTTGCAAGTGGTTGCAAGCGGTTGCTAGTGGTTGCTCGTGGATGCATATACACGCACATTAGACACTAGATTGGCTCCGTCACCTTTCGTATTGCATACGCATGAGTGTTTATACTTGTTTATAGATGAATCTGAATGTATTATCATGTGGATGTTGCATATGGATGGATGTTTTTGCACACATATATGTTTATGTGACTAGGACTATTTGCATACATGTTGGATTCATGGCACTAAACATATTTTGCATTAAGAAGATCAATCAGGCCTGATCATCTGCATTAGATAAGGAACATATACACACACTTTCTGCATATGTTCATATAGCATTAGAAATCGTTTAAGGACAATGACTGCTTGTGTATGATGGTTGAGTAGATGGTTGACTGGATGATAGGATGCATTCTTCTTAACTTGAAGATTTCGGGGACGAAATCCTTCAAGGAGGGGAGAATGTAACAACCTGAATTTTAATATCATGTTAAAACAAGAAATCAAGGTATAATTAATTTTTAAAATGAGAATCAAGGGAAACGGGTTGCGCCATTGCGTTCGTCTCGGAATTCTACATGAAATAGAGTCCGAGTTCTCGAAAATCGGAGTCCGGATGAAGAAGTTATGGCCTGTAGAAGATTCAACAAATTTTAGGCAGCACAGGACCAGGCAGGTCGACCTCGGGTCGATCTGGGGGCTAGGTCGACCACGTGGTCGACCTACCCCCCCCCCCCCAGGTCGACCTCCCCCTTTACAGGTCGACCTGGTCGGCCTGTTTTGACCCAGAACCCATTTTTGAAGCCTAAGACGTGTTTTGATGGTCCGGATTGATTCTAGGGTTAATCTAAGGGCCTAAACTAGTTGCTACACCTATAAAAACACCCTTAGACCTAACCTAATTCACAACAAATCATTCTTACACCAAAATCCTGTTGAACTCCCTCTTGAACCATGGCCGCCGCCTCCAAGTCAAAGTACAAGCATTTAAACTCAAATCAATTCAAATATTAAGACTTCTACAACAATTCAAGATAGTAAATCAACAACGCTGCAACATTTCTACAAAAATTCAGTTCTTAATTCGCAATCCATGCTCTGTAAGTGCTAGTTACTTTTAGATTTAAATATTTAATTATAATATGGACATGAAATAAAGTGGAATCGGATCTAAGTATGTTTATCGATTCAGACCTATTTCTGTTGCTTCTTGAATCTTGAGTTTTGAGACTTGTCTATCTTTATTCTCATGCCAAGTTTATGATCTATTCAGCAATTTTCTTGATTCATAATGATGTTATCATCAAGTTGTAATCTTTATGCCTATCATGATGATTTGTGTTGTTTTCTTTCTGATCTTGTTCTTATTGCAACTTCTACCTCCCCCTATTTATTTTCTTTTGATGAACCTTGGTCAATTTCGGACCTAGGCCTGAACTACGATATACGTGCGATTGAATACAGGGAAATATTGGGATATTGCCTATTTGGATATATGTGTTTGGTGTAATTGATGGCATAACATAAAAATTGGATATTTGGGTATTAGTACCATTAACATGAAATTGAATATTTGGGTATTGTCATTATAATGGTAATCGCAAGAATGGGGATTAGCGTATATAATTTGACATGGATCTTGATATATGTAATTTGACATAGATCTTGATATATGTAATTTGGCTAGAACTTGTTATGGGTAAGTTGGTGCAAACGTGGTATACATGTAATTTTGGGTATAAAACTTGATCTATGTAAATTGAGCATAGCTTTGTAAACATGTAAATCATGAAACTTGTTATATGGGTAAATTGGCATAAAATTGGCATACATGTAAAACGGCATGAATTGAACATATGTAAATTTGGTATGAATTGGGCATATGTAAAATTGACATGTAATCTAGAACTTGGGCATATGTTAATTATGTAAAATTTGGAGTAGAAACATATATGATAATTTATGACTTGGAGAAAGTTTAATATGAACGCGCCTAAGTTGGGTTTTGGGTAGTTGGTATGTATAAAAGGCTATAACTTGGCATAACCTTATGGTGAATTATGATAATAATTCGGGAATACGTTTTGGGGGCAAAACGTGAATTATGAACTTGATAATTGGCATATAACTGGAAATATGAACGTGGTTGGAACATGAACATTTCTATATGTTAAACACATGAACTAATATTGGGGTTTTGGGTGGAATACGACCATTAATGAACCTTTGACACGAGGTTAGACTCAGTTTGTGGTGTAAATCTGCCCGGAACCGCCCGGCAAATCCAGTAGCCACAAAGTGCCAGTCTAATGTGAGAGGTCGAAGGCCAAATTATAGGCGTAATGGTTTATGACACGAGGTTAGACTCAGTTTGTGGTGTAAATCTGCCCGGAACTGCTCGGCAAATCCAGTGGCCACAAAATGCACGGTCTAATGTGAGAAGTCATGATTAGTTCGTCATAATGAATGAATTAAGGAATACTAACCATAATAAGACGTGGGTATGATTAGAGGGTTAGGTGGGATGACATGGAAATTTGACATGTAAATGTGGACCTAACCGGTATGAGTTAAGAATGCGTAAAACTTATAAGTGTAGGCTTAACCAACATAACAGTTAATCAGACCAATGGGTGGGTTAAGTAATATGACTAGACTAATGACACTTAACCAATATAACATGACACGTGGCAGGGTTAAGTCAACTTGAACATATAGATAATACTTAACCAACTTAGCATGATATGTGGGCGGGTTAAGTCATGAACTACTTGAAAACACTTAACCAATTTGATATGCTAAGATAGCGGGGTTAAGTTATGAATCACTAGACAGCACTTAACCAACTTGACAAGAAACGTGGGCGGGTTAAGCCATGAATTATTTGAACTACTTAACCAATGCAATCTGACGAATGGGAGGGTTAAGTTAAATGGGTTGGTTTAACTTGAATGGGTTGATAACACCCAACCGATATAACCTGATGTGTGGTAGGGTTAAGTAAATACACGAGGGTAACATTAAACCATTATAAAATGGCTAGTGGATGAGGTTGAGTTAACATACACTTAACCAATCTAACGTGAGGTGTGGTAAGGGTTAAGTTAACACGGGGGAGAACGCTTAACCGATATAGACATGCGATAGGGTTAAGTAACACAAGAGAGAACACTTAACCACGGTATAATGATGGGGGGTGGGGTTAAGTTAAATAGATAACATTTAACCAACCTATGGGGTATATGAATAGACCCTGGGAAAATCCTAGTAGCGGGACCCGTTTCAGCAGTAACCCACATTAGGTATCAACGGTACCCTGAGCTAGGCAGGGTGGGGCACGATTACTGGGCTGATTGTAAGCGGTCAAAACGGCGGCAGGGGATGCAGCGGTGCAGGTTCCGATGGATTATGGGCATGCACGTATTCCGGAGTGGAAAATTTAGCCACTGGCCATCAGTAGATATAAAGATGTGCATCAAAAAGGATATCGGGGTTGCCATCCTAGGGATTGATACACCCTAGGGTGGGACCAGCACAGGTATCTACAAGTAGGGGGCCGCAAGAACTAGTTCGAGTAGGAGCCGATCGATTAGGGTAGTAAGGATACATCTAACACATTCATGGTAATTGGGCTAGTTGAGGGGAAAAAAATCCTCATATTAGATGTAGTCCTGAAGGCTACCACAACTACGGGGTTGGGATAACCTTAGTATATAACACATGTGAGACATTGTAAGTAAGAGTCGATCAAATAGGTACGGTGGGGACATGAAACTGTTAATATGAAGGGTGGGACCCTCATCGTGGGATATATACCTATGAAACTATCATGCGGGTTATGGGGGATCACTTATCTTGTAATTATAACCAAGTAAACTAATTGGAACGCTAGTTAGGTGGTGCAGAGAATATAGAAAATCAAGGAAAATAGGATAATGGTGAAGCTTAGAAATCTTGCGATGTTATAGAAACCTTGCGATGCGATACTTGGTAGGAACTTTGTAATGCTACTCTTGATAGGAAGTATGGGATGTTATACTTGATTCGTCGTGCCTGTAACTTACCTTGTCATCATGCTCATGTTTACTTTCAGTTTATTCATGCCATATTATCTTTACCTGTTTTTATGCTGAAAGTCACTAGGACTTACTCAGTCTTTATGACTGACCCAGTTTGTTTCGCCTCTTTTTCTTTCGTCCCCCCCCCCCCCGATTCACGGGGTGGGAAAACAGCTTAGTTCGGATCTTACCAAGCTCCAAGGTTCTTTCATGAACTGCTTGGATTTCTCTTGGCTATGGCTTGCTTTGCTTTATTGGGGAATACTACAATTTATTTTTATGCTTCTTTGTTTTTGAGCAAGACAGATATTTTGGCTATGTAATTGGGTATTGGAAGTTGATGGGCTTTTATTGTAAACAATTATATTTAATAAATGAATTGAAGTACTTCTACTTTACTTTCCACTGTTTTATATACGTCTGTCTTGTAATATTTCTGTTCCAGTACCCATAATGCTTCATTGAAGTTAAGGCATTCCCTTTGTGAGTGACCTTAATGGATGTGGGGTGTTACACTAATGCTTGATACCTTTTCTTGCCAAAAGAATAACCAATGAACACACATGGTTTTGCTCGAGGTTGAAATTTATCTCTTCCTTGAGATATGGTAGGGACAAAACAATGGCAGCCAAATATCTTTAAAAAATAATAATTTGGTGATTTGTTGAAAATTTGAAAATAGGGAGAATTAAATTTAAGAGATGGTAATGGTGTTCGATTTATGAGATAAGTGGCAGTTAGTATACATTCTCCCCCTAAATTGTAAAGATAAGTTGGATTGAAAAAATAAAGATCTAGCAACTTCAAGAAAATGTTTGTGTTTTCTTTCAACTATTCCATTTTGTTGAGGAGTGTATGCACAAGAAGTTTGATGATTTATGCCATTTAAAGCATAGAATTTTAAAGCTTTAAATCCACAAAATTCTGCTGCATTGTCAGACCTTATGATTTTGATTTTGGATTGAAATTTTATAAAATTAAGGGTGTGAAAATTCTATAAAACAGTGAGTGAATCACTTTTAGAGGACATGAAAAAAGTCCATGTGCATCTAGTGTTATCATCTACAATGTTTAATAAATATCCAAAACCATTGTGAGTAATATGTTTATAAGGACCCCAAGTATCAATGTGTATAAGATCAAATGGTTTAGCAGCTTCAGTTATGTAAGTGGGAAAAGAATTTCGGTGTTTTTCGGTGTTGTTTGGCTTATGGACAGATTTTGCATAAATGAGAAGGTTTGGTAGAAGAGTCAAAAATATTTATGTGTCTAAGTTGAACAAAAGGTATATGACTAAGTCTACAATGCCCTAACTCAAGACTGTTATTTTTAAGAGCAACAGAGGAAGCAAAAGACAATGCAATTTCATTCATGTGATGTGTTACAGATGAGTTTACCATTGAAACGTCATTTGCAACATTATTGTCTAAAAACTTATTTGAAACTGAAGGAGCAGTAGAAACAGACATACAAGTATTGTCAATGCTAACAATGTAAAGACCTTTAGTCTCACTGCCAATCAAAATTAGCTTCTTCATCGAAGGGTCCAGAAGGAAACAAAATTGACGAGTGAGAAGAACATTAATGTTCTTGCTTGTTATGAGTTTCCGTATAGAAACAAGGTTGAAACAAATTTTTGGTACATGTAAAACATTGTTCAAGATTAATGAAGCAAAGAGAATAATTGTACCAGAACGTAAGACATGGAATGTTTTACCATTTGGCATAGTGATAAGTATTGGCTTAGGCAAAAAAGAATAAAGAATAAACAAATTAAGTTGAGGAGTCATACGGTCAGTTGCTCCACTGTCAATGATCCAAAAAGGTTTAGTTTCTGAAGAAATAAAGCAAAAATTCTTACTAGCAAAAAATGTCGTTGAATCAGGTGGAGCAGCAATATTGTTCTTCAGCAAGGCTAATAGTTAATTGCATTGTTCATTAGTAAATCTAGATTGAGTGGTCACCACAGGTGAGGCTTTTGAAGATGATGCAGCAGCTGCAGCATGAAGACCTTTTCTTGGTGGGTATCCATGCTTCTTCTAGCATGTCTCTGTAGTATGTCCTCCAAGCAAGCAATAATCACAGAACATAGTATGACGATGTAATTTCCAACTAGTGCCAATTGTATGGCCATAAGTTTTACAATGATCACTGTAACGACCTGCATTCTACGTATCGGAGGATCGTAGAATATTTATTTTATTTTCATACAAAGTCATATGGTCGTGTAACTTTGGAAAACAACTACTAGGGTCATTTCCCACATTCACGATTTTTGCCAAATTTTAAATGGCTGTTATGCCCCTTGGCGAATCTTGTTTCGCCTATAACTTTTGATTGGTAAGAGTTTTAACCTGAAATCACTTCCATTGGATTCAGATGATGATTCACCTTTCTGTGGATTGGTCACACTAATCAAACGGACTTACCATTGGGGAGATATGGCTGAAATACGGTTTGGAAGATGACAAACTACACAACTGGGCTTAACAGGGTGGTTAGCAACTAGGCCCACAAGCCATTTCGGGATTAAGGTTATGGAAGGGCTGAAAGGAGTTGGAGAATCATCTCCTTTCATTTTTCTAGCCGCTAGAAACATTCCTCTAACCCTAATCATGGCCTTCATCTTCCAAATCTCCCTCTAATTGCTTTCTAATCACTAATTGATCAAATCTACATCAAATCAAGTCGAATTAACACCAAAATCAGAGTTGGAGCTACTGCACTATATAAGAATCTGTGCCATACCAATATAAGTTTCAGATCTAACATTCATTTGTGGCTAAGGTGAGTGATTTACACGTTTATTCACTAATTATGGCTAATTAGGGGTGGTTAGTGGTAATTAGCTAAATTGTACATCTAAAACTTCTGGAAAAATATGTGAAAATTCTAAAACATTATTTTATGTCGCTGGTATAAATTTGGGTTAATTTGGATTAAGTTTGCTAATCATATGGTCAAATATGGTTAAGGGGGAAATCATGGTTTTGAGTATATTTAGTCTAAAATAACCTATATGTTTCAAGTTTTAAACTTTTTGATTGAACCTATATGTTGCTACTGTTGTTTGGAATAATTTATGATTGCATAGGAAAGTTAAAATGGATGAAAATGCATTCGTATGGTGAAACTAGCTTGCTGGAAAGGGACAGCATGGTCGGTTCGTGACTCAGTTACACGAACAGGGTCGTAAGCCGCAAACCGCGAGCCGTGATGGGGGGACGAACCGCGATCCTGTCTGGGGAGAACTGTGACCCGTGCCAGGGGACAAACCGTAACCCGTGCTAGGGGAGAACTGTGAGCCATGAGCCGAAGGGGTGATCACGAGACGGTTTCCAAACCTAGACAGCAAATGAACCAATGATAACCAAACCAGACTCAAGCTTCTACCGCGCGACGACGATCGTGAACTCTTCCGAAGACCAACTTCGATTCGACTAAAACCCAAGATGAAAAGGAGGTCCAAATGAGAAGTTATGGATTAGGATCCAAATGGTGATCGACGAGTTAACTTATAAAGTTGGGCTTTGCTGCTGGACGTGTGCAAAGGGGTTATCGATATCTATAACTTTGGTTCATTAATGAGGGTAGGGGTATTGACTATGGACCATTGCAGTAGGGTCAAAAGTTGTATGGAGTTGGACTCCATCAAGGCCCCAAAGGGAAAGTGGATGTAGTGATAGTTTTGAAAGTTGGACTCCGTCATGGCCCCGACGGATCTGGTGATCAAAGCGGTGGATATCGTATGCTTTACGCATTGAGTGCGAGATGTGAGGATGATTGCTATGTTTGATGTTTGCTATCACCATGACGCTCACACTCCCATTTTTACACTATATGTTTGTGTTACCTTAGAGTATTGTACATCTTGTTGTGCTAACTCTTTGGTTGCAGGTCCAAGTCAGGTATGATTTCTTATACCTGTTATTGCTCTATTTAGTGATATAGATTTGGTATCGCTCATAACAAACTTTCGCCTACCCAGAGTTTTATGTCTCTTCTTATTACTCTTGGTGCTCCCATACGAGCAGACAAGGGACATGTTAGGTGGTTATGCACGAGTAGCCGTCCGGAGACGAGCAGGAGGCTTCCACATACTATATACGTATATTCTCCCTGTGTTGTTGCTAGTTACTGCTTTAGGCATTAGTAGTGTAACTTTTTTATTTCTTTTTTAGAGACAGTATTTTGAAGTTGTAATAATGGTTTGGATCATAAGATGTATTTTAGATTCCGCTACTCTAATGGATATGGTTTAGTTTTTAGCTTATGCACTGTCTATCCTGTTTTATATCAAGTTATGTTATTATCATATTTTATTCCATGTGCTATGAGGTATACTACAGGTTCTTGGTGATTCATAGTTTCAAATCCCTTTCTTTTAACGACCGTCCCGTGCTAGCCGTACAATGGCACAAAGTATTTTGGGGAAACGCCTAATGGTGCAGGGCGGCCGTCACACTTGGTGTCAGAGCCAGGTTGCATAGTTTAACCTAGGGGAAGACATCAGGGAGAGATAGTATACGTATATAGGAGCGCATATTTTTGATATTTTGGTTTTCAAAAACTATATATATACTATTAGTATATCTAAGGATGAAGTCGTACTGCACGGGCAACACTAAGGAGATGGTTAATTGTTTTCTCTTTACAGATTGAACGATGAGCCGAAATATGAGGAGTACGGGTTCAGGAGCCAACAATGGGAATGCCCCTGAAATAAGGATGATGTTTACTGCCTTTATGTGAGAGATGCTCATGAAGCAGTTCTTCATGCTGCTAACGGTGGTGGTGCAGTAGTGCAGGCGCCTGGAGCCGATTTCGCCAAGATAAACAAGGATTACACTAGTCATAGTGGGAAGTCGTTCCATGGAACGGAATCGGCTATGATGGTTCAAGATTGGATGGATAGTTGTGAGCGCATCTTCGAGGATTTGAGGATCGATGATGAAATGAAGAGGAAGCTAGCATTACGTCAGCTTCAAGGATGGGCAATGAATTGGTGGAATGCCATTAAAGCTGCTACTCCTGAGGATCAAGTTACTTGGAATGATTTTAAGACTCGCTTCAGTGACAAGTTCATTCCAGCTTCTCATAAATAAGAATTGTTTATGAAGTTTTTGGAGCTTAAGCAGAATGGTAGGGCAGTCTTGGAATATATTGCTGAATTCGATACCTTATCGAAATATGGATTATCTATTATCGATACTGCTGAGATGAAGAACAAGAAGTTCATAACTGGCCTAGATAAGTAATTAGGGGAAAGGTTGATAAATCATATAAATGAGACTTTCAAATCAGTTGTTGGAAAGGCATTGAGATCAAAGAGCCTTTACCCTAAGCCAAAGACTGAGGTCGTTGTTACATCTACAGAGGAGCCGAAACCGGTGGCAAGCGGTGAAGGTAATAAGAATTCCCAGAATAAGAGAAAACAGAACCAAACCAAGGATGGTCAGAAAAAGAATAATAAGAAAGATATCGAGTGCTTTAGCTATGGCAAGAAGGGCCACTATGCCAGAGATTGTCAAGCAAAGACAGCGGACAGGAAGTGCTTCAATTGCGGCCAAGTGGGACATCACAAGGATAAATGCCCACAACCACCTAAGGAGAAGCAGATCGTGAAAGCATATGCTATCAACGTTGTTCCTTCTTCATCGAATGCCCCAACAGTTGCGGAGAAGGTAAAGGGTGTCATTATCCAAGGTATGCTTTCTTTTTATGATGTTCCTATTCGAGGACAACTTGATACTGGGGCTTCCCATTCCTTCATATCTAGTTACCTGGTAGATAGGTTGGAATTGGAACCCGAGATTGTCGATAGATCTTTGGTTGTGACGAATTCGATCGGTGGTTCGACTAGCCTTTATATGATTTGTCGTAATTTGTTCTTAATGAGTCATGGATGTGTGTTTGCTTGTGATCGCTTTGTTTTGGTCTTTACTGGGTTTGGCATTATTTTGGGAGTCGATTGGCTCCAAAGGTATGGGGTGGTGGTAGATGTGAGGGGTCTTCGGTGACCATTAGAGCGGATGATGGGCGGAGGGTGGTATTGGGTTGTCTATCTAGTGATGGGCTGATGGCTAGTTTTCTAAATTCCTCCGACATCCCGCATGATGAGTTATCAGATGTGCCTTTTGTTGGCAAGTATCCGGACATCTTTGGGGAAGTGACCTGACTTCCACCACACCGGGTGATTTATTTCAGATTGATTTTGTGAACGATGTCAGAGCGATAGTGATTCCACTTCGTCGTACGGCGCTAAGGGAGCAGCGAGAGCTCGAGGTGCAAGTAGGCGTTCTTTTGAAGAAGGGATTTGTCCAAAGAAGTGTTTCCGAGTGGGGAGAACATGTTGTATTTGCTACTAAGGACGATGGTTCCCTTTGCTTATATGTGGATTACTGCAAGTTGAACAAGGTGACTAGGAAGAATAAGTATCCTCTTCCACGGATAGATGATTTGTTTGATAAAATGAATGGAGCAAGAGTGTTTTCCCAATTAGATTTCACAACAGAATTTCATCAACTCCGAGAAGTAGCTGAGAGTATACCTAAAATGGTATTTCGGACGCCGTCTGGATTCTATGAGTAGTTGGTCATGCCATTCGGATTGACCAATGCACCCGCATATTTCGCGGATCTTATAAATAGGGTTTTCAGAGGTCAGTTAAATAAGTTTGTTCTTGTGTTCATGGACGATATCCTGGTTTACTAGAGGACAGAGGAAGAACACAAGGGACATTTTAGGACAGTGATGGAGATGTTGAGGAAGCACTAATTGAAAGAAAAATTTCTAAGTGTCACTTCTAGAGGAGGGAAGTGAGGTTCTTGGGCCATGTAATTTCAGAGAATGGTATTGTCGTAGATCCTGCGAAAGTTGCTATGGTGCAAGATTGGTATATGCCCAAGAATGCAGCGAGCGTGAGAAGTTTCTTGGGGTTAGCTAGATATTATCGTAAGTTTATCCAAGACTTCTCCAAGATAGCGATGCCGTTAACTCAATTAACCAAAAAGAATCAAGCTTTTGCTTAGGACAAAAGGTGTGAGAATGCATTTAAGAGTCTAAAGAAGAAGCTAACGTGTGCACCAGCGTTAGTTATTCCTAAGGGAACGAAGAGATGACGGTATACACGGATGCCCGTGGTACCGGACTAGGTGTTGTACTGATGCGAGGGGGTTGGGTTGTAGCTTATGCTAGTCGGCAACTGAAACCGTATGAGAAAAGGTATCCTACCTATGATTTAGAATTGGCAGCGATCGTGTTCGCGTTGAAGATGTGGAGAGGCTATGTCTTGGGAGAAAGATTTGAATTGTTTTCCGATCATAAGTTACTAAAGTATCTTTTCTCTCAAAAGGATTTAAATCTTCATCAGCAAAGATGGTTAGAGTTCTTGGCTTTATATGATTTCAATATCACATACACACCCGGGTAGGGAAATGTGGTAGCTGGTGCATTGAGTAGGAGACATGCCAGTTTGGGGGATATGTTTCTGGAATGGAAGCAACTGGAGTATATCGCAGGATATGATTTCAGACCTAAGTGTGAGTTAGATCCACAGATGTTAGCAAGTTTAACGACCGTACTGACTTTGATTGAGCGGATCGGTTCCAGTTAGTGGGTTGATCCTAACCTATTGGAAATCATCTCCAAGGTAGAGATGGGTATCGACAGTGAGGAAATGAACAAGTATGGACTTGATCGAGAGGGATGTCTTTGAAAGAATGGGAGACTGGTTGTACCCAACGTTAATGGATTGAGGGATAAAGTGCTTAGAGAGTGCCATCACTCGAAACTGATTATACATCCCGGTGGTAACAAAATGTATCGAGACATGGATCAGACCTGTTACTGGGGAGGGATGAAGAGAGACGTTGGGAAGTTTATGTCCAAGTGCATGAATTGCCAGTTAGTTAAAGCCGAGCAAAAGAAGCCTAGTGGTCTGTTACAACCGTTATAAATTCCTGAGTGGAAATGGGAACAAGTCTCAATGGATTTCATTGATGGTTTACCAAGGACTGGATTGGGTCATGATAGTATTTGGGTGATTGTGGATCAATTGACCAAAAGTGCAAGGTTTATCCCGGTCAAGTCGAATAGAACAGCGGCTAAGTTAGCGAACTATATATGAAGTGGGTAGTGAGATTGCATGGAGTACCTAAAGGTATTGTGAGTGACCGAGATCCATTATTTATTAGTGGGTTTTGGAAGAGCTTACAAGAGACTTTAGGGTTAGAATTACATCTCAGTATCGTGTACCATCCTCAAACCGATGGTCAAACAGAGAGGGTGAATCGTATATTGGACGATCTCTTGAGAGCCTACATATTGAATTTCGGAGGGTCATGAGATGACCATTTGCATCTGGTTGAGTTAGCATATAATAAGTTATCAGTCCAGTATTGGTATGGCTCCATTTGAAGCTTTATACGGAAGACCATGCAACTCACCATCATGTTGGTCAGAAAGTAATGAGAAATTTTTGCTTAGGCCAGACGTAATAAGAGAAACTTCAGATAAGGTCAAGCTTATTCAACAACGGATGAAGGCTGCCCAAGACAGACAGAAGAGTTATGTTGATAAAAGGAGAAGAGATTTGAAATTCTCCCTTGACGACTCGGTATTCTTCAAGATTTCTCCGTTGAAGAGTGTGATTCGGTTTGGTAGGAGAGGTAAATTAGCACAAGATTTGTTGGTCCATTTCCAGTCCTCGAACAAGTTGGGAATTTAGCGTATAAAGTTGGATTATTTGAAAAGATGGCGGGAGTGCACAACGTATTTCATGTTTCTTAGTTAAGGAAGTTTGTGCACGATTCTGATATGACTATTTCACCAGATCAGTTGGATGATATCGAGATAGAACCAGAGGTAGTTGGAAACTGCAGACCGGCTAGTATTGTCGGGCACGATACGAAGCAACTTCGAAGGAAGATGGTGAAACTGGTTAAGGTCCAGTGGGGTGATAATGAGAATGACTGTACTTGGGAAACCGATGAGAGCATAAGGGAGTCGTATCCAGAGCTATTCACTTAGTAAGATTTTAATCGCGATATGTTGACACACTTTTTTTGGTAAAAGCTGTCACACATGGAATGTCTGGATAGCATCACGCTCAAGCATGGAAAAGATCGTAAGAAGGCAGAAAGCAATTTGGTTAAAGTCGCATCATGAACAAAGAACGACCCGAAACTCTTATCAGACGACCTATTTTGGGCCCGAAAACAATAATTATGGAGCTTTCCTCTATAACTGTTGTAGCCCTCTGAATTAGCTTCAGGTAGAGCTTTCGTTTGGCTAAAACGAACTTATGGTTTGGAAGTTACGCTCGTTTCTATGAACGGGTGTGATCTGGGGTTGACTGGCAATCGCTTGGATGAAGCGACGAAGCATCATTAGCTCGAATTATGGATCGGCTCATGGGACCCACCTTGGCTCGTGATCTAACCCAACTCTCCCCCTAGGGATCGCCCTCTCCTTCCACTTGTGAAGACTCCCCTGACTCGTGGTGCGCTCATTGATCATGACCCCGACTCGTGGTGGGTATAGGGGTCACGACCCGACCACCAACTCCTCAGTCCATCACGACCCTCCTCAGCTCGTGGAGGCTTATCACGAACAGACCCCTGGACTTGCTGATATACGCATAGATCTTGACCTATTCTAAAGGCTACTTGCTCTCTTACTTTCCTGGATCGGGTGCCACGTGCCCCATAACGAACCAGTCTTCCCAGAAGCTCTCCTACAGCTATAAATACACCATTTGATGGCATTTTCAAGGACTTTTTGGCTCTAGCTCCTCACGGCTTCCACCATTGCTCCCTGCAAAGCATTTTCTGTAGAAAAGAAGCCAAATTCCACATTATAACACGAAGATTTCGTGTGTAATCTTATGATTTCCTACCTCTTTTCATTGTAAACACGAGGATATCGTGTATAAACCGAGAGAATTGTACTTGTAACTTCTTAGGATTTAAGAAGAGAAAAATGGACGTAGGTTTAGTTTAAGCCGAACCACTATAAAAACTTCGTGTCTCCTGTTATTTACTATTTTCTGCATTATCTGATCTGAGATTTGTGATTGTGAGGACTTCACGATGAATTTGGGTGTTAGGCCCAGATTTTGGTCTAACACGATATAGTTACTCCCTTATTAGTAAACTGCATGCTAGGATAGGCTTGTTGTGTTATTATGTATGTTTGATTGTTTGTAAATGGCTAATAGGCATGCAGGGCACCATTGTATGTTTTGGTTAACGAATTTCGAGGGTGAAATTTCTTAAGGGGGGAGAGCGTAACGACCCGCATTCTACGTATCGGAGGATCGTAAAATGTTTATTTTACTTTCATACGGAGTCATATGGTGTGTAAATTTGGGAAACGACTATTGGGGTCATTTCCCAGATTCACGATTTTTGCCGAATTTTAAATGACCGTTTAGCCCTTGGTGAATTTTTTTTTCGTCTATAACTTTTGATTGGTGAGAAATTTTGACCTGAAACAACTTCCATTGGATTCGGATGATGGTTTACCTTTTCGTAGTGTGGTTACATTAATCAAACGGACTTACCGTTTGGGAGATATAGATGAAATAAGGTTTGGAAGATGAAAAACAACATAATTGGGCTTAACAGGGTGATTAGCAGCCAGGCCCATAACCCATTTCTAGATTAGGGTTATGGGAGGGCTGGAAGGAGTTGGACAATCATCTCCTTTCATTTCTCTAGCCGCCACAAACATTCGCTTCCATCTTTCAAATCTCTCTCTAATTGCTTTCTAATCACTAATTGATCAAATCTACATCAAATCAAGTCGGATTAATACCAAATCAGAGTTGGATCTGTTGAACTACATAGGAATCCATGCCAAATCGATATAAGTTTTAGATCTAAGATTTATTTGTGGCTAAGGTGAGTGATTTGCACGTTTATTCACTAATTATGGCTAATAAGGGGTGATTAGTGGTAATTAGCAAAATTGTACATCTAAATACTCTGGAAAGTATGTGAAAATTCTAAAATAATATTTTATGTCGCTGGTATAAATTTGGATTAAGTTTGCTAATCATATGGTCAAATATGGTTAAGGGAAAATCATGGTTTTGGGTATGTTTGATCTAAAATAACCAATATGCTTGATGTTTTGAACTTTTTGATTGAACCTATATGTCGCTGCTGTTTTTTGGGATGTTTTATGATTGCATAGGAAAGTTAGAATGGATGAAAACGCATTCGTGTGGTGAAATTAACTTGCTGGAAAGGGACAACATAATCGGTTTGTGACTCAGTTACACGAACTGGGTCGTGCGCCGCGGATCGCGAGTCGTGCCGAGGGGACGAACCGCGAGCCATGCCAAAGGAAGAACCACGAGCCATGTCAGGGGGTGTATCGCGAGCCATGCCAGCGGGGCGAACCGTGAGCCATGCCAGCGGGGCGAACCGTGAGCCATGCCAGGGGCGAACCGCGAGCCACGAGCCGAAGGGATGATCACGAGCCGGTCTCGAAACCTGGACAGCAAACGAACCAATGATGACAGAACCAGACTTGAGCTACAACCATGCGACGGAGATCGTGTACTCTTCTGAAGACCAACTTTGATTCGACCAAAACTCGAGATGCAAAGGAAGTCCAAATGAGAGGTTATGGCTCAGGTTCCAAATGGGGATCGAAGAGTTAACTTATAGAGTTGAGCTTTGCTGCGGGACATGTGCAAAGGGGTTATCGATATCTATAACTTTGATTCACTAATGAGAGAGGTGGTATTGACTATAGCCTAGTGCGGGGGGGGGGGGTCAGAAGTTGCATGGAGTTGGACTCCATCAAGGCCCCAAAGGGCAAATTGGTCGCAACGAGAGTTATACGGAATTGGACACCATCATGGCCCCAATGGATCTGGTGATCAAAGCGATGGATATCGTATGCTTTACGCACTGAGTGAGAGATGTGAGGATGATTGTTATGTTTGATGTTTTCTATCACCGTGACATTCACACTCCCCTTTTTACACTATATGTTAGTGTTACCTTAGAGACATGTTAGGTGGTTACGCACGAGTAGCTGCCCGGAGACGAGCAGGAGGCTTCCACGTACTATATACATATGTTCTTCCTATGTTGTTATTGGTTATTGCTTTAGACATTAGTAGTGTACCTCTTTTATTTCTTCTTTTAGAGACAGTATTTTGAAGTTGTAATAATGGTTTGGATCATAAGCTGTATTTTGGTTTCTGCTAATTTGATGGATATGGTTTAGTTTTCAGCTTATGCACTGTCTCACCTATTTTATATAAAGTTATGTTATTATCATATTTTATTCCATGCGCTATAAGTTATACTACAGGTTCTTGGTGATTCATAGTTTCAAATCCCTTTCTCTTGACAACCGTCCCGTGCTATTCGGACATTGGCACATCGCATTTTAGGAAAATGCATGATGGTGCGGGGCGGCCGTCACACTCACAATATTGAGATCCTCTACCACTTTTGGCAGTGCCACCACGACCTCGAGAATAAGTATAACTGCCTCTGTTTGTATTCTCAAAGCGTTGAGAAGCTAATGCAGAAGTAAGATCAATCAAGGAGGATACAAAGGTGGTTTGTGTATCGCCTAATTCTCGTTCTTCTTCTTCATGCAACAGAAGCTTTTGAACTTCATTTAAAGACTAAGGTGGTTGAATCATTAAAATCTATGCGCGTGCAGAATTGTATGAATCATTTAAGTTTGCCAGAAATTGTACAACTTGCTGATGTTAAAGAATATCAAGGATTAAAGATCTAGAACCACACATGCAAACACGATCTTCAAGCAGTAAGGTATATTCATCCCATAGGGTTTTCGATTTGGTATAATGAAATGAAATTGAAGATGTATCTTGGGAGAGTGTAAACATCGATCTTTGGAATTAGAAGAGAGGAGTTCGATTAGATCAAGCAAATGGAACCGTAAGATCAGACCAAACAGCAAAAACAGATCGACAATAAAGAATGGATTGAGCAATATCATTTTGAATAGAATGTAATAACCAAGAATTTACCATGTTATTACATCGATCCCATTGAGATGCAAGAATCAGAGTATCATTTGGTCGAAGACAAAGACCAATAACAAATCCTAACTCATTCTTTGCCATAAGAGAAACTTCCACTAAACGTCACCAACGGCTGTAATTGCGATATGAAAGTGGTATGGAGAACATAATATAGTTTGGATGATCGGAGTGGTGTAGGAAAAGCTCATCGTTTGAGGTAAGTGAAGAAAGATCAGTAGTTATTGAGACATTTGAAGACTGAGGCGGTGGTGGAGGCGGAAGCGGTAGTTACTCCGATACCATGTCATTTTTATGGTTTGAACATAAAACTTGGGAAGAAGAAAGCCATTTTTATTTATTTTAGTTTCTATAAAATACAAAAGTACTTCACATCTGAAAATAAATACAACTTGAACATATATACCCAACAACTCAGCAATGACATGTCAGCCACATTTCGGCTATTAACAATTTAACTCTCAACACCTAGGAGGAGCGACGATGGTTGTAGGTGCACAGAAAAGGGTTTATGATGGTTTAACTGGTCTCAGTTTTCTTCTTTTTTAATAATACAACCGAGATCTAATGCAAATCGTGTTTGGGAAGGAGAAGCTAGCAGGGAGGCATCAGTTTTAATTTGTACAATATAAAGGACAAAAATTGGAGAAGGTTTCAAGTATTTTCCCTCATTTTCATGGTTTCTGACTTCGAAATAATGATCGGATGAAAGGCATGGAATATTGAAAGGATGAAAGGCACGGAAGTGGAAGACGACATTTGAAAGAAAATATGTGAAGATATTGTAACAAACCTGAATTTTGAAACCAGTTTAAAAATTATTTTTAATATGGTTTTATGAGAATTTATGGTTAATTCAAAAATCAATTATTTAACGCTAATTTGATCAATTTATAAAGGAACATTATTGCAACGATCTCGGATTTCGACGAAACTAATTCTATTGAATCCGTAGCGTCGAATAATTGTATAATTCCAAATTTCGTAGTTTTTGGAGCTAACATGTGCGCGTGCGAGAAGAAAATGTACGCAAAAATGACACGTTGAAATTAAGATGAGCGACAGAAGTATTGAGAATCCAATATAAGGTCACGGCGAGACGAGCTGTTTATCATTATGATAGGTGTCAAGTGGAAGTGCAATGATGTATGCAGCTGAGGCATCCTAACAGACCGAGAGATTTGAACCTTGACCGATTTGATATCACCCTTCAATTTGAATTAGCATGACATCAAAAAATAAAACGGAAGGTCAAACGAACTTGGAATTCAACATAATCTATCTCGTTGGACCAGAAATATTAAATTATTGCTATATTTCAAATTTCGTGATTTTCGAAGTCAGTATGTGGCCATGCGCGATTTTAATATAAAAAACAATCAATATTTTGACTTCAAAAATACGCTACTTGAGCAAACGTATTCGAAATTCAACAAAACAGGTTTCATTCGGTCTGTAATGTTGAAACATAGTTGCATGTCAATTTTCATGGAAAATGGGATTCATATGTGATCATATGAATTTTTAAATAATGAATGTAAGAAACAATTAAGTGTAATTAAATAAAAATATAAAACCCAAATAATCATAAACTTCCCCAAACCCTTATTTTCTTCTTTCTCCATGTCGCCATTAGTTTTATCCCAATAACCTAAACCATGAGCTTCAAAAATAAAAAAGAAATGAAATCAAATCCTAAAAATCATGGAATAAATATATTTGAGTTTGTAGACTTGTCCTCTTCATCCCTATGTAAGTTGTTAGTGGTTCAAATCAATTTTTTATTTCCTGTCCATATTTCCAGCGTGAGCCGTGTGTTCTAGGGCTCGTGATTTTGCAAGATTGGTGCATCAAATCTTGTTTTGGTTGCTATATTTTGAGTGAGAGCATCGAATAACAACTAGTTTGAATTTTTGGGTGGATTTGGTGCCAAAAAATGTCAAATCGGACAATGGTGCAACATGCATGGAGCTGGAGAATGCACAATGCGCACTGCGAGCGAGTTGGGGCAAATTGTTATGGGTTGATGGAGATTTAGATGAGAGGAATAATGGTGATTTTTATTGAATTTATAATTGATTAGAATTGGTGGGAGAGTGGAAGCATTGGGTGGTAATGGAGGAGGAAGGCGGCAGGCGTGCGTTTACTGTAAGGAGGAAGAAGGAGAATTAGAGTTGTAATTAACGGTAATTGTTTAATTAATTATTATGTTAATGACATATATATGTACACATTCTTATAAAAAGCATAATTTATTCATACATTATCGGAATTTAGCGAAACAGGATGCTTTGGAACCATATCAACAAAAGATTCGCAACGAATCTGATTTTGAGTGATTTGGAGGTCATGGCATTTTTTGGCGAAAGAAAATGTCCTATGTAATTGATATACATTTATCATAATTTAACGATAAACGACCAATGTGGGAACTCTCACTCAAACTGATTTTTTTGGTTATAGTTATTATGATCATAACTGAGTACATATTGATTTCCTATATTGATTTTTTCTATTTGGTTAATTATTATGAGCTGTAATATGGTATATGGTAGCTCACATCACAAATTGCTTGCAAACCAGATGGATGAATGGATGATTTATTGTGTTATGATTTATATGTGATTTTGATTTGATTAACATGTTAATAACAATATTAAAATATTTGTGGTAGTTGAAACTGGATTAAACATCCATTTACAAGTTGGAAGATTTGTTTATGTTCATGTATTTAAGTTATATCGATTGGGTTGAATAATAACTTGAATTGAATAAGTTATGATTAATTTCATGGAATTTTGATTGATTCAGATTGATTAAATATTTTATTAATTGATCATTGATTGGTTGATATCCCCACATGGGTATTGGGATGATATTTGACTTACACAAATTCCAAGTATGTAGTTTAAAGGACAATCAGTTGATTGACAGACTAATATAAGCGTTAAAGAATTATTTAATGCTTATATGGATGTAGGTGCACTCTAGATGTTATTTGGATGTTTGACAGTTGTTTACAACTATTGTTGGATGTATAAAATCCATATAAATGGAATTATATGATGTTTGGTTGAATTTAATTCCAATCCGAATTAAAATGAATATTTTAATAATATAATATTCAGTGAAAAATCGAAGTTTGATTTCTATGTCCGATTTTGGATGGACGCATAGATATCGAAATATCGATGAATATTCGAAATTGTAACAAATGGTTATGAACTAAATTTAATATACTTATGACTCGTCAAAGTTTTTAATTCGAAATGAATAGTGACTTTTTAAAGCTAAATTCAGTCAGGCTATATAGCAAACGTTTTACAAGAAGTTTTCTTACGAAAGTTCTTCATTTATTTTTATAACGACTGTAAGGAAAATTGGAGCATAAAATAATGACTTTCAAAAAATAGTATTATTTTATTCATTAAAATAATATTAAAAGTTGACTATATTCGTATAGTGAAAGGGTGATTTTGAAGAGAAATGGTTGAAACGGAGTTTTCGAAGATGGTTATATATTTTATATAATTTATAAAATTGGTTTGAAAAAGGGATTCGATTTATTTTTAAAACATAAATACATTCGGGCTTGAATAGAATGCGTCGCGCCGTGACGGCTCACAAATGTCAACCCGTAACTTTGAACTGACGTACTGGGAGATCCGACCATCAGATTCTCCTGAAATTTGGAGCATTAGATCCGTAATTAAAAGATCTTTCAAATGGAAAAGGAATTTTTTATGTCCAACGGTTTAATTTTAATATAAGTCCAAATCTATTTTGGAAAAGGTCGATATAGATGCATTTCGGTGGCTGATATTGGAAACCGACTGTATGGACCTTAATAAAATTATTAAAAATATGGATAAATTATGTAAAATCATAATAAATTATTTGGAACGATTTTGGATGAAATAATCCAGGATTTGAAAATATTAAAGATATTTTTATTTAATTAAATAGTTAACTACTAGAATAAATAACCAAAAGGAATATACAATGATTCGTGAGAGTACACTCTAGTAGCACCCATGAGATGTAACTAAAAATTATTTCGTTAGGTGTGGGATGGGAAGAAACAAAAAGATATCGGATATTCAACTAAGATCAGATGATGTTTTCTAAAGATAAATGATCCAATGGTTTTAAATTAACATATTGGATTGCGGATGGTTTAAATATATGGTGCTTTTTTTTAGGTCCCTTAAAGGTTTGGAAATTAGGCTCAGGTATGGTCCTAAACTTATTATAAATTAGGTCCCTGTTTTTGGAAAATTCATTAAAAAATATATAAAAAATCACGTATATTCGTATTTAAATAAAACAAAAAAAATCAAGATAAAAAAAACATCAAAAAACGCATCAAAAACCAAAAATTCAAAAAACAATGAAACTGCAATTAATTGCACCAAAGGATGCATATATTTGAAATTTTTGCATTCGTCTGTGCAACTATTTCAGTGTTGCATATGTGTTGACTTTTTGCATACAACCATGCATGTAATATAGAATTCTTGCATACAAGCATGCAATCATTCGTCGGCATGCAAATCAACTCATAATTATTTGCATATGTGTATGCAAGTATTCAGAATAAATGCACGCATGTATACAACAATCCGCAGGCATGAATATTAGCTCAAATTTACGTGCATACATGTATGCAAGAAAACAGAACACTTGCATACATACATGCAAGTATTCACGTGGATTTTTCAACGTAAAATATGCATGAATTATTTCCATGCATGTATGCAAGTATTTTGAATAGTTGCACACATGCAAGCAGATTTTTAGTGTAAACTGCTTCTGGAATAGTTGCACACATGTATGCAACTATAGGGTTTACTTTCATACACGTATGCAATTTCTTTCTCCGTGGTCTCAGAGAATATTTGTAGTTTTTTGAAGAAAAAAAATACGTGTCAGTGCGTAAAATGTTTTGAAAAACACATAACATCAAAAAGAAGGCCCCGCTTTATATACGAAAGTTACTGTGGATGTCGTTTACATTTCAAGCAATAATAAGGCTATACCACTAATTTTCACTTTAATATAACAAGTGTTTTTCAAACGTATAAATTGTTATTCCCAATACGATGTCTTCGGATATTTAAGTGTTGGATTCCGTGATTATACAGATATCATTGAGGAATTTGGAAGATATAGATACTGTTATTCCCAATATGATATTTGTTTGTTTCAGAATTTGGTATTTAATATAAGTTAATATGATTTTTATTCAAAGCCTTGCATTTAATATCAAATTGGATTTTGTGTTTGTCGTGAATGGTATCTTTAGTAAAACTATTCTTAAACCCAGATGAAAATGGAATTTGAAATGTAAGTCTTTTAATTAAAATTTAATGGAGTTTTCCAATTTAATAAATTAAATTGGAACTAAATGGAAGATTGATTTTGGGTTTATTGTGAACGATGTTTTAAATGACATTTGTTCTTTGACCCAGTTAAAGACATGATTAATTTCCTAAAAGTTAAAGAATCATCGAAGAATGATTTTGGAGGATTAAAACTAAGTTGGAGTTTTAATGAATCTTTAATTAGACTGAAATGTGAATGGAATAATTAAGTTTACCGAATTAGGGAAGTGTTCCAGGATGGAGTAACTCCAGTTTTACTCAATGCGATAGTTAAATATTTAATTAAATTTGAAGCGTCAAATGGTAATTAACTTTACTGATAACACGATGGGTGTTAGATATGGAGTACCACCAGTTTTGCTTGATGTGATGAATAGGTTGTGATTGGGATAATAAAATGAAAGATTACTTCGGTAAGGCTCGTTAATCCCGATAAGGCGTATAAACCTTAATTTGGTTTAAGATCGTGAAAAGATATTACAAAATCTTTTACAATGTTTTTGAAGAAAAGATTTAAATAAGAGGATTAAATGAAAATAAATCTTTTAAAAGATATATAGGGTTAATTCTCATGTAATGAATATTTGAATAAAATAATATTCTGGATTCAAATGAGATCATTAGTATGTTTATATATCACATGATTTTAGGATGCGCAAATTATTTGGAAAGACCGGGTGTAACCAATTTTGAATAACTGTTACGATGATTAAAAGTCGAAGATATGAAGATGGTGGTTGAAGACCGGAGGTCTTCACATCGTTGGGATGATTGTTGATGTCTCGATTGGGATGTGCACCCAAGACGAGGTAATAAGCGGTGATCGTCCAGACGTACTTGGATATTAACTGGATATGTGTGGACCTCTCTCCTGTATTGGACATATATAGGACGAGGAATAAGGTGCCTACGGTTAAGTCCAGACTCGGGACGAATTTGCAAATGGATGGTGTGTCTGACATTGTATTTCATTCTATTTTAATTGATTTCTACTAAATATATATTTGTTTGGCATCAGAAATTTTATTATCTTAGCTTAACATCCTTCTCCAAGACATATTAGCATAGATGTTATATATTGGTAGATATCAGTTGTATGGTATGAATTGACAATGTGGCATGCTGAGATGCATGGATCAAAGCTTTTGTTGAAAAGCATAACTTTGTGGATGATGATCAAAGCATGTCTAATATAGCATAGCTTTGTGTATGGCAATAATTTGCGAGATTCACTCCCCGATATGAGCCAAAAACGGGATGAAGGATAGTAGAGAGAGGACGTACGTTTCCTTCTAGCTAGATGTGTTGGCATGGTATGAAGCCTAGGCAGTTTACTTATGTGGATGTTGGAATTGAGGCCCCTCGGGTATGGTTGTACAAGGCTAAAATGGTCGACGTACCGACCACGATCAACGGACGGACCAAGAGGTCTAACAGGACCAGGGAACGTTTTGTTCAGGAGTAACCCTAATCCACAGGTTAATTGGTCGGCTTGCTCTACTGCACCAAGGGTTACATGCGTGTGATGCCTGGACATCCTGTTATAGATGCTCTGAATCGGATGAAGAAGGATCCCTTGCCTCGACTCATTATGGAAATCCAAATTCCAATACGCGACTTTACGTTTCAGTTGCACACCTATTGCGACATAATAGGAACGGGTATTGTGTCATCTAAGATTTATAAATTTATTTTTGAAGTTGTTTTTCTGCACTATGCACTGGCAATAATATCAGGAATATTTGTTTTAAAGCGTATCAAACATGTTTAGCTATTATACCGTAAAACTCTATCCTCCGGCTTGCGTTGCATTGTGTGATGGGGCCTGGGTCTTATAATAGCTTCATTTTCCAAAAAGCATTGCGTTGTTTTTGTTTTAATGATATTCATGTAGAGTAAACTCATTCCATGTCATACAGTGTGGTCCCATAATTTCCCAACCCTTAAAGTAAAGTTTTAATAACTGTTCTAAGTCCTCACACTAGTCCCACTGAATCAGAGTTTATTGTTTCCCACCTAAACTTTGGGTGCCCATATTTTCCACACGGGCAGCTAGTAGTTTTGGTTTTATAGATATTTTATTAAACAGGATACTAGATTATGGCTGGAGCTACACCCAGGTTTATTTCGTAGTCTTCAGCTGATTATATTAATGTATTTAAAATTCCACTGTATTGTAATTTATTAATCTCTAATATTTTCTGCTATATAATATTTATTTGTACTCTGATATCTTGTACTATAATGTAAATTATTGTAATACAATGAAACATTCTATTGTTTTGTGTTTTGATGCATCATGTTCTCATTACAATCCGAGCTTTCATGTCTCTTTGATCAGACTTGTGTGGCTTATGGTCTGTTCAAAGGGCGGCGAAATTTAGGTCGTTACAAGTGGTATCAGAGCTTTGGTTTACAAAGCTCCAAAAATACGACACATTAGAACAATATGAAAGAATTCATCAGAGATAGATTAGTAACATCCTATAAGAACAACTCGTTAGAGATGGGGTTAGTAATGTGCTAGAATGAGTTTGAAGAGTGTAATTTATTAAATGAATTTCGTTTTGAAAATTATATCTTATTATAATAATTTGAATATTTTATTTGATTTTGAGTTTGGACTATCGAGTATAAGAAGGTTTTGCATATACGCGTCATGAACGTATATCTGAAGTCTCAAATATAATGGATAGATATAGAATCACACTCTAGTCGCCCAGGGATGATTCTGGTGATTGTTGCAATATCATCTGTATTTATTTTCGAGTTTCGAAAGTGGGGTGTCTATATGATTCCAATTGACTGGTGTGAGAATCAATAATTTAGTTAGGGCTTAATTATCGTGATTTGAATGTGAAAATGTACTTTTAAGTATATAAATGATACATGTTTTGACCATATATAAGTTTGGAAATTTAATTAACCAATTGATTGCTGGTTATGATGTGTGATAATTAATTTAACTAATAAAATACCGTAATAATAAAACCAATATGGAAATGAAAGGTAAATTAAGCCAAATCAAATTTAATATAGAACTGAATTGAAAATCTGTTCGAACTGGATTTATAAATATGTTGGACAGTGTCAGACCAAAAAATGGCATTAGCACCCAAAAAGTCGTGTTTAGAGGATGAAATATGAAGAACCAGAAAAAAATGGAAGAAACTGCAAGATAACGGAATTTTTGTAGTGGTTCAGCATTAAAAAGCCTACATGTGACGACCGACCATAACTCTTGCACTTAACAAGAGGAATACAGTGTTGAACGATGTGCTAGGCAGCTATGGACGATCATTAGTGTATAAAACACAAGCGCAACCTATCGTATAACTCACAGCGCAAAGATAAAATATAATAGAACATATATAACATGTATTAATAGTGAAGCATCATATAATAGAATCTCAACACTTTCATATCAACAGGAAAGTAATATCATACATCAACTGGAATACATCATAAGAGTGTGTACAAAATGCATCACTGCAAGTCACTCAGAGAAACATAATAACCATAACAACGGAAACAACTAATAGTAAATAGTAGGAAATAATATGCAAGCTTCATGATCGTCATCGCTCAACAACATCGTCCTCATCAGGATCTCTCAACTTTCACCTGCTACCTAGTCCGCCCATCCATAACAACAATGGACGAAAAGCCCAAGGTAATAAGAGGGAACAAAAAACCTTAAGTCAGACAACAATCTTAATGAGCGATAAAATAATTATCTAACTTCAATAATAAAGTATATGAGAATAGGTAGATCAGCCGTCTAATCTACCAATGTCAACAGAGAAAAAACCCAAACCTGTCTCATCCACATCTGGCAGTGATAGTTTTACAAACATCACAAGTAAACAAACAGTAGTTATAACAACCAACTGTCCAGCGTAGACCGTCCTAATCAAGATTAACATCCCCCCAGCACAAGCCCTGAAGGCCTAAACCAACATCAAACAAGCACCCAAGAGATGTCTCCTCGACGTCAAACAATCTACGTAGGATGATACAAGCAAAACAATTAACAACCATGACTCGGCTATCACCGCATATCCTGCCGTGAAGCCATCGTAATCGTATGACTGGCCTAATTTGCCATCCGTCGAGAGTTAATGGTAACCCCGGTTCTAGCAAAACTCCATGCGCCTTTCAACAATACGTACTTAGGCCTTTCAATGATACCCAGGATATTCGACCAGACAACTTCTAGTCTATTGGGCGTCCCAATTATATCCCAGCTTTGAGTCCGCTAGAACCTTCACTAACGACAATCCCTCAGCCTTCAATATCTCTAGCCATCCGACTTAAAGATTATCCATAAGATCAAGCGACTTCTCGAGCAAAATTATCCACGGACTCAAACATCCTTGAGTTGTCTTCACATTCATTGCATTTCATCGATCAACGAACACTTCACAACACTTCGAACATTCCTCCTTGAATTCATGTCGAAGCCATGACCATTGTCGAACAAAAAACAAGCTTCATTTGATCGATAATTGATACACATCGTTCACTCTTTTTCTATGCATCACAATCTGTAGCGTTTCATCCCATTTTCATAGCATTTCAAAAACGCTACGTTCCACTTGGTTTGGCCGATCCATCAAGATTTGCCATCCACTTGTTCCCTCATATCATGCGATCCACCTGAGCGCCACACGGATCGATCCACAATTCCACCATGCGCTCTAGTCTTTCCTATTCATGGCCGATCCATCGCTCTGCCCCTTGCTCGATCCATGAAACTACACACTGATCCATCAATCCCAAGGTTTCTCGATCCATCCACGCATTCATGCCCGATCCATCTGTTCCACCCATGCTGATCCATCAAAACACTAGGCGCTGCAAGTATTTCCAATCGATCCACAAACTTGCCTGATCCATAGGATTATCGCGCACCGATCCATCATCAAATACTACTGATCCATCCATTTTGGCATTGCCCGACCCATCAATCAACCAACTTCCAATCCATTACCCTAAACCGATCCGATCCATCATTTTCCACTGCCAATTCTTTAATCTTAAAGCCTTGCTGATCCATGCAAATTTCCTTGCGCAACAAGCATGGTCACTCGATCCATCAATATTCGAACATGCATAACTCCGACTAGATCCACGTTTGAATTCATACATTCATCTCATCCAAAACTAACTAATTCTGATCAAACAACAAATAGAAAAATCAAGCAACAATCATACATAAAAAATTAACCAAATCACGATTAAACAGTGATCAAATCAATAAATTGGTCTAAACATAGAATTAAAACATGAATTTACTGTTATAATCTTACTAGATTAGAACCTACGGTGATTCGAATTAAAAATATATTTACATCGACTAGACCTAGGTGAAAAAACTTGAAATGATGAAAATAAGATCAAACAATGCATATACTTGAAATCCGTGTGAGAGATGCTTATCACTCCCCAAATCCACAAATTTTCTTTAAAATGATATTCTACAAATCCGAATAACGAAGAATAGTGAAGAACGGCCTCTGAATAAATCATTTTGATGTGTTCAACCTTTCCTCGATGTTGATCTTCAATCTTCGAATGAGATCTAATAATTTAATGGAGTGGAAACGTATCTGATTAAGCAAGGAGGATCACGAGCTCAACCAAATAAGAGAAATGAAGAAACTAAATTATTATCCATGCCTCTACCCCACTATTTATAGCCAACAACCGCTATCCTTAATGGGCCCGACAAATCATCCAACTAATGACTAATTAGTCTAACCATAAAATGTGTAGCACTAAAACAACGATTCTACCCAAGCCGTTGAACCAATCTTTAATGTGACCACTCTACGGAATTAAAAACACCATTTTTGATCCACTGAATTCTGTTTCAGCACTTGATTTGATCCAATTCAAAAGTTATTCCCTAAATAAAAATAGCAGAGGCAAAATGGTCATGAATAAAATTAGTAAAAATCATGGACATGTCCCACATACCCATGAACAACATATCAAGAGATGGGAATGATCCGACCCTCGGGGAATTTAATAGAAATATTTTATGATCCTCCAATACGTAAAATGTGGGTCATTACATTTTCCCCCTTAGGAATTTCGGCCTTGAAATTCCAAGCAAACACAAGCAACCAAAACAAGTCCGCATACGTGTCATCTACGAGCAGCCATTTACCATTCAAAGTAGCATCTATCGAGTCATGCATCCATAGCCTCAAAATAGCACGCGAAATCCTAAAAAATAGTACAAGCTACAATGGTGTAAGAGTTGCACGACATTAATGGATCATACCAACGAAGTGTTATGAATGGATCGTCTTCATACTCTCTTTCGTTTTCCATGTATAATTGTCATCATCCTCACTCCATTATACCTTGACTGGCTTAACCACCTTCCTCCTAAGTTGTTTCGTGTCATTTCCCACAACAGGAAGCGACTTACGATTTTTCGAAACTACAAACTCGACTTCTAGGTCTTCATACTGATCCGGAGATACCACCACAATTGAATCATGCACACACTTCAATAGAAAAGACACTTGAAAAACATTGTGTACACCCACATCTTCTTAGGTAAATCCAATCTATATGCGAGCTTTCCAATCCGCTCGACAATCGGAAATGGTCCAACGAATCTTGGGGCCAACTTCCTTTTATTTTCGAACCAAACAACATTCTTCAAAAGTGAAATCTTCATGAAAACCATATCACCAACATCGAATTCCAAATCCTTACAACGCTTATCGGTGTAACTCTTTTAATGATCTTGGGCTGCCTTCATTCATTGCCGAACGATTTCATATAATATGATATTTATCTTATCGTCTCAGGCCCAAGTATTAGCTTATCTCCATTTTCTAACCAACATGCTGGAGAATTACACGGTCTACCATACAACTCTTCGTATGGTGCCATCCCAATGCTCGACTGGTAATTGTTGTTGTAAGCAAACTCAAATAGATGTTGACGGTCTTCCTATGATCCCCTGAAGTCCAATACATAAGCTCTAAGGAGATCTTCCAAAACTCGGTTAACCCTCTTAGTTTGACCGTCAGTCTGGGGATGATAAGTCGTACTCAAACACAACTAGGTTCCCAAAGTCTCTTACAGAGTCTTCCAAAACCCACTTATGAACAATGGATCTCGATCACTCGCTATGCTCCTCGGGATACCATGGAATCAAACTATCAATTTTATATATAACTCATCCAACTTTGATTTTGTCCTAGTCGATCTGACTGGAATAAACCTTGCGCTTTTGGTCAAGAGATCCACTATGACCCAAATTCCTTTATTTCTTGCTCTGGTTCTAAGTAGTCCATCGATAAAATCCATCGATACTTGCTCCTATTTCCACGTAGGAACTTCTGATGGCTGAAGCAATCCACTCGGCTTCATCTGTTCAGCTTTCATCAATTAACAGTTCATGCATTTGGAAATGAACTTTCCAACCTCCTTCTTCATCCTTCCCAGTAGTAGGCTCGTTTCATGTCTCGATACATCATATTACCACTAGGATGAATCGTCAACTTTGAGTGATGACATTCCCTCAGAACCTCATTTCTTAATCCATCAATATCAGGAAAACTACTAGTCCTTTCTTATGAAGCAAACCCTCTTGATCAACTTCGAATTTCTTATCCTCTGGTTCCAACTTCTGGCTAATCTCGACAAGCTTTATATCACGCTATTGGCTCTCGCCAATCCTTTCGATGAGAGCAGGCCTTATCGACAAGCTTGCCAATATTTCATGTTCCAACTCACATCGTGGTCTGAAGTCAAATCCTAACAACTACTCGAGGTGCTTCCATTCCGAAAATATATCTCCCAATCCTGTATGTCTTCGACTTAATGCATCTACCACTGCGTTACCTTTATCACGAGTATGGGATATACCAAAATCGTAAGATGCCAAAAACTCTAGACACTGCTGCTTTTGAAGATTCAAATGCTTTTAGGAGAAAAGATACTTCAGTGACTTGTGATCTGTAAACAGCTCGAATTGAACTCCCAGCATGTAATGTCTTCACATCTTTAGAGCAAACATGATCGCCACTAGCTCTGAATCACGAGTCGGATAATTCCATTCGTGCGGCTTTAGTTGTTGACTAGCATAGTCGATAACTCTATCTTTCTGCATCAACTGCTCCAAGTCCAGTACCACATGCATCTGTGCCACCATCTCATCATTCCCGTTTAGAATAGTCAAAATAGGAGCACTCGCCAGTCTCACTTTCAAGATTGCAAAAGCTTGCTCACACATATCCCATGTGAACACTTAATTCTTCTTCATTAATCATGTTAATGGTGCAACTATCTTGTAGAAATCCTTCATAAACCGACGATAATACGCCAATCCAAGCAAACTCCTTACATTCGTTGCATTCTTAGGTCTATCCCACTCCTGCATTGCTGCCACCTTAGCGGGATCCACCGATATTCCATTTCCAGAAACAACATGGCCTAACAACCTCACTTCGCTCTTCCAGTAGAGACACTTTGAAAACTTAGCTCTTAGCTGATGCTTTCGCAAGATTTTGAAAACAATCTGCAAGTGCATCTTATGCTCCTCCTCATTCTAGGAGTAAACGGGATATCTCTACGAACACAAGCACAAACTTGTTAGAATGATCTTTCAAAAACCTATTCATAGGATCCATAAAATACGTTGGTGCGTTGTTCAATCAAATGGCATTACCAGCCACTCAAAGAAATCAGATGGTAACCGAAAACCTGTATTCGGCATACTATCCTTCGCCACTCTCAACATGTGAAACCCCGTTGCTAAATCCATCTAAAAAAACACTTTGGCTTCGTGAAGCTGATCAAACAAGTCATATGTCCTCGGTAATGGATACTTATTATTCTTGGTTACCTTGTTCTGCTCACGATAATCCACACACAGTCTCAAAGATCCATCAGCCTTGGGTGCAAACACAACTGGTGCACCCCATTCGGATACACTTTTCTGAATTGATCCTTTTCCCAAAAGGTCATGAACTTGCACCTCTAACAATCGATGTTCTCTAGACTCCATCTACCTAAAGGGCATAACGATAAGTCTAACACCTTCGACCAAATCGATCCTGAACTCAATCTAGTGATGCGACGACAAACCTTTGACCTCTTCAAATGCATCAAACTCACTAGCGATCGGCACAGATGACAAACCTTTCGTGGAATCACAAGCTAATACGAAAAGCTTACGAAGATCCTGTCTTCGAGCTTACATCAAATCACAACCGTTCGCCCTTACACATTCCCAACTATCATCTCAAGGTTCTCGCAATCCACTTTTGCTGCATACTTCTTAGGCCAGTCCATACCCAAAATGATCCCAAACCGAATGAATTTCAACAATCACACACAAAAGAGCAACCATGACTCAACAAAACTAGACCATGACTAACATACAAAGACTAGATGAACTGTAATAACCCGAATTTCGACAGACTGATTTTTTTTCAAAATTCCAATTTATCGAAACTCATGTTGGTTTGTCTGGTATCCTGCAGAAAAGACAGAGATATAAAATATATCAGAGCTCATGAAACATCTCACAGTGGAACGCGTAAAATATAATCAAAATATAGCCTTACTATAGTAATAATAATTCCTAACTAGTATCCAAAGCTATCATATCTCTGCCATAAATTTAACCTATGAGTATGTTATGAAGAGGGGTTCAGAACACAAGTTCTGGTGACTGGATTTAAACTATAAATTTTGGAAAACCCTACATATACCATTCAGTTACATTTTCTTATTTATTAGGTTATTTGGGTTAACAGCACTCAAGACATACACACATGTCGTACCCATCTACTTCCCAGTGGATTAACCTAATACAGGATATATGTAGCTACCCCTAACATTAAGGTACACCCCATGGTACCCCACTCGCACGGTCTCCACCGTAACTCAACAAAATATACACAGTCCCTCATCCTACGCCGGAGTGACGTACAGATCTCTATATAACATCGCTACGTTCCGCATAGATTTAATATTGCCATGCTACGTAAGCGTACGGACTGCGACCTTCGATCGAATCAGATTCCATCACAAAGTAATGTCCTAGAATCTACGATACACCACCCAGAGCGACATGCATATATCTAGACTTTCTCAAATACGTATCATCGATCATACTCGATGCCTTAACCGCACATATCCTCTACTGTAACACCCCGAATTTTCTGAGAATATTAAAATTAACAAATTAAAGAACACTTAATTTTTAGAAGAAGAATTAAGTGAAATGGTTTGGGCTATTACGTTCGTCTCAAAATTTTGGTCAACATAGATATTTGGTTTGCATAAAACGGATACCTTATGAAGAAGTTATTAAGCCTTGAAGTTTGTATGCATATGAGAAATATATATATATAGGTATATATAAAAATTAAATAAATAAATATGCAAAAAGTTCAAAACAGCGAGCCGAGAGGGGGAATAACCGAACCGGCCCATTTTTGAGGTCGACCTGAGCTCCGCTGGGTCGACTAGGGGTTAATTCAGGGTGTTTGGCTATCAACCCATTGGCCGATTCGCTCTAAGGCAGATGTGGCATCTGATTGGTTCAGGGTTAATCTAATGGTCCTAAAACACTCTCTACAACTATATAAGGACCCTAAACCTAAAATCTAATTCTATTATTCACTCTCATCTAAACCTAGCTGCCACTAAAACCAAAATCAAATTAAAACTAATCTAATTCAACTAAGAGAATTCAACGATCTACATCAAAGGCGAGCAATTCAGTTTCATAATACAGATCCCTGAAATCAAGTTTTTCCTTTTGATTGTAAGTGTAGTTATCTTTCAGATGTGAATAAATTAAAGACATGATTTGTAATGAATTGTAAAATAGAATTGTATCAAGTTGTATGTGATGCTGATTCATGTTTATTCATGTCTATTCTATCATATATGCCTATGAACTATTGTAGTCTATCGAACCTATCATGTTATGTGGAAATTGGTGAGTAAACCTATGATGTTGTATAGGAATTTGGGAATGAAATTATCATATGTAAGTTTTGTGATATTATGATACATAAAGTTTTAGGCTAAGTCATGTCGTTTATGCCTAATTGTTTAGAGCCATTATGCATAGGTGTTTAGATCTATGACCTTATATGTTTAGATCCACAACTTTATATGTTAGATCCATATGCCTTTATGATAGATCTAATTTGCAAATTCACCACTACATGTCAAGTTTAACTTGTATAGTTTTATGTAAATTCATATGCTTGTGGTTCATGTTGCATAGATCAAATTTGCAAGTTCATAGTTAAAAGTATATTGTTCTAAGCCAAATCCATGTGACATATGTGTAGTTAGATCCATACTTTTGTATGATGTTGGAATGTTGCAAAGTTCCTCTTTTCCCCTTTTTGTTTTATAAGTTAGGCTAAAATATCGAGCCTAACATTCTATGTAATTTTGCGAACGCACAACGGGGGTAACGTTGGGGAAAACATGAAATTACATGTAATTGGCATGTTTGACACATAAGCATGATAAGGGCCATGACAATAATTGATTTATAATTTACATATAAATATGTAGGATAAACATGAAAAATTACATAGCATAGATTGGTTCATGAAATAGTATATTTAGTATACCATTAATTGTGAGCATAATTAAAAGGACAATTGTGGCATAATTAAATTGGGAATAACTTACATATGGAATTTGTCATAAATAAGAAATATGTAAATTTAGAAAAGATGAATATGCCTAACCCGAGGTTAGACCGAGTTGTGGTGTAAAACTGCCCGGAACCGACCGGCACATCCAGTGACCACAACAATACCTGTCTAATGTAGGTGGTTAGTGCATTGAGCCCAAAAAGGACCCAAGGTTAGACTGAGTTGTGGTGTAAAACTGCCCGGAACCGACCGGCACATCCAGTGACCACAACAATACCTGTCTAATGTGAGTGGTTGGTGCTTTAATAAAGCTAAGTCAAGATTGGTAGGGTTAAGTCAATTAAGGAAACACTTAACCAATACAACATGTTAACTAAACTGATGGGTGAGGTTAAGTAAATTTAGAACACTTAACTGTTATAACATGTTAATTAGAGAAGTGGGTGAGGTTAAGTAAATTTGGAACACTTAAACGTTGTAACATGTTAATTAGACAAGTGGGTGAGGTTAAGTAAATTTATAATACTCAACCTTTATAACATGTTAATTAGACAAGTGGGTGAGGTTAAGTAAATTTAGAAACACTTAACCAATATAACTTGATTTATGGAAAGGTTAAGTTAAAATAAGAAGGCAACACTTAACCAATATAACTTGATTTGTAGTAGGGTTAAGTTAACACAAGAAGGCAACACTTAACCAAAGTAACATGACACGTAGGTGGGTTAAGTTAACTTGAATTGATTGATGACACTTAACCAATACAACAAGATGAATACGTGGGGTTAAGTTAACAAGAAACACTTGACCAATATAACTTGATGAACGAACGGGGTTAAGTTAATAGGAAACACTTAACCGATTCAACATGATAAGTAAGGAGGGTCAAGTTAATAAGAAATGATTAACCAACATGACATGATGAATGAGTGGGTTAAGTTAACATGAGCGGACAACACTTAACTAATACGGCGTAATGTGCGGGAGGGTTAAGTACATATCGGGTTAGTGGGTAATATTAGTAAATATAGGCCCACAAAACTTAACCATTAAATAAACATGCTTGAATCAGTGGAAGGGTTAAATACATATCGGGTGGGTGGGTAATATTAGTAAATATAAGCCCACAAAACTTAACCATTAAATATACATGCTTGAATCAGTGGAAGGGTTAAGTACATATCGGGTTGGTGGGTAATATTAGTAAATATAAGCCCACAAAACTTAACTGTTAAATGAACATGCTTGAATCGATGGGAGGGTTAAGTACATCTCGTGTAGGTGGGTAATATCAGTACATATAGGCCCACAAACTTAACCGTTAAGTAAAAATGCTTGAATCGATGGGAGGGTTAAGTACATATCGAGTTGGTGAGTAATATTAGTAAATATAGGCCCACAAACTTAACCAATAGGAAACCCTAGTAACGGGGACCCATTTCAGCCGTAACCCACATGGATGTATCACGATACCCTAAACTGGGCAGGGTGGGGCACGATTACTGGGTTGATTATAAGCGGTCAAAGCAGCGGCAGGGGGTACGTCAGTGTAGGTTCAGATGGTTTACGGGCGTGCACGTACTCCGGAGTGGGAAAAAGCAGGCACTGGGTACCAGTAGTTATACACTGTGCATCTTGAATCATGTCGGGTCGCTATCATAAGGATTGATACACCTTATGGTGGGACCAGCACAGGGTATCTACACGCAAGAGAGGGCCGATTGACACAGACACATGGAACATGAATACAAGTAGGGAGCCGATCGATAGTGTAGTAAGGGTACATCTAACATGTTCATGGCAATTAGGCTGATTGAGGTAGAATCCTCACGATAGATGTACACCTGAAGGCTACCACAATTACGGGGGTTGGGATCACGATTATCATTTTATACAGATTACTAGTTGGGACACTAGTTAGGTGGTGCAGAGATAAATATAGAAATCAGATTAACAGAGTAGTAGCAAAGCAGAGAAAAAGTAGAAGCGCATTCAGTTCACCTTGCACTTATCTTGTCTTTAGTTACCTTGTTTTTATGGTATTGTCCTATTTTCGGTTTATTCATGTCATGATCCTTTATCTTGTTTGCATGCTGAAAGATCACTAGACTTACCAGACTTATGTCTGACCTAGTTTGTTTTTCGCCTCTTTTCTTCCACCCCCCCACAGGTAGTCAGGGAGGGAATAGCTCAGCCTAACTTGGACCTCTTCTCTTTCCAAGCTTGAAGATTAGTTGGTGTATCGCTTTGGACTCTCTCTCCTCCACTGCTATGGCTGGTTCATGCTTTATCGGGGAATATCATTGTTTTTATGCTTCTTTTATTCTTGGAAGTTTTTAAATCAAGATAGAAGTTCTATGTATTACATTTAAGTATGATTGAGGAAATTGTTGTAAAAGCTTGACTGAATTAAGTTGTTTATAAAATGACTTTATTTTCCACTGCTTTATTGTCTGTCTTGTAATTTATCTGCATCTTTTACCTACAATGCTCCACCGATGTTAAGGCATTCCCACTGTGAGTGACCTTAACGGAGGTGGGGTGTTTCATCTAATGTGCAACGAGTCCCATGGCAGGGATGTACAGGAAACACGAAACTCGGACGGGAGCTTTTCAAATATCTGTATACACAAATGCTAAGGTCTACATTTTCAGTGGCTATAGTCCCACCTGACCATCCCTTAACTAGTGAAAGACGAACAAGGTTGATAACTAGTTACCTATCCCAAGAGCAAACAACAAATCCTAGTTGGCATGTCCCTCACTCATAGCCTTGATAGCAAAAGGTCTATGGCCTTTTATTTCAGATCCACGTCTTTCCGCATCACGCATCACGTATCATGCTGACTGTCGATGGTAGGTACACAATGTCTTGCTATCTACTAATGGTTAGACCTGTAAGTACTCGCGAGTGGTAATAACCTAGCCTAGTCGCAAGGCAACTTGGATCGTCGAATCACCTGAGCCACCCTATTGACTTTCGATTGCCCACTATCGTGGCAATAAAGCATACTCACCGAATAGAAACGTGCAGACCTAACCTCTGTGAGCACAGTCGAACGCTGTCATAACACAGAGGACTACCATGAGTACCCTCCACGTCCCAGGAAGTCGCTAGCTTCCCCTTCCAGTCCTTCGGAGCCAACATAATATCAGCATAACAAAAGGCAGAATATGCAGAATAATCAGATGAACATGAGCTCCCCTTGAGTCTTATGACATGACGGTGATCTACCCCGTTGGGTTATTCGCTCTCAAACATACGAACTGGTCGAAGCGCCTCTGTTTAATGTATTATTAGACCCTATGTCTAAACAATCAATTATGTGCTTGCTCTACCTCGTCAGGATTCTAGTTAACTTGGTTATTTCCAATTATACTAACTTATTATTCAGGTTACCAAGTTCTTTCTGAGCTCCTTATATCTCTAACGAATAGACCCCTCTTGCTTATTAATTTTCGTTACAAAGCTTAACGCCTTTATGTTCATTAATAAGCCCATAACATGTTATTCTCTAAATTGTAATCCAAGGTCTGTAATCTACAATCTCTTTATATTATTCATTGTCTGATTCCATAGTTACAATAACATGTTCTTCTTATGTGTAATTAAGTGTATCTCAATTCACATGTTTTCTGTTTAACATGTCACTTATTATTTATGATTAAACATAACTTATTCTATTCCACATCCTTTCTCATTTAATCATAATTTCTACACTGTCACTACAACTTGTTCTTGTTTACTTATTAACTTAGTTCCTTTAACTAAGGTTTATTAATAAGTTTCCTTCCCTTTTATTATAACTTATGTTATTCTTATCAGTAGATTTCAGATTCTTGATTTTCAAATAACTTAATTTACAATTAAGTATAACTTATATCATTACATAAGTTATCCCGTTTTCTTTATCGTTTATTATAACCTAGGTTATAATTTCCACTTGTCCCTAGGACAAACCTACCTATTATCTTTCCTTTTTCCCCCTCAAGTTTATCAGTAGTAGATTAGCATCATTCCCTGTTTATCCCACTTCTTTTACTGTTGTCACTTTCATTCATTTCCATTAATCAGAATCATTGCCATTTATTGCTATCCTTTTATATACATATATTCATATATATGTTTTTGCACTAGACCTCTCACATTAAGGTGACCACTTATGGATGCTGGATATGCCGGGAGATTCTGGACCGACTTCTCTCAAAAGTTGACTTAACCTCTTGTCTTAGCACCGTTACACATATATTTACGCAGTAGACCCCTCACATTAAATTAACAACCTGTGGATGCTGGATTTGCCAGGCGGTTCCGGGCAGACTTCTTCCATAAGTTGAATTTAACCTCATGTCTAGGCGTGGTTTTAAATTTTCTATTAACTATAAATTTACATTCTTCCAAATTTTTACTGTATTCTATTTTTACATGTCATACTTAATATCATATCAAGTCCGTTATTTGATTTTCATGTCGCATGTTCTTCCTAACATGTAATTAACTTCATTTTAAAATAACATGTAATCATTGAATCATGTAATTGTTCCATTCTAACAAATTAACATGTAATCATCCCAATTCTACATTTAAGGGTTCAAGAACATAATATGGAACAGATTAACATGTAATTAGAAGATGTATGTATACAACAGTAATCGTTTCCACATATTTTAACAGTTTTATACATTTCAACATATTAACATTACAAGCTATTAACATTTTATCATATTAATATTTCAACATATTAATCATTCTAGCATATTTACATTGCATATTAGCGGGGAATGTTAAATGATAAATATACCATTATCAAAAAGGTATATTTTAAATCCACTCACCTAATTGCTTTCCAAATCATGAATCTGGTCTAGATCTAGCATTCCATGGTTCTCCTAACTGTATTTAGAACCTAAACAACCATGGATCCACAATTCTTAACCAAAAGAAAAAGGGAAGAAAGAGGAGAAAATTAAACCAACCAGATCCAGGAATTCACCTTACTTCGTATAGAATTCTGAAAACATTCTTTATTAATATTCATCCTTTTCCTCCAAATCTTGAATCAGAATTTTCCTAAACTAATTATTCTATTTTTATGAAGAGATTTGAGGAGGAAGAAGAATGGCAGAGCTTAGGCGGCTTCTTAGAAAATGTGAGATTTAGGCTAGGCTCTGCATTCCTATTTATAGGTGTTCAGGATCTTATCGTACACGCAACGCTGAGTCAGCAACGAACATGTTTAAGAAAACAGTCCAGATTCATTGATGAATCTAGCCAGATCAGGGTTGGGGTTGACCCCCCCAGTGTGTTTGTCAACCGTAGGGTCGACCCCCTATGTTGATGTCGACCCAAGGTCTATCCCCTGGGTCCCACTAGCCTTTTCTGGGCAGATCTTTACCGTTTTGATGTTTTTTATTTTAAAAGTTTGACTAATAACCCGTTATACTCTCTTTGATTTATTTTAAAATATTATATTTACATATATCTTCTTATATATATATACAAAACTTCTAATGTCCATTTTAAAACTATATATACACACAACTTTTATTTCGTTTTCAAAATTCAAACGGTGTTATGCCGTTATTTAATTCCTAACATATTTCTTTGATTGCAGCTTTATTTTGAACTTTTCTCTTTTATGTATGTGTGTATATATATATGTATGTATGTATTTCTCCATATATATATGCATATATTTTCATATAAATATATACATATATTTCTATACTTCCTTATATGTATAATTTTCCTTATATATGCATTTATACATATTTTCTCTTTAGAACATGCGTTATTTTAGTCATTCTTTCAAAATAAATATACGGTGTCGACGGGGATCGAACCTTGCACCTCTCACTTGAAAGCCACATGTTCTAACCAACTAGACTACTTAGGCTTTTGCTAACAAGACTTAGAACAATGGTGATCATTATTCTTTTCTTATTCCTCATTTTCATGTTTGTTACAATATTTCATTTAAACCATTGCATGTAACCTTATCAATTTGCATGCATCTTTTTCTTTCATTTTTCTTTTCTTATTAATGCATAATATTTGCTAATTATTGCATGCATCATAATTACACTGCATGCAACCAATTTCTTCTTTCGTTTAACACATGCATTGCGTTATTATTTACATTAATCTGTTCTTCTTTTTCAATGCATGTATTTATTACATGCAATCATATATTATCATTATTTTATTCTTCTTTTAAATATTTATGTCTATGCATATGTATACACATATGCATTTTTTACATATTTAATTGTCATAAAATGCGGGGTGTTACATTCTCCCACCCTTAGGAAATTTTGTCCATGAAATTCGATACGGGTAAAAATAAATAACCCCTCGCATAATATCCATCCATCTGTGTGCATCCAATATTTGCAAACATTGTGCACTTGTGCAAAGTGTAATACAACTTAGTAATACATGTATGCCTGAGCTGTACCTCCTATATGTATGCAAATTTTTCCAAAATCCTTTAAAAACATGATGCTCACATCATATGGCAATTATACATGAATGCAACATTTTGAAAATCAAAATACAGTTTCATCTAAATTTTCCCACACTCTTACTTAAGAGCGCAGTTCATCCAATTGTTGCATCCAAAATCCTACAACCAACTTTATTTTTCGAATTTCAGAAAAATCTAATTTTCTAAATTTGATTTCTTATGTTACAAAAAGGTGGAAAACGAAAAATTCCACGTCTTTCATTTTTGTTTTTCAACCTTTTCTAACTGTACTTGGATTTTATTGAAACTATTTTATAAAGATTCCCTATTTTCCTATCCAAGCACAACCCACATAAGAAATTTTTCTCTGCTACAGATTTTCCTTTTTCATCTTATCTTTGAATTTATTTTCTTATCCATCTTTTCTCATAATTTTCCAATTTTCTTAAACTGTCATGTTTGTTGCTTTACTGAACTTGTTGTTTTCTTTTTAGTTATGTCATTACTCTTTTCTTAGCTTATTTAACTTAATCCTCTGATCTAAGTTTAATTTCAAATAAGTCTTCTAGTCCTTCAAATAAAACAGGAAAAAATGCACTCTACACAGCTACTATTAAGGGCCAAAAATCTCAGGACTATGTCCCCCTCATACAGGAACATTCAAACAACGGGATATAAACACTTACTTGCCCTCTACTGTCTAGTAGTAACCACTGGTCCTTGCTGTGTAGTAACATAAGTTTTTAAGAAACACCCTAGGTTTTTCAATGCTTACGCATTCTACGGGAACTTACCACCATTCCAAGATAATTCTCTCTATCCACATCACGACCTCCAAACTTTTCCCGTCTTCTCTAGGCACTAATCCATAACTACTCCATAATTTTTAAAACACGGTTTGGCATTTTCATTTCATTTTTCTTCCAAAATTAAAAGTATCAAAACTTTATTTTTCCTCATGAAAACTTACTTTTGCCAAACCATAAAAACATGTCATTTTATAGAAAAATGTAAATCATTTTTTTTTCAAATCACCAAAACTTGGAGTAGATAAGGACAAGTATTTCTCAGTCAGGTTTGCGACTTGTTCTTGCCTATAAGGTCAGTTCAGATTCTTACTACAAGGTGCAAACATTAATCTATTCTTAATTTCTACCACTTATTTTATCCACCCAACAAAATTTCTTGTTAAAAGAATTTATCAAAACGATTGTCAAAAGAATAGTGATTCAAAACTCTCTTTACTGAAAATTCTAGTTTTTAAAAAAATGCCACATCAAAATGCAACATTTTCTATGCTTAGATCTTTAATCCTTTTATGCAATATAACAAGAAAACTAGCGAGCTATGCATACTCTATAATGTGCATCTTTTACTGAGAGAATTTCATTTTAGGCAAAAAAAATCACAAGAAATCACTTTTTCAAAAACATACTCCATTTTGCTTCGAAACTCAATATGTACTTTTTCAAATATGCTTTTACATATTTTTAAAACTATAACTTTTAACATAAAAACTTGAAAACACCATAAACCATTTTCTAAAAAGATTTTACAATTTCAAGTTCTTTAAAGCTAACAATGGAGTTAGACACAAAGCGGCTTTCCAATTTTAAATAGGCTTTCCTAGATACTCCCATAAAGTCAATTCTCTCAACTATATATTCCTAATCCATTTTTTTCTCTTTTTAACCATTTCCAATTTATACGATTTTACTGCCAAACCCACTAACTCGAAATAATGACATATGAGATTTATCTTCCTTCCATACAAAGTATATTGTTCACTTTCCACCCAAATTACCTATCTTAGATTTCCATGTTCATTCCTTTTGTGTACAAAACAAATATCCCAACTTTTACCATATTATGTTTTTCCTATTTAGTGGGTTCCTCTATGGATTTAGGTATATATATAATATATTTATATTTTTAAAAATACAAATACGCTCACTCATTATCTATACAGGAATCCTAAACCTAGGCTCTGATACCAGATGTAACAACCCAAATTCCGACAGACCAAATTTTTTTTTAAATTCCAATCTATCGAAACTCATGTTGGTTTGTCTGGTATCATGCAAAAAAGACAGAGATATAAAATATATCAGAGCTCAGAAAAAATCTCACAGCGGAATGGATAAAATATAATATAACCAAAATATAGCCTTACCGTAGTAATAATACTGCCTAACCAGTATCCAAAGCTATCATATCTCTACCACAAATCTAACCTACGAGTATGTTACGAGGAAGGGGTCAGAAAACAAGTTCTGGTGATGGGATTTAAACTACACATTTTAGATAACCCTACATATGTCGTTCAGTTACATTTTCTTGTTTATTAGGTTATTTGGGTTAACAGCAGGCTTACACACATGTCGTACCCATCTACTTCCCAGTGATTAACCTAATACGGGATATATGTAGCTACCCCCAATATTACGGTACACCCCATGGTACCCCACTCGCATGGTCTCCGCCGAAATGCTACAAAAATATATGTAGACCCTCATCGCACGCCGGAGTGACATATGGATCTATATATAACATTGCTATGTTCTACATAGATCTTCCATCACCATGCTACGTAAGCGTATAGACTGCCTTCGATTAAATCAGATTCCATCACAGAGTAGTGCCATAAAGTCTACGATACACCACCCAGAGTCAACATGCATTTATCTAGACTTTCCCACGTACGTATCGTCTATCATACTTGATGCCTTAACTGCACATATCCTCTACTTTGCATTGAGTCCCATGGCAGGGTGGTACAAGAAACAGAGAACTCGGTTGGGAGTTTTAACGAAGAGATCTTGGCGGAATTGCCACATATGAAATTGAGCACAATTTTGCAAAGAAATACCCCACTTGTTTCTCGAGAAGAGATGGGAAACGTGCTCAATATCATTGATAGATAAAACATTGGATCATGCCACATCACTTATTCTACAGGATCTTACGGAGCCTGTTCATGCATGACATAATTCAGACATGATCATAGAAAAAATTCTCCTCAAGCAAACCGGCCTATCCTATGCTACATAGGGGGATTTACATGGTGGTTGTACAGTTGATATAGTTGAGTCACAGTCAAAATATGGTTTTTGGGTCGTTCCCGACGAACTACTGAAAGAGAGCAGATATCTGTATACACATATGCTAAGGTTTGCAATTTCAGTGGCTATGGTCCCACCTGACCCCTCCTCAACTAATGAAGATGAACAAGGTTGAAAACTAATGACCTGGCCCAAGAGCAAACAACAAACAACAAATCTTAATTGACATGTCCCTCACCCATGGACTTGATAGCAAAAGGTCTATGGTCTTTTGGTTTAGCTCTTTGTCTTTCTGCATCGCGCATGGCGTATCATGCTGACTGTCGATAGTAGGTACCCGACGTCTTGCTATCTTCTAATGGTTAGACCTGTCAGTACTCGAGAGTGGTCATAACCCAGCCTAGTCGCAAGGCAACTTGGATCGTCGAATCACCTAAGCTATCCTATTGTCTTTTGATTGCCCATTGTCGTGGCAATCAAGGCATACTCACCGGATAGAAACATGTAGACCTAACCTCTGTGAGCACAGTCGTATGCTGTCATAGCACAGAGGAGTACCAGGAGTACCCTCCACGTCCCTGGAAGTCGTGTGCTTCCCCTTCCAGTCCTTCGGAGCCAGCTGAACAATAGGAAGAATATGCAGAATAATCATGGACGTGTGCTCCCCTTGTGTCTTATGACACCACGATGATCTACCCCATTGGGTTATTCACCCTTAAACGTACAAACTGGTCGAAGAGCCTCTGTTTAATGTGTTATTATACCCTATGTCTAAACAATCAATTATGCACTTGCTCTACCTTGTCAGGTTTCCAGTTAACTTGGTTTTTTTCAATTATATTAACTTATTATTCAAGTTACCAAGTTCTTTCTGAGCTCCTTATATCTCTAAGGAATAGGCCCCTCTTGCTTATTAATTTTCGTTACAAAGCTTAACCCTTTTATGTTCATTAATAAGCCCATAGCATTTTATTCTCTAGATTGTAATCTAAGGTCTGTAATCTACAATCTCTTTATATTATTTATTGTCTGATTCCATAGTTATAATATCATGTTCTTCTTAATATGTAATTAAGTGTATCTCAATTCACATGTTTTCTGTTTAACATGTCACTTATTATTTACGATTAAATGTAACTTATTCCATTCCTTTCCTTTCTCATTTAATCATAATTTCATATTACTATGTCACTACAACTTGTTGTTGTTTACTTATTAATTTAGTTCTTTTAACTAAGGTTTATTAATAAGTTTCCTTCCCATTTATTATAACTTATGTTATTCTTATCAGTAGATTTCAGATTCTTGATTTCCAAATAAATTAATTTACAGTTAAGTACAACTTATCTCATTACATAAGTTATCCCATTTTCTTTATCATATATTATGATCTAAGTTATAATTTCCACCTGTCCCTAGGACAACCCTACCTATTATCTTTCCTTTCCCCCCTCAAGTTTATCAATAGTAGATTATTATCATTCTCCTTTTATTCCACTTCTTTTACTGTCACTTTCATTCATTTCCATTAATCACAATTAGTGCCATTTATTGCTATTCTTTTGTATACATATATTCGTATATGTGTTTTTGCACTAGACCTCTCACATTAAGGCGACCACTTGTGGATGCTGGATATACCGGGCGGTTCCAGACAGACTTCTTCTACAAGTTGACTTAACCTCGTGTCTTAGCACCGTTACAAGTATATTTACGCACTAAACCCCTCACATTAAATTAACAACATGTGGATGCTGGATTTGCTAGGCGGTTCCGGGCAGACTTCTACCATAAATTGAATTTAACCTTGTGTCTAGGCACGGTTTTAAATTTTCTGTTAACTGTAAATTTAGGCATATTCATTCTTTCAAATTTTTACTGTAACTCTATTTTTACATGTCATACTTAATATCATATCAAGTCCGTTATTAAATTTTCATGTCGCATGTTCTTCCTAAAATGTAATTAACTTCATTTTAAAATAACATGTATTCATGAATCATGTCATTGTTCCATTCTAACAAATTAACATGTAATTATCCGAATTCTACATTTAAGGGTTCAAGTACATAATATGGAACATATTAACATATAATCAGAAGATGTATGTATACAACAATAATCGTTTCCATATATTTTAACACTTTTATACATTTCAATATATTAACATTACAACCTATTAACATTTCATCATATTAATATTTCAACATATTAATCATTATAGCATATTTACATTGCATATTAACAGAGAATGTTAAATGATAAATATACCATTATCAAAAAGGTATATTTTAAACCCACTCACCTAATTGATTTCCATATCATGAATCTGGTCCAGATCTAGCATTCCATGGTTCTCCTAACTAAATTTAGAACCTAAAAAACCATGGATCCACAATCCTTAACTAAAAGAAAAAGGGAAGAAAGAGGAGAAAATTAAATCGACCAGATCCAAGAATTTACCTTACTTCGTATAGAATTCTGAAAACATTCTTTATTAATATTCATCATTTTCCTCTAGAACTTGAATCAGAATTTTCCTAAACTAATTATTTTATTTTAATGAAGAGATTTGAGGAGGAAGAAGAATGACAGAGCTTAGGCGGCTTCACAGAAAATGTGAGATTTAGGCTAGGCTCTGCTAGCCTATTTATAGGTATTTAGGATCTTATCGTACACGCAGCGCTGAGTCAGCAACGAACATGGTTAAGAAAACAGTCAAGATTCGTTGATGAATCTAGCTAGATCAGGGGTGGGGTCGACCTCGGGGTCGACCCTCCAACGTGTGTGTCGACCCTAGGGTCGACCCCCTATGTTGGGTCGACCCCAGGGTCTAACCCCTGGGTCCCACTAGCTTTTTCTGGGCAGATCTTTACCATTTTGACATTTTTTATTTTAAACATTTAATTAATAACCCATTATACTCTCTTTGATTTATTTTAAATATTATATTTACATATAATCTTCTTATATGTATACAAAACTTCTAATGCCCATTTTAAACGTATATATATACACACAACTTTTAATTTGTTTTCAAAATTCAAACGATGTTATGTCGTTATTTAATTCCTACCATATTTCTTTGATTGCAGCTTTATTTTGAACTTTTCTCTTGTGTATATATATATATATTTGCACGTATATACGCATATATTTTCATATAAATATATACATATATTTCTGTACTTCCTTATATGTATAATTTTCCTTATATATGCGTTTATACATATTTTCTCTTTAGAACATGTGTTATTTTAGCCATTCTTTTAAAATAAAAATTCGGTGCCTGCGGGGATTCAACCTTGCACCTCCCACTTGAAATCCACATGTTCTAACCAAATGGACTACTTAGGCTTTTGTTAACAAGGCTTGGAACAATAGTGATCATTGTTCTTTTCTTATTCCTCCTTTTCATGTTTGTTACAATATCTCGTTTAAACCATTGCATGTAACCCTATTAATATTTATGCATCTTTTTCTTTCATTTCTCTTTTCTTATTAATGCATAATATTTGCAAATCATTGCATGTAACATAATTATGCGGCATGCAACCAAATTCTTCTTACTTTTAGCGCATGCATTGCATTGTTATTTACATTAATCTTTTCTTCTTTTTCAATGCATGTATTTATTACATACAATTATATATTATCATTATTTTATTCTTCTTTTAAATATTCATGTCTATGCATATATATACACATATGCACTATTTAAATATTTGATTTTCATAAAATGCTGGGTGTTACATTCTCCCACCCTTAGGAAATTTCGTCCCCGAAATCCAATATGGGCAAAAATACAAACCCCTCGCATAATATCCATCCATCGTGTGTGCACCCAATTTTTGCAAACATTGTGCACTTGTGCAAAGTGTAATACAACTTAGTAATACATGTATGCCTAAGCGGTAACTCCTATATGGATGCAAATTTTTCAAAAATCCTTCAAAAACTTGATGCTCGCACCCTAAATATACTGGCAATTCTACATGAATGCAATATTTTGAAAATCAAAATACATTTTCATCTAAATTTTCCCACACTCTTACTTAGTAAGAGCGTAGTTCGCCCAATTGTTGCATCCAAAATCCTACCAAACAACTTTATTTTTTGAATTTCAGAAAAATCTAATTTTCTAAATTCGATTTCTTATGTTGCAAAAAGGTGGAAAACGGAAAATTTCACGTCGTTTGTTTTTCTTTTTCAACCTTTTCTAACCGTACTTGGATTTGATTGAAACTATTTTATAAAGATTCCCTATTTTCCTATCCAGGCACATCCCACATAAGAAAATTTTCTCTGTTAGAGATTTTCTTTTTTCATCTTATCTTAGAAATTTTTATTCTTATCCATCTTTTCTCATAATTTTCCAATTTTCTAACTGTCATGTTAGTTGCTTTACTGAATTTGTTGTTTCCTTTTTAGTTATATCATTACTCTTTTCCTAGCTTATTTGACTTAATCCTCTGATCTAAATTTAATTTCAAATAAGCCTTCTAGTCCTTCAACTAAAACAGGAAAACAGGCATTCTACACAGCTTCTATTAAGGTCAAGAATCTCAGGACTATGTCCCCCTCATACAGGGATATTCAAACAACGGGATGTAAAAAATTACTTGCCCTCTACTGTCAAGTAATCACCACTAGTCCTTGCTGTGTACTAACATAAGTTTTTAAGCAACACCCTAGGCATTTCAATGCATACGCATTCTACGGGGACTTACCATTATTCCATGATAGTTCTCTTTATCCACTTCATAGCCTCTAAGCTTTTCCTGTCTTCTCTAGGCACTAATCCTTACCTACTCCATACTTTTTAAAACACGGTTTGGCCTTTTCATTTTTCTTCCAAAAGTTAAAAGTATCAAAACTTTATTTTTCCTCATGAAAACTTACTTTTGCCAAACCATAAAAACATGTCATTTTATAGAAAAATGTAAATCTTCTTTTTTTCAAATCACCAAAAACTTGGAGTAGATAAGTAAAAGTAGTTGTCAATCAGGTTTGCGACTTGTTCTTGCCTATAAGTTCAGTTCAGATTCTTACTACAATGTGCAAACATCTACTCTATTCGTAATTTCTACCACTTATTTTGTCTACCCAACAATTTTTTTTGTTAAAACAATTTATCAAAAACGATTGTCAAAAGAATAGTGATTCAAAACTCTCTTTACTGAAAATTCTAGTTTTTAACAAAATGCCACATCAAAATGCAGCATTTTCTATGCTTTGCTTTTTAATCCTTTTATGCAATATAACAAGAAAACTAGCGAGCTATACATGCTCTATTATGTGCACCTTTTATTGAGAGAATTTTATTTTAGGCAAAAAATTTCACAAAAAAATCATTGTTTCCAAAATATATTCCGTTTTACTTCAAAACTCAATATGTACTTTTTCAAATATGCTCTTTACATATTTTTAGAACTATAACATTTAAGATAAAAACTTGAAAACACCATAAACCATCTTCTAAAAAGCTTTTACAATTTCAAGTTCTTTAAAGTTAACAATGGGGTTAGCCTCAAAGCAGGTTTCCAATTTTAACTAGGCTTTCCTAGACACTCCCACAAAGTCATTCTCTCAACTATATATATTCCTAATCCATTTTTTTCTCTTTTTAACCTTTTCCAATTTATACAGTTTTACTGCAAAACCCAATAATCCGAAATACTGACATATAGGATTTACCTTCCTTCCATACAAAGTATATTGTACACTTTCCACCTAAATTACTTAAGGGTCTCAGATTTCCATGTTCGTTCCTTTTATGTACAAAACAGATATCCCAACTTTTACCATATTATGTTTTTCCTATTTAGTGGGTTCTTCTATGGATCTAGGTATATATATAATATATTTATATTTTTAAAAATACAAATACACTCACTCATTATCTATACATGAATCCTAAACCTAGGCTCTGATACCAGATGTAACAACCCGAATTCAGACAGACCGATTTTTTTTAAAATTCCGATCTATCGAAACTCGTGTTGGTTTGTATGGTATCATGCAGAAAAGACAGAGATATAAAATATATCAGAGCTCAGAAAACATCTCGTAGCAGAACGGATAAAATATAATATAATCAAAATGTAGCCTTACCGTAGTAATAATACTGCCTAACCAGTATCAAAATCTATCATATCTCTACCATAAATCTAACCTACGAGTATGTTATGAGGAAGGGGTCAGAACATACGTTCTAGTGACGGGATTTAAACTACACATTTTGGACAACCCTACATATGCCGTTCAGTTACATTTTCTTGTTTATTAGGTTATTTGGGTTAACATCATGCTTACACACACGTCGTACCCATCTACTTCCCAGTGATATATGTAGCTACCCCCAATATTACGGTACACCCCATAGTACCCCACTCGCACGGTCTCCGCTGTAACGCTACAAAAATATACGTAGTCCCTCATCCTACGCAGGATGACGTGTGGATCTCTATATAACATCGCTACGTTCTGCATAGATCTTCCTTCACCATGCTACATAAGCATATTGACTACCACCTTCGATCGAATCAGAATCCATCACAGAGTAGTGTCCTAAAGTCTACGACACACCACCCATAGGCGACATGCATGTATCTAGACTTTCCCACATACGTATCGTCTTCATACTCGATGCCTTAACCGCACATATCCTCTACTTGCACCGAGTCCCATAACTGGGTTGTACAAGAAACATGAAACTCGATCGGGAGCCTTTCAGATATCTATATACAAAGATGCTAAGGTTTGCATTTTCAGTGGCTATGGTCCCACCTGACCCCTCCCTCAACTAGTGAAAGACGAACAAGGTTGAAAACTAATGACCTGGCCCAAGAGAAAACAATAAACAACGAATCCTAATTGACCTGTCCCTCACCCATGGCCTTGACAGCAAAATGTCTATGGTCTTTTGGCTTAGCTCTTCGTCTTTCCGCATCGTGCATCACGTATCATGCTGACTGTCGATGGTAGGTACCTGACATCTTGCTATCTACTCATGTTTAGACTTGTCAGTACTCGAGAGTGGTCGTAACCCAGCCTTGTCGCAAGGCAACTTGGATCGTCAAATCACCTAAGCCACCCTATTGTCTTTTGATTGCCCACTATCGTGGCAATCAAGGCATACTCACCGGATAGAAATGTGCAGAACTAATTTCTGTGAGCACAGTCGAATGCTGTCATAGCACAGAGGACTACCAGGAGTACCATCCACTTCCCAAGAAGCCGCGTGCTTCCCCTTCCAGTCCTTCAGAGCCAGTAGAATATCGGCATAACAACAGGTACAATATGCAGAATAATCAGATGGGCGTGCGCTCCCCTTGTGGCATATGACACCACGATGATTTACACCGTTGGGTTATTCACTCTCACACGTACGGACTGGTCGAAGCACCTCTGTTTAATGTGTTATTAGACCCTATGTCTAAACAATCAATTATCTGCTTGCTCTACCTCATTAGGTTTCCAGTTAACTTGGTTATTTCCAATTATATTAACTTATTATTCAAGTTACCAAGTTCTTTCCGAGCTCCTTATATCTCTAAGGAATAGACCCCTCTTGCTTATTAATTTTTATTATAAAGGTTAACTCTTTTATGTTCATAAATAAACCCATAACATGTTATTCTCTATATTGTAATCCAAGGTCTGTAATCTACAATCTCTTTATATTATTCATTGTCTGATTCCATAGTTACAATAACATGTTCTTCTTAATATGAAATTAAGTGTATCTCAATTCACATGTTTTCTGTTTAACATGTCACTTATTATTTATGATTAAATATAACTTATTCCATTCCATATCCTTTCTCATTTAATCATAATTTCATCTTACACTGTCACTACAACTTGTTATTGTTTACTTATTAACTTAGTTGTTTTAACTAAGGTTTTTTTAATAAGTTTCCTTCCCATTTATTATAACTTATGTTACTCTTATCAGTTGATTTCGGATTTTTGATTTTCAAATAACCTAATTTACAATTATTACAACTTATCTCATTACATAAGTTATCCCAATTTCTTTATCATTTATTATAACTTAAGCTATAATTTCCACTTGTCCCTAGGACAAGCCTACCTATTATCTTTCCTTTTCCCCCTCAAGTTTTTCAGTAGTAGATTATTATCATTCCCCATTTATCCCACTTCTTTTACTGTTGTCACTTTCATTCATTTCCTATTCATTTCCATTAATCAATTAGTGCCATTCATTGTTATCCTTTTATATACATATATTCATATATATATATATATGTTTTTGCACTAAACCTCTCACATTAAGGTGACCACTTGTGGATGCTAGAAATGCCATGTGGTTCCGAACAGACTTCTTCCACAAGTTAACTTAACCTCGTGTATTAGCAACGTTACATGTATATTTACACACTAGACTCCTCACATTAAATTAACAACTTGTGGATGCTGGATTTGCCATGCGGTTTCGAGCAGACTTCTACCATAAGTTGAATTTAACCTCATGTCTAAGCGTAGTTTTAAATTTTTTATTAACTGTAAATTTAGGCATATTCATTCTCCCATATTTTTTACTGTAGTTCTAATTTTAAATGTCATACTTAATATCATATCAAGTCCATTATTTGATTTTCATGTCGCATGTTCTTCCTAACATGTAATTAAATTCATTTTAAAATAACATGTAATCATTGAATCATGTAATTGTTCCATTCTAACAAATTAACATGTAATTATCTCAATTCTACGTTTAAGGGTTCAAGTACAAAATATGGAATAGATTAACATGTAATTAGAAGATGTATGTATACAACAGTAATCGTTTCCATATATTTTGACAGGTTTATACATTTCAACATATTAACATTACAATGTATTAACATTTAGTATTTCAACATATTAATCATTCTAGCAGATTTACATTGCATATTAACGGGGAATGTTAAACGATAAACATACCATTACCAAAAAGGTTTATTTTAAATGCACTCATCGAATTGCTTTCCAAATCATGAATCTGGTCCAGATCTAGCATTCCATGGTTCTCCTAACTAAATTAAGAACCTAAACAACCATGGATCCATAATTCTTAACTAAAAGAAAAAGGGAAGAAAGAGGAGAAAACTAAATTGATTAGATCCAAGAATTTACCTGTCAACCTGTTAAATTTAACAGGTCAACAGCTTTTTAAACTTAAACCCAAAAGCTGTTGACCTGTTAATTTTAACAGGTTGACCTGTTAAGTTTAAAAAGCTGTTGACCTGTTAAATTTAACAGGTTGACAGGTTTTTGTCAACATACATAAAAAATGAGTTTTCATGTATATTTTTTGAAGAGAATAAGAAGTATGATTATTTGAGGATAGATTTTAACATAAATAACTCTAAATAACCATCTTCTAACCTATAAAGCATTGAATCTTCTTTTTGTCGATCAAGCTCCTTCTTGTCATTAATCAAAATAAGCATTGAAACCGTTGACTCAACATTCTCCCCCTTTTTGATTGATGACAATATAGCTTGATATTTTAATCTTTATTGCTATCTCCCCCTGTATATAAGCTCTGTCTCCCTTTAAATATCTATATATCCATAATCTTAGCTCCATGTCATGATTTCCATTTATCTTTATTTTGTTATTATCAATCGAAATTCTCGTGTCTCAACACGAATGAGCATATTTGGATAAAGATTCAAAATCTGAATAATATTCCAACACTTGTCGACCATTCTGCTCCAGCTCCACAAACTTTTTGAACAGAACTGACTTCTGGGTGAATTTTGACTCAAAGTTGACTCAGAACTAATCCCAAGTGATCTTATCTTCTGGAGTCTCTAAAATGACAGAGTTCCACCAATCCGTAGCTCTACCACGTAACTGCCTTGATGCAAGATTTCTTTTAGTCGCATTCTCAACACCTAAGTATCCAAATATCCGAAAACATGTACCTAACCACCATTGAATCTCAACTGTTGGCTCTGTCCCTTTGAACAGCTTCCCACCAAGAGCAGTGAAATCCTTACATAGCTTCGCGAAGACCGCAACCCTCGGTACCTACAACTGATCCCAAACATCTACCGCGGCTGCTTCTGCAGCGGGTACCCTCCTCGTGATCGCTGCCAACACAGCCTCGAACATAGCTGGGTAATCTGGTATACCGTCACCACCCCCTCTAGGAACACTCTCCTCCTTAGCAGCATGTCTAGACAATCGACGATTCATTCTAAATATGAAAAATAGAATGATTAGTCCAAACCTAAGAAAAAATACCATGGATTTCAAGCGCTACTATACTATATATTAATATATAGTGTACATCCATTAGAAATCTACAAATACGTCTCTCATATGCCATGATGTCCTCGAACTTTGGCAAAAATCGATTAACCAGAGCTCTGATACCAAATGTGACAAACGCCCTTAACTCATGCACTTAACAAGAGGAATATTGCACTGAAAGATGTGTTAGGCAGCTATGGACGATCATCAGGGTAGAAATCATAAGTGGAACCTATCATACAACTCACAACGCAAAGATAAAATATAATAGAACACATATAACAGGTATTAATAGTGAAGCATCATATAACAGAATCTCAACACTTTCATATCATTAGGAAAGTAATATCCATACATCAATTGGAATACATCATAAGAATCTGTACAAAATGCCTCACTACAATTTACTTAGAGAAACATAACAACCATAACAGTGGAAACAACTAATAGTATATGGTAGGGAATAATACGCAAGCCTCCTGCTCGTCGTCGCTCTGCAGCATCGTCCTCATCAAGATCTATCACCTACTACCATGTATTCCTATCCACAACAACAGTAGATGAACAACCTAATGTAATAAGAGGAAACATAAAATCTTGAGTCGGACAACAGTCTTAATGAGCGATAAAACAGCTACCTAACATCAACAATAAAGTATATGAGAATAGGTAGATCAATCGTCCAATCTATCAATATGAACGGAGAAGAAATCCGAACTCGTCTCCTCCACATCTGACAATGATAGCCTTTACAAACAATCCATAAGCAAAACAAATAGTAGCATTGATTGTTATAAGTAGCAGTTATAACAACCAATTGTCTAGTGCAGACCATCTAATCAAGATCAACATCCCCCAAGCATAAGCCCCGAAGGCCTGAACCAACATTATACAAGAAACCAAGTGATGTCTCATTCGACGTCGAACAATCTATGTAGGACAACACAAGAAAAAAAATCAACATCCATGACTCTGGTTATCACCGCCTATCCTGCCTCGAAGCCATCATTAATCATATGAATGGCCTAACTTGCCATCCGTCAAGGGCTAATGGTAACTCCGGTTCTAGCAAAATTCCATATTCCTTTTAATGATACGTACTTAGGCCTTTCAACGATACCCAGGGTACTCGACCAGACAATTTCTAGTCTTTTGGGCGTCCCCATTATACCCCTCCTTTGGGTCTGCTAGAACCTCCGAATAACGATAATCCCTTGGCCTTCAAAATCTCTAGCCACCCGACTTGATGACTATCCATATGCTCAAGCGACTTCTCGAGCAACCAATATCCACGGACTCAAACATCCTTGAAATGCCTTCACATTTGTTGCATTTCATCGATCAATCAACGAACACTTCGCAACACCTCTAACATTCCTCCTTGAATTCACGTTGAAGCCACGACTATCGTCAATCCAAAAACAAGCTTCGTTTTGTCGATAGTTGATACACAGAGTTTCACCCTTCTACTATGCATCATAATCCACAACGTTTCAACACCTTTTTTATAGCATTTCAAAAATGTTGTGGTCCACTCAATATGGCTGATCCCTCACGATTCGCCATCAGCTTATTCCCTCTGATCATCTGATCCACGTGAACGCCATACGGGCCGGTCCAAAATTCCACCATGCACTCCAGCCTTTCCTATCCTTGGCCAATCCATCAGCTCCGCCCTTGCCCGATCCATTAAACTGCGCACTGATCCATCAATGTCAAGGTTGCACGATCCATCCACACATCGGTTCCCGGTCCATCTGTTGAACCCGTGTCGATCCATCAAAACACTAAGCAATGCACGCATTTCCAACCGATCCACAAACTTGCTCAATCCATAAGATTGTTACGCATCGATCCATCATCAAATACTGCTGATCCATCCATTTTTGCTTTGTCCGATCCATTAATCAACCAACTGTTGATCCATCACCCTAAACCAATCTGATCTATCATTTCCCACTGTCGATTGTTTAATCTCGAAGCCTTTCCGATCCATGCAAATTACCTTGCACAACAAGCCATGGTCACTTAATCCATCAATATTCGAACATACACAACTTCGACTAGATCCATGTTTGAATTCATACATTCATCTCAACCAAAACTAACTAATTTCGATCAAACAACCAATAGCAAAATCAAGCAGCAATCAAACATACGAAGTTCACCAGATCACGATTAAACAATGACCAAATCAATAAACGGATCTAAACATATGAATTTACCTTTATAATCTTACTAGATTAGATTCTATGGTGATTCGAATCAAAAAAATACTTACATCGTTTAGATCTAGGTGAAAACAACTTGAAATGATGAATATAAGATCAAACAACACATATACTTAATTGGATCCATGTGAGAGATGCTTATCACTCACCGAATCCACAAATTAGCTTGAGAACGATGTGCTACAAATCCAGACAGCGAAGAATGACCTCTGAATCAATCACTTCGATGCGATCAACCTTTCCTCTATGTTGATCTTCTAATGTAAATCTAAGAAGTTAATGGAGTGGAGATGTATTTGATTGAGCAAGGAGGATCACGAGCTCAACCAAATAAGAGAAATAAAGTAACTAAACTATTCTCCATGCCTCTACCCCCTATTTACAGCCAACAGCCCTAGACTTAATGGGCCCCACAAACCAGCCTACTAATTACTAATTAGTCTGTCCAGAAAATGTGTAGCACTAAGACGACAATTCCTGCCAAAACCATTGAACCAAATCATTAATGTGACCACTCTACGGAATTGGCAACACCATTTCCCATTCAATGAAATTGATTTCAGCACTTGATTTGTTCTCATTCAAAAGTAATGCACTAAACAAAAACGACAGGGGTATAATGGTCACAAATAAAATTAGTAAAAATCATGGACATGTCCCACATTCCCATGAACAACATATCAAAAGATGAGAATAATCCGACCCTCGGGGAATTAAATAGAAATATTATATGATCCTCCGATATATAAAATGCGGGTTGTTACATTCTCCACCCCCTCCCCCTCCCCTACTAGGAATTTTGCCACCGAAATTCCAAGCAACCAAAACGAATCTTCATACCTATCATCTACGAGCAACCAATTTACTATTCAAACTAGCATCTATCAAGTCATGCCTCCATAGCCTCAAACTAGCACGCGAAATCCTAACAAATAGTATAAGCTACAATGGTGTAAGAGTCACATGACATTAATTGATCATACCAACGAAGTTTTCTGGATGGACTATCTTCATACTCTCTTCCGTTTTCCATGTATAATTGTCATCATCCTCACTCCATTGTACCTTGAATAGCTTAACCGCCTTCCTCCTAAGTTGTTTCGTGTCATTCTCCACAACGCAAACCGGCTTACGAGGTTTCAAAACTACAGACCCGATTTCTAGGTCTTCATACTGATCCGGAGATACCACCACATTCAAATCATGCACAACTTCCGTAGAAAAGACACGTGAAAAATATTGTGCACACTCGACATATTCTCGGGTAAATCCAATCTATATGCGAGCTTTCCAATCCGCTCGACTATCGGAAATGGTCCAATGAATCTTGAGGCTAACTTCCCTTTATTTTTGAACCGAACAACATTCTTTAAAGGAGAAATCTTCACAAAAACCATATCACTAACATCGAATTCCAAATCCTTACGACGCTTATCGGAATAACTCTTCTGACGATCTTGGGCTGCCTTCATTCATTGCCGAATGATTTCAATAAATCTGATGTTTCCCTTATCATCTCAGGCCTAAGTATCAGCTTATCTCCAGTTTCTAACCAACATGCCGGAGAATTACACGTTCTACCATATAACGCCTCATATAGTGCTATCCCAGTGCTCGACTAATAACTGTTTTTGTAGGAAAACTCAATTAGATGTAGACGGTCTTCCCATGATCCCCCACAGTCCAATACTCAAGCTTTAAGGTGATCTTCCAAAACTCGGTTAGCCCTCTCGATTTAACCAACAGTCTGGGGATGATAAGTCGTACTCAAACACAACCCGGTTCCTAAAGTCTCTTTCAAACTCTTCCAAAATCTACTTGTGAACAATGGAACTGAACTACTCACTATGCTCTTTGGGATACCATGGAATCGAACTATCCATTTTATATATAACTCAGCCAACTTCGATGTCGTCCTAGTCGATCTGACAGGAACAAACCTTGCGCTTTTGGTCAAGCGATCCACTATGACCCAAATTCTTTCATTTCTTGCTCTGGTTCTAGGTATTTCATCGATAAAATCCATTGATACTTTCTCCTATTTCCACATAGGAACTTCTGATGGTTGAAGCAATCCACTCGGCTTCTCCTATTCATCTTTCATCAACAAACAGTTCATGCATTTGGAAATGAACTTTCCAACATCCCTCTTCAGCCCTTCCCAGTAGTAGGCTCGTTTCATGTCTCAATACATCTTATTACCACCAAGATGAATCATCAACTTCGACTGATGACATTCCCCCATAACCTCATCTCTCAATCCACGAATATCAGGAACAACAGTCGTCCTTTCTTACAAAACCAACCCTCTTGATCAACTTCGAATTCCTCATCCTATGGTTCCAACTTCTGGATGATCTCAATAATCTTTAAATCACACTTTTGGCTCTCTCCAATCCTTTCGATGAGAGTAGGTCTTATCGATAAGCTTGCCAATATTTCAGATTTCAACTCACATCGTGGTTTGAAATCAAATCCTGCCTATTACTCGAGGTGCTTCCATTCCGAAAACATATCTCCCAATCCTGCATGTCTTCAGCACAATGCATCCGCCACTTCGTTACTTTAGCAGGAGTATAGGCTATACCAAAATCGTAAAATGCCAAAAACTCTAACCATCGCTGCCGCCAAAGATTCGAGTTCTTTTGGGAGAAAAGATACTTCAATGACTTGTGATCTGTAAATAGCTCGAATCAATCTCCCAGTAGGCAATGTCTCCACATCTTTAGAACAAACATGATCGCCGCTAACTCCAAATCATGAGTCGGATAATTCCTTTCGTGCGACTTTAGTTGTCAACTCGTATAGGCCACAACTCAATCTTTCTGCATCGGCACTACTCGAAGTCCGATACAACATGCATCGGTGTATACCACCATGTCATCATTCCCGCTCAGAATAGTCAAAACTGGAGCACACGTCAATCTCTCTTTAAGGATTGCAAAAGCTTGCTAACACTTCATATCCCATGTGAACACTTGATTCTTCTTCATCAATCATGTTAATGTTGCAGCTGTCTTGGAGAAATCCTTGATAAACCGACGATAATAACCCGCCAATCCAAGAAAACTCCTTATATCCGTTGCATTTTTAGGTCAATCTCAGTCCTGGATCGCTGCCACCTTAGCGGGATCCACCGCTATTCCATTTCCAGAAACAACATAGCCTAAGAACCTCACTTCGCTCTTTCAGAAGTGACACTTCAAAAACTTAACTCTCAGCTGATGATTTCGCAAGGTTTCTTAAATCACTTGCAAGTGCATTTTATGCTCTTCCTCATTCCTGGAGAAAACCAGGATATCATCTACGAACACAAGCACGAACTTGTTCAACTGATCTCTTAGAACCCTATTCATAAGATCCATAAAATACGCTGGTGCATTGGTTAATCCAAATGGCATCACCAGCCACTCAAAGAAACCGGATGTTGTCCTAAAAGCTATCTATGGCACAATATCCTTTCCACTCTCAACTAGTGAAACCTCATTGCCAAATCCATTTGAGAAAACATTTTTGCTTCGTGAAGCTGATCAAACATGTCTTATATCCTCGGAAATAGATACTTGTTCTTCTTGGTCACCTTGTTCAGCTCACGATAATCCACACACAATCTTAAAGATCCATCAGCCATGGTTGCAAACACAGCTGGTGCACCCCATTCAGATACACTTCTCCGAATAAATCCTTTTCCCAAAACGTCACAAACTTGCACCTCTAACTCTCGTTGTTCTCTTGTAACACCCCGTAATTCTACAGACATTAAGATGATAAATTAAGAATACTTAATTAAATATCGGGAATTAAGTAAAACAGACTGTGCTTGTCTCGGAATTCTACTTAATATGGACAACAAGTTTGTGTAAAACGGACATCGTATGAAGAAGATATTAATGTTTGAATTTTGTATACTTACAAGATAATTGTATGTATACAACAATTAAAAACCATTTCAGAATTCAAAATCAAATGTTACGGGACAGGATGGGAGTTCGGACCGTTGGGGGTTGACCCACCCTAGGGGTGTCAACCCATGGGTCGACACCACAACAGGGGTGTCGACACACATGTCGACACCCTCCAGATCCGAGGCAGATTCATTTCTACGTATGTGGACTTATTTTCTGACTAGATTCGTTGACCCTAGGCTATAAATAGGACCCTATATTCATTGTTTTATTCATATAATTCAATGGCGATAACGAGGTGCTACTCCAACATAGATTGATCTAGCCTACTTCTTCTTCATCAAACAAGTTATATGTATTCAAGGATCTGTGATTCAACATCTGTAATCATTCTTATGTTTCTTAGATCCAATCACAATTAGTCTATGTTATTTATATATGTAAACACTTAAAAGTTATCTTGACATGTCTATGAATTGGATCTAAGCCTGTGACTATTTGAATCATATCAGATCAATCATTATTTGTATATTTAATTCACTATATATATCTCATCATGCATGTTTATGACTTCCTTATTTTGTTCATAATGTCGCCTTGTGCCTATTATGTTAGTTTGCCTAATCATGTCACTATGCCTATTCTGTTAGTATGACCAATTCTATCATCATATGACAGTTTTATTTGCTATGCCTATTCTTGTTCTCTTCTTCCTTTTTTCCCTTTTTGTTTTTATAGCCAGGCTAGGCCTATTGATGAAATACGAGAACACGCGAAATTGAGAACGATTGGCAATTTTAGGCATGATTTGTACCTTGAGCCAAAACTTAGAATTTGGGGGCATAATCTAGATCTTGATCTAAATTTGGGCATAACTTGTATCCTAGATCGGACGGGGAATTGGGGAATAATAAAACATGATAATTGGTTAATAATGAAATTTTACAGTAATTAGAAACTATAACCGCGCTTAGACACGAGATTAGATTACACTTGTGGTAGAAGCCTGCTCGGACCCGACCGACATATCCATCGTCCACAAGTGGTAAATCTGTTGTGAGGGGCCTAAGTGCATAAACACGTAACATGCTAAGTGACGAGGTTAAGTCTGACTTGTGGAAGAAGTCTGCCCAGACCCGACAGGCATATCCAACATCCACAAGTAGTAGACTTAATATGGGAGGTCTAGCATTAACCATTAATGAATAAATGGTAATGAACTTGTAATACTTAGCCTGTTTGAATCCATAGGGATTACATGAACATGTTAACTTAATTAGGGGTTAAGTAAACTTGCTTGAATTAGTGGGACGGTTAAGTAAATCTAGGGGCAGTGGGTAATATTTATATACATAGGCCTAAAACTTAATCTGTGGGGTTATGCAATCTTGTTGCACTGGTAGGCATAACCTGTTCCTAAGAGTGGGGATGCAAGCCTAAGGGGAAGCTTGTATCATCTGGTGTGTGGGATCCGTTTTAGTCAGTAACCCATATAGGTATCAGATGAGTACTCCGAACTAGGTCGGAGTCGGGGCACGCTTACTGAGCTGATTATAGGAGGTCACTTGGGGAAAGGTGTTTGACGGCCCGTTCCATCAAGCTCATGTGCATGCATGGTTCCGCCTGCTTGGGAAAGTAAGACGTTGTGACATCAATAGATATGGTTGTGCACATCCTGGAAACGAAGGGTTGTCACTTTAGGAAGTGATACATCCTACTGTGAGGCCAGCACAGGGTATCTACGGAGTTAGGGAGCCAATCGATTAGGGTAGTAACTAGGGTACATCTAGTCTCGCTTGTTTAGGATCCCGTTATTATCCTTAGGGGTAACACCGGTAAGTTCAGTTGGGCTACCTATTATTGTATGGGTGTAAAACCTCTCACTAGAAGTATGCCTAAGTCTATCATCTTGTACTTGTTGGGGATCATCTTGTTCTTGTTATACTAGTGATGGTGCAGAAAAAGTATTAGAGAAGCGCAATGTCTGTTCTGTTCAGTTTATCCTGTTTACCTTGTCATAACTGCCTTATATGTTGTTATCTCTCTCCAACTTAGATACCTGTCATGATGTTTTTACATATTTATATGCTAAACGTAACTAGACTCGCCAGACTTTATGTCTGACCCATTTGTTTGCTCTTCTTTCTCTTCTGTTTCCCCACTAGTTCTCAGGGTGGGAATACTCAAGCTTGGTCAGGATTCTTCTTTCATTCTTCTTGGAGCTGCTTAGATGCACTGCTTGATTTCTTATTGTGACGACCGCCCATAACCCCCGCACTAAACAAGAGGAATAGTGCACTGAAGGGTGTGCCAGGCAGCTATGGACGATCATCAGAGAAGGTAAACAACATCGAAACTTGTCGTAGAACTCACAACGCAAGTTTAATACAGAATAGAACATATACAATAGGTAATAGTAATGAGGCATCATATAGCAAACTTTTGAAAACTTTCTCAACATCTTGAAAGGTTATCCAACTGATACCAAAGTTTGTACATAAGTCCTCACTACAACACTTATAGAGCACTCAACAACGGAAATAGAAATACTAGATAATAATAAAACTGGTACGCCAGCCTCCTACTCGTCTCCACACAGAAGCATCGTCCTCACTAATCACCTGTAACCTGCTACTTTGTCTGCCCATCCACAACCAGATGAACAACCTAAGGTAATAAGAGGACACATAAAACCTTAAGTCAGACAATAGTCTTCGTGAGCGAAAAAACAGCTAACAAACTTCAACAATAAAGTATATGAGAAGGAATAGATAAACATACTAATCTATCCATAACACCAGAGAAGAACTCAACCTTATCTTCCCTACATCGGACAGTGATAGCCTTTACAATAAACAATTCAACCATTCATCCATGGAAAAAGAACTTCCATTCAATCATGGTAAAGCACGCATAACATCCAAATTATATATATCTCATGTAAACCATCCTATTTGTTCAACATCCTTCAAGCACAAGCCTCAGAGGCCTAAACCAATATCAGACAAGCACCCAAGGAACATCTCCTTCGACGTTGGACAATCTACATAAGACAGTACAAACAGAACAATTAATCATCCATGACTGACTCTGGCTAGCACCGCCAATCTTGCTTTGAAACCATCGTTAATCGTATGACGAACAACCTTGTCATATGTCAAGGGCTAATGGTAACCCCAGTTCTATCATAAACTCCATATGCCTTTTAACGATACGTATGTATGTCCAACCTTGACAACTAGGCCTTTCAACGATACCCAAGGTACTTGACCTTCAACCGGTCTTTTGGGTGCCCCTATCATACGTTTGCTTTGATCCTGCCAGAACTTGCGACAACGATAACCTCTCGGCCTTTGCATCTCTAGTCATCCAGCTTGACGACTTTTCATAGCTCAAGCAAACTTCTTGAGCAACCATTAACCACCAACTCACAACCTTTGATTAGTCACCTCATTCGTTGTTTTACACCGATCAACGAGCACCTTTTAACATTTCGAACCTTACTACTTGAATTCACTTCAAAGTTACACCACCGACCCTTCACACTACTCGACCGACCAAACCGACTGACCCTTTGTACTGGTAGAACCAACCACAGCGACTGACCCTCCCAACTTGGAGCGACCAACCCACCACTTTACCACTTCCAGGCTTCATGACCGATCTGATAGGAGCGACCGACCCCTTTACTCAACCATAGGCTCGCTTGACCGAACCCTTTTTCCTCCAGGCTTGCTCGTCCTCTTGCTTTACACCCAGCTTGCTCGACCGACCGACTCCCTGACTCGCTCAAGCCTGCTTTCTGTCTTGTTTCCTAAGAAATCACACCCTAGAGCGAATGACCCCCCCTATGTGCGACCCAAAACCTGCACTTCACAATTTCTACTTCGATTTCCACCAAAACTTCGCCAAACGATAGATTCGACGAAATCAACTCATCCAATACAATCATAAGCATGTTATGAAATCACTTGCATCATGAAAATGACAATTATCACCAAACTATGCAAATTTCACCAAAAACCATAATAAACGAACATATGATCTAAATTGTGGATCTAACTTGCATAATCATATGAAATAGCATAGAAATTACCTATTTAAACTTGTTAAATCAGATCATAGGGTAGATAATATGAAAATAGACTTATTAAGGCATAGATCCATGGAATAACACTTGAATTTGATGAGAAACATGCACAAACACTCATATACTTCATTGTATTCATGTGAGAGATGTAAATCACTCACCGATCCTCCAAAACAAGATAAAACCAATGGAATATGAATCCGGACAGCAAGCACCTCGCACCAAATACCTTGATCTAATGAATCCTTACCTTAATTGATGTAGATCTAGCCTCCAATGGTGTAGATCTTCAATATTTCTCCTTGAATTATGATTTCTAATGGTGGAAAGGTGTTAGAGGAAAGAGGAGCACAAGGCACCAAATGGGGGAATGAGAAACTAAACCATTTCCCAAATCTCTCACCCCCTATTTATACCCTTTCAACAACCCACGAATGGGCCTTCCCCAAATCAGCCCCTTAGACTCCCAAAACCTGGACAGCCAAATGAAAAACCTTAAAACAATGATTTCTCCCAAGTCGCTGAGCCAAATCTTTAATGTAATCAATATACGGAAAGGCAACCATAAATTCCTTTCCAATGGCATAGGTCTCGCTCTCTGATTCGACCTAAATCAAAAATTATGCCCTATACAAGACTGACAGGGGCAAAATGATCACAAATAAATCGGTAAAAATTAAGGATATGTCTCACATCCCCATAAGCAACATATCAAAAGATGAGAATGATCCATCCCTTAGGGAATAAAATAAAAATATTGTACGATCTTCTAATACGTAAAGTGCGGGTTGTTTCACATATCTTCTATACTATGGCTATATTTTGGGGATTATGCTCTTTTTATGTATTATTGTACTCTAATGATGATTTTGTACAAGGCAGAAGTTTTATGTTTTTAGTATTTCAGACTTATGATGTAACCATGTTTTGGGACCACGATGTTTTATGCTTAACAAAGTTTTAATTTTCGTGGTTATTTTATATCTGTCTTGTAATATTTCTGTTTATGTTTACCTATAACGCTTCATGAAACTTAATGCATTCTCTTAAAGAGTTACATTAACTGACGTGGGGGTGTCACACTTGGTATTAAAGCTGAAGGTTACCAGAATAGATAAAAGATTTTGTAATTTATTTTTAAAAAGGTTTTGAAAGAAAGCATTTTCAAAAGAAAAGTCTGTTTTGAAAAACATATTCCCCAATGCCATATGTAATATCTTTCGATTCTCTGTTTGAATCCCTTTTTTCTTTTCTTCTCAGCATGTCTGGGGAACCTAATATTCCAAGGGCATTACGATACCGGGATTGTTCCGTAGGTATCTTGAGGCCACTACGCCTGCCTGTAGTCAAGCAGACGTTCCTCCCCTAGTTGCACCCGTTATTCCTCCTCCTCCCCCGCGTGCTGATAATTTCTCTAAGATATGCAAAGATTTTTGTGCTATGGGCGGAAAGCCATTCTGAGGAACTGAGACCTTTATAGAAATAAGGAACTGGCTTAAAGAGACGGAGGATTTATTTGGAATTTTCGAAGTTGACGATTGTGGGAAGATTTAGTTGGTCGTTTAGCAGCTGAAAGATGAGGCTTCATTTGGTGGGAAGCGATGCAACCAAGGCCTCCAATGGAAACTTGGGATGATTTCCGACAGAGGTTCGAAATGAAGTTTCTTTCACAAGCCGAGCAAAGCATGCAAATTGAAAGGTTCTTGGCGTTTAAGCAAGGAAGCATATCTGTAAAAGAATACATTAATAAGTTCAATCAATTTGCGAGGTTTGGAGCTAGTGAATATCCCACATAAGAAGGCTTTGAGTTTTGCTAGAGGATTGAATGAACCCCTCCACGAGTTGGCTGCGTCTCATATTCCGATGGGAGCAACTTTTGAGAAACTCGTTGATATGGCATTGATGCATGAAGAAGATAAAGGTGAAAAGAAAGTAGCTAAGGCTGAGGAAACACAAAATATGAAAGTGTAGCCCAAGAAAGGACAACAACAACAACAAAAGAAGGGCGGAAAGGACGGCAAGGCTAAAGATAAGAGGAAGTGTCATAATTGCAGACGCGAGGGTCACTTGATCAAGGAATGTAAAATAAAGAAGAACGCTTGTTTTAGTTATGGAGAGGCCGGACACTTTTCTAAGGAGTTCCCAAAGAAGTAAGGATAAGGTCAGAGGGCAGGATCTTCAGGTGGGCAGGAGCATGCTCTTGTGGCCGATGCGCCAGATAGAGGTAGGAAAGTTTCCATTGAAGGTTTGATTTCTCTTTCTACTCATCCTGTTAGAACTCTTTTTGATTCGGGCGCTTCACATTCATTTATATCTGATTCTGTGGTTAAGTCTCTGCACCTCAATACTAGTATGGTTTTGGACCATGTTATTGTCTCAAACGCCATTGGGGGTATGGCTCATTTTTCTATGATTTGTTGGGGTTTGAGAATATCTGTGTTGGCATTGAGTTTGAGTGCGATGCATATGTGCTTGGCTTCATGGGTTATGGTTTGATTCTAGAGATGGAATGGCTAGTCATGTATGGTGTCGTTCTAAATTGTGAGAGGAGGGTCGTTAGACTTTTGACTTGCTATGGGAGGACCCTCGAGATTTCTTGTGACCCTAAAGGGTCTGTCATGCTTAGTTTCCTAGAGTCAATTGATGCAACTATCAATGATCTACGATCTGTACCAGTAGTCTGTGAGTATCCTAATGTTTTTGAGGAGGTCCGAGGCTTACCTCCGAGGCACGAGATTGATTTCTGCATATACTTGGTGGACAATGCAAAGCTGATTGCATTGCCTGTGCGCCATATGGCTCCAAGAGAAAGGAGGGAGCTTAGCAAGCAAGTAGGGGAGCTACTTGAGAAAGGGTTTATTAGGCGAAGCATATCTAAATGGGGTGCTCCAGTAGTATTCACAACTAAGGCGGATGGTTCTCTTCGTTTATGTATGGACTATAGAGAGTTGAATAAACTCACCAAGAAGAATAGGCACCCACTTTCGAGGATATATGACATGTTTAACCAGCTTTTTGGTGCATCTATTTTATCTAAGTTAGACTTAGCTATGGGGTTTCATCAGTTGAGGGTGGCCGAGGATAGTATAGACAAGACCGCTTTTAGAACTCCAGACGGTTTCTTCGAGTGGCTCGTTATGCCTTTTGAGTTGACGAATGCACCCACCTATTTTGTTGATTTGATGAGTAGGGTGTTTCAGGAGTTTCTAAATAAGTTCATTGTGGTCTTCGTTGATGACATCTTGGTTTTCTCGAAGAGCGAGGAAGAGCATGCTCAACATTTAATGGCAATTTTGAAAACTCTTCGTGCGCACCAGCTTAAGGCAAAATTCTCCAAATGTCATTTTTGGAGAAAAGAAGTGGGATTTCTAGGGCATGTGGTATCTAAAAAGGGATAACAGTAGATCCCGCGAAGGTAGTTGCAATCCAAGATTGGCAGATCCCAAAGAATGCAATAGAGGTGAGAAGTTTTTTTTGAATTAGCGGGCTATTATAGGAAGTTCATTAAGGGCTTTGCAAAGATATTAGCCCCACTCACCAGACCGACGAAGAAGAATCTGACATTTTCGTGGAATATAGATTATGATGATGCTTTCCAGCGATTGAAGAGGGCTCTGACAACAACCCCAATCTTGACCTTGCCTGACGGGAATAAGGTGTTCATAGTATACACTGATGCGTGTGGTACAGAGCTTGGTGTAGTTCTGCAGCAAGAAGGAAGGGTGGTATGTAATGGAGGTAGACAGCTAATAATTCATGAGAAGAACTACACTACCCATGACTTAGAGTTAGCTGCCATAGTATTCGCGCTTAAGACTTGGCGCCATTATCTACTTGGAGAGAAGTTCGAGTTGTACACCAATCATAAATCTCTCAAGTACTTGTTCTCACAGAAGGTTCTTAATTTTAGGCAACAAAGATGGATGGAGTTCCTAGCATCCTATGACTTTGAGATTTCTTATACCCCTGGCAAGGGTAATGTGGCGGCAGATGTATTGAGTAGGCAGAGGATGACGTTTAGTCCTTTGTTTGTAGAGAGGAAAAGCTTAGAGTTCATATCGACTTTTGATTTTAGACACTCCAACGAGTTTACACCTGGTTTATTGGCATCACTAGAGGTGCGACCTACTCTTTTGGATCAGATAGAAACTTTACATCGAGAGATCCACAGATTTCAGACATCTTGGATAGGCTCAGTAGAGGGGAGGCTTCTAGTCACCTTAGTAGATACTCCACAGATGATAGAGGGTAGTTGCGATGAGATGGAAGGCTTTGTGTTCCCCGATTTGGGAGTTTGCTGAAGACAAACCTTGAGGAAGCCCATCATTCTAAGATGACTATTCATCCAGGCGGTGACAAGATGTTTAGAGATATGAAGAGGGTTTTCTTTTGGGCTGGGATGAAGAAAGATATAGCAGAGTTTGTTTATCGATGTTTAGCTTGCCAGCAAGTCAAAACTGAGCAAAGGAAGCCCAGTGGTTTACTTCATCCTTTGGAGGTCCAATAGTGGAATTGGGAGAGCGTCTCGATGAATTTCATTAATGGTTTGCCTAGATCAAGGAAAGGAAACACTAGTATTTGGGTTATAGTGGAAAAACTTATTAAGAGCGCTCATTTCATTCCTGTTAAGAGTAAGAGGACGGCAGCATGGTTGGAAATAGTTTACATTCATGAGATAGTTCGTCTTCATGGAGTACCTTTCAGTATTGTAAGTGATCGTGACCCCATTTTCACCAGTGAAATTTGGAGGATCTGGCAAGAAGCATTAGGTACACAGTTGTGTTTGAGCACCGCTTATCACCTCAGACCGACGGACAGACAGAAAGGGTGAATAGAGTTCTTGAGGATCTTTTAAGAATGTTTCCTAGACTTCAGAGGGACTTGGGAAGAGCATCTTCCTTTAGTAGAGTTCGCCTAAAACATGATAATTGGTTAATAATGAAATTGCCTAGATTTACAGTAATTAAAAACTATAATCACGCTTAGACACGAGGTTAGATTACACTTGTGATAGACGCTTGCCCGGACCCGACCGACATACCCAGCGTGTACAAGTGGTCAATCAAATGTGAGGGGTTTGAGTGCATAAACACATAACGTGCTAAGACAAGTGGTTAAGTCCGACTTGTGGAAGAAGTCTGCTCGGACTCGACCGACATATCCAACATCCAAAGTGGTAGACTTAATGTGGGAGGTCTAGCGCTTTAACCATAAATCAACAAATGGTAATGAACTTGTAATGCTTAACCTGTTTGAATCCATAGGGATTATATGAACATGTTAAGTTGAGTAAGGGTTAACTAAACTTGCTTGAATCAGTGGGAGGGTTAAGTAAATCTTGGGGCGGTGGATAACACTTATATATATGCCCACAAACTTAACTTGTGGCGTTATGCAATCTTGTTACACTGGTACGCACAACCTGTAGAAATCCTAGTAGTGGGGATGCAAGCCTAGGGGAAGCTTGTATCATCTGGTGTGTGGGATCCGTTTCAGTCAGTAACCCATATAGGTATTAGACGAGTACTCCGAACTAGGTCGGAAACGAGGCACACTTACTGAGTTGATTATAAGAGGTCACTTGGGGAAAGGTGTCTGACGGCGCGTTCCATCGGGCTCATGTGCATGCATGGGTCTGTCTTCTCGGGAAAATAAGATGTTGTGACATCAGTAGATATGGTTGTGCATATCCTGGAAACGAAGGGCTGCCACTTTAGGAAGTGATATATCCTACTATGGGGCCTGCACAGGGTGTCTATGGAGTTAGGGAGCCAATCGATTGGGGTATTAATTCGGGTACATTTAGTCTCGCTTGTTTAGGAGCCCATTATTATCCTTAGGGTAACACCGGTATGTTCAGTTGGGCTACCTGTTATTGTATGGAGGTAAAACCTCTCACTAGGTACGCCTAAGTCTAACTTCTTGTACTTGTTGGGGATCATTTTGTTCTTGTTACACTAGTGATGGTGCAGAAAAAAGTATTAGAGAAGAACAATGCTTGTTTTATTTAGTTTATCCTGTTTACCTTGTCATACCTGCCTTATATGTTGTTATCTCTCTCCAACTTATGTGCCTGTCATGATGCTTTTACTTATTTATATGCTAAAAGTAACTGGACTTGACAGACTTTATGTCTGACCCATTTTTTTTCCTCTTTTTTTCTTCTGTTTCCCTCCTCCCCTCCTTCCATGTTCTCAGGGTGGGAATACTCAAGCTTGATTAGGATTCTTCTTTCATTCTGCTTGGAGCTGCTTCGATGTACTACTTGATTTCGTATCTTCTCTATTATGGATATATTTTGGGGATTATGCTCTTTTTATGTGTTATTGTACTCTATTGATGATATTGTACAAGGTAGAAATTTTATGTTTTCAGTATTTCAGACTTATGTTGTAACCATGTTTTGGGTCCATGATGTTTTCTGCTTAATAAAGTTTTATATGCTGCTGTTATTTTATATCTGTCTGCAATATTTCTGTTTCTGTTTACCTATAACGCTTCACGAAACTTAATGCATTCTCTTAAAGAGTGACATTAACGAACTTGGGGTGCCACATCACTAGATGCCTTCCGCCTAAGGGGCATAACGATAGGTTTAGCACCTTCGATCAAATCGATCATGAACTCAATATCGCGATTCGGCGGCAAATCTTTGACCTCTTCAAAGATATCATCAAACTCACTAGCGATTGGCATATATGACAAATCTTCCCGTTGAGTCACAAGCGAATACAAAAAGCTTACGAAGACCCCGTCTTCGGGATTACATCGAATCACAACCGTTGTCCCTTCCATATTCTCGACTTTCACCTTGAGCTTCTCGCAATCCACTTTTGTTGCATGCTTCTTGAGCCAATCCATACCCAAAATGATCTCAAACCCAGCAAAGTTCAAAACAAAGCAATAACATACACTACTACAAAAGTGGACATATTCGACACTAATTTGTGTGTGTTGCAAGAAAAGCGTTGCAAAAGCTATGCTTTCGTTGACTTCTGCAACAATATTTATATGTTGTTGCATTAGACGTGAATGCACTGTTGCGGTGAGAATTCTAGTGTATTGATGTACAACACCAGTTAAATGCGTAGCCATACATATATGCAATCCAGCTCAGCAATCCGCGTTATCGGCATAAACAAAGCCACAACCGTAGAAGTGTGATTAATCCGACGGTTCAAACCAATTGTTGCTTCCTGTTTAAAACATTACCTCATCATCCAATCAGTGATAGCCACGTTATTCCATTCTTTGGCTATGTGAAATTTTGGTAGCATGTTTTCCCCCTTATGAAATATTACGTAAAAATAATCCAATAATCTTCTTCTTCTCTCCACTTTCCCCTTCACCAAAATTTAAACCTAAATTCACGTCAGCTTCGATTCCCATCACCCCATCGCACCCCATTTCCACAAATTTGTCCTTCACCAGTTCGTCACCCACGCACTCTACCGATAGTCGCATCTCGGTCCTCCTCACCCCAGTGACCATCGTCTTCCCGTCCATGCGCCTGTAAGCCCACGAAAAAACTGATCTTATTTATCTCCAAAATCCGATTTAAGGGCAGCGGTTGGGGATATTCTCATTAACGATTCGGGATATTCACAGGAGTGCCAGATTAGCAAACTCGCATTCTTAATTTCAGCTTCAAGGATCTACTTCTGATTTAGGAGCAACAGGTGCGTATATATTGTCACACACAATTGGACTATGTCAATTTTTTGCTTAACTTATTTGTCGTTAACAATTTTGTAAGTAACTATATAGAAATAGAGTTGGGAGAGGTATAGCTTTAGGTTTCATTTAGGTTTGTGATTTTAGAATGTAAATAAGATGCATAAGAAATCTGAGTTCTTATAAGTTGGTTATTTTTTTTTTAAAAAAGTTTACCTATAACAAACAGTTTATAATTTTGATTTATAGGATGGTCTGTTATATATCACTGCATAATTTATGGCGATTCCACTTTACTGTCTTGAAATAGGATAATTATTAAGGCCTTAACATTTTATTTTAGATTTTATTTTTCTAGGTGGAAATTTCATAGGTCTACTGCAACAAAAATATATAATAGTCTGCACTTTCAATATGAATTTCTCTATTTTGTAAAACACTATACTAGAAAACAATGTCCTTCTTCAGTTGGTATTAAATTCACCACTGATACTAATATACTGTTGAAAGCATGCTATTTCTTTTGCATTGCAGCAAAGTGAAAACTTGCCTTATATTTCAAAAATTACCATTTATTATTCCATGTCTTGCACTGATAAATGGCATATCCAATGCAACTTCAGTTATATCCAATGGGTGCTGCAAGAAGTAGTGCTTAAGAAAGGGTGCTGGTCTATCATGTTTTACTGATGTTGCTGAAAAAACAACTGCAAACATGACTGCAGATGTTGCTTAAATTCACCACTGATTTCATAGCTCATGCGACCTTGATCACTTGTTTGAAGAATCCGCTGTAGAGAAAAACTGCGTCTTAGGGCATTCTGAGCATAATTTTAGAAAATCGCAGCAAAATAAATTTGATGGTAAACATGAAAAACCGATTGACGTGCTTAGGAAAGTAAGCGGAAATGATGTTTGTGCTGATTGCGGTGCTTTAAACCCTGACTGGGCTTCTTTAAATTTGGGCATACTTGTATGTATAGAATGCTCTGGTGTACATCGAAATCTTGGTGTGCGTATATCAAAGGTAAGGTTCTGCATAGAGTGGTCAAGGGTCCTTTTTTTCCTAAAGTTTGATCTTTGCATGTTAAGAACCTAAGACAACAATTACAACCTATTTGGCCGTGAATTTATATGACCTAAAGTGTCCGAGTGAAACGTATCGTCAATGCAAACTTGCAAAGTATGCACCCACCTCTACTTATAGAAGTGAAACAGGAAAAAATGGAAACTGTTAGTTTATAGTTCATCAGTGGCTTTGTTTATCGTGTAGGAAAGTACAACAATTATAGTAGTCGATATTTTAACTTCAGACTTAACCGGAAATCACAAATAATTTGTCAAACAGGCAAACTGTACTATATTGCAGTTTTTGATACAACTGTTATTTGTTTTAATTTTTTATTTTGTAGGTGAGATCTCTAACACTTGATGTCATAGTATGGGAACCTTCTATTATCAGTCTATTTCAGTCACTTAGGAATACTTTTGCTAACTCTATTTGGGAAGAATTGCTACCATCGGTAAGCAACGAAAAACCCTTAGGTAGTTTAAGGTATGTCTCCATTTTTCACCTTTCGTTTTTCCTTCTTCCTGCTATACAATGTTATTTCATTGAAAAACCAGCTTCTGTTATTTCCATATTTATTTGATGTTTTGCAGTTTAGATGAGAAGCAACGACAAAAATATATGCTAAAACCCAAAAGTATAATGATCCAACTTCACTAAAAGAAAAATTCCTTCAGCCTGGCAAAGTATGTTTTTGCAATTAACTGCGACATTTCTTAATATTGGTGTAATGCTAATTTGGGTTTAGTGTAGAACGTACAGCAACTGATATTCTTCTCAAATGGAGTATTGTGCTCAAGGTCATGCTGAAATAGATGTGAATGATCTGCATATTTCTAAAGGCTATCAAAATTATATACTAATTATTTATGTGTCAAAAGCATGTATATTAAGCTTAGTATTTTTATTTATTATTATACCTGAATCGATAGATTTAAGAAATGTATATTGATTACTTTTATGAAACCTCATGAACGACTTTTTGTGAATTTACTAGAACAATGGATGTTTGGAATCAACAATTGTATTATTTCTTGTTTGTCTGCATTTATAATTTGGTACGTTTAAAAGAGTTATCAACTTTGTGTTATAGTCCCAGATGCGGGTGGAAACTATAATATCTTAATGAATTTAAAATTATGGTAACAGAATTGTTTGTGGCTAGCATCTTGATATTCAGTTTGTTGTTTTTGAGTACCATGAACAATAGTTTATATATTGAAGTAAAATATAGACATGGGAAACCCACAATTATTTCACTGCTCTAGTGATATGAACTTATCTTTGGTGCGTATAAATAGATTCCATGAATAAACATTTATAGAATTGGTAAGCAATGAATACCCTAAAATTCAAAGGTTTGGGAATGATGCTTCTACTCCAACGTTGATAGGTGTATCAAGTGTACATGTTATGAATGCACCAAACAAGATACTAAATAAGATATTTGTCTGAAAATAAGTTTTATTTTTCCTTGAATTATTTTGGAACATCAGGCTAGAAGAGCTTTGAGAGCACTAAAGGGAGTGGTAAAGGTACAAGCTCCAGTTCGAGGACGTCGAGTGAGAAGGAAGGCAGCCGTCACTCTTCGATGCATGTAAGACTTGTACGAGTACAAGCACATGTACGTGCAAGGCGTGTCTAGCTCTCCACTGAGGGCCAAGTTGTACAGAAGATGCTTGAAGCTCATCGCAATGAAACTGATAGTATTTAACAAGGTGAGGTATATGATATTATCAATCCAGTTCTTTCTTTAGACTTGCTTTGACAACAACTTGTTTTAAAATAAAATATATTTCATTAATAAGATTCTATGTTTAAATTAAAGATTAAAAATATAAATGCATGGAAATATTTATAAACAAAACATAAGAGATGCAGGTTTATATGAAATAAGAAATATAAATGTAGGGATGAATCCAAGACCTTGAATCAAAATTAACATGGTTCATATAATCTAAGTTATTTGGGAAGTAGCTCCGTAAAGCCAAGCACATCGGCCAAACTGGTAAAAGTATGAATAAGTTGATTAAACTTATATTATTTTACCCGTATTGCTGACAATATGATAGCTGGATAGTTACATGTAGTATGAATGTTATTCTATAATGCGCAAGTTACTAGTAGATAATATTGAATGTATATGCACTATGAAGCACAGAAATACTTAATCATGCCTTTGTACATTAAATATATGTTCATAAGAGAAAAGTAAGTGAGAATTGCCTTGTATAATGAAATCTATTGTATAAAATGTAGAGCGTTATCTTATAACTCGTGATTATGGAGCAAATATATATATTGATAAATGAAGTAGTATATGGTTGGATTGGGAGGATCTTGTTTGTATAAAACGTGAATTGGTAAATGTGTACGGGTTTATCCCATGATTGCAACCTGAGAGGAGTATTTAGTCCACATGTGAATACTTAGGAAAATAAGTGTAAGCACCATGATTTTAGTACAAACTAATTACTAAAATATACATTATACTGTTGCCAGAACTTTTAGTACCAGACATGGGTATTAAAAAGAGGCATACCAGTAATGTATAAAGAGGGTTAGGAAATGGCTTAAGTACGGATTTTTAACCTAACCTATGATTCATGTAAATCCTAGTAAGAGTAGCGAATTTGATATATAATTGGAAAACTGAGAGAATGACAAATTTGCATTTTTGTTAGTTGTGTAATTTGGTCACGTAAACAAGTGTTTGCTTGTCTATCTGCAAAGTAGGAAATGATAGCAGGTGTTTCCAACTGCAATACAACAATAGAAGACGCAGTCCATTTAGAGTGTTGGACTCTCGAATCAAAGCAGGGATCTTTGGATTGCGACAAATGGCACCGGGTATGCTGAGCCGGGTATGCTGAACTGTATTTGTTGAGTTAAGTTTATATAAATACACTACATTTGGAGAATGCCAGTCTATATGTATGTATATATTTCGAATTCAGTTGATTTCAATTATTTTGTACTGACTTTGTTAAAGTGATAACATTGCAGATGTGGACACATGTTTACATGTTCAAAATGCGCTAGTGAATTGGTCAGGAATAAAGAAAAATGTCCATTATGTCGTGCACCTATTCTTGAAGTAGTTTGAGCTTATTATACGATGAAGAAAATTAACATGTAACGTAGCTGATTTTTGGGTTTTGATATTTGGATAATACATGAATCATTGCATTTCCTCTTTGTATGCTATGGTGGTTCTTTTTTTGTTTACTTGGAACATATGTTTTGGATGGATTACTTCTATGTACAAAACTTGTATTGCAACATTTTAATTAAAGCGTTGTATTTGCTTTCTTCCAATGTAGCATTTGCCTTCTTCTATTGTTGCATTTGCTTTTTTTATGTTGCATTTCAAGATAATAGTGTTGCATTACATAATACAGTGGTGTTGCAATAAATAAATTATTATTAATTCCACAAGGCAAGTGGGTCCCACAGCTGATGTGACACGCGGGCAGCTCACGTGGAGAGCTGACGTGCCTTGTGACACGGGGCAGCTAATGTGGAGAGCTGACGTGGTGTGTGACACGTTGACAGTTGATGTGGAAAGCTAACATGGGCCCCACTACCATGACCTGGAAGCCAGGCCCTGGCATCTGCTTAAGTCAACGCTGTATATTGTTGCATTACTTGCAAATACTGTTGCAATAAGGTTATAATGCAACACTTTCTTTCCGGGGAAGTAGATGGGCAAAAGTGTTACCTTAGAGGGCTAAGGCAATGGCCATAGATGTCACGCCTCTCTGGTGTTGCCTTAGCGAAAAAACGGGCAAAGGCTACACTGTTTCGACCTACGGCCACATAAAACTAGAGTTGAATTTGCCCACTTTTGTAGTAGATATATAAAATAGCAACCATGACTCGACAATGCTAGACCACGACAAATCATATACAGACTAGATGAACCCCCCAACTGGATTAGTCACAACCAATGGTCTATAACAAATCTCGTGTTTCAAACCCAAGCGGCACACAAGCTCTTTGCAAATGAAAGAATGTGAGCTCCAGTACCAAACAACGCTCGTACAGAAACACCTCCAACGGAAATCTTACCATGAACAACAACACTCTTCCCTTTCTCTTTGTCGTAAGAGCCCTTGAAGAAGATGGCACAACCTCCAAAGCATATGCCTTCACTATTTGCTTCCCCTTAGCTGGTTCTGGACAATTTTTCTTATCATGCCCAAGATTTCCACAGTTAAAGCACAACCTTTCCGCTTTTGGATTCTTGCAATGCTTGGAGAAATGACCCTTCTATCGGTAGTTAAAGCAAATCACCTTGCTTTTTGGTTTCTTCTGGCCATTGTTTCCTTTCAGCTATTGTTGCTTCCTCTTCTTGTTATTACCACCCTGCTGTGGTCTCGGTTCCTCTTTGGCCGCAACAACAACAGCTTCTTCCTTGTGAAACAGACTCTCATGCCTCAAAGCTTTTTCCACGATCTTCTCATAAGAGTCATCCGAATGATCAACCAATGGCCTCCCAATATATGAATCTAAGCCCATGACGAACTTCTCGTTCTTCTGATAATGAGTGTTAATATATGAACGAGCATACTTGGATAAACCTTCAAAATCTGAATCATATTCCAACACTGGTCGACCATTCTGCTTTAGCTCCGCAAACTTTTCGAACAGAATTGACTTATGGGTGGTAGTGACAAATTTTATCTCAAACTTGACCCAAAACTGATCCCAAGTGATCTTATCTTCGGGAGTCTCTAAAATGACAGAGTTACACCAATCCATAGCTCTGTCATGTAACTGCCTTGATGCAAGCTTCCTTTTAGTCGCATCCTCAATACCAAAGTCTCCGAATATCCGTAAACATGTATCTAACCACCCTTGAATCTCAACTGTCGGCTCTGTCCCTTTGAACGGCTTCCCTCCAAGAGTAGTGAAATCCTTACATAGCTTCGCGAAGTCCACAACCCTCGGTAGCTACATCTGATGCCTAACATCTATCGCGACTGATCCTGGAGCGGGTACCCTCCTCATGATCGTTGCCAACATAGCCTCGAACATAGCTGGGTAATCTGGTATACCGCCATCACCCCCTCCAGGAACAGTCTCCTTCCGGGCAGTATGTCTCGACGATCGATGACTCATTCTAAATATGAAAAATAGAATGATTAGTCCACACCTGAGAAAAACTACCATGGATTTCAAGCGCTACTATACTATATATTAATATATAGTGTACATCAATTAGAAATCTACAAATACGTCTCTCATACGTCACTACGTCCTCGAACTTTGGATAAAATTGATTAACCAGAGTTCTGATACCAAATGTGACGACCGCTCATAACTCATGCGCTTAACAAGAGGAATACTGCACTGAAAGATGTGTTAGGCAGTTATGGACGATCATCAGGGTAGAAAACACAAGTGGAACCTATCATACAACTCACACCGCAGAGATAAAATGTAATAGAACATATATAACAGGTATTAATAGCGAAACATCATATAACAGAATCTCAACACTTTCATATCATCAGGAAAGTAATATCCATACATCAATTGGAATACATCATAAGAGTCTGTACAAAATGCCTCACTACAAGTTACTCAGAGAAACATAAAAACAATAACAGCGGAAACAACTAATAGTATATGGTAGGAAATAATACACAAGCCTCCTACTCGTCGCCGCTCTGCAGCATCGTCCTCATCAAGATATATCACCTGCTACCTAGTATACCCATCCACAACAACAATGGATGAACAACCCAACGTAATAAGAGGAAACACAAGAACTTGAGTCAGACAATAGTCTTAATTAGCGATAAAACAACTACCTAATATCAACAATAAAGTATATAAGAATAGGTAGATCAATCATCCAATCTATCAATATCAACAGAGAAGAAATCCAAACTCATCTCCTCCACATCTGACAGTGATAGCCTTTACAAACAATCATAAGGAAACAAACATTAGCAGTTATAACAACCATTTGTCCAGTGTTGACCATCTTAATCTAGATCAACAACCCCTAAGCACAAGCCATGAAGGCTAAACAACATCAGACAAGCACCCAAGAGATGTCTTCTTCGACGTCGAACAATCTACGTAAAACGATACAAGCGAAATAATTAACATTGATGACTCCGACTATCACCGCATATCCTGCCTTGAAGCCATCGTTAATCGTATGACTAGCCTAACTTGCCATCCGTCAAGAGCTAATGGTAACCCTGGTTCTAGCAAAACTCCATACATCTTTCAACGATACCCGGGTACTCATCCAAACAACTTCTAGTCTTTTGGGAATCCCCATTATACCCCTACTTTGAGTCCGCTAGAACCTATGGCTAATGATAATCTCTCAGCCTTTAACATACCTAGCCATCCGACTTGAAGACTATCCATAAGCTTAAGTGACTTCTCGAGCAACCATTATCCACAGACTCAAACTTCCTTGAGTTATCTTCACATTCATTGCATTTCTTCGATCAACAAACACTTTGCAACACTTCGAACATTCCTCCTTGAATTCATGTTGAAGCCACGACCATCGTTGAACCAAAAACAAGCTTTGTTTGGTAATATTTGATACACAACATTTCACCCTTTTGTATGCATCACAATCCACAGCGTTTCATCCCATTTTTATAGCGTTTCAAAAATGCTGTGGTCCACTCAGTTTGGCTAATCCATCACGATTTGCCATCCATCTGTACCCTCGGATCATCCGATCCACCTGAGCGCCATACAAGTTGATCCACATTTCCACCATGCGCTCCAGCCTTTCCGAACCTTGGTCGATCTATCATATTTGGCTGATCCATCGGCTCTGCCCCCGCCCAATCCATGAAACTGTGCACCGATCCATCAATGCCAAGGTTGCCTGATCCATCCACACATCCATTCCTGATCCATATGTTGCACCCATGTCGATCTATCAAAACACTAAGCGCTGCACGCATTTCAAACTGATCCATAGACTTGCCCGATCCATAAGATTGTTGCGCACTGATCCATCATCAAATACTGTCGATCCATCTATTTTGACTTTGCCCGATCCATCAATCAACCAACTGCCGATCCATTACCCTAAACCGATCTGATCCATCATTTTCCACTGCCAATCCTTCAATCTGAAGCCTTGCCGATCCATGCAAATTTCATTATGAAACAAGCCATGTTCAGTTGATCCATCAATATTCGAACATATGCAAATACGACTAGGTACATGTGTGAATTCATACATTCATCTCAACCGAAACTAACTAATTCCGATCAAACAACCAATAGCAAAATCAAGCAACGATCATACATATGAAATTCACCAAATCACGGTTGAACAATGATCAAATCAATAAATGGATCTAAACATAGAATTAACACATGAATTTATCGTTATAATCTTACTAGATTAGATCCTATGGTGATTTGAATTATAAATATACTTACATCGATTATATCTAGGTAAAAACAGCTTGAAATGATGAAAATAAGATGAAACAACTCATATACTTGATTGAATCCGTGTGAGAGATGCTTATCACTCACAAATCCACAAATTAGCTTGAAAACGATGTTCTACAAATCCGGACAGTGAAGAACATCGAAGAACGACCTCCGAATCAATCACTTTAATGTGATCTACCTTTCCTTGATGTTGATCTTCAATCTTCTAATGTAGATCTAAGAATTTATTGGAGTGGAGATGTATTTGATGGAGCAAGGAGGATCACGAGCCCAACCAAATAATAGAAATGAAGAAACTAAACTATTCTCCATGCCTCTACCCCCTATTTATAGCCAACGACCCTAGCCTTAATGGACCTAACAAATCGTCCCACTAATAGTCTATCCAGAAAATATGTAGCACTAAAACAACTATTCCTTCCAAACCGCTGAACTGAATCTTTAATGTGATCACTCTACGGAATTGGCAACACCACTTCCGATCCAATGAAGTCAATTCCAGCACTTTATTCGATCTCATTCAAAAGTTATTCCCTAAACAAAAACAATAGGGGGAAAATGGTCACAACTAAAATTGGTAAAAATCATGGACATGTCTCACATCTCCTTGAGCAACATATCGAAAGATGAGAATGATACAACCCTTGGGGAATTACATAGAAATATTTTACGATTCTTGGATATGTAAAAATGCGGATCGTTTCACTACATCCACTTTATAATTCTTTTACACAATAGAGAATTACAATTACAACACTGTTTCTAGTGTTTATATCGAATTACAATGACGGAAATAATAAATATTTCAAGATTTTGTTTGCTAGCAGTCATGGCTGAGTCGCTCCAAGCTTTTCATCACCAAAAGTCCCCTGAAGATGCCATAAATTCATGTATTTATAGCCTGCTCCTGGGCTTGGGTCGAATGACACGTGTCATCCGTCCAACGGATCTCGAAGCTATTGTGGACCAAGTGGAGGAAGCCTCTCTAGTTCGTGGGTTGCCATGTGAAACCCTATCCATGCAAATAGGAACGTGGAGCAAGTCAGTTGCCTAAAGAATAAGGGCACGTTCAGGTGCGGTAAGTGCTTCAGGCGGTTCGGGTCGGATTGATGTCGTTCGACCGATGTGGTGAATACCAGAGACTTGAGTTCAGGCCAATGCATGTGGTTGGGTCGAGTTCGCCCTAACTCGATGATTCGACCTGCCTGTTCGAATCAGTTATACGCCAAGCTGAGTAAGTACAGTTGATGTTAACTCGATCCAAGTAGTGATCCGACCCAAGGCTCATGACCGCTTCGACCCGATGCCATATGATCCTTTCGAACCAATGCTATATGATCAATTCAACCCAATGCTTATTTAATAGCTATGATCCTTGTTCTCTAACATGCATGATCATGATTGTCTAGACTTGGCGTGGCCTAGTCACAAAGTAGGCCAATAGACAGGTTGTTGTGTGAAGGTTAAGAAGAGGAATAAAATTGCATGCTCGAAAAAAAGGTACATATTTATTGTATTAATTGGGTATGATGACCAAAGGAACAATAAATGTGAACCACACTACATAGCATAACCATATAAGCATGTAAGTGTTTGATGCTTATATGACGAGGACTGCATAGCATATCACATCATAACCATATAAGCATGTAATTATTTGATGCTTATATGATGTTGATCGTATTGCACGTAAGTGTTTGATGCTTATACGATGAGAACATAAGAACCGTATATCATGTAAGTGTTTGATGCTTATACAATGAGAACAAAAGAACCATATAGCATGTAAGTGTTGGATGCATATACGATGTGGACAGAATAACCACATAAGCATGTGAGTGTTTGATGCTTATATGATGAGAACTCAAACTAAATTTAAATTTTATAACTTATTATAATCTTTTTTTGATTATATAAATAACTATCTGTGATTGCCATATTTGTTTTGTTATTGATGAGGGCCTAAAAGGCGAGTTGTGGTTTTACCGATCAACCCATACAAAGAAGTTATGGTGAAAATTTAAGGCTTTAGCCAAATTTTGAGAAATTGGAAAGTTCTTAGAAACTGAAAAGTTAAAGAACTTGAGTTAGAATGAAGGTTGAGTTGTTTAAGTAAACGACCTTCGAGCTTCGCTCCTTTTCGATGACGAAAAGTTTTTAAGTAAAGGAGATTGTAACAATTCTGAATTTTAAAACCAATTTAAAATTTATTTTTAATATGATTTTATGAGAATTTATTATGTCAAAAATCGATTATTTAATGCTGATTTGATCAATTTACAAAGGAACATTATTGAGATGACATCAGATTTCAATGAAACTATTTCATTGAATCCATAGCATCAAATAATGGTAGAATTCTAAATTTTGTAATTTTTGTACTAAGCGTGTGCGCGTGCGAGAAGAAAACGTACACTAAAACAACACGTTGAAATTAAGATGAAACGTGATCGAAAAATAAAACGGAAGGTCAAACGAACTCGGAATTCAATGAAACCTGTCTCGTTGATCCGAAATATTAACATATTGTTAGATTACAAATTTTGTGAATTTTGGAGTTAGTATGTGGTCGTGTGCAATTTTAATATGAAAAACAGTCAATATTTTGACTTTAAAAATTCGTTATCAAAGCAAACGGACTCGGAATTCGATGAAACAAATTTCGTTAGGTCCGTAATGTCGAAACATAACTACATCTCAATTTTCATTGAAAACGGGGTTCGTATGTGATCATACGAATTTTTAAAGAATGAATGTAACCAACAACTAAGTATAATTAAATATAAAATAAATAAAATATAAAACCTGCCCTTACAAAAATCTTAAATTTCCCCAAACCCTTATTTTCTTCTTTCTCTCCGCCGTTAGTTTCATCCCAAAACAGGATTTGTATGTGATCATACGAATTTTCAAACAATGAATGTAAGCAACAACTGAGTATAACTAAATATAAATAAATAAATAAAATACAAAACCCTCCCCTATAAATAATATTAAACTTCCATAAACCCTTATTTTCTTCTTTCTCTCCGTCGTTAGTTTCATCCCACAACCCTAAATTACCATGAGCTTCAAAAATAAAAAAGAAACGAAATGAAATCCTAAAACTCATGAAATAAATATATTTGAGTTCGTAGAGAGGTCCTTTTCATCTTATATAAGTTTTTAGGGGTTCAAATCAATTTTTTTCATTGTCCATATTTCTAGCGTGAATCATGTGTTCTAGGTCTCATGATTTTGCAAGATTGGTGCATCACATATTGTTTTGGTTGTTATATTTGGAGTGAGAGCATCAAATAACAACTAGTTTGAATTTTTGGGTGGATTTAGTGCCGAAAAATGTCAAAGTGGACATTGGTGCAGCACACATGAAGCTAGAAAACGCACAGCGTGAGGTGCATGCGAGTTGAGGTAAATTGTTATGGGTTGATGGAGATTTAGATGAGACGATTAATAAAGGTGATTTCTATTAAATTTACAATTAATTAGAGAGGGAGGGAGAGTGGAAGCATTGAGCGGTAATGGACGAGGAAGGCAGCAGGCGTGCAGTTACTGTAAGGAGGAAGAAGGAGAATTAGAGTTGTAATTAAAGGTAATTATTTATTTAATTATTATGTTAATGATATATATATATATGTAGTTATGTACATAATCTTATAAAATAAATAACTTTTTCATACTTTATCAGAATTCAGCAAAACAAATGCATTGGAACCGCATCGACGAGAGCTTCACAACGAACCTGATTTGGAGGTCATGGAAATTTTTGGCAAAGGAAAACGTCCATTGTAATCAATCAACATTTGTCGTAATATAACGATAAACGACCAATGTGAGAACTCTCACTCAAACTGATTTTTTTTTGTTACAATTATTATAATCATGACCAAATATATATTGATTGCCTATACTGATTTTTTTTGTCTGGTTAATTATTATGAGATGTTATATGGTATATGGTAGCTCACATCACAAATTGCTTGCAAACCAGATGGATGAATGAATGATTTATTGCGTTATGATTTGGATGTTATTTAGAGTTGATTAACATGTTAAAAACAATGTTAAAAATATTTATGGTAGTTGAAATTGGATTAAACATTCATTTACAAGTCAGGCAACTTGTTCATGTTCACCTATTTAAGTGATGTTGATTTGGTTGAATAATAACTTGAATTGAATATATAAGTTATGATTAATTTCATGGAATTGTGATTGATTCGGATTAATTAAATATACTATTAATTGATAATTGATTGGTTGAAAATCTCACACGGGTATTAGGATGATATTTGACTTACACAAATCCCAAGTATGTAGTTTGTAGGTCAATCGGCTGATTGACAGACTAATATAAGCATTAAAGAATTATTTAAGGCTTATATGGATGTAGGTGCACTCCGGATGTTATTTGAATGTTTGATAGTTGTAAACAACTATTGTTAGATGTATAAAATCCATATAAATGGAATTGTATGATGTTTGGCTGAATTTAATTCCAGTCCGAAATAAAAATGAATATTTTAATAATATAATATTCGGTGAAATATCGAAGTTTGATTTTGATGTCCGATTTTGGATGGACACGTAGATGTCGAAATATCGATGAATATTTGTAATTGTTACGAATGGTTTTGAAGTAAATTTAATGTACTTATGACATGTCAAAAATTTCAATTCGAAATGAATATTAACTTTTAAAAGCGAAGTTCAGTTAGGATATGTAGTAAACGTTTACAGGAAGTTTTCTTTTGAAAGTTCTTCGTTTATTTTTATAATGACCGCAAGGATAATTGGAGCGTAAAATAATGACTTTCGAAAAAATATATTAAAAGTTGACTGTATAGTGAAAGAGGTGATTTTGAAGAGAAATAGTTGAAAAATAGTTCTCGGAGATGATTATATTTTTTATATAATTTATAAAATTGGTTTGAAAAAGGGTTTCGATTTATTTTAAAAATATAAATCGATTTGAGCTTGAATAGAATGTGTCGTGTAGCGATAGTTCACGAACGTCAACTCGTAACTTCGAATTGACGTACCGAAATATCCGGTCGTCAGATTCTCCTGAAATTGGGAGCGTTAGATCCGTAATGAAAAGATCTTTCAAATTAAAAAAGAAGTTTTGAAATCCAATGGTTTTATTTTAATATAAGTTCAAATCTGTTTTCAAAAAGATTGTTATGGATACAGCTTGGTGACCGATATTGGAAACCGACTGTAAGGGCCTTAATAAAATTATTAAAAATATGAATAAATTATGTTTAAATGTAAAATCGTAACAAATGATTTAGATAGATTTTGGATGAAATAATCCAAAATTTGAAAAGATTAAAGATATTTTTATCTGAATGAATTAGTTAACAACTACAATAAAGAGCCAAAAGGAATATGCGATGATTCCTGAGAGTACAGTCTAGTAGCACCTGTGAGATCTAACTGAAAATTATTTCATTGGCGAGGGTTGGGAAGTTCCAAAAGGACATCGCATATTCGACTAAGATCAGATTATGTTTTCTAAAGATAAAATATCCAATGGTTTTTAATTAACATATTGGATGGTGAATGGTTGTAATATACCTAGTGTTTTTCCAACGTATAAATTGGAAAAGATTTGAATGGAAATAATCTTCGGATATTTCAGTATTGGATTCCATGATTATACGGATATCGTAGAGGAATTTGTAAAATATAGATGTCGCTATTTCCAATATGATTTCTGCTAGTCAACATGATTTTTATTCAAAGCCTTGTATTTAATATCAAATTGGATTTTGGGTTTGTTGTAAATGGTATCTTTAGTAACACTATTCCTGAACCCATATGAAAATGGAATTTGAGATACAAGTCTTTTAATTAAGATTTAATGGATTTTTCCATTTTAATAAATTAAATCGGAATTAAATGGAAGATTGACTTTGGATTTATTGTGAACGATGTTTTAAATGACATTTGTTCTTTGATCCAGTTAAAGACAGGATTAATTTCCTAAAAGATAAATAATCATTGAAGAATGATTTTTGAGGATTAAAACTAAGTTGGAGTTTGAATGAATCTTTAATTAGACTGAAATGTGAATGGAGTAATTAAATCTACCGAATTCGAGAAGTGTTCGTGAATAGAGTACCACCAGTTTTACTCCACGTGATAATTAAATCTTTAATTAGATTTGAAGCATTAAATGATAATTGACTTTACCGATAACACGATGGGTGTTAGAGATGGAGTACCGCCAGTTTTTCTCCATGGGATGAATAGGTTGGAATTGAGATAATAAAATGAATGATTACTTCAGTAAAGTTTGTTTATCCCGACAAGGCGTATAAACCATAATTTGGTTTAAGATCGTAAAATGGTATCATATAATCTTTTGCAATGTTTTCGAAGAAAAGATTTAACCAAGATGATTAAATAAAAATAAATCTTTTAAAAGATTTATGTGATTAATTCCTATCTAATGAATATTTGAATAAAAGAATATTCTGGATTGGAATTGGATAGTTGGTATATTTATATAACACATGATTTTAAGAAGGGCAAGTTATTTGGAAAGACTGGGTTTAACCCATTCTGAATAACTGTTATGACGATTAAAAGTCGAAGATATGAGACGATGGTTGAAGACTGGAGATCTTCCTATCATTGGAATGATTGTTGATGTGTCGATTGGGATGTACACCCAAGGCGAGGTAATAAGTGGCACTACACCACAATGGCCAATTGGCAACTCTTATTTTTTTCAACTGCCAACACTTATATGTGTTGTAGACTAGTGACACTTATATGTGTTGCAGTAGCAAAAATGTGTCACCAAAAATGTGCCAACACTTTTATGTGTTGTTGGGCTTGGTCAAGTCTTCTTTTGTAAGGGCAAAAGGGTGACTTGTCGCATATAACCCTAATTGGTTGTTCAACGCTCAGTCCTCTAACACTTATTCTTTCCAGGCCGCTACAAACGCAAATACACGTTGAAGATTGAAATCACCGTTCTCATCAACATCAAAGAAACTCGAAAATTGAAATCTGCGATTAAAGAATGGACTTCGAATTGGGGCTTGTAGGAATTGGGGATTCTTGGAATCACGGCGGCTTCTAGGAATCACGATTTGAGGTAAAAATTCGATTTCACTTCTAGGAATCCTCTAAACCGTGAGCTTTTTCTTCCTCTAGATCTGAAATTCAGAACATATGCTTCTCGTTTTCCTTTATTGGCCTCTGGTGAATTAGAATTTGGCATGAATGGATTTTAGGTTATTTTTTTATTTGCTTTTTTGAAGGTTCTGGCCTATTTGAGAGTCGGTTTTTTGATACTTTGTCCAATGCATATATACTGGTTCGCTGCTTTAAATCCGGTATCAATTCTGATCGAAATATGGCTTGCATCAGCATTCTAGATCCAATTTTGTTGAGCTCCTGAGATTTGTATGAATCAGATTTGTGTAATTGATTTGGGGTGGAAAGCATGTGTAAGCTTATTGAGCTATATCTGAAATCAGATCTTACATGAGCTTAGAATTTCCAGTTTGTTCTTGGCATTTTTTTAAACAAAACTGGAATTGTTAGATAAATCCTTGATCTTGCTCAAGGAATTACGAATCAGAGCAGATTGTTTTTATATTTTAATTGATAATCCGAGTGTGAGTTTTGTTATGGTGATATAGTATTACTTGTGTGATCTGCTGTTATGCCATCTAAACTCCAAGTCGCCTTATATATATGTTATCATCTGCGCATATATGTATATATGTACGCCATATGTGATCTACATGTTGCATAACTCCTACTTGTCAAACCATTGAGAATCAGAATCTGTTTCTTAGTCACATTTTCAGTTTTCAGTTAAACCATTTTTAACAATGAGAAAATTTAGAAAATAAATTTGTTGCAGAATCTGTTTTCAGATTCAGTTTTCAGAAAATAAATTTTGAAAATTTTAAACCATTTTCAGATTCAGTTTTCAGAATCTTTTGCATAACTCCTACTTGTCAAACCATTGAAAATTAGTACAACTAAAAATGTAAGTAAATTACGATAGATCTGCTTACTATTTTTATGTTTTAGTTTAAACATTAAACTAAAAAGAGAAGTGGTGTTAGTTAATTGTCGATAGAGTTAGGCTTATATCCTAGAGCCTAATGTAAAATTTGTTATATATATATATATATATATATATAAAGATACAATATTTAAAATAAAATGTGTCTTATTTCTATTTTGTATTTGTCATATTGTGATAAGTTGATTTATTTATTTATTTTAGGTATATTAAACATAAAATGCTTAGATAATATTTTATGCCATGTTAATTACTATGTACTGTAATAATGAAAATTTTATCATAGTAAGAGTAATATATTATTTTAAGTAATCCTAATCAGTATATATTTTGAAATAGGATATCTACACATCAGTTGGGACTACAGTAAGTAACACATTGTAATGTAAATATTGACAGTGCAATTGCATATGGTAATTGGTGTAACCAACGGTTATGGACTGAAAGGTATTAAACAATCATGGAATGACTCACTCGATAGTTTTCTATTGATTAATGTTACTAAGGGTAAATAAAATATCTTGAAGTCACGATGTTACATAGTTCCCTAGAGTTAAAACACTACATAACTTTAGTGTGAACATTCTGCTTAGATTATAACTAAATTATGGCATAACGGTCCATCGAGTGACTATATTTAGACTGAATTGAAGCATGGAAAGTGAAATACCATTTGATAGAGAATTCATCTTCTCTCCGACCATTAAGTGAATGTATCGCTATCCTCCTTTTGTTCCTGTTTTGGTTAGGTTTATAGGTTTCTAATGCATGTTAGGTGTCTGATTTTATGTTTCATAGAAAATTAATTAGAATAGAAAGCCTTTTCTCATAAAACCAATTAATCCATTTGTTAATAATAACAGTGACCCTATGTAATTAACAAAAAAATTATAATGATTGCAATTACTGAATGAAGTACTGAATAAACTAATATATACATATCATGAATATCATCCATTATGGTTTTTTCATACTGTTTTTTCTCCTAATTATGGTTTTTATGGTTTTTTCATACTGTTTTTTCTCCTAATTATGGTTTTTTCATACTGTTTCCAGCTGGGTTTGATTAATTTATAGTTGTAAGCATTCAAAATCCATGCTACAGTATTAATGCTGCTGTTCACAATCTAAGCAATCGAATGACTAGAAGATTGTGTCCTAAAATGTAATATCTACGACCTTTAAACATAAACAGAAACATAGTTGAGTTTCCGAACTCAGTTCGAATGGAGTTCGCAAACTCAGTTTTGAACCGAGTTTATAAACTCAGTTTGTATACATGTTCGCAAACTCAGTTCGAAAACTGAGTTTGTAAACCCAGTCCAAACTGAGTTCGCAAACTCATTCCGAACTGAGTTCACAAACTCAGTTCGAACCGGGTTCGGAAACTCAGTTCAAAACCGAGTTTATAAACTCAGTTCAAAACCGAGTTTCCGAACTCAATTCGAACTGAGTTTATAAACTCAGTTTTGGAACTGAGTTAAACTTAGTTTTGAACTGAGTTTATAAACTCAGTTTTGAACTGAGTTTAACTCAGTTTTGAACTGCAAATCGGTTAAAAGGTAGCTTATTTGATTACCAGTATTGTTATAACTACTGCTTTTGGCCATATAAAAGAAAAGCATTTAAGTCCTTGAATTTTGTCATATGATATTTCTCACCTTAAGCCAAGTCTTTTTGCATGTTAAATACAGTCAGGTGTGGTACTTATTTATCATACTAAAAGATAACATGGATTTCATGATAAAGCTGAGTCCCTTATATGTTGGCTGCTAAGGGCATTTGTTGATGCCTAGAACTAGAACATGCGGCACTTAGTATGGCCTCTACTATTGTTCATTTTATTGGTTATTGGTAGAAACGCCAGTCTGCATCTTGGGCTGGGCCTTAAACGAAACTAATAGCACTTTAATTAAATAAAAACAAAATGTAATGAGACAAACTAAACTAGGCTAGTTTACTTAATTTAATACGCCACAATTCTAAATCTGGATCAATTTTGCTTAACTTGGTAGAATACTATTGGATTATACTATTTTATATTTTAGTTAGATGGGCCGTAGTTATATTTTCGTCAACAAAACATTGAAAATAAATCCTGGACTAAGTACATATGTAAATCCCTTGTTATACCGGCATGAAATCCTTTTGGTTATGCTTGTGTGTTCTGAGACCATGCTGTGCTTGTTCGCTGATTTTTGCAACTCTGTTTTCTCAAGGTTATAAATTCTTTTAAGTCATATTCTAATTTGTCATTGCTGTCCATGATGCCATATATGTTGCTAGACCACTTAAGGTTCATGTGTATATATTATCCTTTATAGGTAGATTTGTGAATCTAAAGCTTCACGTTGAAAGGCCTTAAACTGAACCTGAAAATGGGAATTTTTTTTCTTTTTCAGTTAATCTATGATTAGTTGATGTATAAAGATGATATAGATACATTTACATTATTAATACCTTGTGTTTTAGACAGCCTGAAACTGTCATTTGTACATGCGTCTTTTGCAACTTTTACGCCCTATAAACATGATGGGACTTGCTCCGTGTATCTATACCGGTTCCTTTTAAGGTTGTTGTAGTACATTTCGCTGCTTATATGTATTCTGCCATCATTCGCTTATTTTATTATTTACAATTTATCATTCGCTTATTTTCTCATGCAAGTCCAGATTATCTAATGTACCATTTATTGTTCCTGCAGTTCTCATTCGCTTATTTTCTTCTGCACCTCGTCATATTGTGTTTGCTTCCTTCATTGGATTTCAGTTTCAGGTGCGTATGTGTATTGAATATTTCAGTTTTAGATGCGTATATATTAGTTATTAGGCTTGTGGCTATTATATATATATTGGTGGTTGGATATTTCCCGCAGTACCATTAGCGGATGCCCGTAGTATCATTAGCGGATGACCCTATGCGCCCCACAATATGATAGTGGATGACCTTCTATACCGCGATATCCTGCCTTGAAGCAGGATGGGTATTATTAATGTTGGCTAACATATGTGGATGCAGGAAACAGGTTGGAGGGATCCAACTGGATTCCTCAAAATTTATTATTTGTTTGATTTCATATTTTAGTTTATTCTATTTCCTTTGTTATTTCACATATTAAATGTAATCTAAATTGTGTTGGTAGCTGCCGTTATCTTTGTTCAATAAATCATGTAGGTTCTAGGAGAATTTTTAATCATTAGATCATCACACTTTTTAATAATCTTTTGTAATTTAAAATGCATTTATACAAGAGATTTTTCTTTCTGAAAATGCTTTAAAATTAAATAATGTCAAACAATCCTGAAAATACTAGAAAACATGCTTAGTTATAAAATTATAAATCTCTTAAGGAATAATTTTGTAAATTTAGTATTTTATTTTATTATTTTTATTGCTGATAAATAGCATTGTGGTACATTCAAATTTTACTCTACAAAATTTTTATATGTATTATTTGTTACTTTGATAATTCTTTCATACTACAAAGAAAATACAATAGGAACTTGCTATATGTTCTTAACAAATTTTATTCACATTTATACTTTTATGCACAAACATATTGTGTTACCATTTATAATTGTTTTACTATCGAGACTGAGCAATGCCACTAGAAACTAAAACTGAAACTGTTCAGTTTCAGTTTCTAGCTCGAAACTGAAACTGAGCATTGCCCAGTTTCGAGTACTCGGAACTCGAAACTGAGCATTGCTCAGCTTCAGTTTCGTAACTATGGTACCATATAAGTTTCGTAACATCATTTTTAGATGTTTATTTTCAGAAATTGGCATTGACATTAATTACCTAGAGCACTTCACTGGATTGCACTTTAGCTTCAGACATGCACAAACATATTGTGTTACCATTTATAATAGTTTTACTATCGAGACTGAGCAATGCCACTAGAAACTAAAACTGAAACTGTTCAGTTTCAGTTTCTAGCTCGAAACTGAAACTGAGCATTGCCCAGTTTCGAGTACTCGGAACTCGAAACTGAGCATTGCTCAGCTTCAGTTTCGTAACTATGGTACCATATAAGTTTCGTAACATCATTTTTAGATGTTTATTTTCAGAAATTGGCATTGACATTAATTACCTAGAGCACTTCACTGAATTGCACTTTAGCTTCAGACATGCACAAACATATTGTGTTACCATTTATAATTGTTTTACTATCGAGACTGAGCAATGCCACTAGAAACTAAAACTGAAACTGTTCAGTTTCAGTTTCGAGCTAGAAACTGAACAGTTTCAGTTTCGAGCTCGAAACTGAAACTGTTCAGTTTCAGTTTCTAGCTCGAAACTGAAACTGAGCATTGCCCAGTTTCGAGTACTCGGAACTCGAAACTGAGCATTGCTCAGCTTCAGTTTCGTAACTATGGTACCATATAAGTTTCGTAACATCATTTTTAGATGTTTATTTTCAGAAATTGGCATTGACATTAATTACCTAGAGCACTTCACTGGATTGCACTTTAGCTTCAGACATGCACAAACATATTGTGTTACCATTTATAATTGTTTTACTATCGAGACTGAGCAATGCCACTAGAAACTAAAACTGAAACTGTTCAGTTTCAGTTTCGAGAACTGAAACTAAAACTGTTCAGTTTCAGTTTCGAACTCAAAACTGAAACTGTTCAGGTTCAGTTTCGAGCTCGAAACTGAAACTGAGCATTGCCCAGTTTCGAGTACTCGGAACTCGAAACTGAGCATTGCTCAGCTTCAGTTTCGTAACTATGGTACCATATAAGTTTCGTAACATGATTTTTAGATGTTTATTTTCAGAAATTGGCATTGTCATTTTCAGAAACTTGACTTGCAATTTGTTATTTCTTTAAAACTGAGTGCGTTTATATTTTGTAGGCACTTGTGGAGGAGGAGGAAAAAAAACAGGAGTTGGAATGTAATAGCAACGAGCATGCAAACATGTTTGATTTTGACAATGATCCTATCGCCAAAGTTTTTGGTTCTAATAAAAGGAAAAATTATTGTCGTGCAATTAGCTCCTCTTCTTCCGTAAAGCACGTAAAGATAATGCAAGCATCAAAAGCAATTGCCAACAAGAATAAAAAGGATGATTTTCGTCAATGGTCTATGGAATTACAAAATCAAGTTGCAAGTTAAGTGGCGAGTCAAGTGTCAATCCAAATCAACGATGCTCTTAAATCATTTGCTTCATCCTTTCTTACTATGGTACCGCGATTGCAACATAACGTTAATGGCGGTGTTATGACGCCTATGACAGAAACCGCTTCTAATTTGGATAAATCTACACCGAACGTTGGAATTGCTAATTCGGTTATTCCGACAAATGATGTTGGATCATCAACAAAAGGAAAACAATTTGTAATGCTATTATCACAAGATATGAAGAATGTAGCAAAAGCTTATATTGGTACGCAAACCATGTGTCATTTTAGAGAGATAGTGCCAGATGTTGAGAAAGTTGTTTGGATAACAGAAGTTTTAGATCCGGAAGCACCAATTTACGATGGTCCTCAAAACGGACACTACAAGCTTTGTGAATTTTCAGATGGAGGCTTTGTGATATGGTCCCTGTTTCGCCTTCATAATATCTAAAATTCTATGTATCTTTAGTAAAACTTTGTATTGTTTTTTGTAATTTGAACTTGATATTATGGTATTTTGAAATTGAAAGCATTATGCAAAAGTGACATTATTGGAATTTGGAATATAGAAGTGTACTAAATACTTTTATTTGAATTGGTATGTTGAGTTATACATGTGATTGAAAATCATAAAAACATGTTATATAAGTGTTAGCAATTTATGTATGCCAACATTTATAAGAGTTAGTAGGATTATGATACTGACATTTATAAGTGTTACCATATCTTATGGTTCCAACATTTATAAGTGTTAGCAATGAATATGTTTGTAACTCTTATAAGTGTTACCTTCTCTTATAGTTCCAACATTTATAAGTGTTAGCAATGAATATGTCTGTAACTCTTATAAGTGTTACCATATATTATAGTTCCAACATTTATAAGTGTTAGCAATAAATATGTTTGTAACACTGGTAAGTGTTAGCAGTTACTCTGTTTGTAACACTTATAAGTGTTAGCAGTTGGTCTTCTTGTAACACTTATAAGTGTTAGCAGTTAATCTGCTTGTAACACTTATAAGTGTTAGCAGTTACTCTGCTTGTAACACTTATAAGTGTTACAGGAAATTCCTCACAGGCTGTTAGTGACACATAAAAGTGTTACGGAAATTATTTGTAACACCTATACTTGTTGGGAATCCACTGTTTTGGTGTAGTGTGGTGATCGTCCAGACGTACTTGGAGATCGACCGGATATGCGAGGACTTCTCTCTTATGTTGGACATATGGGATGAGGAATAAGGTGTCCCCGGTTTCGTTCAGACCCAGAACGAACTTACAAATGGATTGTGTGTCTGAAATTGTATTTCATTCTGTGTTAATTGATTTCTGCTAAATATATATCTACTTGGTGGCGGAGAATTTATTCTCTTAGCTTAACACCCTTATCTAAGACATATAAGCTTAAAAGTTATATATTGGTAGATATAAGTTGTATGGTATGAATTGACAATGTGACATGCTGAGATGCATGGATCAAAGCTTTTGTTGCAAAGCAGAGCTTTATGGATGATGATCAAAGCATGGCCGATATAACGTAGCTTTGTGTATGGCGTTAATTCGCGAGCTTCACTCCCCGGTATGAGTCCAAAACGAGATGAAGGACAGCAGAGAAAGGACATACGTTTCCTTCTCACTAGAAGTGTTTCTGTAACAACCCGCACCTCCGTTTATGCAAGATATTGCCCCGACTTAGCCACCGTATAGGTGTGGGTTTTTGTTCTTCAAAAGGCCTCGGTGTTAGTAAGAGATGGGATCTACTATATAAGTACCCACTTCACACAAGCTTCCACGATGTGGGACTTAGGGGTGTTACATTCTCCCCTCCTACAGAGCCCAATGTCCCCGTTGGCTCACAAACACCTCACCTAGGCGCTGTGGTCCACACAGCAGCCACAATTCCGGCTGGGTATTGGCTCTGATACCACTTTAACAAGCCGCACCTCCGTTTACGCAAGATATTGTCCCCAACTTAGCCACCGTATAGGTGTGGGATTTTGTTCTTCAAAAGGCCTCGGCGTTAGTAAGAGATGGACTCTACTATATAAGTACCCACTTCACACAGGCTTCCACGATGTGGGACTCAGGGGTGTACAGTTTCCTTGGTATGGAGCCCAAGAAGTTTACTTATGTGGATGTTGGAATTGAGGCGCCTTGGATATGGCTGCATAATGCCAAAGTGGCCGGCGGACAGACCAAGAGGTCTGATAGAACCAGGAAATGTTTTGTTCAGGAGTAACCCTAATCCACCTGGTAATTGGTGAGCCGGCTCTGCCGCACCAAGGTTCACATGCGTGTGATGCCTGGACATCTTGCTAGAGATGCTCCGAACCGGATGAGGAAACATTCCTTGCCTCAGATCATGATGGAAATCCAAATTCCAATACACGACTTTACATTTTATTTGCATACCTATGGCGATATAATAAGATGGGGTATTATGCCGTCTTAGATTGGTACATTTATTTTTGAAGTTGTTTCTGCACTATGCACTAGCAATAATATCAGGAATATTTGTTTTAAAGCTTATCAAATATGTTTGGCTATTATATGGTAAAACTCTATCCTTCGGCTTGCATTGCATTGTGTGATAGGACTTAGGTCTTATAATAGCTTCATTTTCCAAAAAGCATTGCGTTGTTTTTGTTTTAATGATATTCATGCAGAGTAAACCTTTTCCATGTCATACGGCGTGGTCCTATGATTTCCCAACTCCTATACTAAAGTTTTAATAACCGTTTTAAGTTATCACACCAGTCCATTGCTGACTCGAAGTTTGTTGTTTCCCACCTAAACTCTGGCTGCTCATATTTTCCATACGAGCAGTTAGTGGTTTTGGTTTTGCAGATATTTTATTAAATAGGATCCTGGATTATGGCTGGACTACACTCTGGTTTAGTAGTCTTCCGCTGATTATATTACTGTATTTAAAATTCCACTGTATTGTAATTTATTAATCTCTGATATTTTTTTGCTGTATATTATTTATTCGTGCTCTGATATCTTGTACTCTGATGTAAATTGTTGTAATAGCAATGAAAAGTTCTCTTGTTATGTGTTCTGATGCGTTGTATTCTCATAACAATCCGCTTTCCTATCTCTTTGTATCGTACCTGTGTGGATTATGGTCGGCTCGAAGGGCGGCGAAATTCGGGTCGTTACAATGTACATGCATCACTTTTTTGTTTTCCAGAAAGTTAACGATCTAACCTATTACCTATTCCTACCAATGGAACTGTTTCACGTGGAGAAATTTTAAATTCAAACATAGCCTAGTATGTATTTTCTCTTCATTCTGTCACACATTCCAACTTTTTATAGAAATGTTTGTTTAGTTCAAATCCAATTTGTACAAGCTAAGGTTCGCGTATGTTTCAGACTGAATCATCGATTCAGAGCAATAAACGTTGAATTTTGCAAAATGAAGAAAATGATGTTTGCTTAGAAAGCATCTGGTATCTGGTATTTTTAGAAAGAAAACAACTCAACTTCGAGAATATTTTATTTTCAAAATGATTTATTCATTTTAACAAAAATATCACAAATGGAACAAACTTTCGTATTTTACTATGAAATTTATTCCTATGCTATGTCTAGTTAAACGTATCTCAAATATAATTTTTTTGAATTTAATTCAAATTTTATGTTGTTAATATTAATTGCGCTACATTGGTTATCGCTACCGTAAATCGATCGTATAAACCAATTTAAACTTAGCAAGCGAAAGTTGAAGTTTCCATTATAAAATTCACAAGATCGATTTTGAGAAAAAATGTTACGTTTTTAAGAATCATTATTTCAACATTTTATTGTTGATTGATTTCATGTTAGTTTCAAAACAAATTAGTTCTAAAATAGAACAATCGTTCAGATTATTGTTATTGAAACTAGTTATACATTTTTTTTTATTCAGAAGTTAAATACATACTTTCCTTGAAATTTAAAATAAATAAAATTTTAATTTCTTAAGTAAAATTTCAGTTAAACACGTTATTTAAAATCGTCTAAATTTCCAAATCGTTACATTTCGTCTCGCAATGGTAGTATAGTCAAACACATTTGTTTACTAATACTAAAGACTAATACGTTGTATTGAGTTGCAACAATGTATCCAACATCAGGCATAGTCATCCATTCACCCTCACAATCAAATAAACAAAGCAATTTATCACTTCTACCTCATTCACCGAATACTTGGTTGTAAAGATCTTGATGTTCATGGATCTCCTAGAACAATTCTCTATGAACTTATAACCAATTGTTTTCTCTCATTCCTAATGGGGCAGTTATACATCTATAGCCGCAGTTACCACTAATTCCAGCATCAATGATATTATTCACAGATATTCTCTAATTCTCCAGTATGTCTTCAAAGCCAGTTCAACTTATAAGATTTTTTAAAAGAAATTAAAAAAAATTATTAATCCGTGGAGTATATTTATAAACAAAATACCTTAGTTCATTTTCGAACCGATAATTTTTTTTTATATTGAAATAGGAGAATCAAACTTTTGTTTTTTCATGACGCTGCATTTAGTGGAATCATTTTCACACAACTCAAATGCACTAAGAAGTCTTTTTCTCAAATGCACTAAGAAGTCTTTTTCTCAAGTTGTTTTTTTTATTGTGAGATCTACCATGAATTTTCACTTTACTAATTGGAGATGCAAAAAATGATATGTATGGATAAACAACTTCCCCCATTTTTTTATAAACATGCATTTGACGAGGCAATTCCAGTTTCAACACTTCACACAATAATTTTTCCATCTTCTATTTTATATCCAAGTCTTTGGATTTTCTTTTTCAATAACGTGCAATCTTGTCCAATGCACGTGAACTAAATTGATAGGTATTTCAACATTCAGGTCTAATTTTTTCCAGCTCATGCGTACACGGAAGTTTACATCTTTTGCGAGCAACACGAGTGATTTTTTTTTTATGTACCTACATTTTGGTATTTTTATAAGCTTGGAAATGGATAAGCTTTAAAGCAGCAAGAGAAACAACACCAGACAAGTTTTTAAACTCCTTTTTATGGCAAACATAAGTCAATTTCAATAAACTTATTTTAAATGAAGTTTTAAGTTCATAAAAGAAAGTCTGTAAGGCATGCATACTTTCCCAACATCTGCCAAATTACCTTGGATTATAGCAAATGTTTTTTCAATTTAGAGTAAGTAGCCTCGACTCTACAAGTTAAAAAAAACATTAAAAAGGCAAAATTGAAATTATATCATCGTTTGGAAAAATAAAATACAAAATGAATAATATTACTGAATTGAAGTGTAGTTTTCAAAATGCATAAAATTACCAATCCATGCACAAACAAACCTATCCTTTTAAGTATCAAATCAAACTTCATGAACATACTTTATTAACTTGGGATATTGTTCGTAGTTTGCTTCTAACTCTTTTAAATTCAAACTAAAGATGTAATGTTTTCCGAAGAACACAACTTTGCTCAATCTTTAAAAAAAAAACAGTTGTTCTTTTTTTTTCTCCATATTTGTCACTTTTTTCCGGATAAATGCAATAATATTTTTTTGAAAGTGTCATTTTCATAAAATATGACCTGCTTGTGGGAAAACAATATCAATAGCACTTATCAAAGCTATTTCTCGATCTGTAACAATAACGCTCGACATCTTAATATCAGAATGAAGCGTAATCAACTATAAACGTTTTAAAGTCTAAATATAACAATTATCATATTCTGATACAAGATTTAGTATAACATGCAAAACATATAGTTCGTAGACGTGACTCCGATAATTTCCAACAATTACATTTTATATTTGCTAGTTCTATATGTGCAGTCCATGACAAGCAATTACAGGATTGTTCGCATCAAATCAATATTGTGAAAATTAGGCTCACATCCTTAAAAATAAAGTTAATTAGGCTCACATCCTCCCCTTTTGAAACATCTAAATCTCATCCCTATTTTTGAATCGTAGCTTTTATTTTTCCGGAAATGCCCTCATTCAATTTTAACGGTGTATGGATTGTTTATAGGTTACGTATTAGGTTTTATTTTGTACAGAAACAAAATTGAGCAATCCATGGCGGCGGCGGCTCCAGATCCAAAACTCCACTGCTTACATCGTTCCCTTCTCCTCAAATCACATCGTTCCCTTCTGCACTAATCACATCGTTCCCTTCTCCTCAAATCGGAAGCCATCACCTGCGCTCGTCGGTCGCACCACCATTCAGGCGTTCGCTACTTGGAGCGTCGCAGGCCCCACAGTTTGTCCGTTGTCTCTAGTTTCCGCCGCAAGCTTGACCATTCACCTCTTCTCGTTGCCGTGATTGACGGAGTGTAGGTGAGTCCCTTGCTCTCAGTTTTTTATATTCAAGTTTTCAACTTTAATTTTAAGGATGACTGGGCTATGTGATTACTTGGTTTGATTCCCTTTTGGTTCAAAATAATTGATTGTGCCTTTCGAATTTGTGATTCACTTTTGGTTTGATTACTTGTGGACTTTGTGATTCACTGGGCTATGTTTGAGATACGATGCTGTTTGAGAAGGTTTCATGTAGTTTTTTATTCATTGTGCCTTTCGAATTTGTCTGTGAGTATTCTTCACTTACGTATGTGTTAGATCCTTCTGCACTACAGTTTATATATATATAATTAGATAAGTTGATATTGATTTGCTTGATTGAAATGGCTTCTCAGTTATGTGGATTTTTGCTGAACTTCTGATAAAAAGTTGCAGACAAATATGCATCTATTCTTAATATATGCATATATGTATTCATTTTTTTATCAAACAAACAGAAAAACATATTATTTTACAAATACTTTCACATTTCTATGCATATATCTGGAATACTTGCATATAAATATTCATAAATTATTGTTATTTTGCTGAATTGTACGCACGTATTTATATTATTCTGAAGTAGTTTTTGTAATTTTTTGCTGAACTTCTGATAAAAAGTTGCGGACAAATATGCATCTATTCTTCATATATGCATATATATGAATGCAATTTTTAATCAGACAAACAGAAAAACATATTATTTTACAAATATATTCATATTTCTATGCATATATTTAGAATACTTGCATATAAACATTCAGAAATTATTGTTATTTTGCTGAAATGTACGCATGTATTTGCATTAATCTGAAGCTGTTTTTGTAATTTAGGTTATTGCACATTAATCTTATTAATGTTGATTTTCTTTTTTTGATAACAGTGATCCAGCGGATATTGGTGTAGTGGTGTTGTTGAAGCTTGGTCCTCCATCCTTTTCCAACTCATTGAAATCTTCAGTTGTTTCTACCGAGACTACTAGGTGTGGTTTGCGCAATAAGCTGGGTCTTAACAAATTTATTTGTTCTTCAACAGACCATCATCTTTTCTTCGTAAATGTTCTGAAATTGTTGATGTAGTACATGTAAATGTGGTCTGTACTTATTTTTTGATGTAGTACATGTAAATGTTATGAAATTTTTCGCGTAAGTATGCAAATATTTCTGTTATTTGCATATATATATGCATCTTGTTATAATTATATGTATTTACTTTTTTGTCATTTCTTTTGTTTCAGCAATTATGCAGTAAAGTTCTATATATGTATGCAATTAATTCAGTTTTTTGCATAAATGTATGCAATTTCAATTAATATTTGTATCTAATTGTCTAGTTTTCCGTAAAAATCAAAAAATCTTAATAAAAAAATTGTAGTCCCTACATTCAAGTAATTATTTATTTCTGAATAATATTAACGTATGCACGTCTACTTCATTGTTGCGCAAAACTAATAATATTAATATATGTACGCAATTATTCCACTTAGTTGCATAAATGTATGCAATTTTACGTAATATATGTATCTAATTGTCTATTTTTCGTAAAAATAAAAAAAATTAATTAAAAAAACGCTGTTGGAGTGATCGACGGTTTTCCAGAATTGTAGGATTAGGTTTATGAGCAAGATAATAGGAGCATAGACTGAGTAAATGAGGACAAATAGTTGTTGGATAGTTTTTTAGGTGTGTAAGGGTAGATCTGGAATTTTTTTAGCGGAAATTCAAAAATAGGGATGTATTCTATATTATTTTTATCACCGGGTTTTTTTTATATTTTGAAACTTAATAGGGACCTGTAAAAAACGCACCCATCAATATTTGTAGGATGAGCTCAAAATATATCTGTAATTGTGTCACTTCCATCCAAAGTACTACAATGTCATTCAAAATATCATTTTTCTTTCAGTTTACCTACAAGGTACTGTTTTAGAGAATGCCCAGCACGATCTTTATTTTTATTGTTTTTGGGTCAAAACATTATAAAACGTCTTTATTATCATACAACTGGATGACTCATTTTTCTAATATATGTAAATTTTGGCTTCACCATATTTTTACACATATCAGTAGTTATTTGTTTTTCTTCTACTGTTAATCTGCCAATAAATGAATGTCCTTCGATGCTATAAAGTGCACAATAATTAGAACACCACATTGTACATCTAATCGTCATTCGTCCGAGGTAAGGAATTTAACACATTTTAATTGAAACGAACAATTGCACCTTTTTGCTTTCGTCAATCTAGGATTATTCGATTTTTTTTTCTCCTTATACTCTTTGAATATCCCACTTCTTTCACAATCATATACAATTCTTGGATTTTTATTTATGGAATCAACATCTGAATTTTAAGACAACTGTAACAAATCCGACTCTTCTAGCTATGCAATCAATCTACTCTATCATTTTGTTCCTCCTAGAAAATGACTATATAGCACAAAAAATATTAAATTATGTCGAAAAAGTAATTAAACACGAAATAAAATGAGTTAGAAAAACATACATCATAAGTAACGAACTCCAGAGTCGGTCTAAGACTTAAGATGTCTAGTGCGACTTATTAAATGATGCCCAATTGTAAAATTTTGTGCAATGATGCTAAAATTAATATCTTTATTTATAAGGCATAATTAATTTTTTTTAACTTAATCCAGCTAGTATGAACTAATAATGCAAACAAGTCACTTAAAAATAACATGATTATAATGCAAATAATTGTGAACAATAAGCCCAAATATGAAGACATTTTACATGTAAGACTAGCAACTGTCCTTATTTGAGACAGTGCCTACAACAAAGGTAAAGGATTTAAACATGTTCATTAACCTAAAGCTAACAAAGTAATGGAATATTTTTAAAATTCACTCAATTGCTATACTATGTTGTCAGCTTGAGAAAGAGCATCTTTGCTTTTGTTTGTGAGTTTCGATAAAGAAATTTGATGAATTGCATCTGTAATTTCTATAAGTGGAACTATGTTATTTATTACTAACGTAAATTGCCAAACAGTAAATCCTACTATAAATTCAGAATCAAATGTTTCCATGTAATGTATGGAATTCCCCAACTGCAAGCAATTGAAATTTGATATGACTCCAAACATAAACATGTGGTACAATCAAGTTTACATATACATGATTGTATACGATATACGTACCTACTCACTGAAAAGTAACAACAAACATACCATCATAAATTATGACTTCGGTGTTAAAGTAGCAACAAATGTCTTGACTCAATGCGGATTCAAGATGTTATATTCTCATTTTTGTAGTTCATATTTCTCCAGTCCACATCCAAATGAAATCTATATTCAAACAAATATTGTACAAATTATATAATAAGGACAATTTCATACAAAATACCCCCAAAAATATTTTTAGATCATGCCCATAAGAAGCTCAAATTGTTGCTCATGTTGCATTTCAACACAACTGAGGTTCAACAATTTTGGAAATGCCGTCAAAAGAAAATGATGATAATTTGGTTGTTATTATTATTTGACTACTCCACGATATATGATGTCACGATCGTCATAATTAGACGTAAAAGAATCGACTAAATCGGTAATTAGTGTAATTTAGAAATTTGGGTTACTTTAGGAGTTTAGAGCCTTTAAATTCTTCTTCTTCACTGTGGCAGATAACCCCTTTTTTCCATAGCTCTTCTCCAACAATTCACGTTTTCTGCTCTGCATTCTTCTTCTTCATTGTGCGGCTTTTTCTCTAGCTTCATCAATTTTTTAGTAATGCAACTTTTGTTTTGTCGGTGGCCTTGTTTCTTTGTTGCCTCCATAATTTTGATGCCTTGTGCAATGGCCCAATAAGCACTGGGCCAGGGCCGGCTCCGATGAACTCATTGCTATAATCCACAACAATTTCATCATCATTTTCATCCAAAAAGGCAATCTAAAAGAGACAAATTTTTGTTCAATGAGCTCTGCCTAACTAGGTATGATACCTTTTCTAGCGATGTACACACCAGAATTACAATAATTCCTAGCTATATATGAACTATGTTATTCCAATATAATGGTTATGACCTTAAAAAGAAAAATATTTGGACAACATCATGTAAAAAATAAGGCTTCCTTACCTCAGAGTTCTTACTGCTTCCTTCCTCAAAATTGTTATTTTTTTAATTTCGGTAAATTTCATCTTCAAAATTTTCTTTTTTATCTTCTTCAATTTCCTTTTCTAATTGCATCATAATTTTGTTGTTTACAGCATGTGAAAAAAAGATGGACAAAGAAATTTGAATAGACTCCATTTTATTGGTTTGTTCGTTACAAAGGTAGTGTCATTTAACTTTAAAATATTTTGCTGCAAACAGAAATGCAAAAAGAGATAAGGGAATAGAATTGACCGTCTCATAAATTATCTTACCCTTATTCCAACCTAAGATTGTTTTTTCTGCAATACCAAATTTTTCACTTCACTTTTTGTAAGATGAATAAAACTCTAAATTTTGATTGGAGGTTCACCTAACTGTTGGTGAAGTGAATATAACCCTAAATCTTGATTGAAGGAAATTAGAGAACCTGCGTGCGTCCCCTGCTTTTCTCAAGAGTACAAACTCGCACTCGTTTATCTGGCCCCGTACCGCAGCAGTCCTTTCAGCAATACCATGTCGTGCTCAGTCGTATCCGGTAATCGGTATTCACCTCAAATGCGAAGTATCCGGGTTAGAATATGCCCTAATTCCAGTTTGGTAAATCAGATTCTTCTCATTATTTCGCCAATGGCGAGGCCCTAAATCCAGGTTAGGCTATCCTCCAATTCCAATTTGGCTAGTTGTTATTTAGAATTTATACCTCACATTGTAATTATACATATAAAATATAATGTAAATGTCGACTACCACTATCGTGCTTGCATTTAGTGGTAATAATTTATGTATTTCATCATATAAATAAGTAACATAATAACATTGCAATTATTACCTCACGTTTTGATTGCATTTACTTTCTTCGTGCACTTTCATTGTCACCTTTTGTATGTTTTTTGTTGTTTTTAATTTGTTTTTTCCATTTTCAACGAGGCTTCTTTTTTCGTTTGAAAGAGGGAGGTTCAAGCCTTTTTGTTTTCGATGGGTCGAGAATTTGTGTTTTGTACATGAACAAGACATGTTTGAAAGAATGCATGATCAAGTACCCTATGGCCAAATGACCTTCATAGTGGCATTGCCTATCCATCTTTACCACTCATACGTCTACTTCAGCATCACAATTCCATGTAATTAGTAATTGAAACTGGGACAAAGGCTTGAACACTGTAGTTCTCAACCAAATTTTTCACAGGAAAATTTGGTGGCTGTTTAAGCGTGAGACCAAAGCGTTGTTTTCTTCAAAGTTGTCTCAGCCAATTTGGAAATGCCAAGCAACACTGATTACTTGATTTATAATAAGATTTCTTTGTAAGTTTACAATTGATGAGCACAATTTCTTTAAAAAAGTTGTATGTATTATGGAGGTATGATATGATAAGACGAGGATGTAGCAACTAGCAAGTGTTGTTACATTCTTTTATGAGATTGGTGGAGAATTGTGTTTAGAAAGAGGGAATGGTCGCTCTTATTTCAATCTTGCGCTTCAACAATGTCAAATTTAAAAGTGGAGAAAAGAAATGAAGTTTTTTTTTTTCAAGTATCAATGCAAAAGTCCAGTATATGTTTCATATTCTTAAATTTGTAATAAGATGTTTCTGTTTTTGATTAGTATGCAACCTGGGATCTGTGCCAGTGTCTAACTCTGCCATGCACTCGAGCTAGCAGTGGCCTTTACCTATGACTTTCTTTGGAGTCTCGTCAGACACTCCATGCTCACAATAATGCATACTAAAGGCAATTTTCCTTTTTCTGAGTGTATGTCATCATTGGACAATGAGTTATGGTGTTGATAAACCAATAAAAACTGAGCAATTTTATTTAAAATCCTCTTTTTTCCCTTTTTTTTTTTTCTATAGGTGGAGATTTTGACAAAATGATAATGAAATATAACATTTTAAGGTGCAGTCTCATTGGGATGGAGAACATGCACTGTAAGTTCCATAGTCACTCTACTCAACTGTCTATACTCTCTCTTGCTTCACAAACTTCACTTCCACTTTTTCTCCTTTTCTCGATATCGCTTTGTATTCTAGAATGTGGATCAAGGATTTCCTACATTATATCTTATATTTTTTATTTATGCATGGACTGTTTTATACCTTTAGATCCATACTATATTATTTCAAGTCCTTTGGTTCACAATTGAATGCATATAACACCAAACATGTAAACAAAAAGAGTTCAAATAGCAGTCTGATCAAGGCTGAGACCGGCATCAATATCATTCTTCTTAGCCTTCTTCTTCCCTTCCAAGTACTCACCATAAGAATAGGACGCCAACCCCCACAAAGAGAGAGCAAGGGCCACCCCCTTCTCACTCCCAAATTTCTCCCTATAAAACACAAACCCTAATGCTTCAGTCACGGGGATAAACACCGCAATAATGATCCCTGCAAGCAAAGTATTCCCGCAAAAGACGACCCCCACGACCCCCAGGTAAAAGAACTGCCACAGCACAGCCGACGCCACCAAAATAACATAATAGTCCACTTCCCCTAACCCAAACCTACTCGCCTCCTTTCGAATCGCCTCAAAATCATTGTTCACGACCATCCCCACCACGCAAAACGCACTGGCAAACGCGCCTATAACGAACTGCATCTCCATCACCAGCGTGTATGTTATCTCCTGCTTCGTCTTCTGGTAAGTCAGCTTTATCAAAGGCAAGACCAACCCGTACAATGCACAAGCACCTAAAGACAGTAAGAAACCAGCAAGGTACTGCCTTTTGGAAACCCCTTTCGGCCTGTCCGAGCTTGTGTGCATGCCCAGCACGATTGCACCGACCGTGAGCAGGGCCACGGAGTTCAGTGAGTAGGGCGTGAATTTCTGCTTGACGATGACAAAGGCGAAGAAGGCGGTGAAAGCCAGTTGGGTCGAGAGGAGAATGGAGGAGGTGGACACTGGGACGTAGGACAAGCCATAGGTGTAAAGGAAGTCGACCACGCCGGTCAGGAAGCCGAACACACCGCAGGCGAGGAATATTGGAAGGGTGATGAGGATGGGCTTTGCTGTGGTGTCACCATGGAGGCGGGTTAAGTACGAGATCGATAGAGGCACGATGATGATGGGGAAGCCTGCAGTTTCGAGCAGGCTGGAGAGCCATTGCCGGTGCCCTCCGTGGAGGAAGTAGAGACGTGTGATCAGGGGTCCCCCTGTCGACCCTAGGCTTAGAAGCAGGCAATTTATTATTAGCTGGAGCTGTTTTAGCTTTTTGTTTGGGGGCGGGCGCTCGGCTTCTCTTATTGATTCTACATCCATTGCTTGGCTACCTGTCTGCAGTAGTTAGAGATTTTGTTAGCATTGCTACTTTTTTATATGCGTGTATGATCTATCAGGACGAGTTTCTAGCATTGTGTACTTTTATTTTTATGAATTGGCATGATATGTACTTTGAAGCTGCATGATTGGGGGCTCTTATTGCCGTAGTAATTCTGAGCGATGCTGATCTCTAGTAATAAATATTTATACACATTTCTCTTATGATGGAAATCCGAAGTCCAAAAAAAGCAAAACAATCTGGGTCTATGATTAAGATATCTACTCCAGCATTTTAACCAATTTTATGTAATGTTTGCTTAGACAAAAATATATAGGACTTGCCTACGCATTTTAACCAAAGTCGGACTCCACTGATTGACAACTAAAGCTTTGGATACTCCTTAACTGTGACATGAGAACTCAGAAAAGATCGTTACTTTATTGTATTCAACTTTCATAGACCCCTTAATCAATTACACCATGATTGTTAACAACAGCGTAAAATAAGATTTCATTCAAGAAACCCAGAAAGTGTTCCTTTCCATATTCACATCAACTGCTTTAAAGATCATTCTCGTTTGTTATGGTAAAAAGAGCAATGATAAAGACGTCGTGCACATGGTAACCAGGGTGATCAGTAGAAATGACAATGAAACAGTTCTATTGTGCTCATGACCGTTTCAGGTTTTTTTGGATCCTCCCTGTACGCTCAATGTAAATATGAGTGTATATACCAAGGTTCGAAATCTGGGTTTTCGTTCTCATTCCGATCACGTAGAAAATTTGAAAATCTTGGTCTCGTTCCGGTAATTCCGGAAGTTCCGGTTTAATTCCAGTTTGATTATTCCGGTGTTCTTATATATATATATATATATATATATATATATATATATATATATATATATATATATATATATATATATATACATATATACATATACATACGCAGATAAACATGTACTTTGCACAAATTTAACTTGTCGCTATTTCCTACACTGCTCAAATTAGTCCAACCCACTTTATTTTTCAGTACTATATAAATTAGAAATAATAGTTTATCTATTATAATACAGTGCAGATTTAATAAAATGAAAGCTAATGTGACTGAAAATAAGTCCATGCTTCTTTGCAAGTTAATTATAACACAAAACTTAGCCGAGTCTAAGGAAAAAAAAAAAAAAAATGATTTCATATGACCCAACTCTAAATCAAGTAACCCGAAAGCTTTTTTTTTTTTTTGTATAATCTGAAACCGAAAATTGAGGTAGATTCCGATCCGGTCATCGTCGGAACCGGACCGGAATGGGCGAGATACCGGCATGCAGGTCGGCATCTTAAACAATGGTATATACATGAGGCACGTTTTAGGGACCCCATTAGCACCTTAATTTGAGTCATGCATTTATACTGAAATAAGTGGAAAGAAAAAGAATTAGTGGGAGAAGCGAAAAACGAGAATTGTGTTGTGGAAATCAGAGAGGCAAAAGGGGTGTTGCACTGTTTGGGGTGCTCCTGGTCCTATATGTATGTAGTATGTATACTTTCTCATGCATCTCTGTTTTGCAGCATCCCTTTAGCATCTCTATCATACTGTGAGATACATTAATCCAAATCTAATAAGATTTTGTAGATGTTCAATTAACATATGTATTATAATCTATTCAAAATTTGAGTTCGTTCCGACATTCGTAACATTTTCAAAATCTTAACGCAATTATTTACCGTTCAGGCTTTTATTCGAACCGTTAAATTTAAAAATCAAATATATTATTCTATGGATGCCGAAATGAGCTTAAATTTCGGATAGATGGTAATATATATATGGACTGAACATCTACAAAATCTTGTTGGATTTGTATTAGTGTAGCTCGTGGTAAGATAGATGTGCTAAGGGGGTGCTGCAAAACAGGAGTGCCTTGGAACGCTCCTCGTTATATATATATATATATATATATATATATATATATATATATATATATATATATATATATACACACACACACACACACACACACACACACATGAGGGGGGTTATACGACATTCTTTTTTTGTGGCACCCGTTTTACACTTCAATTATAGCCACTCGTTTATATTTAAATAATGCTTGAGTGCGAGCGAGAGTGGGTGGGAAAAGAGAGAAAAAGGACTATGTGGTGAATATTAGTGGGACTAAAGGGGTGTTGCGTTATTTGAAGTGTTATTGATCATATATATATATATACACACACACACGCGCATATATAGACACACACATGCACATATTTGTTTAAAGGACATGTCTAAGAAAAATTTTAGATCAAAGGATAAGCAGCTTTTTCCATGTAAATTAAGGACAATTTTCACAATTTAATTGGAAAAAGTTCAAATATTTTGAACTATGAACACACCTGACATTTCTTTTTTTAATAGAAAAGCAACTATATATAAAATCACTAGGAGAAAAATTGTCTTTCTCCGATGGCTCAAAAAAACAAATAAGAAAAATCCAGTTGATATTGTGAAGCAAAACCGAGACCACTCATAAAACCGCCAACAAGGCAGTAACAAAAAACAAAAAATAGAGCACAAGTAGCAGGCAATCAGATGCAATCCAGCAAAATAGAAACACGAAAACAACCCGATAAAATAATCCAAGCTGAGACCTGTTCAAGCCCACAAGATAAAACAAAATAGGTCTCTCCAACAGCAACCATCAAAACTCACTGCTACAGCCACCTGAACCATTGAGACAACCTCCTCCGCTAACTAACCAAACAGAGAAAACCCACGGCGCCAAAAGCCCGTCTAGGAAACAGAACCAGCTACGAAACCAATGCAACGAGCCACTCCTACCAACCTTGGAGCAAGGTCATATGATGGAAAAGAAACACTCACCCCACACCAGCACAGGGGCGAGAACCCCTCGTCACATAGAACAAACAAGTCAGAGAGAAAGATTAGGGGAAAAGGTTGCCCAAGAATGTCTTCCTCTGAGCGCCAAAAACACATCATCGCAAACTTTGCGAGTAACGGAAGAAGCCAGCGAGGGGGATTCGTCAAAAACCATCTTGTACCGACTACTCCAAATGTGCTAGTAAATGAGACAAGGAATGAGCGTAAAAAGGATCGGCCTAAGTTCCTTTCCACTGAGCAGGGCAATCAATGAAGGAAGGGTCCCACAGAGACTAACCAAGTCCCCAAAGTAGGACCAAACATAACGAGCAAGCTCACCTATCAAAAATAAGCATGCAATGGATTCCAATGAGTTGACCCTACAGCACCGACAAGGAGACACAAGAGGGTTGTCAATCTTCATAAGATTAACATCCATTGGAAGACTATCATGAAAGATTCGCCACATAAGAATGGAGACCTTAGGAGGAATATGACTATCCAAAATGAAAGAGAAATAAGGGTTTCTAGGGACTAGAATTCTAGCATAATTTCAAGCCATGCTAAGGGTGACAGGCTCCCTTTCCAGTCTAAATCCTGGCTATGCAAATAGGAAAACGACTTGATCGAGTGCGTTCATTTCCGCGTCTCACTAGCATAAGACGGGGACCCCGAATGATCGAATGGCAAAAGCCACCGGTGCTTAGCATGAAGAAACGAAGCCCAAAGGAAGGCGTTAGATCGACACCTAACGCGGAGCTTACAGGCGTATGTCATGCAGACATCCCTAGGATTCCGCAAACCTAGGCCCTCTTCGCGTCTGGGGTGACAGATGTTATCCTAGGAAACAAAATAATGTCCTTTTATGTCTTCTTTTTTACCCTAGAAAAAAGATAAGGCCAAAGACCGATAAGAACGGAAGAATGAACCAGTAGGTGTCATGGATCCGAAGCCATGAGAGCCTAAAGAATCGAGAACCGATTAATAAGGACAAACCAAACTGCCTGGGAGATGAGACACGAATTCCACCTAAAGGTCCTTCCCCTCGCTTTGTCAGTTAGGAGGTCGAAAAATTCTTTGAGTTTGTGGCCCCGGTACAACACGATGCCAAGATAAGTAAGAGGAAGAGAGGCGACCCAAAAACCGAAGAAGGACTCGATCCGCGAGCTTCTCACAAGGTCCATAGACTTGGTAGGAATGAATCACCTCTTCAAGGCATTATCAACTGCCCCGAACATCGTTCGTAAAGGTGAAGGAAAAAAGATGGTGACAAAAGGATCGTCGGTTTCCATTAGAGAAGATAATGGTGTCATCAGAAAATGATAAAGATGAAATGACGGGGCAGATACTTCGAATATCGAAATGGCCTAATACTACATATACATAACCGATCTTGCCCCTTGTAATCACACGCCTTATTTTCTGTAATATAATAAGGCGTGTGGTTACAAGAGGCAAAATCAGTTATATATGTGTAGTATTAGGCCATTTTCTGTCAAAGTTAAGCTAAGTGAGAAACTGAAGTTGGAATCATTATAGAAATTGCTTTTTGAATTTATATGTGAATGGTATAACAGTATATGTGGACACCTCACACTTTACATACTTAGCTGTTATGAATATACCCCACTTTTTATATTTAGCTGTTATGCATACCAGCTACCTCACCATAGTTATATTTAGTTGTATCTTAAATTTGGGAGGTTGAGTATGCACCAACCCTCTAGTGATCGCATGTTTTATCGACCTGGCCATGCATATGTATACACATGCGTGTTCAAAACTCTGCTTGTTTCTTGCATTCCAATGTTATGGCCATAAATAGCTACTAGAGTATTTTGTTATTATACCGCCTACTACTTGAAATAGATTGACGATAACGCCGTGGTTGCCATTTTGTTCCATTTATATTTTGGCAGTTCAAAAATTTTGATACTCGAATTATTTGATAACTTATCGAGACTAAACTGATTATATTCATGTGCTTATTGAAGTTTGCTAACTTGAAATAAGTTTATTCCTGATCTGGGTGTTTTATGTTTTTTTGCATGGAACGCTCGGGTCAGGTCCTAAATGTTCCAGATTTAAGGATTCAGCCCGCAAACTGGAGACGAACGTGAAGACGCACGCGCGCAAAGGCTCGACTAAATCGTAGACTTATATTTTATTTTAAAATCTATGTATATTTTTTTTCTTCCATTGTATAATAAATTTTGTAAAATCTGATAAATTTTGTAATAAAATTTCGTTGTGAGACATATTGTTGTATGTTTATTTGTGTCTGTGATTCTGTGTTATTTCTGTTTAAGCCCTGTAAGCTAATAACGTTTCGCCGTTTTGAGCGTCTCGAGTCGGTTTAATTACTGATTCGAGACGTTAAAAAGAGTGAGTCGTTACAACTACTAGGAGAAGAGCCATCAGCGACATCTAAGGATGTCACCCAAAAAGCAGCAGAAGAGTAATCTTTTTTCCCAGAAGACCAACCGCTCAACACACTGACATTTCAAAAATAATAAAATTAATACAAAAATGTTTTCTTGTGATTATAAGATTAAAAATTAATCAAAAAAAGGTTTTTTGGTTTTGCAGATACACTACAAGAAATCAGACATTGACCTAACAATATGTTACCTACTAATTTATATGGGTAGGTAAAGATAACCTTTATCTACCTGTATTTAATGGTAAGATTCAATCGTAGGTGAATGTTGTTAACATTTTGACATTTTGCAAGAACGATTATCTACCAATAAATATGAGTAAGTAAAAAGTGTTAGCTACACATAAAATAAAGGGAAAGCTTTTTAACAATTGGCGCATATATTTCCCTTCTATCATTTTAACATTTTCATTAAAAAATAACGCTGAGTTGTGTGGTGATGTAACACCCCACATCCATTAATGTCACTCGAAAAGGGAATGCATTAACTTCCATGGAGCATTTTAAGTGAATATAGAACAGAAAATCACAACAAGACAGATATAAAGCAGTACTTGAAAATCTAAAACTTTATTAATTGCAGTAGAAGGTAAATATGTTTGGTTACATCATCAAAACCATAAACCAAAATCAAGTACATAATATCCATCTTGATAAAACAAAGTACATAAACTGAAAGACATAATCCCCAACATCAAAGTAGCCATAAATAAAAGAGAAGCTGAACTTTACTTCAGCGATCCAAGCAATCTTCTAAAAGCAGTCCAAAATCAAGCTCCACTGGTGCTAGTTCCAACCTGAGAACCTGGGGGGAAAAGGGGGAAAAGAGGAGGAAATAAAGGGGGGTCAGACATAAACTCTGGCGAGTGCGATAATTTTAACAATATAATTAACAATGTAACTAGGCTAAGGCATAAGTTGGAAAATAAGGAAATGATCATGTACCATTGAGTATGGCAGAGTAAATAAGGAAACAGAATGAACAACGATATCGTTAAGCGCACCTAAACCACTATAGGATGATTACTAAACTACACCAACACTAAAGGATAATTGCTATACTGCACCACCACTAGTCACCCTAAGGTTGATCCCGCCGACAGACTTAACAATAATATTGGTAGTTTCGTGCATCCCTAACTGCCTTCATAGGTGCCGCCTGCCCCTATCTCTACTAGGTGTACCCACTACCCCCAAGCGATCGGCTCCCTAACTTGTAGATACCCGTGGTGGCCCCACAGTGGGGTGTATCACTCCCCAAAGTGGCAACCCGATACAACCAAGAATGCACGGCTTATACCTACACGATGCAACAACGTCTTACCTACCAGCTCGGGTCCACACACGCATATGAACCCGTTGGACTTGCGTTGCCACCGCTAACCCGGTTTGGCCTCTTACAGTCAAGCCCAGTATGCGTGTCCCGTCCTCGACTTGGGGTCGAGCCCATAAAGATACGTATGGGTTACTGGTTGAAATGGGCCCCCATGACTTGACACAAGCTATCCACCTAAGCTTGGTCCCCTCTAGTATATCCCACTTAACCCACCTCTTATTCATGTTTTAATTACATGTTTCAGTTTTTGGTTAAGTGTTTCTAATCGTATTTCCCAATGCCACCCAAGGCACCCACTAGATTCCACATGCCACCCAAGGCACCTACTTAACCCCCTCATGTCCCACTACATGCTTATCTGGTTAAGTGTTTCTTAATTCATTAAGACCGTAACCTCATAAAGACCTCTCACATTAGACTGGCATTTGTGGCAGTTGGATTTGCCTGGCGGGTCCGGACAGTCTTACACCACAAAAGAGCCTAACCTCGTGTCTTTACAATTGTTACGTATTTAATTTTATGCCTAAGACCTCTCACATTAGACTGGCATTTGTGGCAGCTGGATTTGCCGGGCGGGTCCGGGCAGTCTTACACCACAAAAGAGCCTAACCTCGTGCCTTAGATGATTAATTACTCCTAATTAATCATTCCCCAAATTTGAATTACTTTCCCTTTTCAAATTATCAATCAATTCCAAATTTAACGATGTCCATAATTGACTCAATTATGTCCATCCATTTTTGGTATGTAAAATCATACCAATTTTCACCACAATTATATTTTATGCCTTTTAAGGCATTGATGCCAATTAAATCTTTTTAGTATCATCCCATTTACCCCCACATTGTTCGTTTATTCGTTTAACGTAAAATATACGTTAGACTCGAATAGTCTAACTCATGGAATAAAGAGAAAACATCACAATATACACATAATTAAAACATAGATCTAACATAGGGGTGAACTTGCATATGTGAATGATGTTCTACATCTAAAACTTGCATAGACCAAAGTTACAATTTGCATAAACAACATATGTCATGGATCCAAATCTAAAGGTGTGAACTTGTTGAGATAATGGCCACAAACTTGCATAAACAATCATATGTCATGGATCCAAATCTAAAGGTGTGAACTTGATGAGAAAATAGCCACAAACTTGCATAAATCATGTATGTCATAGATCTATATCTAAAGGAATAAACTTGCATAAGTAATAGCCCTAAACTTGCATAACATGATACATATCCAACTCATAAACTTACATATGTGATTTATACATCGCAACAATGGTGTAAACTAGTATCTAACATGTAAAGTATCATGTAGAATTTAGCATATAACTCACACATGTCATAGCCTAACTTTCAATTATATTTTCACATAAACTAGGTGTCATAACCATGTAAGGTCACATATAATTTTACCCAACTTGTATATGATTCATGTTCAAATCAAAGTCTAAACTTGCATACATATGATTTATCGAATCAACATAACCAACTAGCATATGAAACATGATGATTTGACTGTATATAAAATTACAACATAGGTGATAGCAACATTACTTTACATCATAAATGATAGCATCACAACATAACGTCATAGAGATTTCAATCACAATCCTACAACATAATTACAACATGCAATCAATACTTCACATCACATCCATACAATCCGAATTATAACTTAATCTAATTAAATTACTAATTATTTTATTAAAACTATCGAACTCACAACTCAAAAGCAGTCTTGAGTTCTGAATTCTGATTTCTGGAGTTGAATTAGCTCTCCTTTGAAGAAGATTCGCTATTAGGGTTGAGTAGTTCTGATTTGGTTTGCTGTTCTTTCTCTTTAATTTGGTGGCGGCTGCTCTAGGGTTCAAGACAACAGCATGACGGCCATAGTTTCAGTTTTAATTCTGATTTAGGGTTTGAGTCTATGGGTCTTTTTTATAGAGTCTTGAATTAATTTAAGCCGTCGGATGATCTTAGGGTTAATCGAAACCATTCAATCATGATAGGGTGAAAAGTCTGCCCCAATGTCTTAGCAAGGAGTCAGAAAGGACTCAACAATATGGGTCAGCCTGAACCAGAAAACTGTGCAGGCTCACTGCCTCGGCCTGGGCGCACTTGGCAGGTGCGCCAGTGCAAATATGTACTGGCGCACTTCCCAAGTGCGCCAGTGCATTTTTTTCTTTTCTTTTGCCACCAATCTTCGTTCGTCCATAACTCCTTCATCCGGTACCCGTTTCCCGCAAACTCGGACTCTATTTCAACCAGAATTCCGAGACGAACACAATGGCGCAACCCTATCCCCATAATTCTCACGTCTGGGATTAATTATTCTTTATTTTAGTTAATTCGATTATTCAAAAATCCGGGGTGTTACATTCTCCCCTCCTTAAAGGATTTCACCCCCGAAATCTCCAAGTTAAGGAGAATGCATATCCTACCGTCCAAACAACCATCTACTCAACCATCAAACACGGGCATCCATTGTCCTTATAAAATTTCTAATGCTGTATGAACATATGCAAGAAGTGTGTGTATATGTTCCTTATCTAATGCAAAATCAGGCGGTCTACTGATTCAGTTGACCTCCTTAATGCAAACCATGATAGTGCCATGCGTCCATTATGTATGCGAAAGAACCCTATCGATACATATTATTTCTACATGTGTGCACAAACATTCACCAAAATGCAACATCCATATGATGGTACTACCATTATACATCCATTACTTAAATATGTACACACATTTATATGCAATATGCAATATGAAGTGACTGAGCCGATCTAGTGCCTAAAGTGTGTGTATATGCATCCACGACCAACCACTAGCAAACACTTGCATCCACATGCATCCATCATACATAACATGTCTCAAACACATGTTTCAACCATAGGACTATCCTATCTAAAGGTCAAAGATACTAGCGAGAGGACATACTAAAGATAAGATAAGTACAAGGTAAGCGATAAAGGAGAAATTAAAAGACATACCCTCAAAAAGAAAAGGGTATAATGAACGCATCTTCGCTTCCGTCTCCCAAGTAGCGTTGCTCTCATCATATCCCCATTGCACTTTGACTAGTTTGACCTCTCGATTCCTCAACTTCTTAATCACCGACCCAAGAATGCGCGTAGGAGCTCGTCGAATCGTCGCATCATGCTCGATCTCCACCTCTCTAAGCAAGCTCGGCTCTACCACTTCCGCGGTTTCGTGCAAGCACTTCCTCAAATGTGATACATGGAATACGTCGTGTACACCACTAAGTCTCTTGGGCAACTCCACTCTATACGCCATCTGCCCAATCCTTTCCTTAATAGGAAACGACCCTACGAACCTTGGTGCTAACTTCCCAACGGACCCAAAGCGAACGACGTTCCGTAATGGAGACACCTTAACAAAGACCATGTCCCCAACATCAAACTCAAGATCTGACCTCCTCTTGTCCGCATAAGATTTCTGTTTAACTTGCGCCGTCTTCATCCTCCTTCGAATCAAATCGATCTTTTCCAAAGTCTCTCTAATCATATCGGGTCCAAGCAAGATCTTGTCTGTAGACTCCCACCAACATGTAGGCGAATGACACGGCCGTCCATAAAGAGCCTCGAATGGTGCCATGCCAATGCTAGACTGAAAGCTGTTATTATATGCGAACTCCACCAACGGAAGATGTTCCTCCCATGTACCTCCGAAGTCTAAGACACATAACCTCAATAGGTCCTCTAGAATACGATTCACCCTCTCGGTCTCGCCGTCCGTCTGAGGATGATATGCGGTGCTCAAACATAACTGAGTCCCTACCGCCTCTTGTAAGCTCTTCCAAAATTCGCTAGTAAAAATAGGATCGCGGTCGCTCACTATGCTAGATGGAACACCGTGCAAACGAACTATTTCTCTAACGTATACGGAGGCTAACCATGGAACAGTCCTCTTACTCTTCACGGGAATGAAATGGGCGCTCTTAGTAAGTCTGTCTACCACAATCCAAAACCCTGTATTACCCTTCCTCGATCTTGGTAATCTGTCAACAAAGTCCATCGAAACACTTTCCCACTTCCATTGTGGGACCTCCAATGGATGTAGCAATCCACCCGGCTTCTTTTGCTCTGCTTTTACTTGTTGGCACACCAAGCATCTAGCAACAAACTCAGCCGCGTCCTTCTTCATACCGGCCCAAAAGTAAACTCGTCTCATGTCCATGTACATCTTGTCCCCGCCGGGATGGATGGTCATCTTCGAACGATGTGCATCATCAAGAATGGTCTTTCTCAAGTTATCGTCCTGTGGTACACAAAGTCTACCGTCCCTACGTAACCAACCCTTATCATGTAGGGTATACCTACGGAGATGGCTCGATGACTCCCCTCTCTTGAGCTTTTCTACTAACTCAACCAATTGTGGGTCGTCTCGCTGTGCCTCGCCAATCCGTCCCAAAAGCGTAGGTCTGACCTCTAAGGATGCTAGCAAACCAGGTACGAAGTCAATGGAAGGTGTAAAGTCAAACGTAGAGATGAACTCTAAACTTTGCCGCTCAACAAACAACAGACTCAAGGATAACCTTTTTCTACTTAAGGCATCTGCCACCACGTTACCCTTGCCAGGGGTATATGTTATCTCGAAGTCATAGGATGCTAAGAATTCCATCCACCTTTTCTTCCTTAAGTTCAAGTCCTTCTGAGAGAATAAGTATTTTAGCGATTTGTGGTCAGTGAATAATTCGAATTTTTCGCCAAGAAGGTAATGACGCCAAGACTTAAGCGTGAAGACAATAGCGGCCAACTCTAGGTCATGTGTAGGGTAATTTCTTTCATGCACTCTCAACTGCCTTCCACCATAGGCTATTACCCTTCCCTCTTGCATTAATATTGCGCCTAGTCCTGTCCCACAAGCATCGGTATAAACGGTAAATGGCTTACTCCCATCTGGCAACACTAAGACTGGGGCTGTGGTCAAAGCTCTCTTCAAACGTTGGAACGCATCATCACAATCTACGTCCCACGTAAAAACTAGATTCTTCTTCGTTAAGCGTGTTAATGGGGTTGATATTTTTGCGAAGTCTTTGATGAACTTCCTATAGTAGCCAGCCAACCCTAAGAAACTCCTCACCTCGGTAGCATTTTTAGGAACCTTCCAATCTTGGATGGCCACTACCTTCGTGGGATCTACAGCTATCCCTTCTTTGGAAACCACGTGCCCTAAGAATCGCACTTCCTTCCTCCAAAAGTGACATTTAGAAATTTTTGATTTAAGTTTATGCGCTCGAAGAGTCTCCAACACTTCCCTAAGATGTAGGGCATGCTCTTCTTCGCTTTTAGAAAAAAATCAAGATATCGTCCACAAAGACTACCACGAATTTATTAAGGTACTCCCTAAACACCCTACTCATCAAATCAACAAAGTATGCGGGGCCGTTTGTCAAACCGAAGGGCTTCACAAGCCACTCGAAGAAACCGTCTGGAGTCCTAAAGGCAGTCTTGTCTATGCTATCCTCAGCCACTCTCAACTGATGGAAACCCGTGGCTAAGTCCAACTGCGAAAACACTGAGGCGCCAACTAGCTGATCGAAGAGATCGTCAATCCTCGGCAGTGGGTGTCTATTCTTCTTAGTAAGCTTATTAAGTTCTCTATAGTCCACACAAAGTCTGAGGGACCCATCTGCCTTCGTGGCAAATACTACTGGAGCACCCCACTCCGATATACTACGTCTGATGAACCCTTCTCAAGCAATTCCTTCACTTGCTTACTGAGTTCTCTCCTCTCTCTTGGAGCCATGTGGCGCACTGGCAATGCAACCGGCTTTGCATTATCTACTAGATATATTCAAAAGTCTATTTCACGTTTTGGGGGTAAACCCCTCACCTCATCGAAGACATCAGCATATTCACGGACTATGGGAACAGAATGTAAATCATCATCGGATGCGTCAAGGGATTCTAGGTAGCTAAGCATTACTGGACCTCTAGGGTCACAAGAAATATCAAGGGTCTTTCCAGAGCGAGTCAACAATCTAACTACCCTTCTTTCACAATTTAGGATGGCCCCATATCTAGTTAGCCAATCCATACCTAGAATTAAACCGTTGCCCATGAAGCCAAGAACAAAAGCGTTGCACTCAAACTCAACGCCCAAGATAAACACTCTCAAATCCCGACAAATCATAGAAAGATGAGCCGAACCACCAATAGGATTTGAGACTACTAAGGGATCAATAACTAGACTAGTATCAAGGTGCAGTGTTTCAACTAATGATGTAGAAATAAACGATTGTGATGTGCCAGAATCGAATAAAGTACGGACAGGATGATAAAACAGAAAAACTAAACTTTCAACGGAAATTGCTCTACCTCATTCTTGCAACGGTGGGACCACGAGAGCTTGAACTTGTCCCCTTGCCTTCCCTGGTGCCATAAGAGCCTGCACCTGTCCTCCCGAGGTAGACTCTGCCCTTTCTTTGGGTAGTCCTTAATAAGATGTCCCGCCTCACCACAGTGGAAACAACTGGTCTTCTTTTTCTTCCTACAATCTTTGCTTAGATGGTCGGGTGTCCCACAGTTAAAGCATCTTTTCTTCCCCTTAGCATTGTTGCCTTTGCCACCTTTCTTGTTCTGTTGTTGCTGTTGCGACTTCTTTTGATTCCCTTTCTTCTCGGGTGCCTTATTAGCATTGGCGCCCTTCTCCTCTTCATGCATGAGCGCCATGTCAACTAGTCTCTCGAAGGTAGCCCCCATGGGAATGTGGGTCATAGCTAACCCATGAAGCGGCTCGTTTAAACCCTTAACAAATCTTGGAGCCTTCTTTTCTGGAGTGTTCACCAAGTCCAAGCCAAACCTTGCCAACTGGTTGAATTTGTTGACGTACTCTTTCACTGATAGATTCCCTTGCTTCAGCGCCAAAAACCTTTCCATGTACAGATTCTCTTCAGCCCGCGAGAGAAACTTCGCCTCAAACCTCTGCCTAAAATCTGGCCATGTATCGACTGGACGTCCCCCATTAGTGACCTCCCACCAAAATGAGGCCTCATCTTTCATTAGCCAGGCAGCTAGCTGGACTTTTCTTTCATCATCCAATTCAAAGATTCTAAACAATTCTTCCACCTCCTTTAGCCAATTACGAGCTTCAACAAATGTCTCCGTCCCGTGAAAAGGTTTTCCACCCATTGCTCTAAAGTCCTTACATATCTTAGCAAAAGTATCAACGCGAGGAGGAGGGGGAGGAGGAGGAGGAGCATTTGCTGGACCTGCGGTGGCAGCCCTAGCCTCAAGATATTGACGAAACCAACCGGGTACATGAACACCCTCTGGTATCTCAGATGCTTCAGACATGCTGAAACGAAAAAGGAAAGATTCAATATAAAAGAACCGAGGGAAAGATATATGGCTCTTGGGGTTATGCTTTCTAAAATATACTTTTCTCTTGAAAATACTTTCCTTAAAATGTACTTTTGAAGGTACTTCTTTATAAAAGTTGTTTTTGAAAAACAGTTTTTCAAAAATTCATATCTGTTCTGGTAACCTTCAGCTCTGATACCACGTGTAACACCCCACGTCCATTAATGTCACTCGCAAAGGGAATGCATTAACTTCCATGGAGCATTTTAAGTGAATATTGAACAGAAAATCACAACAAGACAGATATAAAGCAGTACTTGAAAATCTAAAACTTTATTAATTGCAGCAGAAGGTAAATATGTTTGGTTACATCATCAAAACTATAAACCAAAATCAAGTACATAATATCCATCTTGATAAAACAAAGTACATAAACTGAAAGACATAATCCCCAACATCAAAGTAGCCATAAATAAAAGAGAAGCTGAACTTTACTTCAACGATCCAAGCAATCTTCTAAAAGCAGTCCAAAATCAAGCTCCACTGGTGCTAGTTCCAACCTGAGCACCTAGGGGGAAAAGGGGGAAAAGAGGAGGAAACAAAGGGGGGTCAGACATAAAGTCTGGCGAGTGCGATAATTTTAACAATATAATTAACAATGTAACTAGGCTAAGGCATAAGTTGGAAAATAAGGAAATGATCATGAACCATTGATTATGGCAGAGTAAATAAGGAAACAGGATGAACAACGATATCGTTAAGCGCACCTAAACCACTATAGGATGATTACTAAACTACACCAACACTAAAGGATAATTGCTATACTGCACCACCACTAGTCACCCTAAGGTTGATCCCGCCTACAAACTTAACAATGATATTGGTAGTTTCGTGCACCCCTAGCTGCCTTCGTAGGTGTCGCCTGCCCCTATCTCCACTAGGTGTACCCACTGCCCCCAAGCGATCGGCTCCCTAACTCGTAGATACTCGTGCTAGCCCCACAGTGGTGTGTATCACTCCCCAAAGTGGCAACCCGATACAACCAAGATTGCACGGCTTATACCTACACGATGCAACAAAGTCTTACCTACCAGCCCGGGTCCACACACGCATATGAATCCGTTGGACTTGCATTGCCACCGCTAACCCGGTTTGGCCTCTTACAGTCAAGCCCAATATGCGTGTCCCGTCCTCGACTTGGGGTCGAGCCCACAAAGATACGTATGGGTTACTGGTTGAAATGGGCCCCCATGACTTGTCACAAGCTATCCACCTAAGCTTGGTCCCCTCTAGTACATCCCACTTAACCCACCTCTTATTCATGTTTTAATTACATGTTTCAATTTTTGGTTAAGTGTTTCTAATCGTATTTCCCAATGCCACCCAAGGCACCCACTAGATTCCACATGCCACCCAAGGCACCTACTTAACCCCCTCATGTCCCACAACATGCTTATCTGCTTAAGTGTTTCTTAATTCATTAAGACCGTAACCTCATAAAGACATCTCACATTAGACTGGCATTTGTGGCAGTTGGATTTGCCGGGCGGGTCCGGGCAGTCTTACACCACAAAAGATCCTAACCTCGTGTCTTTACAATTGTTACGTATTTAATTTTATGCCTAAGACCTCTCACATTAGACTGGCATTTGTGGCAGCTGGATTTGCCGCGCGGGTCCGGGCAGTCTTACACCACAAAAGAGCCTAACCTCGTGCCTTAGACGATTAATTACTCCTAATTAATCATTCCCCAAATTTGAATTACTTTCCCTATTCAAATTATCAATCAATTCCAAATTTAACGATGTCCATAATTGACTCAATTATGTCCATCCATTTATGGTATGTAAAATCATACCAATTTTCACCACAATTATATTTTATGCCTTTTAAGGCATTGATGCCAATTAAATCTTTTTAATATCATCCCCTTTACCCCCACGTTGTTCGTTTATTCGTTTAACGTAAAATATACGTTAGACTCGAATAGTCTAACTCATGGAATAAAGAGAAAACATCACAATATACACATAATTAAAACATAGATCTAACATAGGGGTGAACTTGCATATGTGAATGATGTTCTACATCTAAAACTTGCATAGACCAAAGTTACAACTTGCATAAACAACATATGTCATGGATCCAAATCTAAAGGTGTGAACTTGTTGAGATAATGGCCACAAACTTGCATAAACAATCATATGTCATGGATCCAAATCTAAAGGTGTGAACTTGATGAGAAAATAGCCACAAACTTGCATAAATCATGTATGTCATATATCTATATCTAAAGGAATAAACTTGCATAGGTAATAGCCCTAAACTTGCATACCATGATTCATATCCAACTCATAAACTTACATATGTGATTTATACATCGCAACAATGGTGTAAACTAGTATCTAACATGTAAAGTATCATGTAGAATTTAGCATATAACTCACACATGTCATAGCCTAACTTTCAATTATATTTTCACATAAACTAGGTGTCATAACCATGTAAGGTCACATATAATTTTACCCAACTTGTATATGATTCATGTTCAAATCAAAGTCTAAACTTGCATACATATGATTTATCGAATCAACATAACCAACTAGCATATGAAACATGATGATTTGATTGTATATAAAATTACAACATAGGTGATAGCAACATAGCTTTACATCATAAATGATAGCATCACAACATAACGTCATAGAGATTTCAATCACAATCCTACAACATAATTACAACATGCAATCAATACTTCACATCACATCCATACAATCCGAATTATAACTTAATCCAATTAAATTACTAATTATTTTATTAAAACTATCGAACTCACAACTCAAAAGCAGTCTTGAGTTATGAATTCTGATTTTTGGAGTTGAATTAGCTCTCCTTTGAAGAAGATTCGTTGTTAGGGTTGAGTAGTTCTGATTTGGTTTGTTGTTCTTTCTCTTTAATTTGGTGGCGGCTGCTCTAGGGTTCAAGACAACAACATGACGGCCATAGTTTCAGTTTTAATTCTGATTTAGGGTTTGAGTCTATGGGTCTTTTTTATAGAGTCTTGAATTAATTTAAGCCATCGGATGATCTTAGGGTTAATCGAAACCATTCAATCATGATAGTGTGACAAGTCAGCCCTAATGACTCAGCAAGGAGTCAGAAAGGACTCAGCAATATGGGTCAACCTGAACCAGAAAACTGTGCAGGCTCACTGCCTCGGCCTGGGCGCACTTGGCAGGTGCGCCAGTGCAAATATGTACTGGCGCACTTCCCAAGTGTGCCAGTGCATTTTTTTTCTTTTCTTTTGCCACCAATCTTCGTTCGTCCATAACTCCTTCATCCGGTACCCGTTTCCCGCAAACTCGGACTCTATTTCAACCAGAATTCCGAGACAAACACAATGGCGCAACCCCATCCCCATAATTCTCACATCTGAGATTAATTATTCTTCATTTTTGTTAATTCGATTATTCAAAAATACGGGGTGTTACAGGTGATATGTCAAAATAGATATATTCTAGCAATTTCTTTGGAATGAAGATTTTATTTGCATATCCTAGCAATGTTTCATGTGAAATCACTTATTTTAAAATAAGAAATATGTAACAATTAATAATTAATAAACAATAAATAAATGTTAAATAGTTAAGATTAAATAACCAATGATCATTTATTAATAATATTTCATATATTGCCATTTTTTCAAACAATTAAATATTGGAATGTAAGTGTTATAGTATTTTCAAAAAGTTTTATAATTTCATATCAGTATGTCATTATTCAAAATGACTAAAACATATACTCCCCATTTCATTAGAGAAACATAATCTATGTAATTCTCTCCAACTACAAATCTAAGCATTTATTTCAAATCAAATCTAACCGTGTAAATCTCAATCTGCGTATTCCCTTTTGGTTGGCCATGTTAGAAGCTGATAGGAACCGCTATTGCTACATAAAATACTATATTGAAATGTTGTTTTTACCACTTTCTTTAAATGTCCGTTGTGTAATCAAATAACATAATTTTATTTTTTAGTTATCTGTATGCATCTATATTCAAAGTTTTCAAAATCCACCCCAAAAAGAAGTGCGATACCGGTCCACAAATGCAACATGCCCGTTGAATCTCATGTTCGAAGAACAGAATAAAACCAACACTATTAAACCTTAACCCCACAATTTTTCTATGCCTCCACCTTCTCCTTCAATCATCTCCTCAAAGACTTGAAAATCAAATCGACCAATGCTCGCCCTGTTAAACCGTTTTCCCACGATTTTCTATGTGTCCACTTCTCCTTCCTTCTGTTTGATGCCCGCCTTACTGCCAATGAGCCACAATTTCAGTTACCACCTATTGGCCCAAATCCTACTTTCTAAACCATCACTAAAACCTCTTTGACATAAACGATGCCTAGTCTAAAGGGAAATGAAAACCAGGAAAAGGAAACAAAAACTCATCCAACGGCAACCGCAACAAGGTTAAACAACGAACATCGTGGGAGATGAAGATGGCTAAATTGGTAACTCACTATGGATTTATTCCAGTGATTATTGTCATCGGTGTGAAATATTCGGACCCGAAGCCAAGTCTTTCTCAGTTTATTAGTCCTATCTAACAAGTAAATTCAGGGTCTTGTGTCTGGGGCATTTAGGGTTTTGTGTCTGGGGCTGTGTTGGTAACTTTGATATTGGGTTTTTAGTTATTTCTGCTACTGGCTTTTATTAACATATTGGATCTATCTCAATATCAAACCGAACTTATGGATATAAACTGGGTTTTGTATCTGTTATATGGGCCGCACTGTCTTAAGCCCATCTTTATTTCTTTTTGCTATTTATATGATTGTAACCGTGTATCATTTCATTCATTTTAGAGATAATACAATCTCTGTAATATTCTTTACATCATTCAATAAGAACAGTTAAAACACATTTCAATTCATTCACATTTCTTATATGGTATCAGAGCATAAAACAGCCAAACGGCATCATATTCTACCTTTCTCAATTGAAGAGAGGGGCATGATTTTGTGAGTCTCCTCGGTTTTAGCATCATCATCGGAGATCATACATCTCTGATCAATCTAGTATCTGTTCTCATCGAAACTGTGCCTTGCCAAGAATCAGGATCCAAGGCGGCTGCAGCAGTTTTTTGACCATCAGACATTCAGAATCGCATCATTTGGAAATCTCACAGTGCAGTTTTTGGAAATTCTTGAATCTTTTGAAGAGACAAGAATCACCACTGCATCCTTTTCTGTACAGGCTGCCACTTTTTCTTGAAGTAGCCTCGCCATATACCCATCATTTACCTCTGGACCTGTTTGTATTGAAGAATGACTAGAGGAAGTGTTGATAATTCATCTGCCACCTCAAGAAACGTAACAACTGACCCCAGAAATCCGCCACCAGTTCTTGTCAAACCAAAAAGCCAGGTGATCACTATTCCATTGGATGAGGATAACTATTTGTTATGGAAATTCCAAGTTGAGACAGCCTTGAAGGGCTATAACCTTCAAGATTATATCAAAGGAACCAAGCCCACACCACCTGCAATGATTATAAGTCAAGATGGAAGCATGGTTAGTAATCCATCATATATACATCATAAAAAACAAGACAACTTACTATCATCGTGGCTGGTCTCTTCATTAAGTGAAAATCTCTTATCACAAGTAATAGGATGCAACTCATCTTATGAAATTTGGAATATAATTCAACAAATTTTCAGTTCTCAATCATCTGCTAGGATAATGCACTACAGAAGGGAATTTCAGAATATAAGAAAAGGAGAATTAACCATGAGAGACTACATTGCTAAGGTAAAAACCCTTGTTGATAAACTAAATTCTGTAGGGCATCATATTTCAGACAGTGAGAAAATCTTGACCTTAACTAATGGCCTCGATGAGGAGTATGAATCACTGGTCACATTTATTGCTACACAACCTACCCTACCAGACATTCAATCAGTATACTCAGCATTATTAGCTCATGAAGGCAGGGTAGAACAAAGAAAGGCTATGCAGAATGAATTCAATGTAAATCTAGCTTCAACTTCAAGAAATCAAAATCAGACAAGAAACATACCTGGCTATGGTAGAGGAAATGCACCAGGACAGAGAGGGAATCAGAATTCCAGAGGCAGAGGAAGAGGCAGATTCAACAATACAAACAGAGTTAAATGTCAAATATGTGATAAACCTGGCCATACAGCAAACAAATGTTATTCAAGATTCAATTCAGATGTTAATAATCCTCAACAGAATCAACCAGGTCAAGGCAGGCTAAACATTAACTTGGCACAAGCTAACAACCAGACCAGGTCAAGTGGTGATAATTCTACAGCACAAGTTACAAGCAATGATGATTCTATCAAGGGTGATGATTTTAATTCAGAAGATTGGTTTCCAGATTCAAGGGCAACCAATCACATTATTAACAACCTTCAAAACCTCAATCTTGGCAATAAAAACTACTCAGGTACGCAAGTTATTCAAACTTGTAATGGTGAAAATATGAATATATCTCATATTGGGGCAGGTGTTGTTAAGGGAAAAAGAAAACTTTACCTCAACAACCTTCTTAGAGTTCCTAGTGTCAAGAAAAATTTAATCAGTGTGTCCCAATTTACTAATGATAATAAGGTGTATTTTGAGTTTCACCCAAAATATTGCTTAATTAGAGATGTTCATAACAAGGACATATTGTTACAGGGTAGTTTGGACAATGGGCTATACAAATTCAACAACATGCAGTCAAGATTGGGAAATAGCAAAGATATCTTATGCTGTAATGCTAATGTTCATTTCAGTTGTTACAATGTTGAGATTAGTTATGTTAATAATGACAAAAATTGTACCAGACCAAATATTCCTATTAATTGTGACATTATTGATAATGATTCTGGCAGTGACAAAAACAATAACTGCATGAAAAATGATCTTGATATTTGGCATTGTAAATTAGGACATCCCAGTTATGACTTGGTATTGAAAGTGTTAAAAGATAATAATATTAGTTACAAACACTCACCCATATCAAGCTTTTGTGTACATTGTCAACTTGGCAAAAGCCATAAGCTACCTTTTGGCAGATCAGAAACTGTCTATACTAAACCACTTGAGTTGGTTACAGCAGCCCTATGGGGTCCTGCACCATTAAGCTCCAGACAAGGTTACAGGTACTATCTATCCATTGTTGATGCCTACACAAGATATACTTGGATTTTCTTTCTTAAAGCTAAATCTGAGACACATAATGTCATGTTGCAGTTCATAAAATTTATAGAGAGACAAATGAACAACAACATTAAAATTGTTCAGACAGATAGAGGCAGTGAATTTTTCCCACTCAAAAATTATTTTAATCAAAAAGGCATAATACACAGAAAAAACTTGCCCCTATACATCTGAGCAAAATGGCATTGTTGAAAGAAAACACAGGCATATCGTAGAAATAGGTTTAACTTTGTTATCTAATTCATCTTTTCCTATGAAATATTGGGACGAGGTTTTTCACACAGCAGTTTATTTAATTAATAAAATGCCTACAAAAGTGCTGAAATACAAGTGTCCACATGAGGTCATTTTTGGAAATAAACCTGATTATACTATTCTGAGAACATTTGGATGCTTGTGTTTCCCATGCCTCAGACCTTATAACAATCACAAACTTGCCTTAAGATCAAGTCCATGTACTTTTCTAGGTTATGCAAAAGACCAAAAGGGGTACAAGTGCATGGATGATAAGGGAAAGATAATTATTTCCAGACATGTTGTTTTTAATGAATGTATTTTTCCTTTTGCAGACAAGGAAAACAAGTTTAATCAAGTAAAGGATCAGTGCAGAAATACAATGTAGACCTTACCACTTTTGTCTGAATGGAATGTGCAAACAAATGGAGATGAATTATTGCATCAAACACATAGAGATGAATCATTACATCAGACACCAACCACTCCAACTGTGTCCAGCACTAGGTCTGGATACAGTTCAAGTGAACCAATGACTGATGAAGACCTACCACATAACAGCAATGACAATAACCATAGCAATGATATCAGCACATCAGATGCAGACAATGAAAACAGTGACAGAGAAGAACCACAAACAGGAGATCATATGGTTACTAGAGCCAAAAGCGGGATTTTCAAACCCAAAGTGTACACTGCCACAACTAAAGATACTGATGATATAATTGAACCAGCCATGTATGAGCAAGCAATTAAAAATAAGTCATGGAGCAAGGCTATGGATGAAGAGTATGATGCACTGATTAAAAACAAAACATGGACTCTTGTAACTGCACCAAAGGATAAAAACATTGTGGGATGCAAGTGGATATTCAAGATTAAAAGGGATGCTAATGGAAGAATTTCTAAACATAAGGCCAGGTTAGTTGCAAGGGGGTTCACACAACAATATGGGTTAGATTTCAATTAAACATTCTCTCCAGTGGTCAAGCCAGTCACAATCAGAATCATTTTAACTTTAGCTCTACACAAAGGTTGGAATATAAGACAAATGGATGTTTGCAATGCTTTTTTGAATGGAGAATTATTTGAGGATGTGTATATGCAGCAACCAAAGGGATATGAGGTTCAAGGTAAGGAAAACCATGTTTGCAAGTTACATAAGGCCATATATGGTCTAAAACAAGCATCAAGAGCCTGGTACATTAAATTAAAAGAGACACTGACATCATTGGGATACAAAGCAACAAAGTCTGACAATTCTCTATACACCAAAATTAATAACCAGTGTGCAGTATACATACTTGTGTACGTTGACGACATTCTAATCACTAGAAATGACACCACAGAAATTGACAAAGTCATCACTCATTTGGATCAAACTTTTGCTACAAAAGACATGGGTGAAGTGGACTATTTTCTGGGAATACAGGTTCAAAGAAAATCAAAGTCAGAAATTTTTCTTTCACAAAATAAATACATATCAGACATTCTTGTCAGAGCAAACATGGAGAAAGCTAAACCCTACTCTACTCCAATGATCAGTAATTTACGTTTATCCAAGTACAAGGGTGATACAATAGAGAATTGCAAACAATATCGTAGTATTGTTGGAGCATTGCAGTATTTAACCATTACTAGACCTGAAATCAGTTTTAGTGCGAATACGGTCTTCCAATTTATGTCTAACCCCTTAAGCGGTCATTGGAAAGCAGTAAAACGTATTTTACGTTATTTACAAGGCACACAAGACTATGGATTAAGAATTCAAGCCAGTAAAGAAATTAGTCTAAATGCTTACAGTGATGCTGATTGGGCAAATGATCCAGATGATCGGAGGTCAACCTCTGGCTACTGTCTGTTCATGGGACCAAATCCGATCTCTTGGTGTACGAAAAGGTAATCCACTATCTCGAGGTCAAGCACCGAGGCGGAATACAGAGCGATAGCTGCAACTACTGCCGATCTCATCTGGGTAGAAGCCCTAATTGAAGAATTAGGGTTTCAAACCTCAAAGAAATCCACTTTGTGGTGTGATAATAGAAGTTATGTATCTCTTTCCATGAATCCCATACAGCATTCGAGGACCAAACATATTGAAATAGACCTTCATTTCGTCAGAGAACGGAGAGAATCTGGAAAGCTCATTATCAATCACCTTCCAGCTTCTACCAGAGGGCGGACATCCTTACCAAGGCACTGTCCAGAAATAATTTTGAGAGATTGAGAGCCGAACTCAAAGTTTTTCATGGCGGCGCAGAGTTTAAAGAGAAATGAAACCCTAGTTCGATTTGAGGCGGCATATTAACATATTGGATCTATCTCAATATCAAACCGAACTTATGGATATAAACTGGGTTTTGTATCTGTTATATGGGCCGCACTGTCTTAAGCCCATCTTTATTTCTTTTTGTTATTTATATGATTGTAACCGGGTAACATTTCATTCATTTTGGAGATAATACAATCTTTGTAATATTCTTTACATCATTCAATAAGAATAGTTAAAACACATTTCAATTCATTCACATTTCTTATAGCTTTTGATCTTGGGAGCCTAAGCTTAAAACTATCATCATGGGTATTGTATTTTTTCGACTGAATATTGAATAATATATCCATGCTAGGAAGAAAAAAAAAACTATCACCTACTGAGATTCAGCGTTGCGCCTTCTCCTCCCTACTGCAGTCGAATTTTCCCATTAGCGTCTCTTCTTTCAAGGTACTAATTTTCCTAAAGCAGTTTACGCTGAACTGGATTAGAATAGGTGAATTCTAAACGATCACGTCGTGTATGCTTTATAGGTCGTACTTTTTTTAGATGGGTTGTTGATTATAAATGTTGGTGCAAGTTGTTTAAAAGTTTATTGCTTCTCCAATGCTTTATATAATGCTCTTGCAATCTGAATATATTTGAGGCATGAAGTTCGGTTTATTTCTACTTAGGTATATGTTCGGTTTTTATTGCTACTTAGTGAAATTTCTTTAATTTATTATGTGACTTTGAGTTAAACTTATTTAGCCCATTTTCTTGCAAAACATTCTCTTTTGCCGACATAAGTTGCCAGGTCCCCCTAAGTCCCATTTCCCCTTAAAACCCAGTCTATAAATAGAAAAAAAAATGGGAATCAAAATCAATCAAACATTTAACAATAGTGTCAAATTTTGAGAATTTACCACCTTATTTTATAGTTCAGTTTTCATTCCCCCTAGCTTCAGTTGTTATAGTGCTTGGATTGAACTTGATGTCATACTATTTGATACAGTGGACCTTGGCGATATAAGCACCATGTAAAATAATCATTTTCATTAATACGTTCTATGATTCAAGTTGAAAGAAATAAGCATGCTGGAGATATTGCAGTGTCTAACTAATAAACTAGATTTTGATGCTGAAAGCAACACATATTAATTCTTCAATTATATTTTTGATTTTCGGATTAATAATGTGTATTTTGTCAAATAGGTTGAAGATTTGTCATGGGAACCACAAGTGGAACGAGAGTTGATGCTCATGAAACTTAATGCAGTTCCAAATAAGCGTCAAGAGGTGGTTATTCTAAACTCTAATAGATGTTAATCATTCATGTTATGTTAATGCCATTCATTGTTTACATTGATGTTCATATCTGATATGCATGCCATGGGTTTAGTTGATATTTTCAGAGCAAGAATTGTCGATGCTTCAGAAGATTCTCTTACCATTGAGGTACAATCGTCAAAAATCCAAGTCTCATTGTTCTTTAATCTTCTCATTGATCGTATACGTTCAATATGACTTTTAAAATTTAAAATTTTGGCACTGTTTCATTATTAGGCAGGTAACCGGTGACCATGGAAAGAAGTTCGCGGTGCAGAGGAACTTTGGAAAATTTGAATTAGGGAGTGTGCTAGAATTGGAAAGGTTGTTAAATAAACATATGAGCTAAAGTACGGGGTTTATCATCTTTTTGTACTATAAATGATAATGAGCAGTTGGTATATCATCATTTTGTACTATAAATGATCACATGTTATGACTATTACTGTTATGTGCGGTATATTATGTCAAGCTCACTGGACGGAAAAAGCCATCGGGAGATGATATTGGTGAGCTGCAGTACAAGCACTACCCTTTTGTCCTAGCTATAGTTGACCACAAAATGGTCGATGCTCCTGCTGCTTAAAAGTGCTGTAATTGTCAACTATATTGTATATTCCGCAATTGTGACTTTTGATGTGGAGTGTTGTCAAACAATTTGTGCTAACCAATTTGTACAAATGCTAAGAAATTTAATAGATTACCTTTATGACTTATTCTAGTATTGAACATTATGAAGGAGAGTATCAAACATTTTATTAGTGTATGTTTTCTTGTTTATTTCTAATATGGAACATTTATAAATAAATGTTATTAATTTTACCTATAAATAACCATTAAATTTGATGAAAATATGAATTGTGTAATAAACCAATAAAATAATGTCATGTTGTACAATAATATTATGCAACGTAGACGGATAAAATGATGCCATGTGGTAAAACAAATAATGCCATGTGGTCTAATGAAATTATGCTACTTGGCTTAATAAAATGATGTCATATGTACTAATCAAATGATGACACAAGGACAAATTGTTATTTGACACATGGACCAACCAAAAGATTCCAAGTGGCAGCAATTATGTATGTGTTAATGTGACAACCATGTCAGCAGCCACATAAGATGACGTGTCATCAAACATATCAACCGGTGATTCATTATTTGATCACAACTTAGTGGCGTCCATAGATGCTTTTACCTACCAATATTAGTTAAAGACTCTTTCTCTACTAAGATTTACCTAACAATGTCTACCAATTCAAGATTGGTGGCTAAAACATATTACCCACCATTAGATTAGCTTTACCTATACTTACAATTGGTAGGTAAATACCCCATTTTCATGTAGTGATATGAGAAAAAATATAAGAAAATTCAAGATGGAAAGCTAAATGTGTATAGCTTTGCTTTTTTACATATAGCTATTTTCGAGTGTAAATAAGATTAGCTTTAAAATGACTTAATTCTATGTCTAGGTGATATAATATAAAGGTTGTATTTTTATGTTACAAAGCTATATTCATTTAGATTTCTGAGTTGCTTATTCTTATAAGTTTATAATAACATTAGTCGATTAAAATAATTTTGAAATTGCTTTCTTTCAATTGTAAGGGTTATTTTTATTTTTTAATTAATTTAGTAATGATAAGAGTCAAAGTGAAACTCATGTTGAAATAATACAATTTGGTCTTCGTCCTTAACCTAATTATTAAACTTACTTGCCCTTGATCCTTTTTTTAAATGTGACCTTAAAACTAAATACCTCTAAATTTTATGACCTTTTAATTTTATTGTTCTTTATTTTCGATCAGGATATTTTCTAGGGTTTATCGTAATTTGAATACAAAGCTGGAATGAGAATGTTTAGCAAGCCTACTTGTGAATTTAAGGTGACTAATCATCACCACTCTCTTATTTGAACTGCATCTAGTTGTCTATTATGTCATTACTACAACAATTAATTCATTTCTTATAGAATCTCTAACTATGGTCACTTCATTAACTCCCCTCTCCACTCGTTTAGTATCACTCCATGTTCTATTTTTCATATTTTGATATTCTTTATGATATTCATCTAGTACAAGATCAAGATTATCATCAAATGTCATAAAATCTAGATCATCATTATTGTATTTTCTTATAAAATTATGTACGGTCATTATAGCAACAAATTCTTTAACTTGATTCTCAAAACAATACAAATTTTTTCTTCCATATGCTGGAGATTCTTCCAATACTCATACATAATCTTGAATGGTAGAAATTAAAAACGTCATTGCCCTATTAGATGCACTGTATCTAGATAACGAGGAATATGGTACCTTACATTTCGATAAGGCGATAAATAACCATTTAGAAGAGAATAACCCGAGTCTACTTGTGACGACCCAAACTTCCCCTCATGGGAAAGCCCGGATTGCTTTGAGAACACGACTCATCAAAACAAAAACACTAGAATATTTCATTGCTATTATAACAATTTACATCAAAGTACAAGAATATCAGAGAATAAATAATATACAGTGGAAATTTAAATGTATAAATACAATGTATAGTGGAAAATACATCAACAACACAACTGAAAGAAATACACAGATACAAAGCTTTCCGAATATAGCTCCAGCTGTAATCCAGAATCCTGGGAAAAGAAATCTACAAAACCAAAACTACTGACTGCCCGTGTGGAAAATATGGGCACTCGGAATTTAGGTAGAAACAATGAACTCCAGGTCAGTTATGGGACTGGTGTGAGAACTAAAACAGTTATTATCTTCATTTTATAGTTGGGTAAATCAAGGGACCACGCCGTATAACACGGAACGGGTTTCCTCCCAAGAATACCATAAACAAACAACGCAATGCTTAAAAAAGAAAAATGAAGCCATTATAAGACTCAGGTCCCATCACATATTGTAACGCAAGCCGGGGATTAGAGTTTTCCCTTATAATAGCCAAATATGTTTGGTACGTGAAATTTATCTTTTATTACTACTATAAGTGAATAAATCAACTTCAAATATAAATGCATCAATCATAGACGACATAGGTACCATATATTATGTCGTCATACATAGGTTTACAACTAAAACGAAAAATGTCGTATTGGAAGTTTGGATTTCCATCATGATGGATGTTGATTCGAAAGATCTATCGCATAGTCCAATACTCCACGGCTTACGTCCAGGGCTTTTGGAAAACACCGTAATGCACATCTGTCTTTTTGGGAAATCAAGTATCACTACGACTTACGTCCCAGCTAGAGAAAACACCGCTTACTCTATCCCTCTGGGAATCGAGGGGGTGTGCCCTATCCTTCTGAGTGTGGAGCAACCACACTCAGCACATCTCGGTCGACCAAATCCGTGACAACCCTAAAGGTGTCTATACTCATCTCAAAAGCATACTAATCAAACCATCAGTTCACCATCATACCGGTGTGTGAGGCTCGTGAATTAACGCTATACAAAGCTGCGCTACTTAAAACTATGCTTTGATCATCAACCACAAGGCTCTGCTTTTCAACAACAACCTTGATCAATGCATCTCAGCATGTCACCATTGATTTCTGCCAATATATAACCTCTAAGCTCGTACGTCTCAGAGAACGGTGTTAAGCAAGAGAATAAATTCTCCGCTACCAAACAGATATATATTTAGCAGAGATCAATGAATACAGCATAAAGGAATACAATGTCAAACACATCATCCATTTACAAGTCCATTCTGGGTCTGAACGAAACCGGAGGCAGCTTATTCCTCATCCCATATGTCCAATACAAGAGAGAGGCCCTTGCATATCCGTACAATCAACAAGCACGTCCAGACCACTACCACTGTAACCCTTTCATGGGAGCTACCCAAATTCAGGGAATCAGTAGTAATCCATTCGATGTGAAGATCGCCGGTCTTCAACCACCGTCATTAATATCTTCGACTTTTAGTTGTTGTATCAGCTACTTATAATGGGTTAAACCTGGTCTTTCCGAATAACTAGCGTATCTTATAATCAATTGCTATAAAAACACACCATATGCCTCATTCCAATCCAGAATATTCTTTTATTCAAATATTCTTTACATTGGGAAGTATTCCCATAAATCTTATCAAAGATTTAATTGATTTAAACCTCTTGTTTAAATCTTCACTTGGAAGCCATTTAAAAAGGTTTTGTATTATCTTTTCACAACTTTAAACCAAATTAAGGTTTATCAAACTAGTCGGGATTATCGAGCCTTACCGAAGTAATCATTTAGTTTAGTTTTCCAATCCCAACCAATTAATCCCATGGAGCAAAACTGGTAGTACTCCATATCTAACACCCACTGTATTATTGGTATATTCAATTACCATTCAACGTTCAAATCTAATTAAAGATTTAACTATCGCATGAAGTAAAATTGGTGATACTCCATTTTCGAACACTTCTCAAATTTGGCAAATTTAATTACCACATTAACATTTCAATCCAATAAAAGATTCATTAAAACTCCACTTAGTTTTAATCTCCAAAAATAATTATTTAATGATTATTCAAATCTAGAAAATAAATTCTGTCTTTAACTGAGTTAAAGAATGAATGTCATTTAAAACATCGTTTACGATAAACCCAAAATCATCTTCCATTAAAATGGAATCTACACAGAAATCATAACAGTGTATAATCGTTATAAATTCCCATATCAGACTAATAATATAAATGGAATAACGACAAAGCCTTTTTAATTCCATATATAATAACGGTCTTCCTTCACAGAACTCATCTCGAATATTACCGAATCAAATTCCATTCAATTCCAATTTAATATTTTAAATTAGAAAACTTTACTTTGGAAAATTCCATTAATCTTAATTAAAAGATTATAAATTCCAAATCATATCTTCATTGTTAATTGGGTTAAAGAACAAATGTTATTTAAAACACCGTTCATGACAAACCCAAAAATCCAATTTTAATTCAATTCCAATTAAATATTAATTAATTGGTAAATTTCTCTAAACCTTAATTAAAAGATTTATTCTTTTCTCAACTGGGTTTAAGAACAGTGTTATTAAAGACATCGTTCATGAAAAACCCAAAAATCCAATTTGATATTAAACACAAGGCTCTAAACAGAAATTAAGTCGACTTATATTCAATATCAAATTTTGAAACTAACGGATATCGTATTGGGAATAACGATATCTATATCTTCCAAATTCCTCAACAATATCCGTATAATCACGGAATCCAATATCGAAATATTCAGAAGATTATTCCCATTCAAATCCATTCCAGTTTATTCATTGGAAAATTCTAGTTATTTCAAAAACCATTTACTAATCCAACTTATTTATTTAAAAAATCATTTGGATTCAAATCTATTCCTTAACTAGTTCATTTAGATAAAAATATCTTTTATCCTTTCAAAACTTGGAATATTTCATACAAAATCTTTCCAAATCATTAACTATGATTTTACATAATATTTCCATATTTTTAATAATTTTATTAAGGCCCTTACAGTCGGTTTCCTATAATGGCCACCGAACTGCATCCATAGTGACCTTTTCCAAAACTGATTTGGGCATATTTTGAAATCCAACCGTTCAAATTCAAATCTCCTATATTCATTGGAAAGATATTTTCGATACGAACCCAACGGTTCGATTTTAAGAGAATCCGACAGTCGGATCTCCCGTTACATAAATTTGAAGTTAATGGTTGAAATTTGCGAACGACCACGTTCTATTCTAACCATTATAATATATATATATATCGTCGATTTCCATTTAAAACATATTTTATAAATCATTTATAAATTCATTTTAAAACGATTTCAACTTCATTTTCAATTTTAAATAAAAATTGAATATTCCATATCATTATAATATTAAAATGATAATATTTTCAAAATATCAGATTTTGAAATCAATTCTTTTCGATATTTATTATAAAATGAATAAAGTCGATCGATACACCTGTTCAGGTTAAAATGGCGAATATCTACTTACTCGGCTTCATACATTCCAATATTTTTGTGTTAATCCAAAATCGGACGTCAAAATCATATTTTAATTCTTCACTGGATATTATTTCAAAATATTCATTATTTTAAAATATTCGTTATTTCTGAATCAGAATGTGACTCAATCAATTATCATATGATTCCAATTATATGGATTTCATACATCACATGTATTCAACAATAATGATAAATAATCATTACACATTCAAACATCATCCAGAGTGCAATCTGCAACTGTACAAGCATTAAAATAAATAAATAACGCTTATCATAGCCTATCAATCAATCGATTGACATACAACTAAATATTGAGATTAGTGTATGTCAAATATCATCCCAATACCCGTGTGGGGTTTTCAAACAACAATAGTCTATTTAAATAAATTATTTGTTAATAAATTTAACCAATTCAAATTCGGTTTGAATTATTTTCTAATTAACCAATTTTTACTGTTTAAATAATAAATAGATATTTATATCACATTTCAACAACCACAAAGTGTATCCACATTGTTTGAAATACGAGTGTCGTATATTTAAACAACGCTTCTTATACAGATGAGTCGTGAATAGTTCATGTGTTGAACTCAAGCAAGGTCACATACAACAAATAAAAATCAACACTGGCAATTTCTACATATTTACAGTTATAAAATAAATTAAATAACTGTACAAATGTTTTAGTGAGAGAATTCTCACATTCGTTTCCACTCCAGCAATCTTTATTTGAGGATTGTTTTAATAAAATTAAACTAGACATTTAATTTTATCAAAAACTCCAACAACTTCCGTTTCCGTTCTGGTTAGTTCCATGTTGTAGTGTACGATTCCACGATTCCAACGCACTTTGTTTTGTCCAATTCCGACCTAGTATCACAAAGTTAAAGCATTTTACATTAATTACATTAATGGCTAATTAAATAAATAATTATTTCCTAATTACACTTCCTAACCATCCACGTCATCTCCTTCTATGCGCATCCTTTCTTCTTCATGTATTCTGCACCGTGAAAACCCATAGCTCCACCATTAGGATTTAGAACCGCACTCCGTTATCAATACTAGAAGTACATCTAACACCCTCATGTCGTCCAGCTTCCCACGCTCCACCACCACCATGAGCGACACTCAACTCGTGCTCTTCCTCTGGACTAGAACGGCCATGAAACACGCCAACATCAAGAACAAAATTCGCTTATTTTTCAACAACTTAAACGATCTTGATCGTTGATAGGTCAATCTCAAGGCTCTCTTTAATTTGTAGTTGTAAACTTCGAAGGAATTTGCGTGGATTGAGAGAAAAAAGTGGGGGAAAGATTGAATGGGCTACCGTTCATTTCTTTAGTGGCGTGACATTTTACAATAAGGACTTACTCCCCTCAATCAATTAATTTTAAGGACGCGGGTTTAAAATAATTATTTTTAAGGACAAAATTTTATCGTCTCATTTCGTATGCATTCTCGACGCTAAAAAAAACCCAAATCGATTTCAAACCCGCTTTCTTCTTCGTCTTTATACTTTGGAAATCAAATCTGCTGCTAATCTACTTTCGAAAAAAAATCGCCTCAGCTGATTTGTCGATTGGCTGAAGAAATCCAACCGCATCACTTTTCTCAGCTGAACAAGTAAGTAATTGTTTATTTCTTTTATTTGTTATATATCGATTGCTGATGTTAATCGCCTCACCTTTATCCAGGCGACGAAACTAAGACGCAATTTCTATTCACTATTTGCAAGACACGATTTGTGTTCATTGTTGAACAAGTAAGTACTTATTTATCCTTGTTGTTTGTTGTTCCTCGATTTTTTTTGTTTGCTATATATTGATTGTTTTTGTTAGCTGAAGTAAGTAGTCATTCACTGATTGATTTTATTTGCTATATAAAACAGTTTATACATATATATATATATATATATATATTCAGCGGTAGATTTTATTTTGTTTCATAACTTAAAAAGATAAAGGTGTTTATCTTTTGATTTGAATAATTTAATTACATATTAAAATTTAGTAACATTTGAAAATTACTGATACATGTAAAACATATTTTTTTGTTTTGTTAATCATATGTATATACTCAGTGGGTTAATAGTACGTAATATGAATCAATTTACAGTGATGATGAAACTGTTCATACATATATATATATATATATATTCAGTGTAGATGTTAATTTATTTGACATCTTGAAAAGATAAAGGTGTTTATCTTTTGATTTGAATGATTTAACTACGTGTTAAACCTTAGTAATATTTGATGATTACTGATACATTTTAAACATATTTGTTGTTTTTCTTATGATTTGGATTTATTGTGATAAAAGCATTAAAAGATAAGTTACATAAAATATCTTATTTTATCTTTTACTAAATGATAAATAGTGACATGTTTATTTTTTACACAGAATATCATACTTTATTTCATATTTTAAAAAAGATAATTGCATCTATCTTTTATTAAAAGATAAGTTACATAGAATATCTTTTTTATTTCATATTTAGTAGAATACGAAATAAGTTACATAGAATATCTTATTTTATATTTTACTAAATGATAAGTATTAACATGTTTATTTTTTACATAGAATACCTTGTTTTATTTCAGATTTAAAATAGATAATTGCATCTATCTTTTACTGAAAGATAAAAGATAAGTTACATAGACTATCTTATTTTATCTTTAACTAAATGATAAATATTAACATGTTTATTTTTTACATAGAATAACTTATTTTATTTCAGATTGTAAAAAGTTAATTGCATTTATCTTTTACTAAAAGATAAAAGATAAGTTACATAGAATATCTTATTTTATCTTTTACTAAATGATAAATATTAACATGTTTATTTTTTACATAGAATATTTTATTTTATTTTAGATTTAAAATTGATAATTGCATCTATCTTTTACTGAAAGATAAAAGATAAGTTACATAGACTATCTTATTTTATCCTTAACTAAATGATAAATATTAACATGTTTATTTTTTACACAGAATAACTTATTTTATTTTAGATTTTAAAAAAGATAATTGCATCTATCTTTTACTAATAGATAAAAGATAAATTACATAGAATATATCATTTTATTTTAGATTTAGTAGAATAAAAGATAAGTTACATAGAATATCTTATTTTATCTTTTACTAAATGATAAATATTAACATGTTTATTTTTTACATAGAATGTCTTGTTTTATTTCAAATTTAAAAAAGATAGATGCGTCTATCTTTTCAAAATTGAACTTCAGATTTAAAAAAGATATATATATATATATATATATATATATATATGTCATGTGTTAATTGTTAGTTGCAAATATGCAATGTTAATGATAAAACTGACCTTTTGATTACATAATTACAATTTTGTAATTAACAATTTTTAAATGTAGTAGAGTATCTTAATTTATTTCTGATTTAAAAAAGATAGTTACATCTATCTTTTCAAAACTGAGCTTCAGATTTAAAAAAGATAAATGAATATATATGTCATGTGTTAATTGTTAGTTGCAAATATGCAATATTAATGATAAAACTGAACTTTTGATTACTAAATTGCAATTTTTTTAATTAACAATTTTTAAGTGTTTTGTAGAATATCTTATCTTATTTCTGACTTAAAAAAGATAGATGCATCTATCTTTTTAAAATTGAACTTCAGATTTAAAAAAAGATAAATGAATATATATATGTCATGTGTTAATTGTTAATTGCAAATATGGAATGTTAATGATAAAAGTGAACTTTTGATTACAAAATTGCATATTTGTAATTAACAAATTTTAAATGTTTAGTAGAATATCTTAATTTATTTCAGATTTAAAAAAGATAGTTGTATCTATCTTTTCAAAACTAAACTTCGGATTTAAAAAAGATTATTAAATGTTTAGCTCTACTTATGTTTGAATAAAAGGGTACATGTTAAGCAAGTTTGATGTTTTACTTATTATATACAGTTATTACATACCATATGAACTTGATTTAAAGCCTGCATAAAAAAAAAGCATTTATATTTTTGTACAAACAACTTAGTTACATAATAAATTATAACGAAATGCTTTTAGTTGTTTATGAATATCAAAAGATATGCCAAAATTTAGTTACATAATAAATTACAACACAAGAGCATATAACTCCAAATTCATGGTAGACTAACTAAGTCAAAAATATGTTATCATTTTGTCAATTATTTTTCTTTCTTTCTAATTTCATCCTTGTTGATACATATTCAAATTTCCTTTGTAGGAATTTGAGGATCAACAAGCATTTTTTAAAGGGTGCAGCGATATAGAGACTGAACTACCATGATAGTCGTAGTCGTATTGCTTATTGTTGTGCTTGTAAATAGAATGGCTATGAACTTGCAGAGTCATGTTTATTTTATTTTTTTCTGGTGACCTTAGGTTTTTTTTGTTAATTATTCTTTGTTGCGGAGTTAAAACCATAAATGAGCTGTGCAAATTTGTGTATAAAAGAGCTGGAAAGAACAGTGGGAAGTTACGCAGTTGGGTGTTCTTCCCTTTTAATTATTTTTTGTGTTAAAAACAATAGCTACGACTTTTACATTGTTCGCAATTTTCATTGTACTGTAGTACACAGTATACAAAAAAAGTTCAAGTATGCCACTATGATTTAGATCATTATTGCAAGTTGTTCTTCCTTTTCTAAAAAAGATAGAAGTATTTATCTTTCTCTGAAAAATATAAAAATATATACATGACAAACACCTAAAGCTAGTATTCCATTGTATCAAAAAAATATACATTAGCAGACAGTTTCACAGTTAAATCACATAAACCAACTAGTATTTCGTTGTATCATTACTGCAACGTGTTCTTCCTTCTCTGAAAAAGATAAAAGTGTTTATCTTTATCTGAAAATATAAAAAGAAGCACATGAAACCAACTATGTGAACATTATAACTATTAGTTATAAAACCGGAAAAGCACCTCCATTCAATCCACACAAAATAATATTTTACATTGCACTTGCAGTATTGTTAACTATTGTTTTAAATTTGATTTCCATTTGCTTCCCATCTTCCCTCTGTTTTGCATTTCTATGCACTCTGAAACCAACCATCCATCATCAAAACACAACAGTCCTCCTTCACTTCATTAACACATGACATAAAATGAAAAGCGTTTGAAAATCAAACCGTTCAATCGATTCGTTCAAGCGAATCATTTAATCGATTCGTTCAATCGATTGTGGCTGTAGAAATAAAATCGAATCGTTCAATCGATTCATTTGAAACATGAAAAGCTTTTGAAAATCGCCATTTTAATGAAGATCGACTAGGGTTTCAGATTTGCAAAATAACGGTCGCGATAATTTTTTTGTCCTTGAAACTTATTCTTTAAAAGCCGCGTCCTTTAAACTAACTGGACCTGACTAGTAAGCCCTTCACGCAAATTTCCACATTAAATAATATATTTAATTCGTAAATTACTTGTTTAATGCCACGAACTCCAAATCGAACCCAAAAATTATAGTTTTCGTCAAAATTAAAATATAAATTAATATAATGGTCAATATTGAATTTGAACATACATTTTAATTTACCGGGGCCACATACTGACTCCAAAAATTACAGAAAAATTATATCCAAATATGTTTTGATGATATGGTCGTAACAAAACTAGTTTCGTTGAATTTGGAAACCGTTTGGAAAATGACCATTTTCCAGTCGATTAAATTCAAACTGAAATTACCAAACACATTTAAATTTACCACGCTCACATATTAGTTCCAAAAATTATGAAATTTGAAACCTAACAATAAATTGACATTCTGGATCCAACAAAAGTGTTTCGTAAAAAAACGGAGGTCGTTTGCAAAATGGCTATTTTTAACGGCTATATATTATAAATATATATAAATTTCATAGCGACTATTCTGAATTTTAATCTGGACATTACTTTCTATTTGCATTATGAAACCTGAATTTTTCACATTCGTTAGAAAGATATAATTAAACAGATTCTAACGTTTCTGGTTTTACTGAAACCCGATTTATTTTGAATTCTACTCATTCAATTGAAATTAAAAATCGAATTTTCATACTAACAAGCCCTTTTAAGTTCATTTTATTTTTAAAATAAATTTATACGTCTTAACTTTGATTTAAATAAAATTTAAATGGTTAACATTTAGAATAAATCATTTTAAATATTCAAAATCCATTAAAATAGCTAAAATAAAAATTTTAAATTAGTTCAGAAATTCCGGGTTGTTACACTACTAAATAATATTGGCCCCCATGGTGGATAAGTAAAGTTTGAATTTATATTTCTTAAAAATACATTGAAAATTCCAGCATCATGTGCAGTCCCATCCCACTCAGTCATCACATAAATAAATTGTAAGTCAAATGAGCAAAATGCTAAGATATTTTGGGTAGCATATCGTTTTCGTTCAATGTAAGGCACAACTTTGTTTGTAGGTAAGTGTGCCATTACATGAGTACCATGTATAACACCTATGCAATTCTTAAAATAAGGATAATATTGATTTGAACTTGAAATTTATTCCGGTATATTGCTAAATAGAGCATTATCAAAGTGGGTTCTTGTTTTCATTTTGTTGTAGATAAGCTATTGCATTTGAGTTGTTTATTGTACTATTGCTATTGTTTGTGTGTGTGCACAGGTTCTGTAGTCATTTCTATAGAAACTGTTTTTGTGAGTCATTGAAGAATGACTAGATTCTCCCTTTTGTTATATTATATTTTACCTTAATCAAAACAAAGTTTTATAATTTCTTTAGCAAGTAACAATACGTTTTCTAAGACAATATGAAAGAAAACTATAATTATTCTGTCTGATCTCTAAAATCTTTCACTTAATTGTTTGTTTGATAGAAATGCAACAACTGTATATAGAAATATGACATCCACTTCTTTAATAATTGTAGCCTATCACACAACGAGAAAAAGAAAATTCTTTTCATACGAAAATTTCTTTAATATATATCGTTTAGCATTCATGAGTATTTCTTCTGCTCATTCCATGCCAGTAAAAGTTGATGTATGTATTTGTCAGATTCGAATCCTTCCTCTACGGTCGTACTTTCTCAAAACAATTAAATACTCCAAATCAAAATTTTTGGAATCATGTTTGGAGTGGAACATTACATTTTTGTAGGTTAATATTTGTAGAGCTGTGTTGAGTTTGTGTGGAGTTGGTGTTGTATTGTGTTTGTGTGGAGTCGTGTTGAGTGGAGTGTGTTCTTATAGGAACGGGTTAATGTAGGCTTGGATGACAATGCAGAATTTTCCACCAGCTGGCTCAATGGTTGGAATGGTTGTTATTATCATTCAGGCGTCACGTGTCGAACCCGAATGTAACGGTGAACAACTTAAAGTTGACTGTGAATGGTACCTTATGTTGTAGAATATTTAATGAGTGAAATTTACTAGCTTACGGTAAATATTCATGTAAATTCATATGGTATGAAACGCATGAGCGTTACTCTAGCAATTACCATTAAGCTATGTGATGCTTGTGTGATCATATGCAATATAATTTTCTTTTGTGTTGGTTTACAAATCTTTAGTTGATTTCCATTACAAATTTTAACTTATATAATAGTGATAGTGCGAAGGAAGAAAAACAACTATTATTTGAATCAAAACTTGCTGTGAAAATCAGAGGAAATTTGGAGTACTGTACGTTTGAAGTGAAATAAAATGGAGCATGATCCTAATCACTAAATTGTTCTTTGACGTCAGACTCAAATGCATAGTTAATTGGATCTACATGTCAGGATCGGTTGTGTATAGTTCATTCTTTTTAAACAGACACCCTATATATACATATATCAATGCATTCTTGTTGCATCATACTTCATGGATCCATCTAGTTTTCTTCGTTTTTCTTTACGATATCAACGACAAGGATAGTTCTATGTTGTAGGTTTCCCTTGGCAACACAAGATTATCATACAAAAAAATAGAGGAATAAATAAACGGTGAATTTCACATAAATAACTTATTTGTTTAGAGTAATAAGTTTTAAGGATCACACTTCTGAAAATTTAATTTTATGGACATTTTATATTTTTATAAGAAAAAGATAAAAGAATTTATCATTTCCAGTTATATATAAATAATGAGAAAGGAACTTATCATTGTAAGGTAAAATAAATGGAGGAAAAGTTGCGCTTACAAAAATAAAGGAAGTAGGAAAGCTAATGCCTACAAGATTTGAACTTTGCACCTCCAAATTAGCAACAACACTCATAACCAACCAAACTACCAAATACTTGTGAGGTTATTGGCAGCTATTAATACTTATTTATCTGAATTTTATATTTATTGTTAGGGATGAGGATCAAGGATCTTCAGGCAAAAAAAAACACTAGAGGAGGTGAATAGTGTTTTAAAGAACTTACATAAATCTTAACCAATTATTAATAACTTAACTACTATATGAATCACAGAATGAATATCACAATAGTAACAATCACAGATGCAGATATAAACAAAAGTAAAATGCAGAAAAGGAAAGAACACACTGGATTTTTATACTGGTTCAGATTGCTCCTACGTCCATTCCCGCACAATGCTGGATTGAACAGAGTTTTATTAATATCAATATCCAATTACAACACACTTGATTTCATGGCTACAGGGTTAACACCGCTCCTTTTCCTTATTTTACGAGCTATAAGGAACACATCCTATCCTTTTCCTGTATTTACGGGATATAAGGAACACACTCTCACGGTTTTTTAAATTAAAATTGCCGTAGAACTCTTGAGTAGCACTTCCAACCAGAAAATGTTTGATAGAGAATGAAAATGGAAGAAGAATGATATAATTTGTATAGAAATCGGCAGAGTATAAGTGTAGAATCTTAGAATTTTGATAAGAATAATGGTGGTATGTTAAGGGAAGAAGAAGGAGAAGATTAGTTATAAAAAAATTCGAAATCAAGGCCTTTATATAGTGTTGACCCATTTTGTGGTAAAAGATGTCATGGTTCAACAGATCGAAGCCCAATGTCAAAAGACTCGACGACCGACCCCCGCGGTCGATCCGTGCTTCAGAAAGCCCGAATAAAATTTAGCCCGAGCCAATTTCCCTTGATCAGCGACACCTCATGCCCCGACATAATCGCTCTCCCAGACCGACCAAGTCAAACATTTCCTGAAAGGCCGGATCGATCAGATATATCCAGATCTACGTGGAAATATCCAAACAAGTCACTCATCAGCCCGATTCTCAAGGCATTAAAGGTGGTCATGCACTTCCAACCAAAGCTCTACTTTTAATACACCTCATCTCGAATGCGACGCAATCCACAATTCTCGAGGATACTATTAATCAGTAGTAGACCGGGTCCTACCGCCATAACTATTTCAAAAGATCAAGCTCCACGTGTTCGGGCTCTGCAAAAGAAGCAAGCCACATTGCATCTCAATCAGCACACCTCTTCATCTATAAATACCTTCATACCAAGAACATAAAAGAGGATTACTTGTTGGAAAACTTGCTCTCTTGAGTAAAAACTCTACGGCTAACTCAAAAAATAGCCAACTCTTTCTCTACAACACAGACACCTTGCGTTCATCTCCCATTTTCTTCCAAAAGAAAACATATTGTACTTGTAATCAAAACAAATCAATATATAAACTGGACGTAGGCACCGTCTTTGGCTGAACCACTATAAAAATTATGTGTATTCCTTGTTTTTACTTACTTTACCATAATCCGTGATTGTTATTCGTGTGTTCTAAGCACTATTGGGGGTTGACTGTCACTAGTGACCAATTTTTGACGTCAACACTTTGGCATGCTACGAAGGGGGAATGCACAGACCAATCCCACAACCCTCTGCTATTTCTGATTATTGGAGAACAAACGAAAGAAAGATGCAACATCTTCTCGTCCTATAGACGCCGATGCAGCATAAGCTCACAGTGCAGAGGCAAGTCAAGAAACCTCCTTTCATGAGGACACTCCCCGATATCTTACTAGGGACGACATGGACGAGATTTTGGATAAGTTCAAGGGACAAATAAAATCTCAGGGTGAACTCCTCAAACAACAACAGGAAGCGATGAATCATCTTCTCGCTCGGATGGATAAGGGAGTAAACATTCCATTATCATTTCCTACACTGAGCGGGACTGGGGCAGTAACTGATCTTTGGTCCGCACAAATACAAGCCACAGGTCAGACCATGCCTTTGCTTCCTCCTGGGTCGGCTTCAATTCCCAATCGATCACAGCCAGCAGTATCGCTTCCAGCGACCAGCGCAGCCGCAACTCCAGATTCTCAGGAGTCCCGCGATCAAGATCTAGGTCGTTTAACCATTCTGCCTTCTCTCCCGCGGGCAACTATATTCCCTGGGCCAACCGACCAACCCTGGGTCATCCAGGATCAGTGCCATTTCCATTACAACCAAACATCTTATAGCAGACTCGTCTTATGTTGCCTCTCCTCCAATAAAGAGCTGGTGGAGCCTACCCTTCGAACCAGGAAGGCCACTCTACCATACCGACTCCCAGACTTGCAGAGGAAAACGCTACTATATACCCTTCTAACATCGCTTCAGGCGAGACCACCGAAGAGCCCGGAACATCACATGCTATGCTGGGTCGGTTTGATGCTAACCAAACTCGGACTAACCCAGCAGGAACGGGTACGGTTCGGTCCAATAACGATTGAGCAATCCCAACAGCGGCTGAGCTGGGCCCCGAAACTGCAATGGACCCTCGCCCTCACCTTCACTCAACTCTCGGAGGTCAAGCCCCACCAACGGACACCCTTCCGAGCATGCTTTCGGTGGACCCTAGTATTGGAGTTCTTTGAAATGTAGAGCTGGATTCATGGCAATGGCTCCTCGGAGATGGAAGCCTGCTTGCGAGCATTATCAGACACTTCACCCGGGGAACTTCTTCTCAAAAGGATATAGATGATATCCACGCAGCCCATTCATCGGGGAAATAAGGAATTCCCGCAATACTCCAGGCTTCAAATTTCCTGCCATAGAGCCCTACAACGGAAGTAATCTCTGCGTCGACTAACATCATGGCCAAGTGCTTCCCTATCTTCCTCACAGACATAGCTGACATGTGATTCCGGCAGTTAACAACTGAGTTGATCAGCAACTGGAACATGTTGATCACTCGCTTCATCGAACAATTCAGGGTTCACATCTGCCGACCAAAGATTTTCATGTTCCTCACTTCAATCAAACAGCAACCAGGCGAAACCCTCCGGTCCTTCCTCAAAAGATTCAACGCGGTCGTAGCATTAGTCGATCGACCCGAGCCATCGATGGTGCTTATGGCCGCCATTGCATGTGTTCGGAACCAATTAGAATTCAGAATGTCTTTAACCAGAGATCCTCCCAAGGACATTGACGACTTTTATGTAGAGGCCGAGCGGTTCCTCCGACAAGAAGATTACAGCATTGAGATGGAGAGCCTCGATGTGCTCACCACCAAAGATGGAGATCCATCTAACACCAATGGCCAGAATAAAGGAAGAGGAAAGGTCTCGGAAAAGAATGAACACAACGTACGACTCCGGGGAGAGAACAAGTACGATCCATACATCGAGCTCAATTCCTCCCTACTCGACATCTACCTTGACATACGGGGATCTCTTCCTTTCCCAAAACCTCCTCGAAGAGAGCCGACCCAGAAAGAGCTCGACTCTGGAAATCACTGCATGTTTCATAACATTGCCGACCACAGTACCAGTGAATGCAGGCACTTGCGCTATCTCATTGAGAATAGCATTATACGAGGAGAACTACCCAAGTATGTCAAGAAAACCACACCGGCCATGTCGCCACAATCTTCTGCCCAAGCTCCTCAAACCGGTCCTCGAGCTCCTAGAAACGAAAAGGACCCTGAGCCCAACAATCGCGACATCATCATCAATTAATAAGATTTAGATTTCTTCTTTCGAATGTATTTTTTTTCTTTCGATGAAATGGGTATGATGAAGTACACGCGCACGGCATTAGGATTCAACTCCTAGGCGTGATCTGGATTCATTTATCACCCATATAGAATTTATTTTCATTTCCTTGTAATAGCTCTTTAGCAACAATAAACTTCATTTTGCAAACATGGACTATGTTTGAATGATTTAAGCCAAGTGTGACTGACACTCGTTGACCCGAATATGGTCAGTGCTAAGCCACTGTATGTAAGACACGATCAAAGCCTGCCACCATATCTAAGCCTAATTCTCGAGCCGAGTATGGTCAGATTTCTTTAAGCCGAGTATGGATGATACTTGCCTCTACCATAAGTCGGGTGCACTCACCACCCGCCCAAACTTCACAAGTTCTCGACAGAAGTGCGACATCCACTTAAGTCTCACTTACCCATCACTACATACTTCTGACTCCATTATCCGAGTATGGATAAAATTATATAAGCCGAGCGCAGTTAACACTATCCATAAGCCGAGTATGGATAATATTCGCTACCTCCGAAAGCCAAGTATGGATAATACTCGCCATCTCCGTAAGCCGAGAATGGATAATACTCGCCATCTCCATAAGCCGAGTATAGATAATACTCGCCACTGCCATAAGCCAAGTATGGATAATACTCGTCACCCCTCAAGGCCAAGTGTTATTACTGCTCACCAACTCTTTGAAGACGAGTATAGTTAATACTCGCCTGATCAAGACCAAATCCATTTCTAACCAAAATGGTCTCCACAATCTCTGCAGGTATTAGATCTTACGACTGAAGCTGTCGACTACTTAGCATTCTCGGCCTTAATATGGTCCTCAGTGGTTGTTGTTTTTTTGCCTTAATACGATCTACACCGATCATTGGTTTTTTTGGTCTTAATACAACCATTGGGATCGTCGGATTTCTGGCCTTAACATTGTTCGGCGCAACCATAGCTGCCTGCACATTGGACTCCAATGCATTATTCAGAACACACTTACTTTACCAAGAAGGATGTATTTTGAGGGGCAAAGTGTTGACCCACTTTTTAGCAAAAGATGTCACGGTTCAACAGATCGAAGCCAAACGTCAAAAGACTCGTTGTCCGACCCCATTGGTCAATCACTACTTCAGAAAGCCCGAATAAAATTTGGCCCGAGCCAGTTTCCCTCGAGCAGCGACATCTCATTCCCCGACATAATCGCTCTCCCAGACTGACTAAGTCAAACATTTCGTTAAAGGCCGGATCGATCATATATCTCCGGATCCACGCAAAAATATCCAAACAAGTAACTCATCAACCCGATTCTCAAGGCATTAAAGGCGGTCAACCACTTCCGTCCAAAGCTCTACTTTTGATACACCACATCTCGAATGCCACGCAATCTACATTTCTTGAGGATACTATTAATCAGCAGTAGGCTGGGTCCCATCGCCGCAACTATTTCAAATGATCAAGCTCCACGTGTTTGGGATCCACAAAAGAGGCAAGCCACATTACATCTCAATCAACCCACCTCTTCATCTATAAATACCTCCATACCAAGAACAGAAAAGAGGACGACTTCTTTTGGAAAACTTGCTCTCTCAAGTAAAAACTCTACGACTAACCCCAAAAATAGCCAACTCTTTCTTTGCAACACATTCACCTTGCGTTCATCTCTCATTTTCTTCCAAAAGAAAACATATTGTACTTGTAATCAAAAGCAAATCAATATATAAAGAGGACGTAGGCACCGTCTTCGGCCGAACCACTATACAAATTTTGTGTGTTCCCTGTTTTTACTTACTTTACCATAATCAGTGATTGTTATTCGTGTGTTCTACGCACGATTGGGGGTTGACTATCACTAGTGACCAACTTTTGATGTCTACATATAGTGTTCCAAAAGACACAATTGTTTTTGAAACGTTTCAAAATGAAAAGACAACATTTAAATTTAAATTTAAATAAAATATGAATGTTATATGTCGACATGTAAAAATATGTATGTCGATGTACATATTTTAAATTTTAAATTTAAATTAATTTTCAAGTATTCAAACCAATATATGTATTTTGGAAATTCCTAAAATAAAACTAGGTGCTTAAAATATATTTTTCAAGTATTAATACATAATAAAATATTATTTAAACATATGATTTAAACACTACATATATATGTGATATATAATTATACAATATAATTATAAAACATTATAATATATATAAGAAACTTAGGAAGTATATTTGAAATCATAAGTTTAAAATCCTTAGACGATTAAAAGCCATTTTGAGAGAAGTTTGAAATCAATTTGAAAATGGTTTTAAAATCAATTTGAAAAGGAATAATTTGAAAATAGAGTTGGAGTGCTATTCAGAGTTTTACATACTAACTAGAATCTATTACTCTGATAATCTTGGACTCTTGATATCATGGTACTCGTGAGTCTTGATTCTTCTTTGAAATCTTGAATCTCTTAACTGTACAGACTTCAATTATTTTAAGCCTACATATATATATATATATATATTACGGATAAAAGTGTTAGTATATATATTTTATAATCAATAATGATAATGATTGAAACAAGGTTGATGTCTTCAAAACATCAACAACATTCCATTCTCCAATAATCTCCCCTTTTTTTATGATGACAACCTTGGTGTATAAAATGTTCATACCTAATATTACCCGTTAATCTGATTCTTCGATTACTCCCCCTTTTGCTACGAATTCCTTCTAACTTCCTCTTAAACTATGCCTATTTTATAATTTCTCCCCCTTTGTCATCAACAAAAAGTATATATATCTAAACATAGAATAATCCTAGTGACTAATCCTATACATAACTCTTCCTAAATCTATAATTCCCTTAATCTATAAATTTTAAACTCCCCTTAACTCTTCGGCAATACTATTGTATTTCTACTAAGTAAAATATACAAGAGTATTATTAATACATCCATTGTATATATCAAACAATCAATCCAAATAGTATGTACAAAACAATCTTAATCGAACAATGAACATATGAATGCATGTATTTACAACAAACACATGAATGTACTTATTTACAATGAATATACGAGTGTACAAATGTTCGTAAGCTTAATCGATTAGTGTTTCTTAACAATCAGGGATTTGTGAATTTGGCAATGGGAATAATGAAGACAGAATTCCCTATTTTGCTCGATCGCATTCCCATCTTTGTCAAAACACACTTCTCCTACGCAAATAACCTGATCACCTTCTTCCATCTCTTCGTCTAGTGCCTCTTCTTCCAACTTTACTTCCTCCTCCTCTTCTTCCTCTTCCATTTGATTATCATCCTCAGTGATAATAGGATTAGTATGATTATCCATCACATGCCGTTGTAAATTCCTTAAAACCTTTCCTTGTTTTTCTTGCTCTCTGTTCATCCTTATTTGCAGAAGTTGAATCTCAGTCGACATTTGTAGTAAATCTTTCATATATTATTCCAATTTCATCACTTTGGCTAGCGTAGTACGTTGGAATGGACCTTCGAAAGGTCCGGGAAACGAAATAGGGTTGTTTTGGTTAGTATTATGAGAGGAGGCCATTATTTTATTTATTTTAGAGTTTAGTCAGAGATAAAATGAAGAGAAGAAGAAACTTCATGATTATGAATCTAAATATAGGTTGTAACTACTTTTTGGTGGGAATTATATTTAAAATAACTAGCTGTTATATGTCGACATGTATCTTTGTGTATGTCGGCATATATACATATATATTTTATTTTTCAAAATTTTATTATATTTTATAGTATATTAATATATTTAATTACTTTATTTCGGTTAAAGATCAAATACCTAATTCTCTTCTAAATTTGGTAAATGTTGCTTCGTTTAAAGGTTTGGTTAATATTAAGGATGCAGATTGTGGATTTAATGCAAAATTAACACTAGAGGAGGGGAGTGAATAGTGTTTATGAGGAATTTATAGAAATCTTAAACTAACTTGAATTACTATATAAATCACACAATAATTATCACACCAGAAATGATCACAAACACAAAAACGATCACAGACACAGAAAAAATGCAGAAAAAGAAAGAACACACTGGATTTTGTACTGGTTCGGATTACTCCTACGCCCAGTCTCATACACCGCTGGATTGCGCAAAGTTTTATTATTATCAATATCCAGGTACAACACCCTTGATTTCACGGCTACAAGGTTAACATCGATTCCACCACCCTTGATTCCACGGCTAGAAGGTTCACACCGCTCTCTTTCCTTGATTTTAGGCCTACAAGGAACACATCCTTTCCCAAACAATTACAACTATCCTAGAACTCTTCAATAGCACTTCAAACACAGAGTAGTTGATAGCGAATGAGAAGAGAAAATTTTGTTGAAATCGGCAGAGTATAAGCATAGAAATCAAGAAATTTATGTATTTTAATGGTGGTAAGTAAAGGGGTGAAGAAGGTGCAGAAAGAACGATTAAAAATTCGAAATCAGCCCCGATTTATAGTGCCCCAAAGGATGCAACATTTCTGAAACGTTTCAAATAGTGAAAAGACTCCTACGTTGAAAATTAAAAATATGACAGTTATATATCGACATGTCAAAATGGGTATGTCGACATATGCCTTGCATATTTATTTTTAAAATCAAATTTCAAGTGTTAAAACCAATATATATATTCTGGAAATTCTTTAATCAAAACTAATGTTTAAAATAAAGTTTCTGAAGTATAAAAACGTATAAAAGCATATTTATAAAGTTACATGATTTAAAACTATAAAATTATATATATATATATATATATATATATATTATAAACATATTATTATAAAAGCTTATAAACCATAAATATATATTTGATATTATAATAATTTTAAATTATTTAAAAGTAGTTTGAAATAATCTTGAAATCAGAATTTGAATTTTGAAAACAGAATTTGATTTTTGAAAAAAAAAATAGAATTTGAATTTGAAAAACAGAATTTGAAAATGATGTGCTATTTAGAGTCTTACATATAAACTAGACTCAATTACTGTATTTTCTTGAGCTCCTGAAATCTTGATACTCATGAGTCTTGAATTTCTTTGAATCCTAATCTCTTGGAACTCTAAAACTGTATAGTCTTCAGTATTAAATCATGTATACAAACCCATCATGTGTGTGTGTATATATTTATATATACAAATGTATATGTATATATGTTCTAGATAAAGATGTTAGTATATATTTTATAATCAGTTAATAATGATACTTGAAATAAGGTTGTCATCATCAAAACTCAATTATCCAACAATCTCCCCCTTTTTGATGATGACAACCTTGATTTATAAAATATTCATACCTGTTGATCTGATGCTTCGAATGCTCCTTCTTTCACCATGAATCCTATATAAATCCTACATACTCCCTCTTAAACTAATCCTTATTTTATAACTTCTCCCGCTTTGTCATCAACAAAAAGAACTTCCAACTATATTACACCTATAATATCTTATATTATACTTAATTATTCTCCTGTTAAATCTAAACGACTTAATCTAATTAAATCCCTCTAAATTTAAGCTATAATACTTAATTCTAATTACTTATTCTATAATTCTAAATATATACTATTAAATAAGAAAGCATAGACATTAAATAAACCATACAATTCAAACAATGTTGTACAAATCAAACAATGCACAAATTAAAAAATCTACTAATACATGGATTTTACGTATTACATCGTATTTACAAATAAACGAGAAACTTAAACATTTATTGATTTGTAATTATTGGGGATCTGTGAATTGGGAAATGCGGATAATGGAGACAGAATTCCCCGCTTTGCTCAACTGCATTCCCTTCTCTATCGAAACATACTTCGCTTACGCATATGACTTGGTCGCCCTCTTCCATGCCTTCGGTTTGTGCTTCTTCCTCATCTTCAACCATTTCTTCACCTTCCTCCTCTTCCACTAGTTGATTATCATCTTCGATGATAATCAGATTAGTGTGGCTATCCATAACAAATTTTTGTAGATTTCGCATGATTTTTCCTTGTTTCATATGCTCTTTATTCATCCTTATTTGTAAAACTTGAATTTCAGTGAGCATTTGTAGTACATTCTCCATTTTCTCCTATAATTTCATCACATGTGCGAGCGTAGATCATTGAAATGGACCTTTGTATGGTCCGGCAGACGATTCGGGATTGATTTGATTGTTATAATTAGTGGAGGCTATTGTTTTATATGGTTTAGAATTTTTCCAGAAATGAAATGAGAAGATGAAGAAGAAAATTTGAAATTAGAAGTTTAAATAGATATTGTAACTAACTTTTGGTGGGAATTAATTTTTGAAAATTTGGCAATTATATATCGACGTACCACTTTGCACATGTCGACATGTGTCTTTTTATTTTTAATTTTTTTGATTTTTGTTATATTTTACATTATACTTATATATTTAATTTTCAATTTCACTTAAAGAACAAATGCCTAATTCTCTTCTAAATTTAGTGAATGTTACTTCATTTAAAAGTTTTGTTAATATATCTGTTATTTGTTTTTCTGTTACTATGAATTCAAGTGAAATTTTCTCTTTACTTATGTTATCTCTTAGAAAATGATGTCGTATATCAATATGTTTAGTTCTTAAATGATGAGTTGGATTCTTAGATATATTTATTGCGCTAGTATTATCATAGTATATTAGTGATTTATTTATATTTAAACCAAAATCATTGCATATATATATTACTTGTGAACAAGCCAACGTAGCTGATATATATTCTGCTTTAGTTGTTGACAAGGAAATTGTATTTTGCTTTTTACTAAATAAGGAAACTAGTGAATGTCCTAGGAAATGACATGTTCCACTAGTGCTTTTACGATCGGGTTTACATCCCGCATATTCAGTGTCACAATACGAGATTAAATCAAATGAATCATTCTTAGCATAAAATAATCCAAAATCTAATGCATGTTTTACATATCTTAGAATACGTTTTACTACTTTCAAGTGTGTTTCCTTAGGTTGCGATTGATATCTTGCATGTAGACATACACTATGCATTATATCTGGTCTACTAGTGGTTATATATAATAACGATCATATCATTCCTTTATATAAATTTTGATCAACATCTTTTGACGTGTCATCTTTACTTACGACTATGTTAGTTGCCATTGGTGTTAGTCTCACATTATTGTAGTTAAATTATATATATTGATTAAATCTCTCGTGTATTTTTTTAATTAATAAATATTCCATTCTTTAGTTGGCGGGTTTGTAAGCCTAAGAAGAATGTTAGTTCTTCCATATGACTCATCTCAAATTCTTAAGTCATAATATCTGAAAATTCTTAATTCATTTGGTACACCTAATTACACCTAATCCCGTTATGAAATTAGGGTACACCTAATCCTGTTGTTTGAACCTATTGTTTATTCCTGTGTTTATCCTGTTATATAATTAGGTTAAACACCTAATCATGTTCCTGCTGTTATGTAATTAGGTCAAATACCTAATCATGTTCCTGCTGTTATGTAATTAGGTTAAACACCTAGTCCTGTTCCTGTTGTTATGTAATTATGGTAATACCTAATCTTGTTATACTAGTATTGGGCAGACTTAAGACCTAGAACATGAGATATATATGTTCAGACATTACCTATTTTGGGATATAAATGTGAAGCATTACTCGATCGTAGGTTTATTCCTGTTATTTTGTCCATCATATTATTCTGTTTAGTTTAGTTTACCTTTCATAACACTGTACCTTTCTCATCCCGTCTTATTTACCTGTCTTGACATTCCTATTCATCCATATTTGTAAATCACTGGAACTCGCCAGATTTTATGTCTGACCCTTTTCTTTTGCTTCTTTCTTCGTTCCCCCTAGGTCCTCAGGGTGTAAGAGCTCAACATTGACTTGGATTTTCTGTAGTAGCTTGCACTTAGCTTGGATTTTTTGAGATGTATCTTTCTGACTTTATTTCATCATGGCTTGTGGCAAGGATATGGTTTTGTTTTATGGCATTATGTTATTTTGTTTTAAAACAAAAGATTTGAAGTACTTTGTAAGTGGTTGATGTAACTGGTTTTGAGAACTACGTTTTATTATAATAATAAAGTTGAAAGTTTTTCCACTGCTTATTTTATATCTGCTCGATAAATTTTTGTACTGTTACCTATTGCGCTTCACGGAAATTAATGCATTATCCTATGAGTGACATTAACGGATGCAGGGTGTCACAAGCATCCTTAACCTGGTTTCCCTCTTCTTATGGGAAGAGGCAACATCTGTAAGCTCATCATTAATCCTCTTATTTTTAGCCTCTAGCTCCTCATTCTTCTTGGCAAGAAATTCAATGTCATCATCGCGTTCCTTGAGAGTTCTGTGCCATTCGACCTTATCATTATCCATAGTTAGTAGGGCCTCACAATTAAGTTTGTTGACTCTTTAGAGTTCATCAACTAGATTTTGCCAATTAGTCAACCTCTCGACATCATCCTTTATTATCTTTATATTCTTAAGCATTATCTCTCTATTCATTGGATTTATGTCCAAGTCGAAGCTAACTCCTTTTAAGAACCAATGGGGCGATAGTGTGGAGAGTGTGCTAGGCGCTAATAGGAGAAAGTAGGGTAGCCTTGGGATGATTTAGTGGATGTCAACAAGAGGGGAAGTAACAACTGAAGGTGCAACTGAGTTAAGGCTTATGGAAGCCTGAACAGAAGGAATAGGATCCTTGTTTACATTGGCATGTTTATGCGAATCATCCCCACCATGATCCTTTTCCCTGTCATCCATTTCCTTCCTCATCTTCCATTCATCTTCCTCCCGTCTTTTCCGGTCATGATGATCATCACTGGCTCTCCTACTCCATTCATTCCTATCCCGTCGGTCTCGTTCCTCTTAGGCTTTTTTCTTTCCCTCCTTTCTTCATCAGTCTCCCTATAAGAACGAGATGGTATGTGGCGTTGCTGATCAGAAGAACCTTTGTAACGGTTGAAGTCGTCCAGATATGAAAGACTCATGGCTATACCACAAATAAAAGAAAATAGTGGTTGAGTGTTTAAAGCAGGAAATACTGGGGCAAGACAGAAAGATACACATGCAAGATATTAAAAGCCCTAAGTGTGTGTTATGTATGATCTAACGCGCATCGAGCAACGAACCACCCGTAATTTTTGGAGCCGAAGTAGCTACAATGGTATAAATGGATTTTCAAGATGGAGGAGTAAGGGTTAAGTCGGAAGAAATCTTTGAAACCGATGTAGTAAGTTTGGATGTTACAATATCACCTTGGAAAAGATCGCTTGAGGTTACAATGAGGTCACTCAAACCCCCATATATGTCAGAAAATTCGCCCTCAATTGTGATTGGAAGCATGGGTTTGGCATCGCCTCTTTCAACATTAAAATCGCCTTTACTCACGAGCTCTCCCTCTTCAAGCTCTTCACCAATTTTTATGGGAGTTTTTCCCTCACGATGGGTAATTTCTTCCTCTTCAGTGATGGAAGGCAGTTTAGACTGAACAGACAATCCAGCTTCGCCAGCAGGGCCCGGACACTTCTTTAATATGGTCTCCTCGACTTAGTTTTTTGGCAACATCTTCTTTAGAAGTTGGGGTATCTGATGCCTCAGTCGCAGAACGAGAAGCAGAAGAAAGCCCTCAGGGAAAAAAAGATCGAGAGAGGTCGAGCAAACCAAACTGGCGAAGGAATTCTTCCTTGATCAAGAACCTTTTCTCCTCTCTTTGTCGCTAACAGCCTTTAGAGTTTCTAAGGTGGATTGACCGCTAGAGTCTTTAACAAGAGATGGCAGTTCTGCAAAAGGAAAGGAAAATTTATTGCGTAATGATTGAGACATGGAAAAACTAAATATAGAGCTTTAAATTGATATGCTCACGTCTTTCCGTCCAAATTCCATAAAAGCTTTCCGAGTATCGAACAAAAAAGAATTGGTACACAAATCCCTGAGCACTATCTTGTAAGTCAAGAATAAGCCGACGATTTCGAGCACCTTCAACAAATACAACAGAAGGATGGTCTTTTCTCTTTTTGAATGTGCATAAGTAGCAGATGTCTTGAAAAGTAGGCATATATCGAACTATTCTCATAAAAACCCGTATAGCCCCATTAAGATGGCATACACATTCGGGTGCAGCTGAAAGGGGGCAGCCGCTAAGTGTCGAAGGACCATCTGCAGAAACATATTAAAAGGAGGAATGGCTCTACTCATGCACATATGTCTACTAACTTCAACAAAGCCAAAGGGAGGACGATCAACAAACTCCTCTTTTCTCGGTAATCTGGAGTCAGTTTCAGGAATACCAAATTGAGTGCATACTTGATTAAATCCACGTTGAGAGCGTCTCTCCGCACGGATTGTCAAGAGGACGGGGAACAGGGAAATACCGATCTACTTCCGAAAAGCTATAAACGGTTGAATTATATAAGTTATAAAAGACGAAGCTTGACATCTGTAGTGGGCGTGTGTCGGTTAGCAGATCTCAAGCATCATCGCAAATTCAAATTAGGATGTTGTGTCTATGCAAACAGTGTTCGACAAGCTATAAGTGGTTAAACAAAATGACTTTGCTTTGATGCTCCATTCAAGTCAAAAAATTCATTGTAATTAATTTTTAGTGATTAAACTAATCCGTCGTCGACGTGGGGAATCGACAACGAGATATTCGCCCAAAATGGTGGAAGTGTCTTTCTTATTACAGAACTTTATCAAAAAGATGCCGAATTGTTTGGTCATATTTAAATTGGGCCAACTCCAACAACTAATTCAAAGTCGAAGGTCGTACATAGAATCGAGCTTAGCAATCCATGGTCGGAACAAGGTCAACGACCAAAATTCCTAAACCCAATCCATCATTCGACCAAGGCACGCGATTCATGAAAAGTTGCAATCCGTTTAGCACATGATCCACAGATTGCAACCAAGTTTTGTCGCTCCTAAATCACAAATCACTACAATGACCCGTTGGAAGCCAACTCCACCGACCGATCGTAAAATAAAGCCAATCGAGGCAATACATTGTCTGGCCTAGCAAGCTCAACTGTCCCGATCCATCGCTTGGTCAAAGTATATGATCCACAAAGAATCAAGTCCGAGCTTTGCCGCCCTAAATCCTAGGTTACCAATTCCAAATCGAAGCACGATCGATCAAAACACACAACCATCAATTACTTATCAAAACCCTAAATAACTGATGTGCCAAAAAAAAACTAATTCAATATGAAATTCGAAGGAGACTGACACTTACACTAACAGGCGAAAGCACACAAAATTTGACTTTGAAAGTAGAGAAAGCTGTCATGGTCCGAATCTGAGAAAAAAAATACAAATGGGTTCGATTTTGGAAAAAATGTGGTGGTGATTATGTTCGAATCCAATTGTGGCGCCTCAATGATCGGCAGCGCTTGAGAGTGATGGTGACGTGGGTTGATCAATGGCATAGTGACGGATTTGGATTAAAACGGTATTCTCAAGAAGCTCCGGCCATTAAAAACTGTTTATGGCAAATGAAAATATAAGGAGGAATGAATGGATCTGAAAGAGAGTATAGAGCCGTTTTAAAAGGGGTATCTGATCCATCATATGAGTCGTTCATGATCCATCAAGGAAGGTTTCCTGCGATATGATCCATCATGAGTTAGGTGTTTTGATCCATATCAGAGCACATGTTTTCTTCAAAAAAATGTGCTCTGAGGGGAAGTTGTTAACATGGTCTATGATCCCCAACCCGAATATAAAAGAACACGCTCCAGAATAAATATTGCAATAGGACTGGGTCGAAGGCCAAAAAGAATAAGACATGGGTCGATAGAAAACGTGGATCGGTCGAAAAAGAGCGAGTCGCGGGCATGATGGGCTGGTCGGATTGCAATGTATATATAATTTACATGGGTCGTCCACGATGCTACGGACATGGATCGCCTATGAATATGTGAACGTTGGAACATCAGGTTGTTGTTTCAAGTTGTTGACCATGGTTTATTATGGGTCGCCCAATAATACATGGACATGGGTCGTCCACGACCTATGTAGCTTAAGATATTTGGACTTTGTTCAGCAAATGATGGAACGTGGGCCTCCATGGGTCGTCGGCCATCATGATGGGTCGCAGGTTGTTGTGTATGGGCTGTGTACATTACAATGCGAGCTCCCGAGCACTCCTATCTCCAACTATAAATACTAGACTATTTCATACATAAAAAGGGTTAGATTTTCCCCCACCAAAGCTCTACCATTGTTGATCTCAAGATTCATTCTACTTCAGAGACTACCGAACTTCTTCACCGAGTTTTGTTATTGAGATTGACTATGATAATCATTGATATTCGTGGAACTTGAGTGTGTTTTAACTGTGGAGTTTTATAAATCGTTGTATTCGAAAATCAATATTGTAATTTGATATGGAGAAATCAATAAAGTGCATATTCAAAGTGGATGTAGTCCTAATCAATGGCTGAACCACTATAAACTCTAATTTCTACTTTACTTTTCCATTAATTACTGGTTTTAATTTTGTTTTTCTGCAATCGAAAGGTGTTTTCACATCTCTTTGGGTGTTAGACCATTTTTGGTGTTAACAGGGTTTTTCTTAGTAAGGTTTTGACAAGGCAACATTTTGATCCAGAAGTATCAAACAGTTTTTTTATGCAGTAAACTCTTATTTATGAAGGAAATGCAGTTTGTGTGGTTTAGAATCTAGTAGATTATGTCAAGGGTGATAGGACGGAATACATTTCTACTTAACTTTTCATTATAGATGAACTACAAAAGGACAATAAGATAAAGGTGAAACAAACATAACCTTAAGAAAATTGAGCAGAACTATTCTCAAAGGCACTTCCAAAACCAACATTTTAGAATAATCCTATAAAATTTGCATGCGTTGGCTACAGCAACAGACTAATTTAAATAATGTGTTGTAAATCAAGGAAAGCATATGAAATTTTACTAATATTTTTCCCATTGGGTTTTTGTTAGTAATTAAGATTTTTAATGAGGCATTATCTTGATCCTAAAGTATCAAGCCTTATTGTAACATTATAGAACATGATATCTAAAAATGAAATAAAATTTTACTCTTTTCCTTATTAATGATTTTTCCTACTAGGTTTTTCATAAAAATGTTTTTAATTTGGCAATTAATCCTATCATCTTTGCATACGCGTATTCAAGGGGGAGTATTGCAATATCTTAGAATAATAAGGGTGAATATGCAAAATATGAAAGGACAATATTGTAATTTACACAGCATGTAGAGTCTATAAATTGAAAGGTCATTTGTGTTGTATGTACATATGAATCAACAGAAATAAAAGGGTCTCTCCCTAATATCTTCCGTTCTCTTTAATGGCTTCTCTTCTTTTGTTATCTGTTCTTGTTTTATCTAATAACACTCCCTCCTGATTACCTCATTTTTTAATTCTAGAGATGCATGACAAATTACTTTCCAAGTAATACCTCCATTAATGGAAATTTGCCTTTTATCTCATTGTAATCTGATATAATGAATATAAAAAACAAAATTTTCTTCTAGAAAAGCCATTCACTGCTGATATGGCTAACTTCAAATGCGTTTACATGTGACCCATAAGAAAGTCATATATGTATCGGAACCGCATAATTCAGCTAACTGATTATTCACACGTAATAGCTTCCTAAGATTTCATCACTCTCTTCAAGCCTTTGAGACATAAACTACTTTGGAAATGGAAGGAGAAAACGATAAAAATGCTAATAAACAACTTTGGAAATGGAAGTTCAAATGTTGAGTCGAAGTCACATAAGAAATCTTGAGCCACCTGGAGTTAAAGGGATAACTAAGGTCCGACCCATGCCTATGGTTCGAGGCTGGGTCTAATTTCTCCGTGTAATTTGTTCATCTCCATTTGCATATTGTTCTAACTATCTAGTTGAGCCATTTGATCCTCAATTATGCTATTTTAATTTATTCAAGTTTTTCGATCTCTCGAATACCCATGATCTTAGATATATATTAGGTAATCTTTGGAGTAAGCCACCCATTCCTTGTACTATCATGAAGCAACTGAGTTGAGTAAATAATGCATGAAGTCATTGGGGGTATTTGGGTGAGCTATTATAGGTCGGATATGACCATTAAGGTGATTTGGGGTCGAGTTTAAAATTTTAATCCAAATCCAGTGAAACTTTCCATAGTTGTTTCCTATACTTTTCTAAAAACACATGTCAATTTTGAAGTCATCCCAATCACGTTTTTTTTTTAAAGTCGTGTCAAAGCCTTTTTAGTTCAAAAGAGTTTAAAATCAGAGGTTTTTTTTCTTATTTATTAGAGAATTAAAAGAATTACAAAAAAATTCTCTTTTCAACAAAAATCGAATTCATAGGCTACCCACAACGTTCTAGTGCCTACCATACGGAAAAATTTCACATTAGGCCGCTTATTTAAGAATATAGCTAACATAGATCACCTTTGAAAATATTTACGTATGTAGCCTTGTTTTTGTCACGTGTGCAACAAAATGAGAATTTGTAGTTGATGATTTTTCAATAATGAAAAATTGCTAACTAGTTTTAACATTTTCTATGTTGGCGATTTTACAAAAATCGCCGATTAGCGATTTTTCAAAAGTTACTAACAAAAAATTACCAAAACGTTAACATGATCAAAACAGATCTAAGTACATAAGTACTTTTAAAAGTGGTTCGTATTTGTTATATTTTCAAACGGGAAAATAGGTTGAAGGTAAAAACTTAGAAATTTTTTTAGTCATAAGAACAAGAAGTTGAGATTTTAGCCACAAAGAAACTTTTGAGTGTAAACGAGGAAACCTCTTTTTGCTAAAAATTGATTTTGTGGTTAAAATTCAAATTTTTTATCCTTAAAACTAAATTTTTCTTCAAGTTTTTTCTTCTTTCTGAAACCCCTTCTAAAAAAGGTGTAAATGTGCAAATTTTCCTGTTTTGACTTTGCAACCTGTTATACCTCAGCAAAAATGGTTTTCAGTGTTTGTTGATATTTTTTGATTGGGTGGTATCCAATCTGTTTCCCAAAAGCAAAATGGTAACTTTTTTTTTATTTATTTCTAGAGTTACCTGACTGTTAGAGAACCTGAATTATCACAAAATCAATTGGGAATGTGAAGGGTGAACTTATTATACTTATACATGATTCATTTTACAAATTATATTCCAGAGAATACCCTCGTTAATGGAAGTTTTTGCCTCTTATCTCACTGTAATCTGATATAACGAATATTGAAACAATTTTTTTTTTCAGTAGCCGTTAACCGGTGATCTGGCCAACATCGTATGCGTTTACATGTGGCCCACGAATACCCGAACCGCGTAGTCCAGCTGATTCTTATTCATACTTTAAAACTTCCTAAAGTTTCATCACCCTCTTCTGCAAGCTCTTGAAACATAAACTGCTTTGGAAATGGAAGGAACAAACAATGAAAACACTAATAAAGTTCCGCTGCTAGAAGCCAGTTCAAAAGACGAGGAAATTTTGAAGGCAAACTTGTTAAGAAGAGTGGTAGTAGAGTCGGGAAAGCAATGGAGGATCGTCGGACCGGAGATGATCGGACGGTTGTCTTTATACGGCATGTGGGTTGTGACCACGATCTTCGCAGGGCATATCGGTAATCTCGAGTTTGCTTCAGTCTCAGTTGTTCTCAACGTCATCGTCTTTTTTAATTATGGGTTTTTGGTACGATCTTCATTGGTTACGCTTACATTGATTTAATTTTAAATGTTGATATCTAGTCTATTTTCATTAAGCTAGTTTTAAAGTAAAATGAGAAACTTTCTACTCTTTTAGCCAAAACTTGTTAAATTAAGTTGCTTCTAGCTAGGTGACTCTAATCAAATTACCAAATATATAGGCAATTTCTTCCTTTGGAACGTGCGGTGCTTTCTTGATTGTTTTACTTTTCACTTAAATTACCACAAAATAAAAATCCTTGCTCATGTAGTAGATTAATACGTACACTATACATGGTGCATTTCTTACTTGTTACACACAACAAATTTTTGCACATGTAAGACTGATCTTCTAGCCGAAAACTCAATGCACACTGACACTGCACAGGTGCACAAACTACACTGTTAGCTATATTACTGTTCAAAAATTTATCAGCTTGGAATGGCAAGTGCACTGGAGACGCTGTGTGGGCAAGCCTATGGTGCAAAAAATTACCATATGCTTGGAATATACATGCAAAGATCATGGATTGTTCTCTTCCTTTGCGCTACTATAGCTCTCCTAGTATATTTCTATGCAACCCCAATCTTGAAATTAGTAGGTCGACCTTCAGATTTAGCAAATCAAGCTGGATACTTAACCCTTTGGCTCATTCCGACGCATTTTTCCTTAGTGCTATTGTTTCCAATCCAGAGATTCCTACAATGTCAACTCAAGAACAAAGTTAATGCATATGGGCCGGTGTTTGGATTTATTGTTCATGTATTCATTACATGGTTGTTTGTTGGGAAGTTAAAGTATGGACATTTAGGAATCGCGTTAACTATAAATTTTTCATGGTGGGTTACTGTGTTCGTGATGTTTGCTTATGTTGTTTGTGGAGGTTGTCCTGATTCATGGAAGGGGTTTTCTTTTGAGGTCTTTAATGGACTGTGGGAGTTCATTAAACTGTCTGCTGCCTCTGGAGTAATGCTCTGGTAAGCTTTTCTTCTTTGTTCTTCTTCCTTTTCCTTTGTGCAACCCAAACATTTACACAGATACTGTTTTGAATCTTGATGTATTAGGGCATCGTTTAACATATATCAACTTAACTTTTTGCTGCCAATTATTTACCATGCAGCTTGGAGATTTGGTATTATAGAATACTTATGCTAATGACAGGAAATCTGAAATATGCAGAGATTTCAGTTGATGCACTTTCCATATGGTAAAGCTCCCTTTATTTTTTCCTTCTTAATCTGCGATGAATAAACCTGCAGTGATATATCTTTACTTATTTGTTGTCAATTAAAATTCTTGTTTTTTCCCCCCTCTCCTGTAGTATGAATATTAACCGATGGGAACTGATGATTCCTATTGCATTCTTTGTGGGGACAGGGTATGCGGTTTTTTTAAGGTTTAATTTCATACATACGGTTAATAGTGTTTGCATTTGACTCACTCCATTTACTCTTACTTTCCACTCCGTAACTATCCATTTATAGATCACATGGCAAATATATCATTGATAGCATGCTCAAAATATCAGAAGATTTGTAGCTGGATATGATGGGGCTATACTTTAGAAAAAATATTCCAGTTTTGACCACCAACAAAACTAGGAAATTTATTTTGCTATACGTGGTGCTATACTTCACCACACTTTGCAACCATCGATGGTCTTAACATGTATTTTGAATTAACTGGTTGGATAACAGCATAATCAGAGGTGAATAAGAAACAAGAACAATTTCTGTTTGATAATATAACAATCTCTACATATGTTTGAATACAAAAAGCTGATGTACTATATTTGGAATTCGCTGTTTGTAATTGTCACACATGCACGTAATTGTGACACTCATATATGCACGCATGCACGTGCGCTCACACATTGGTTATTCCTCAACTTGGCTACATATTTATACTCTGATTTTCACAAGTTCCGATTTAAACATAGTATTTTCTTTTCTTTTTTGTCGCTACGTTGTATTACTTAACTTGGAACATGTGGTGGAAGTCAAGTGGTACTGAACATCTGCATGCTAATTACATTTTTCTGACAATTAAGAGTGAGGGTTGCAAATGAACAGGGCGCTGGGAATGGAAAGTCTGCCAGATTTGCAGCAATGGTAGCTTCTGGAATGTCATTATTCATTGGGCTAGCGTTTTGGGCCTTGATTCTTGGGTTCTCTGATAAAATTGCTCTAATATTTACATCAAGCCAGCTTGTGCTTGAGGCCATTAGTCCACTGTCAATTTTGTTGAAAATTCCTAAAGAATAGTGTTTTGTTTACCTCTGTGTATTCATTATTTTATACATTTGTATTTGCATTGCATTGCATGCTATTGTAATTCAGATGAAATGTGCAAAAAAATGGAATAAATAGAGCCTTTATACATATATATGTTCAGTATGAACATAGTGTCCGTCTAGTATGAATTCAATTTATGTTTAAAACTTTAAATCATGTTTGAAATAAGAGATAAATGATTTATTAGCATGTAAAATTAAATTCTCTGTTTTTTTCAATCTCATATGTTAATCATCATTTATTAGCATGTAAAATCCACCACATAACATGGAAGATAAATGATTTATTAATGAACGATCAAAAGTAAATAGGCATTTGAAAATAAATAAGTTGGAGAAAGAAGAATTGAGCTGAATTATCCCTACTTATGATAAATTTAGCTTTACTTATGATTTATGAATCACCTCCAACTATTGCTTTTTTTTTTTTTTGAAGAAAAAAAAGATCTTTTTTTTAATCTTTACCAATCTTTATAATACCAAATGATAAAAGAATGCTATAAATTTTCATTGAGGATATTGTTTTGTGGAGTGGCTACTGCAGAATTGAAACGTGGCTTAGCCATGGGCCTGAAATTAAGTTTTGTGATGTTTTAGTAAATAGACATTGCATTATGTGCACACCCTACAAAATCAGGTTTTGTCGTTAGTTACAGTTTTTACATGTAGCAAACTAACATGTTCATGAATGCTCCACTTTTGTCTCTGTGTGGGTTTTTAGGCGAAGATTGCGGCAGCACGTGTGTCGAAGTGGTCGTCCACGTCACAACAATCAGAATACACGTAATAGTTTATGCAGATACTGTCATTTTTTATGTCGTATATGTCAACAATTTGTTTATCAACCAGTGAGAGAAATAAGAGAATGATGTAAAGTAATAGCGAACATGGTTTTGAAAGCCCCCTGTAACTTTGGCTTCTAACAGATGTGTCAATGTGCCACCTTGTTTTTTCCTCCTAGCAGATTATGTGAAGTAATATAAAATAAATGCTTGTGCTTGAATTTTGTACCATAAGGTTAATGGAAAAAAAAAAAGAGTTTAACTGTCATATAGGATGGACAGTAAGCATTCGTACTTGATGCTAAGAACACCAAGATATACACCTGTTGGTACCAAATATGATTATAGTAAATGAAAATCATGGTGTTTTTGGCACCATGCTAATTTTATTATTTAGAAGTTCCGTCGTGTTTTTCGTTAAGGAACTTTTGACTTGCATTCTTTTTTTTTTCAAAATAAATGAGGTTGTTTTCTTGCATGGAATTATATGAAATTAAATTGCAATATTGAAAATGTGGTATCTTTCGGTATACTTATTAGATTCCAATATTGTTTGCTCCATTAAATCTTAAAGTTTACTTTCTTCCTATTAACTTCTATGTGAAGAACAGACTCCAACAGTATATGAAGAATCTGCAAGTCTCAAACTCTGCTCCAACTCTTGAGGGGCAAAGTGCACCAACTAGTCAATCTGATCGAAGTAACAGGGCTCCAGCGCAGATTAATACAAGACACGTGATTAACTGACAATTGTTGGCGGCACTCCAACTCCAAAGCTTGGGAATAATAATCATTTTCGTTGCTACTTTACCTAGTGCTGTGTTCAAACTCTCTTATAAAAAGTCTGTAATATTTTACATACATTGTACTGAACACTAGCTCCCGAATCAATTTCTGATTTGCAAAATTTTCGTTAAATCAAAGTTTGCTTAAAGACGATTTTGTATTGCAGGTTATCCGACGAGCGCTTGTTCCTAATGAGATCTCAGTCGAAAAGATGCACCTAATGAGATCGTCGATGTTAGGAAGTACCTGACCCGATTACGACAAACATTGGGGGCCTAATGGGATAGTCAGTGTCAGGAAGTACCAGACCCTATTACGATAAACATTGGGGACCTAATGAGATCGTCAGTGTTAGAGAATACTTGACCTGATTACGATGAACGTTGGGATAGCTTTAATGACCTCTTCAGAGGCGTCCAATCAACTTGCGTAGTGTCTGATCATCTTAGATGCGACAAGTGTTGGGCCCTAATGACCTCTTCGGAGGCATCCAATCAACTTGCGTAGTGTCTAATCATCTCAGATGCGAGAAGTGTTGGGCTCTAATGACCTCCTCGGAGGCATCCAATCAACTTGCGTAGTGTCTGATCATCCCAGGTCCGACAAGTGTTGGGCTCTAATAACCTTTTCGGGGGCATCCAGTCAACTTGCGTAGTGTATGATTATCTCAGATGCGACAAGTGTTGGGCTCTAATGACCACTTCGGGTGAGTCCAATCAACTGGCGTAGTGTCTGACCATCTCAGATGCGACAAGTGTTGGGCTCTGATGACCTCTTTGGAGGCGTCCAATCAACTTGCGTAGTGTCTGATCATCTCAGATGCCAAAAGTGTTATGCTCTAATGACCTCTTCGAAGGCGTCCAATCAACTTGCTAGTGTTTGATCATCTCAGATGCGACAAGTGTTGGGGACTAGTGACCTCTTCAGAGGCATCCAATTATTTTGTGTAAAGTCTGATCCGGATGCGACAAATGTTGGGCTTAAATTCAAATACCTCCACAAGAGGAGGCACAAAATCCAAAGACCTCGCCAAGCGAGGGCACGAAATTCAAAGTCCTCCCCAAGCGGGAGCATAAGAACCAAAGTCCTCCCCGAGCGGGGGCACAAACATATAAAAAACTTCTCCAAAGTAGAAGCGTTGGACTAGCCAATAAAGTCGGGATTCCCATTGTATTGACAAGCTCAGAGGCTTCACGCCTATTGGTAAGTTTAAATAGCTCTCGCTAATAAAGTTGAAGCTTCTAGCACACCAACCACAATCAAGTAAACCTGGCAAGCTGGTCACATCTAGTTTTTGCAACTCGTGAAGAACCATGGTGTGGGGGCAATGCAACCACATAAGGATTGGATAATGCTCGGAAAACATACCACGGCTCCGCCAAGACATTGCAATAAGCCAAAAACAAAGTAGCATTCGACAAGGAAGCTAATACACTTGGAAATAAGTGAGCTAGAGTACAACAAACATGAGATTTCATCTTGGAAAAGATGGGCAAAAAATAACCTCGCCTTCAAAAAATGGGGCATTTGAAAATTTTGATAAAATCGGTACGCTTAATATGTTAATGAGATTCACTACACCAGTGAAAATCAACCTTGGAAACCCGATCATAATCTCTCAAAACTCAAGTTTACTCGTTTTCAAAGCTCCAACCATAAATAACTTAAAGAACCCGAGGATATTCGGCTTCAAACTTGAGAATAAGCGATGCTTAAAAGGTGACGGTGCGAATATGGCATAGTTCGACTCCAACAAAGCAGTAATTCTTCTCAAGGAATTGAAGCTAATATCCATCAACGGTATCAACATAAGTTATAAAAAGAAGGTTGAACTATTGTCATGCACTGGGGAAAGCCGCTCTGAGGTTAAGAGTCAAAGCTTTATACAGCCAGGGATGACCCACGGTGTCAAACACTGTTGAAAGAGACAATAGTACCATGAGGCTACTTCAGCAAAGTCGCAAGGCAGATGATCAGCAAATTCCTCTTTCCCCAATAATTTTGCGTCTCAGGAATGTCAAACTGAATGTGTGCTTGATTAAAAAACATATTGAGTTAACATGAAATGACATCTCTCTAGTGGCTTGTCGGGAAGACAGGGAAGAGCCAAGGATTGATTCATTTGCAATCGATTCATTTGCAATTTTGAAGCTCTGCAGTCATTTTAGCCTCAGAAATTCAAATTGAAACTCCAGTTTAAGCTGAAGTGATCTCCTTTCTAGAACGACAGCTAGTCTTCTGTCTGGTATTCACTCTATACATGGTACTTCATTTATCAACAAAGTACAGGTGCACGTTTCATGAAACATGAATCATCGTACAAAATTACACAAGTCATTAAAAGAGCGAAGATTGAAAGTTGTAGTTGGTATATGTATATCAATTAGCAAAGCTCAAGCATCGTTGCAAATTCGGATTAGAATATCGTATCTATGCAGACAATGTTTGACAAGTTATAATAGTCTAACGAACTAATTCTGTATAGGCACGTCATTCAGTCTCAGTAATAAAATTTGTTGTAAGTCATTCTTTAATGATTAACTAATCCGTTGTCGATGTGAATGGTCGACGACAAAGTATAAAGTCCAAAAATGTGTGCTTGTTTTAATTACAGAGCAAGTAGCATGAAGCATATAAGTTCAACTATCAAAGTCATAAGCTTAGGTCACCCGGAGCCAATGGGACGAGTAAGTGCGCTTAACAGCTCAGGTCGTTCAAACGATCCAAGGACTCAGGTCGACCAATGAACCAAAGTCCTAGGTCACTAGAACGACCCGAAAATTCAATGCGTCCACTGAACCAAGGCTTCAAGTTGTACGCGAGCATGAAGATGCGAATCATTCATCAAATTAAATGCATGGATGGTTCATCAATAAACGGTCATCGCACATGTCCGATCCGACCAAAGTATGGCCAAGTGTGGAGTGCAAGTCAAACAGGCTTGTGTGCTCGAGTCCAATATGCAAAAAAAAATGTAGGCTGAAAATGTCAATCAACCAAAAAGCTTGTGTGCTGAGCTCAATTTAACATATGGCAACTCACTCCCAAAGTGTTGACAAAAAAAAATTTATACACTTCAACGCACAAGTGACAATCAACGTCAGATTCTTGAAAAATTCAAATCAGAACACACAAAGTTGAAGTATAAATTTCGAGTGTTCAATAACACTAAGCGACACGTTATCGAACGAGCACAAAGCGCTAAAGCACAGAACGACATGCAAATTCATATGTTATCTCGGGATTTAAAAGCAGCAAGACAATGTAATCAATCCGTGAACAATAAATTTGCCATTCCAAAATCCAAGTACAACAATTCACCAAACTCATGTCACAAGCTCAAGCTTCAATTTCGAGACCTTCTGGGCTCAAATCTGGGTAAAAACATACAATACTTGCACAGAAAACTTGCTGGGATGCATGGCCAACCTGGATTCAACCCAAAGCTCAAATGCAAGATTGTCATTTAAGCATGGAATTTCTAATTTTGGATCTGTCGAGTATAATCCAAGCTGGGTTGCAAGTTCGAGTACATACAAGGGTTAAATCAGATTTGTCCTCAAATACCGATCGATGAATCAACGCTTCCACCATTAAAGCATTTAAATGCAAATTGCAGCTCAATCAGACTCAAACTTTGAAGTTACGAGTTGACTTAGAGGTTCAGAAACGCAAGTTTGATCAGCAGACAGTTAGACTCAACCATAAAAAGATTCAATTCATCGGCTTCAAATCAATATGTAAAAATTTGGAAATATGAATCGAAGTGCTCAATCATCAACATATCGTAAATATTTGATCCTACAGCGGCATTGGCATGATTCCAACGTCAATCACCTAGAAGCCTAGAAGATCGCCAGAGTTTGATCCGAATTCTTTGATCTACCAGAGCAAAGCTTGACCCGAAGCATGATTTGTTCAAACCAAGTTACTGGGTACGAATCAAGAGGGGGCGTTGCAGATCTAAAAGTGGAAACACACAACAAGTTAAAAGTAAATGATCGGATTCAGATCGAAGTTAAATGCATTTGGTGACATGCGTTGATGGCAGCATCGTGAATTCAATCAGCAATGAAAATTGGGGATACAATCGGGTTTAAGTTCAAAATGAGGCTTTCAGATGAACGCCGTCAAATCGAGTTGACCAGCGGTTGCTTGACTCAAGTGGAGACAAAGAAAGAAATTTGGGTTGGCTAGAGTCTTTCAGAAGACCTCCTCCGCCATGAAAGTGCCTATCGACCAAAGGGAATAAAGTAAAGAAAATGACTAAATCCATAAAGCAAGAATTTATCATAGCCTACGAGTTGGCTTTGGGCCTTAAAAAACATCAAAGCAGCCTACTCGCGTGAATCTCATGAATGTTAAGATGGCCCGATCCATTCGATCCATCGGGAAAAATACATAAGTAAAGGAAGTCTGATCCATATACAACATTTGTTAGCAATCTACCCATATGTGTTTGACATAAGTTGTGCTGATGGCGTTTATTTCGAAGCCCGTATTTTCTTTTCGAAAAACACGAACTCCAAGGGGCAAATGTCAGCCCCGTTGTGAAAACGCGGTTCAGAAGACAATACATTGATTGGATAATAAAGCAATGGATCGGTACCATGTTAACATGATGGATCAGGCATATTTAGTTATGTATGGGTCGACTAATAAGCATGACGTGGATGCTCCTATTTCATTATGGGTATAAGTGATGGTTCAAGATGATATTGAAGTAGTGAATATTACATAATGTATGGAAACTTATATGATGTAGCATACGAAGCTGGTTTACTATAGAAAATATGGGTCGTGCATTACTGCAACAACGTCTGTATGAAGCCCATGTTGAGATAACTAGGTCGTTATTATTCAAACCAGGTCGCAGGTCGTTTCATCATAATGCATAGGTCGTTTCGTTTATATATGCATTGGGTCGTTCAACCAAGAAGTGGATCATTCATTTTTCAATATGCAAGGACCGCATGCGTTGTTTATGGGTTGCTTGAAATACATATTATGGAGCACACATACTACTTACACGTGGAAGGAACAACATGTACTCATGTATAAAAGAAGCATGCCAGCAAGTCGAGATGTTAATACTAGGACAGGTCGTTCCATGCTTTGGGGCGGTTATGACATATATTACATGAAGCATACAAATATTGAAACTACGTGGAAAACATATAACAGGGTTCGACTAGTATACAAAAGTAAGGACAGTTCCTATCTAAATATGAAGAGCCACGTGGCCATGTAAACGATGAAGCATACCTTTATAGTTGTCATTCATAAAATACGAATGGATTAATCTAATTAAATGGACATGTGGCAGTGCTGTAAAGAAACATGGATTTTTTTGCTATGTATATTAGGTCGTGATGAAGAACTGGAGGATCACATGAGACATGCAGGTCGTGTGTTAATCAAAAGCAGGATGGCAGCTAACGCCAACTATGATACATTAATAATATGCACATAGGTATGTGGCATAATGTAATGAGAAGAAGAGATGGTATGAAAGGCAGAAGGTAGGGCATTTTATAAAAAAATTCAATGGATGAAAATAGCTGAAACATCACACGAATATTGCATTTTGGTGAATGATTGTGCACATATACAGAACTTGTATGTATTTTTAGGATTGTTTGCATGCATAATGGATACATGGCACATACATACTTGCGTTAAGGAGGTCAACTGAATTAGCTGACTGCCTTATTTTCGCATTAATTTAGGAATATATACATGACACCTTGCATATGTTCATACCAAGCAATAGAAATTTTAAGGACAAGGGATGCCTATGGATGATGGTTGAGTAGATATGTGTAGGTTTTAAATAATAACGTTCTGCTTAACTTAGAGATTTCGAGGACGAAATCCTTTAAGGAGAGGAGAATGTAATACCTCATAATTTAATACATACTAATTATATAATGAAGATGATAAAATGAATATTACTTAATGTAATATTCATAATTTGGTAAAACAGACTTTACCGTTGCGTCCGCTATGAAATTTTGGCTCAGATAGACCCTTAATTTTCGTAAATTGGAATGAATATAAAGAAGGTATGGACTTAAAAATTTCGCACTAAAATATATATAGAATATATATTTAATTAAAATATACATCGCATAAATATAATGGTCAGTGGCCGACCCACCCATGACTGGGTCGACCCATGTCTAACGCAGGTCGAACCTAGGGTCAACACAAGGGTCCTGGGTTCCTACAAATGAATTATGACTATTTTCTTTACCATATACGTGCGCTGACTCAACATTGGTTGTACGGTTGGATTTATAAACCTAAAATTTAATGGTTAAGAATTATCTCACCTAATCTATAAAAAGGCTGGCTGCTTCATTGTTTTCTACACACAAATATTCTTTATTTCTTCTTCCTCCTAGCTATATTCTAAATGAAAATATGAAGATGCTGAGGTGCTGCCTAAACATAGATTAAAGAGGACAATTCTTATTTTCTATAACAACAAATCTGAAGAGGACTTTCTTCAACAGCAAAGAGATATTTTTCTGAATTTCAATTCAACCACTGTGAATTCTTGTTATTTTTAGATTTGATAATTAAACTATATTCTAACGGTAAATAAGTCTGAATCTGAGATTATACAATGTTTATATATTATTGTTTTACTATAATATATATATTCAGTTTTCAATTGTTATATATTACATGTATATACCTATTATCCCCATTTTTGTCTTAGCTTTATTTACCTTCTTATGCCTATTTTATCCAGTTTATATATTTCTGAATTGGATTAATATTTTTCTCATTATCCTTTTTATTTTGCGCTATACTTGGGCTATCTAGTGCCTAGGCTATTCACGTTGGAATTGCGTAAATTAGGTTAAATTGTGTAACAACCTGGAAAATCAGAACCAATTTAAAATTTATAATTTGGCTATTTTAATGAATTTTGAATATTTAAAATAATTTATTTTAAATAATAACGATAAAAATTTATTTGGATAAAAAATATAGCGAATATATTTATTTTAACTATAAAACAAGGCCAAAAATGGCACGGTAGTTTGAAAATTTGAATTCGAACTTTGACTGACTATACATGATGCAAAATAAACCGGATTTTAGTGAAACTAAAAATATTTAAATCTGTTTAAAAATATCTTTCTAACGAATCCGAAAAATCGAAATTTCATAGCGGGGATTAAAAGTTATTGCCAGTTGAATATTCAGAATGATCGCTATGGAATAAATATAGCCCGTAAAAATAGGCATTTTGCAGAAGACCTCCGTTTTCGACGAAACCACTTTTTTGGATCTGAAATGTCAAATTATTGCTAAGTTTAGAATTCCATAATTTTTGGAGTTAATATGTGAGCGTGGCAAAAGAAAACGTGTTTGGTTAATATCAGTCAATTTGGATCGACCAGAAAATAGCCATTTTTCAAACGGTCTCCAAATTCGACGAAATTAGTTTTGTTGGGACAGTATCGTCCAGACATAGCTAAATTTGTTTTTCTGGAACTTTTGGAATTAGTATGCGGTTCCGGCAAATTAAAATGTATGTTCAAATCTAAAATTGAATGTTTTATATTTTAATTTGAAGAATAACGGACTAAAACAGTCAAATGGTCTTACGAAACATATTCCATTTTGTCCGAAATGAGGGTATTTAACTGGGGGCGACAGTCGTTGGGTTTGAATTGGAGTTCGTTTGGAGCGAGGGGTATTTTCGGATTTAAAAGAAATTAAAAATAATTATAAATGGGCCAATCAGATTCTTTCTCCCCAAAACCCTCGTTGCTAAAAAAAACCACGCCGCCTCACTGCTGAACGACAGAAAAACCTCCCTGCTTCTCTCCTCCATAGTTTAAAATCCGCGCAGCGGAATTGGTTAATCCTTCAGGCAATTTTGAAGAGAATTCAATGCTCTTCAAATCCATGCCGGTCTCACCTTTCATTGCTTAGTCTTCTGCGAGAATCACTTCCGTGAACTTCCATCGTTCAAGCCGCCGTACCATCACCGTGCTGTGTTCGAGTTGGCCGCGCTTCCAAGGGGTGGTGCGCCTCTCTTAGCCCGTCAACGTGGCACAGGCCGATCGCGTTCAAGTGCTTCAGATTTGGCGCAAATTTGAGACCTAGATTTGAACAGAAACTAAAAGGTATCGGCTTTGAAATTTTAAAAGGGTTATAACAGATAAAAGCATTACGAAGTTCAATTTTAGAAAAAAAATCATTTCTTTTTCTTATGTTGTCGAAATCCAGTGAAACAGGAGACATCGGGACCGTGGCATCGTCTTGTACATTCTAGAAGAGACCGGAGAATTTTTGGAGCTTCCTACAATTTTTGAAGGAATGGAACCCAAAGTGAGATTTCTAAATTCAAATTTGAATGGAATAGCAATGTATAAATTATACGATCGATGTATAAGTTATATAAGCGTTGTACACCTCATGTATAAGCGTTGTATAAATTATATGTGTGATGTATAAGTTATATATACGTTGTAAAAATCAAGTGTGCGTTGAATTAGAGTTGAAATGAAATTGAAATATATTTATATACGTATATATATATATACACACACACTCCCCTCTTCCACAGACCATGGACGATATATATTGGTTGTGATTGTTTGGATTTTGGTTGACGTGAAATTTGGTTTATAAATGCGAATGGTTGATAATGGTTGTTTGTGGTTGAAACAAAATTGGAATTGTTTGTGGAAAAATTTAATGTGATATGAAAACGATTGAAATGATTAGATCATTAGGATAAGCCCCTAAGGGAACGCCGCGAGGCCTAAGGTAGTGCGAGGAGCCGTACTCGGGACGATGCCGATTTTAAACCCCCTGTCGTTATGCTGTCGAAATTTTCTGAAATATTCATGTGTTTGATTTATATTCATGCATTGAAATATATTCAGGTGTTGGAAAAATATTCATATGACGAATGAATTGTTTAAACGATAAAAACAACATTTTTATCATGTATATAAAGTATATAAAATATTCATGTTTGAGATAAATTGTTTTAAAAATCACATTTTTATTATATATATGAATCGCTAAAAATATTCATGTTTGAAATAAATTGTTTTAACAATAAAAATCACATTTTTGTTATATATATGAAGTGTTAAAAATAATCATGTATTGAAATAAATATTTGTTGGCTAAAAATATTGTTTTTACCACGTGTATGAAATGAAAACTGCTTGGAAATCGAAGAACGAATTATATTTATATATATATAATTAAATTAAAACGAATAACGACGCTACAGTTCGTGTTTTGGAATCGTGATTTCAAACGATTATACCGAGAAATCCGACCGTCGGATTTCGCCGAAACCGAAACCATTGGGTTCGCTTTGAAAATATCTTTCCAACAATATAAAATTTGTAAAGATCCAACAGTTAGATTGTGTGAAATGTTTAATTCAAATCTGAATAAAAACAGCGCCAAAATGGATTTTATATATATATATATATATATTTAAAATAAAACGAATAACGACGCTGCAGTTCGTATTTTGAAATTGTAACTTTAAACGATTGTACCGGGAGATCCGACCATCGGATTTTCCCAAGACTGGAACCGTTGGGTCCGCTTTGAAAAGATCTTTCCAACGATATAAAATTGGTAAAGATCCAATGGTTAGATTTTCAGATATGTGTAAATCGAATCTGGAGAAAAACAGCGCCATGGCCGCGTTATGGCCTGAAGCATCGTTTTAAATAAATGGGCTATTTTTAAATAAATAAAATAACGATAAATCGTTATAAAATATTATAAACGAAATGGAATGGAAATAAACCGAATTTACTCGGTTTATTGGATATTTGACGATTGAATGTGTTTGACATGAAAATTATATTAATGAACTGAATCATGGATGTCAAATAATTTAACCATGAAAATGAATTGATTTAAATTCTAAATATAGGTGAATTATTTAAAAGGGCCGAGTTAAATCTTATTTCAAATAATTGGTCGATGATTAGAAGTCGAAAATATGAAGACGGTGCAAGACCGATGATCTTCACATCGAATGGATGGCTACTGATGCCTTTGATGGGAGTTGCTGCCCTGAATGGGTTACAGTGGTGGTTGTCCGGACGTACTTGTTGATCGTCGGATGTGCTAGGGCCTCTCTCATGTATTGGACATATGGGACGAGGAATAGGGTGCCTCCGGTTTCGTTTAGACCCATAACGGACTTGTAAATGGATGTGCGTCTGACGTTGTAGTTGACAACGTGGCATACAAAGATGCTATGATCAAGGCTTTTATTGAAAAGCAGAGTCTTGTGGTTGATGATCAAATCACAGCTTTAATATAGCTAGCTTTGTGTATGGCGTTAATTCGCGAGCCTCACACCCCAAGTATGAACCAGAAACGGGAGAGGACTTCAAGGAGGACATGCGTTTCCTTCTAGCTAGGAGTGGTGTCTGGGTTTTACACGTCCGGATGTTCTACTTATGTAGATGGTGGGCAGCGAGGCGCCTCGGTTATATCGGTCACTACGGGGCCGATGGTTTGGTCGGGATATGACCAGTTTACACCCCATAGGGTGGGGAAACGCAGTGTTCAGGCATTTTAATCCACTCTGTGTGGACCAGCCCCGATGATCCAAGGGACCACCATTGTCTCGGTCTTGAGACATAGGCAAGATTGTCTCGAAGCGGTAGGGATGATCTCTTGCCTTGGTTCATGACGGAAGTCCAATTTCCGATATGACATTGTGCGGTTTTGATTGTAAACCTATACATGGCGACATAGTGGTATGGGGCACTTATGTCGTCTATGATTGATACTTATGATTGAAACTGTTTTTGAAACATATAAACACTAGTAATAATATTAAATGTATTTGTTTTATATGTATTAAGCATATTTTGGCCATTATAAGGTAAAATTCTATCCTCCGGCTTGCGTTGCATTGTGTGATGGGACCCGAGTCTTATAATGGCTTCCTTTTGTAAAAAGCATTGCGATGTTTAAAGGATTTACTTGTTTTAAGCACTGGCAATCCAATGGAGTAAACCTGTTCCGCGTTTGCGGCGTGGTCCTGTGATTGGCCTTATTGTAAAATAAGTTAAGTAGATTTGTCATACCAGTCCCATGACTGACTCGTAGTTCGTTTCACTTGCAAACTCGGGTGCCTTATTTTCTGCACGGGCAGCCTTGTGTTCAGGTTTTAGTAGGCTCTCTCTGGATATCTATGGGGCTGAAGATGGATTCTATCACTTCTATTATGTTGTTCAGTTCTTGTTATGTATATTATGTTTGATTCCGCTGTAGACATTGTATATAAAGCTGAAATAGTATTTTGTATTAAGTATGATCCTATTATACTGTGTAACTCTGATGATTATTATTTGATGTACATTATTTGATGTAATTATATATTTCTATTCTACTGTCATTTGTTTTATGTGTTATATTCCAAAGATTACCCTTGCCTCCGCGGGACGGGGGTTTGGGGTCATCACAGGTGGTATCAGAGCTTTGGTTTATCTTAGTTCCGGAATATAACATATTAACGAACTCGTCGGAAATAGAATTAGAAGTGTTCTAAGACGAATAACTCATTTCAGATAGGATCAGCAATATCCTAGAATGAGTGTAGCAGAATGCAATACACCCAATTGAGACATGTACATTCGAATATATGTCCCTATGCTGTACAATATCTATCCGGTTGGCCTGACACTTTGTCTGCTATTTGCAGACATAGAAAAATGAGTGGCAGAAGCAGAAGAAGTAATTCTATGGTTCGACAATCTAATGAGCCAGTTGTGGTCCCACAGCCAGGATCAGATATAGAAGCTCTATTAAAGAGGTATCGAAATCTGGGTGGAGTACCGTTCTTGGGCAATGAATCCATTATTCAAACTCAAGCTTGGATGCATTCTACTGAGAGAATTTTTGAAGGTTTCAAGCTGAGAGTTGATCAGAGAAGATCACTGACATCTTGGGCACTCAAAGACGAAGCTTTAATCTGGTGGGAAACTGTTATTAAGGATAATCCAGAAGGTAATATTACCTGGGATAGATTTAAAGAAATTTTCAATGAAAGATTTATTCCTCCAGAAGCAACTAGTCGGCTATATAATGAATTCTACTATCTGATACAAGGAGATATGACCATTCAGGAATATCAGGATAAATTCAGCAGACTTTCTCGTTTTGCACCCGAGCTAATTGAAAATTCTAAGAGGAAGGATCTGAGGTTTATTAACGGGCTTCAAAGTAAGTACCAAAATTGGGTAACTGCACATGTGAAACTTCCTTTTTCTGAAAGGATATACATGGCTTACCACTATGAAGATCTTGATAAGCAAGGTCTTTTGGACGATGAAGAGGAAGTCAGTTCTAGCAACAAAAGGAAGTTTGAAACTGATAGCACAGAGACAAGTACACAGCCTGAGGCAAGTACGAAGTCTGAGCTCAGTAAGAGGCCTAAATTCAATCGGAAAATGGTTAAATCTGAGAAGGAACTTGTAACGACTGCCATATGCAATAACTGCAAGAAGAAAGGGCATTTTCAGGGGAGTTGCAAATCCTCGAAGAAATAAATAAATGTTGGATCAAAATTCAATAAGAAGGGTCGAGAGAATAGGAAATGCAATCAGTGCCACCAAGCTGGTCACATTGCGAAAAATTGCCAACTATCAAAGAAGTCTGAAATAGCACAAGTGAATGAAGTAACAGAAGTTCCGGTACCCTCAGTCAGTCGAGCGAGGCAAGATGTTTCGGAAGGCACGCTTACTGTCAATGATATTCCAGTTAAAGTACTATTTAATACAGGCACGTCACGAAGCTTTATTGCAAGTAATGCGGTTAAGAAATTGGATTTGAAGTGGAAAAAGCTCAAAGAACCCATCACTGTCCATAATCCGGTTGGGGGTTCCCTCAATCTTAGTTGGATTTGTGGGGTGCCCGTCTCTTTTTCCCATTACTGGTTCCCTACCATCGCAATCGTCATGAATTTTACCGAATTTGTTCTTATTTTAGGACTGGATTGGTTAACCAAATATGAAGCTGAGGTTAAATGTGCCAAGAGAGTTGTTTAGGCAAAAACAAAATTCGGGGAGTGTATAACCATTACATGTGAAGGTCCGAATTCAGATAGAAAAGACTTTTGGTCAGCTCTAGATGTCTCTCCTGCTCCATTAGAACCTATTCCTGTCATCACAGAGAATATTCCGGTCGCTATAGAAAATATTTCTATCGTCAAGGATTATGCGAATGTGTTTGAAGAAGATGTTAGCTTACCTCAGCGTAGAGAAATTGATTTCAAAATCGCTTTAATTCCGAATGCAAGGCTAGTAGTGCACGCTATTTGAAGAATGACCTTGAAGGAAAAAGAAGAATTAGACAATCAAACTCGACAGCTTGTATGGAAGGGTCTGATCAGGCCTAGTTTCTCTGATTGGGGAGCAGCAGTGGTATTTGTCCCTAAGTCAGACGGTACTCTCAGACTATATGTGGATTATCGTGACTTGAATAAGTAGACATTAAAAATAAATGTCCATTGCCGCGAATTGATGATTTGTTGGATCGATTGAATGACGCGCAAGTATTTTCACGAACGGACCTAGCTACAGGTTTCCATCAACTTCGTATTGCCGAGGAATGTGTTCCTATGACAGCATTCAGAGGTCTAGATTTATTCTACGAGTGGTTAGTAATGTCGTTTGACTTATGTAACGCTCCAGCGTAGTTTGTCGATCTAATGAACAGAGTATTCAGAGAAGTATTGAATAAATTTGTACTAGTCTTCATTGATGATATTCTAATCTTCTCTACATCAGAGAGCGAGCACGCTAAACATTTGGAACAAGTTTTGGAGATTCTCATAAAGAATGTTTTAAAGGCCAAATTTTCCAAATATATATTCTGGCACGAAGAGGTAAAATTCCTTGGTTACGTCGTATCAAAGGAAGGAATTTTTGTAGACCCAAGTAAAATCACTGTTATTCAGGATTGGAAACAGCCTCGTACTCCCACAGAAGTCCGAAGTTTTCTTGGATTGGCTAGTTATTATCGGAAGTTTGTTAAAAAAAATTCAAAGCTATCTGGTCCAACGACACAGCTTACTAAGAAAAATTCAAGGTTTAAATGGACTCCAGAATGTGAGACAGCTTTCCAAGAGCTAAAGTTAAGATTGAAAATGCTCCAGTATTTACGATTATCGATGGCAATCAGGATTTGATGGTCTGGGCGGATGCTTCCGTTGGAGGTCTTGGTGCGGTTCGATTATGCTAGCCGTCAGCTGAAGTCGCATGAGAAGAATTATGCAACTTACGATCTTGAATTGTTAGCCATTGTGTTTGCTATGAAAATATGGAGGCACTATCTATTGGGTGAGAAATTTGAATTATATGCAGATCATCAGTCCTTTAAGTATTTGTTCACCCAGAAAGACTTGAATCTGAGGCAGCATCGTTGGCTAGAATTTCTCGCGGCATATGATCTTGATATTTTGTATACTCCAAAGAAAGCCAATGTTGTGGCTGATGCACTCAGTAGAAAGGATGTGATCATCGCCAATTTTATCATTACACCTTCGTTGATTGATAAAATGTCCATTCTTCAGAAAGACGATAATTTTGTTAAAGAGATGATCAAAAGAATTCAAAAGGGCGAAATCTCTAGTTTCCAAGTGGATAGCATGAGAGTTCTGAGATTGAAAGGAAGGATTTTTGTTCTCGACATCACTGAGGTCAAAAGAGAAGTATTGGATGAGTGTCACAAGTCCAAGCTGAGTATCCATCCAGGGGTTAGAAAAATGTATAATGACCTTAAGTGAACATTCTGGTGGAAGGCGATGAAAAGAGACAACTCTATATACATTAGCAGGTGTTCTACTTGTCAACATGTTAAAAGCGATCAACAGAAACTTTTCGGATTGTTGCAACCGTTGGAAATTCCAAATTGAAAGTGGAAACAAATTTCTATGGATTTCATAGATGGCTTGCCCAGAACCAAGAGAGGGAATGAAAATATATGGTTGATCGTAGATCGTTTCACGAAGACTGCCCATTTTATACCTATCATATCAAATGGAACCGCTCAGAGTTTGGCACAGATTTATTTCAAGGAAATTGTTAAACTGCATGGAGTTCCCATGAGTATATTTAGTGATCGTGACCCGATTTTTGCTAGTAAATTCTGGGAAGCATTCCAAGTAGAATTGGGAACAAAATTGAATCTGAGCACCGCATATCATCCTCAAACAGATGGCCAAACTGAGAGGGTGAATCGTATTCTAGAAGATTTATTGCGGGCTTGCATTATTGATTTGGGCGGATCGTGGGAAGACCACTTGCATTTGGCTGAGTTCTCATACAACAACTACCAAGCAAGTCTGAAAATGTCACAATTTGAAGCACTGTATGGTAGACCATGTAGATCTCCCGCATGTTGGGTAGAACCTGGTAATAGACTTGTATTGGGACTCGATATGATTCGCGAAGCTTCGGATAAAGTCGATTTCATTCAGAAATGGTTGCAAACGGCTCAAAGCTGACATAAGAGCTATGCAGATTCGAGAAGAAGAGATTTGGCTTTTTCTGTTGGTGACGATGTGTATATAGGAGTTTCTCCGATGAGAGGAGTAGTTAGATTCGGTAAAACAGGGAAGTTGGCGCCTAGGTTTATTGGCCCATTTCCGGCGCTCGAACGGATTGGAACTCTTGCTTATAAGATTCAATTGCCTGATTGGTTACCTGGAGTACATGATGTGTTTCACGTGTCTCAACTTCGAAAGCATGTGCATGATCCGGACTTGGTCGTGGAGGAAGCCGTGCAACAAGATTTGGAAATTACTCCAGAATTAGCTGTGAGAAGAGAGCCGATAAAGATTATTGGCAAAGAAACTAAAGAGCTGAGGAGTAAGAAGGTTCACTTTGTCAAAGTGCAATGGAGTGGAGATCCGTGAGACCGTACTTGGGAAACTGAGGAGAGCATTAAGCAAGATTATCCCAATTGCAGAGTGGATATCCCTGATTAACTCTGGTGCAAGGTACATTTACAGTATTTTGCATTTCCGTTTTGTTTTCTACTTTGTTGCTGTTTCCTTTTCACGGATGTAAAACTTTTAATTATATAGTCTGATCTTAGCAAATATGATTTTAAAAGAGTATAGGAATTAATTAGTATATATTTGAAAAGTTAATCAACAAATTGAATGATGTTTGTATTGTGTGATTATGAATTTGACTAATCAAAATATTGGAATGGTAATTAATCTAATCAATAAGAGAGTGAAGGGTAAATTTATGCAAATTGAATCAAATATTGAACTGATTTGAAATTTGATTGAAATACATGCATGTACATTATATATATGTTTGAACAGGTAAATGGATTTGCTGTTGAATAAAGAATTTATTTGTGTGCCCAACAAATAGGTAAACCTTAATGAGTTGGATGCGCAATTTTATTTATTATATCAACTCCTGTAAATGCCATTGGATGCGAAGTGCTGGTTATTCTATGTGAGATTATAAACGTCGCCAAAGGAAAGTAACAATTAATTTTGGAGTACACTACATGGCATACTACGTGAAGATAGCATACTCTATCATATACCACATAAGCATTTGGAGCTTGTGTTACGAGGTTGAAGATTTACCAAACAAGTGAGAGGCTTGTATGGCGATGACTATATTACAGGTTGAACCGAAGACGGATATGGACTATATAAAATGTAACGATAAATTTCCAGATTAATAATAACCCCACACGGGTTTGGAGATGATAATAATCACGTCTCTCTAGTCATTAAGGCACAAAAACTATTTATAGGGTGACGAGAATTTATTCTCTGGAGTTATGATCTATACACACTCCCCTGTGGACACCGGAATATATCGCTATAAATATGTGTATGCTTTTTAGGATTTATTGGGTGCCTAATACAACCCAATAAATTTCCAAACCCTTCCCCGTACAAAGGAGGTTATGGCGAAAATTTTCGAAAATTTAGGGTGTTAGCCAAATTTTTGAAAAATTTGAAAAGTTTTTAGAAACTGAAAAGTTGAAGAACTTAAGCCATAATTAAAATAATGAAAGTTGAGTTGGTTAGTTAAACAACTTTCCACTCTGCTCATTTTCGAGGACGAAAAGATTTTAAGTGGGGGGGACGAAAAGATTTTAAGTGGGGGAAATTGCAACAACCCGGAAAATCAGAACCAATTTAAAATTTTTAATTTGGCTATTTTAATGAATTTTGAATATTTAAAATAATTTATTTTAAATAATAACGACTAAAAATTTATTTGGATCGAAGTTATAGCGAATGTATTTATTTTAATTATAAAACAAGGCCTGAAATGGCGCGGTAGTTTGAAAATTTGAATTCGAACTTTGACTGACTGTATAAGATGCAAAATAAACCGGATATTAGTGAAACTAAATATATTTAAATCTGTTTAAAAATATATTTCTAACGAATCTGAAAAATCGAAATACCGTAGCGGGGATCAAAAGTTATGGCCAGTTGAATATTCAGAATGGTCACTATGGAATAAATATAGCCCGTAAAAATAGACATTTTGCCAAAGACCTCCGTTTTCGAAGAAACCACTTTTGTTGGATCCAGAATGTCAAATTATTGCTAAGTTTAGAATTCCATAATTTTTGGAGTTAATATGTGAGCGTGGCAAAAGAAAACGTTTTTGGTTAATTTCAGTCAATTTGAATCGACCAGAAAATGGTCATTTTTCAAACGGTCTCCAAATTCGACAAAATTAGTTTTATTGGGACCGTATCATCCAGACATAGCTAAATTTATTTTTCTGTAATTTTTGGAATCAGTATGTGGCACCGGCAAATTAAAATGTACGTTCAAATCTAAAATTGAATGTTTTATATTTTAATTTGGAGAATAACCGATTGAAATAGTCAAATGTGCTAACGAAACGTATTCCATTGTGTCCGGAATGAGGGTATTTAGCTAGGGATGATAGTCGTCGTTGGGTTTGAATTGGAGTTCGTATGGAGCGAGGGGTATTTTTGGATTTAAAAGAAATTAAAAATAATTATAAATGGGCTAATCAGATTCTTTCTCCCCAAAACCATCGTTGCTAAAAAAAACCCGCGCCGCCTCACTGCTGAACGACGGAAAAACCTCCCTGCTTCTCTCCTCCATAGTCTAAAATCCGCGCAACGGAATTGGTTGATCCTTCAGACAATTTGAAGAGAATTCAATGCTCTTCAAATCCATGTCGGTCTCACCTTTCATCATTTAGTTTTCTGCGAGAATCACCTCCGTGAAATTCCGTCGTTCATGCTGCCATACCACCACCTGCTGCGTTCAAGTTGGCCGCGCTTCCAAGGTGTGGTGCGCCTCTCCTAGCCCGTCAACGTGGCACATGCCGATCACGTTCAAGTGCTTCAAATTTGTTGCAAATTCGAGACCTATATTTGAACAAAAACTGAAAGGTATCGGCTTTGAAATTTTAAAAGGGTTATAACACATAAAAGCGCTACGAAGTTTGATTTTAGAAAAAAAAATCATATCTTTTTCATATGTTATCGAAATCCAGTGAAACAGGAGACATCGAGACCGTGGCGTCTTCTTCTACATTCTAGAGGAGACTGGAGAATTTTTGGAGCTTCCTACAATTTTGAAGGAGTGGAACCCAAAGTGAGATTTCTAAATTCAAATTTGAATGGAATAGGTATGTATAAATTATACGATCGATGTCTAAGTTATATAAGCGTTGTACACCTCATGTATAAGCGTTGTATAAATTACATGTGCGATGTATAAGTTATATATACATTGTAAAAATCATGTGTGCGTTGAATGGAGTTGAAATGAAATTGAAATATATTTATATACGTATATTTATATATATATATATATACATACTCCCCTCGTCCACTGACCATGGACAATATATATTGGTTGTGACTATTTGGATTTTGGTTGACGTGATATTTGGTTGATAAATGCGAATGGTTATTTGTGGTTGAAACAAAATTGGAATTGTTAGTGGAAAAATTCAATGTGATATGAAAATGATTGAAATGATTAAATCATTAGGATAAGCCCCTTATGGAACACCGTAAGGCCTAAGGTAGTGCGAGGAGCCGTACTCGGGACGGTGCCGGTTTTAAACCCCCCTGCCGTTATGCTGCCGAAATTTTCTGAAATATTCATGTGTTTGATTTATATTCATGTGTTGGAAAAATATTCATATGACGAATGAATTGTTTAAATGATAAAAATCACATTTTTATCATGTATATGAAGTATATAAAATATTCGTGTTTGAGATCCACAAATCATAGGCTGGGCGACCACTGGTGTGACTAAAAGGAGCGAGCGAAGTGAGAACGAGAAAGTCGAAGCGGCTATTCATCGAGCTGATAAGTCTTGGGCACAACATATTGTTTTAACAATAAAAATCACATTTTTATTATATATATGAATCATTAAAAATATTCACATTTGAAATAAATTGTTTTAACAATAAAAATCACATTTTTGTTATATATATGAAGTGTTAAAAATAGTCTTGTGTTGAAATAAATATTTATTGGCTAAAAATATTGTTTTTACCACGTATATGAAATGAAAATGGTTTGGAAATCAAAGAATGGATTATATATATATATATATAATTAAAATAAAACGAATAACGATGCTGTAGTTCGTGTTTTGGAATCGGGATTTCAAACGATTATACCGAGAAATCTGATCATCAGATTTCCCCGAAACTGAAACCGTTGGGTTCGCTTTAAAAATATATTTCCAAAGATATCAAATTTGTAAAGATCCAAGATTGTGTGAAATGTTTAATTCAAATCTGAATAAAAACAGCGCTAGAATGGATTATATATATAATTAAAATAAAATGAATAACGACGCTGCAGTTCGTATTTTGAGATGGTAACTTTAAACGATTGTACCCGGAGATCCGACCATTGGATTTTCCCAAAACTGGAACCGTTGGGTCCTCTTTGAAATGATCTTTCCAACGATATAAAATTTGTAAAGATCCAACAGTTAGATTTTCAGATATGTGTAAATCAAATATGAAGAAAAACAGCGCCATGGCCGAGTTATGGCCTGAAGCATCGTTTTAAATAAATGGGCTATTTTTAAATAAATAAAAATAGCGATAAATCGTTATAAAATATTATAAATGATATGGAATGGAAATAAACCGAATTTACTCGGTTTACTGAATATTTGATGATTGAATGTGTTTGACATGAAAATTATATTAATGAACTGAATTATGGATGTCAAATAATTTAACCATGAAAAGAATTGATTTGAATTCCAAATATACGTGAATAATTTGAAAGGGCCGAGTTAAATCTCATTTCAAATAATTGATCGACGATTAGAAGTCGAAGATATGAAGACGGTGCAAGACCGATAATCTTCACATCGAATGGACGATTAATGATGCCTTTGATGGGAGTTGCTTCCCTGAAGGGGTACTTATTGATCGTCGGATGTGCGATGGCCTCTCTCCTGTATTGGACATATGAGACGAGGAATAAGGTGCCTCTGGTTTCGTTCAGAACCAGAACAGACTTGTAAATGGATGTGTGTCTGACGTTGTAGTTGACAACGTGGAATACAGAGATGCTATGATCAAGGCTTTTGTTGAAAAGCAGAGTCTTGTGGTTGATGATCAAAGCACGGCTTTAATATAGCTAGCTTTATGTATGGCGTTAAATCGCGAGCCTCACACCCTGGTATGAACCAGAAACGGGAGAGGACTTCAGGAAGGACATGCGTTTCCTTCTAGCTAGGAGAAGTGTCTGGGTTTTACACGCTCGGACATTTTACTTATGAGAATGATGGATAGCGAGGCGCCTCGGTTATATCGGTCACTACGGGGCCGATGGTTTGGTCGGGATATGACCAGTTTACGCCCCATAGGGCGGGAAACGCAGTGTTCAGGCATTTTAATCCACTTCGTGTGGACCGGCCCTGACGATCCAAGAGCCCACCTGTGTTTGGGTCCTGAGACATGGGCTAGATTGTCTTAAAGCGATAGGAATGATCCCTTGCCTTGGTTCATGACGGAAGTCCAATTTTCAATACGACATTGTGCGGTTTTGATTGTAAACCTATACATGGCGACATAGTGGTATGGGGCACTTATGCCGTCTAAGATTGATACTTATGTTTGAAATTGTTTTTGAAACATATAAACACTAGTAATAATATCAAATGCTTTTGTTTTATACGTATCAAGCATATTTTGACCATTATAAGGTAAAACTCTATCCTCCGGCTTGCGTTGCATTGTGTGATGGGACCCAAGTCTTATAATGGCTTTATTTTTGAAAAAAGCATTGCGATGTTTAAATGATTTACTTGTTTTAAGCACTGACAATCCAATGGAGTAAACCTGTTCAGCGTTAGCGGCGTGGTCCTGTGATTGGCCTTATTGTAAAATAAGTTAAGTAGATTTCTCATACCAGTCCCATGACTGACTCGTAGTTTGTTTCACTTGCAAACTCGGGTGCCTTATTTTCTACACGGGAAGCCTTGTGTTCAGGTTTTAGCAGGCTCTCTCTGGATAGCTATGGAGCTGAAGATGGATTCTATCACTTCTATTATGTTGTTCAGTTCTTGTTATGTATATTATGTTTGATTCCGCTGTAGACATTGTATATAAAGCTGAAACTGTATTTTGTACTAAGTATGATCCTATTATACTGTGTAACTCTGATAATTATTATTTGATGTACATTATCTGGTGTAATTATGTATTTATGTTCTGCTATCATTTGTTTATGTGTTATATTCCAAAGATTATCATTGCCACCGTGGAACGGGGGATTGGGGTCATTACAAATTGGAATAAACTTAAAATGACAGTATAAAGGAGAATTATGCATACTGAAACATGAAGTCCAATGACGGTAAAATTAGGATAATATGCAAAACATGTTAAAATGAATAAGTTAAACTTAATTTAATAATTAAGTAAGAACTTGTAGGGAGTATCAGATGTAATTAAGTAAAATAGGCAACTTAATATATATATATATATATATATATATATATATACATACACACACACACACATACACACATCTGAGCAAGCACTTGTTTTGGGGAAGGGGTTGTACACTGAATAACTTTTATAGGAAATATCATTTACAACCATGTTTATTACTGAACTTAGACCTACTAAGTATTACTTGTTAATTAATAAGTTAAAAGGTCCTATGTTTTGTTGTTGGTATCTGGTTTAGGGACTCTTAAAATCCTAGTTTGATGGCACAAGCCTCGTGGATGGCTAGTGTCAATCTTGTCGTGTGGAACCCATATCAGTCAGTATCCATGTTAATATCTTAGAGAGGGGTCTCACACTAGATAAGAGCTACGGCTGGATTGTAAGAGGTTCAAAGGAGGAATGTGGATACAGACGCGTTCCGACGGAGTCATGAGTGTGCATGGTTCCAATGGGGGAAACTAAGCCGTTGTAACATCACCGAATAGGTCTGTGTCTTATAGTTGACGGTCTAGGGACTGATACCCCCTACTACTGTAGTTGGCATAAGATACTTCCGTAGTAGGGGGCCGATCTCATGGGTAATAGTTAGGTTAACACCTAATCTTTTTAAATCTAGTAGTTGGGGCAAAAATATATTCTTGGGATATGAATGAGAAGCGTATATGATCTTTACCTTACCTTGTTATTTTTTTATCTCATTATAATGTTATCTTGTTTACTCGTACTTGTTTATTTTATTGTAGTTTCATGTTCAACATTATTTACTTATCTTGATACTTTCTATCTTATCCAAATGCTGAAAATCAATGGAACTCGCCAGACTTTATGTCTGACCAATTTTTTTCCTATCTCCCTCTCCCCCTTAGTCAGGTTCTCAGAGTGGTGGATAGTAGCTAAGACCGTGATTCTATTCTTGGACATGGATTTCTTCTGACTTTATGTATTGCTTTGACTTTAGTTCTACGTTGTTATGACTTTTGAGGAGGGATATGATTTTATGGTTTTGTACTCTGATGTTTTGTGTTATGAGGCAGATGGTTGCGACTATTGTTTTTGGTATTTGAAATTGTAACGATGAAATGGTGATTTTATAATAATAGAAGTTTTCCTGTAGCATATTTATATTCTGTCTTGTGAAGTTTAGTTACCATTTACCTCCTCCGCTTCGCGAAACTTAATGTATTCACATATGAGTGATATTAACGGACGTGAGCTGTCAAATATTTTTCTCATAGGGATCTGGTTATCAATTACCCTTAAGTAAACTTATAATTTAGGTTAGGTGGCATTGTTTAGCAGATCCATACACCGTTTGCTGATATTCAAATTTTATTAAATTGTATGGGCATATTGTAGCGAAATAAAACCTCATTTTGTTGGTGAACTAAAGTTGAATTTGGGCATTTATTTAACAAAACAAATCACTCTTCGATTACCATTCTGTTGTGGGTATATTGTATGTCAGTTGTGGTTGATATGTTATGAAGTGATTGATATGTATGACATCTATTAGTCTAATCCATCCTCATTCTATTATAACTTTGTTGTTAACTATATTAGACTTCTATAGTAGTAAAAAACTCTTTATGCTATATTGTTAACCTTGACATATGTTTAGCAAAACAACTCATCGTCTGCTAGTAGTATAACTTGTCAAGTTAGACCTAATTAGATAAGAACCATTGCGGTCTCTAAATCTCTTTTGATTTTGAAATCAGTAACTTATTCTTTTGAAAATTATACGAGTTACTATTATTTCAAAATATAATATTTAAGGACATTTAAGTGATGATTGTATCAAAGATATTCTGAGGTAATTTAATGCTTTTTGTAGTCACTTGTTTATTTAAAAATGTTTTGAATCATTTCTTATTGAAAAGAAAAAGGAAATTATAAATGTCATAATAAATAGTTTTGTTGTTGCTAATTAATTATTAATTAGAAAGATTCAAGTTAATTTAATTTAATTAAGAATAAGCTTTAAGTTTATTATTGGATTTTGAATTAGCTTTAAAGTTAATAAGCTAATTATGTAAATGGAAGGAACTAAGTAAAATGTTTTGGGTTTGTAAAAAAAGATTTGATATCTTATCAAAGATGGGTTCATAGAACGTACTTGGAACGAAGGACATATGAAACTCGGTAAAATCTTTGGTTGGACATGTAAACATGAGTTAATAAAATTCTTTAATTTAGAGTGATGTCGAGTCAAGAAGTGAGAGATAAATAAAATATCCCAACTTGAACGGTATCATTGATGCATTCCAAATCCATAATCTTGAAAGTTGATTTTGATGATTGGTTGACGTTATATTAGTTCCTTAAAATTGTTAATTGGTTGGATGTATGAGAAGTTGGAAATTGTATTTAAGACGTGTTGAAACAACACTCTCTTTATGGAATATATCGACCCTACTACAAACGAGATTGCTTAAGGGTTCATGGTGGAATTCCTCCAGGATACAACAATGACTGCTCTTGTAGAAATCAATGGACCGCAAGACAAACCTGTAAATCAATAAAATAGGGAAATGGTGGAATGGGAAAAGGAATAAGCAAAAGAAGACAATTTTACGAGGGATTCAAATCTCTTTGCATAAAACATGAAAAGTCAAAATGCAACTATTTGAAACAATCAATACGCCAATAGGCACAACGGTTAAGATTCTAAAATCAAAAGAGCAATTGTTCCACGCATGCGCCCACATGCCTTAAACGCCTAATATTTGACATTTAATATGCATTCGTAGTTGTATTTTCTTCCTGCTTCTTTTTATTCATTTTTTTGTTTTATTTTATATATATAGTGAGAAATACCTAAATCTTAGAAGATGTGAGAATTTTAAAATACTACTAGTTTTCCATATGTATGAATGTATCTTTGACCAAAAATTAGACTTCTTGGATGATTTTTATATTTTATAAATTATTATTCAAATATTCTCAAAATTTGAGTACATTTTAAAGTGGCACTAAAAAATAAACATTTTTTCCTAGGGTGAAGGTAAATTGTCACAGATATAGTAAAAAAAGGGGGCTAAGAACGAAAAATGCTCATTGTCACATGCAAGTTACGCAATGAATTTATATTTTAGGTGCACTACGTAGGTATACTGTATTGGAACAAAGATTCAATTTTAATACCACAGGACCAACGGTACTTCATATCACTTTCACAATGTATAGGCTGACGGATAAGTTCTCGCTTATGTATGATTTGTTTACAAAATTGATCAGCTGAATCCAATGTCTTACAATAACTGAAAAGCTATTGCGTCCTGTGGCATTTGTTCTCATTTGGTATGAATCTTTCTTTCTAGGCTACAAAGGAAATGAGATATGTAATTGAACAACGTGCTTCCGTTTATTATGAAAGGAAGAAGAAAATAAAAAGATGCTATGCGTACCGTCATGAAAATAATGAGATATGTAATTGAACAACGTGCTACGGTTTATTATGAAAGGAAGAAGAAAATGGTAGAGAGACTGTGATATGTGTTCACCTAAAATTGTTGAGAATATGTATCGTATTTTACTGAATAAAATGGTTGAGATTGTGATGTGCGTTAGCTTCAAATCTTTTAGCAAACATGATCGTGCATTGCATTTTCATTTTTGACTTCCCATTGAATACGTTCAATGAGTCAAATTTTGAATATTGATACACACAGCAAATGTATTTTCACTACTCATAAATGCATGGTTAATCATAATTTTCAAAGTAAAACTAAAAGAAAGAGGCAAATTAGAACTTGGAGTATCACTGCAAAAGACCAGTATATGTTTCATACTGTTAGATTTGTAACAAGAGGTTTCTGTTTTTTGATTAGCATGCAACTTACGAGCTGGGCTAGCGTCTAACTCTGCCATGCACTTTGAGCCGGCAGTGGCCTTTTTCTATGACTTTCTTCGGAGTCTCGTCAGACAGTCCATGCTCACGATGATGCATAATAAGGGCAATCTTCCTTCTTCTGACAGGGGATATCATTTCAAGTTATGGAGTTGATAAACCAATAAAAACTGAGAATTTTTATTCAAAATTCCTTTTCTTTCTTTCTTTCTTCTTCTTTTCTTCTATACGTGGAGATCATTACAGAGTGATCATGAAATACAGTGTTTTAAGGTGCTGTCTCATTGGGACGGAGAGCATGTATTGTAAGTTCCATAGTCACTGTCTATGCTCTCTCTTGCTTCACCAGTACTTCACTTCCACTTTTCCTCCTTTTTCTCACTATTGTTATTTATACTCTAAAATGAGGACTAAGGATTTCCTACATTATATCTTATTATTTTGATTTATGTATAAAATGTTTTATACCTTTAGATCCATACTATATTATTTCAATTCCTTAATTACGTTCGCAACTGATTGTTGCATATAACACCAAACATGTAAATAAAAACGGTTCAAATAGCAGTCTGTTCAAGGCTGAGACCAGCATCAATATTATTCTTCTTAACCTTCTTCCTTTCCAAGCACTCACCATAAGAATAGGATGCCAACCCCCACAAAGAGAGAGCAAGTGCCACCCCCTTCTCACTCCCAAATTTCTCCCTATAAAACACTACCCCTAACGCCTCTGTCACGGTATATGATTCTCTTTGCGTGGTTGAGAATATGTATAGTCTATAAATGCACGTATATGATTCTCTTTGCGATGTTGAGAATATGTATAGTCTATAAATGAATAAAATGGTAGAGACTTTGATATGTGTTCACCTTCACCTAAAATAGTTGAGAATATGTATAGTATTTCAATGAATAAAATTGTTGAGATTGTGATATACATTAGCTTCAAATCACTTAGAAAACAAGCGAGCATTGCATTTTCATTTTTGAATTCCCATTGAAGACGTTCTATGAGTCAAATTTTGAATATTGATACACACAGCAAATGTATTTTCATTACTCATAAACGCATGGTTTATCATAATACTCCCCGCGAGAGTCTTGCTCCACGCAAATTTTGTTAAATATTACCTTCTATTGAGGAAGGGTCGGACGTGGCAACCCTTCTAATAGGGTCAAAGTTTGACATGGCTAATAGGATCAACGAGTTTAGGAGAAACGTCGTCTACGAAATGTGGGGCAACACCTGATATTGAAACGGTACACTTTGCTGATCGTTGAATTTAAATTCAAACGTGAACAACAATATCCATTCGAACAAAAAGTTACATTTTGACGAATGTATGTTTTGCTTCTATAAGCACCGATCCCACATTAACATAAAAAATTACCTTTCTTGTTTTCGAAATTCACAAATAAGCATTCTTAGATAAGCTTGTGAGTGTTTTTATGATCTGTCCAAGTAATCACAATCTGCATGGATATTCTTCACTGTATCCTAAAAGAAAATTTTCGATTAACACATTGTAATAAGAAAAAAATTATTCCTAAAAAATAACTTTTTATAAGAAGACATATAATAACAAAAATGAAAAAGAAAAAACGTCTTTCTTCAATGGCATACAAGAACATAAATGCAGTGCATAGCAAAGGGGTGGGCTGATTTTAATATTTTAATTTTAATTTTAACTTTTTATTTATAGTGTTTTCAGCATTATTACCATAAGACACATATGGAAAGAAAGGAAAATACTTAATAGCAAGCAACGGTATCACAATTTACGTTTTAGTAATGTATCGTGTAATTTTGACAGTAATGCATTGCCTTCTACTGGACTTAATGTCAAACCTATACGACCGATTTTCTGAGTTTTCACACTGCTAACTATTTTGCCTCATGCTACATATTCCAAGGTAAAATTAAGTATGAAACGTAGAAAACTCAACAACATCTAAACATACATACCATTATGGGATTCGGAGGTGATACCTGGATGAAACATAATAGCAATGAAACTTGTAAAACTCACTGGCCTATATCCCACATCTCAAAATCACACTCCACAATCGTTGCCCCTTCCTCATCACCCAACCTTCTCAACCCCCTCACAACAAACCCACATAAGTACTCGTCCAACTCACATCTCCCATCTTCATCATCCCATACACCCACCTAACCCCATCCACACTCTCCGACATTTCCAAGCTCTTCATCAACCTCGTCGGCCCTCTCAACCCACACACCTTCGAAGTCCACCCCTTTGCTCCAACTCCTGCATTAATCGGTCCGTCAAATTGGCCAATTCGTCGAGATGATTGTTTTTGTAGAGCGATATGATAAGCAGGGAATGTATGACGAGGTTGGGTTTGTAGTTGGTTTCAGAGCGAAGGAGGGCGAAGATGTGAATTAGCGAAGTGACAATCAGGAGAAGGAACGTAATTGGAAATTGAAAGACAAAGGGTGCATTTGGTTAAAAATAAGTTTTGGGTTTTAGTTTTCAAAATTAATTACAAAACATTAAAGTGGTAAAAGGAGGAAAGGTAGAATGAAAGGAAGATGGAGGGGACCGCGGAGGGGATGAAGCAATCATGGAAGGAAGAATTGGTCTTCATGTTTCTCTCATTTCTCAAAACATGAAAAATGAATAAAAGTTGTTTTTTATTTTGTGTGTTAGTTTTGTTTTCTAAAATGGTTGTTTTCCATGATATGCATGCGTTGTGCACATTTTTGTATGGACGAAAACCCAAAACTTATAATGGTAAACCAACACTACCAAATTTTCTCTGCTGCAATTTTTTTTTTTTCGACCCTAGGCTGAAACCCAAGCCAGCCTAGACACTACAAGAAAAACAGCGATTAGCAGCGGCATAATCCGCTGCTAATCCGTCGCTATATTGGCTTTAGCGACGGATTTCCTGCATAACATGGTGGTCGGTAAAAACCATGACGGTAATTGTGTCAGATTTAGCGACGGACTTTAGCATGAGTTTTCCGACAGTTTTCCGTCATTTTACTAAATATATAATAAAAATAAAATTTTATTTATTAATTTATTTTTAATTTATATACCGACTGTTTACCGACGGATAATTAATTTATAATAAAATATTATTTCAAAAAGAAGTGGGTAAACCCTCACTAATTGCCAAGGGATTAGCGAAGAAAATTAAAATGGAGAAAACTAAACCTCACTTTTTTTGTTGGTAATCCGTCGGTATTCCACTTCTGATTTACCTATATATATATATATATATCAACTACTTTTGGAAATATAAGTATAAACAAATGATAAAATTAACAATACACTATAGGCAAACCAAGAATTACATTATAAGAAAATTATACAACATACCGTTACACCATAAATTTCTTCCAACTACAAAAATTCAATCTAAACAATATTCTCTACCACAAAAGCAGGACTCAAAGACACAACTACAAAAGCCAAGCTCTAAACTAAGCTCCTTTCAATCAAGTTATAGTCAAAATCTCAAGTACACTTTCTTTTTTGCCATCACAGAGTAGTTAGCAACAGGAAGTGCATCATAGTGCCTGGAATTTGGAACTGCTCCGGTAGGCGATTTGGGTATCTCATTTGCACACTACAAGAAAAAGCAAGTGTCACTTTTAATTGCACTGTACACTACACCAAAATGATCAAATTAGGAACGACAATTAAGTAAATTACACCCTCAATATTTTTTGCAGGCAAATCGAGGAGTATACACATCTAATTGCAAACATAAAGGCGCAAATCAAAATGGTATCAGTTTCTCACTAAACCACTCTCTAAACCCATATAATTTATTCTCCAAGCAGTATAAAACTTAAAACCCCACTACAAGACACTGGAAATAAGTACTAATTATATTCTCATGATTTCATCCAATGCGTTTATATTGTTATGATGAAGCTACTAACATGCAAAGTGGTTAAAAAAAATTTCCGTTCTATTTTTGAATGTGTTCATAAACTTACTATATTCATTGTCCAACTCAACAGATTCACTAGGCATTTGTTGTTGGCATGTTGCCAACAAAAAGTTGCTTCTATTTATTGTTATTTTTTTTGAGTCTGAAGTAACCTGTCATTAATTTATCTTAGTTATTTGTTGGTATTGATCTCGAATCCAGCAAATGAATCAAACAAACTGAGATTTTGCATTGAACTGCTAAAAGTAGATGGAGCTCTTATTTTGACCTAATTTGCAGTTTGGTAAAACCAAATAGTGCATCTTATTCTGTTCTTGTAGGCATCAAGAACAGAGGATATACAATTTCACAAAGAGAAGTTGACGGACACTGCTTTACTGTATTTTGATCGTGCATCTATTTTGCATATTAAAGCATTAATTCATGGAAATTATTGATGGATTAAGGCACCATTTACAGAATAAATCTCATGATATAACAAATGTCATCTTACATTAGTGAAAACTACGAAAATGAAATTATTCACTCTAGAGATTGGTAAGATGGGAAGACAAAATTGTTTGAAACAAGCATAAAACCAGAAGCAACCTTGTTTCAAAAAGAGGATGATGAATTATTCACATTTTAATTTGATCGCCAATGAGAATCGATTCAATGATAAGATATTTACATTGTATTATGCTAGAAGTCTTTGTATTCGTACCCTAGGCATCTACAATAATCGTATTCGAAGTAAAAAAAGAAGTTTAAGATTTATCCCCTGTGGTCGATTGGCTAATTCGAATGATATTGACCATTCCAGTTTCTATAACTAACAAAGAAGATCTGTCAGGTATGCAGCTCGTTGATCTAGCATTCACAACAAAATGGAAGTTTGCTTCTTCTTTTTTTGTAAACAGTAAGATAGCTACACTAAAAAAAAAAGAAAAAAAATGCAAATTAATTCAACAATCATCTAATGATGGATAAGCGTGACAAAATGGAGACTCTTTAACTCCAGCATAACTTATGCAGGACTGAATTTTATGTCAATGTTTACAACGTTCATAGTTTAACTTTTTGTTAAGTTAATTATATATGTGCTGACGTGCAGTATGTATTAATGGTTGATACATTAACGTTAATCAACGTCTATACCATATAATCAGGATTTTGTTACAAAAGAATGGAACCTTGGACGTGGGAGCTACTTTGATCTTGGCCACCCAGTGTTTTTCTTTTCTTTCCTTTTCTATTTTCCCTTCAACCTTGAGTGTTATCCTGAATCACTGTGCAATAGCCTAATAAATTTTGACAGTATTTCTAAAAAATTCTTTAATATTTTATTCAGAGAAAGAACAGAAAAGGAGAAAGAAAAGTCAGCAAATAAAATGTGTTTCAACAAAGGAAGGCAGGCAACAGTCAACGGATGATTTACATAGTTATAGGGTTTGACTGTTGTTTGGATAAATAGACACACTTTCGGTTATTGGGCTATCTTTTATTCGGGCTACATATGATTGGATAATGTTTTAGTTAATGAAATATATAAGTCTTGACATAAATCCGCAAAACTATTCTAAGCAGAAAATTAGTTCATACTTCTGGAACTAATTACCGAGAACAAAAACTTAAATTTATACCAAAATTTCCAAAACTAAATGATATTTCAATAAACTAAACTGTCAAAACCACATTCATAATCTCACACTCATCTTACATGTATTCTGAAAAATGCATGATATTTGCACCAATATAAACATATATGGTTTGTGCGCATTCATCATTACATATAAATTTTACAGTTTCAAAGATAGTTTTGTACGCTGGAATTTTTTCATTTCTATTTTATAATTTATATGTATTTTGTATAGCAGTATAGTTTATGTTTGTTTTGTACATTTCAAAGAAGTGAACGCGGCGTTCCTAAAACCATTCTACACAGTATTAAAATCAAACCTATGGACGGAAAGAGAAGCGGTGTTGCTCATTAGAGAAGTACCTTTTATCCGAGGGTTTCAGAAGGCGGCGGGGGAAAACTGGAGTGAGATGAACGAACTTAGAGTTCTTCGCATCCTCCTCGGTTAAATTGGCTGTGAACTTGGTGATGATAGCGCCAGTGACATAAGCAAGATAGCAGCTTCAAAACACAAAATAAGCAATAGTAATTAGTTTTTGATGCTATGGTAATATTGCAAACTTAACTGTGCTATGTTATACATACAGCCTTTTGTTGCTAAAACTATCATAAACTTGCGCTTCATTTTTCAAAAGCATCAACACTATGCAGATTAAAAGCTAATTAACTGATAAAAATCATTTTGTGCAGCAAATATCAAAAGCTCTCTGTGTGCTGCAAATCAAAAGTAATTAATCTGTTTATCTGCTGTTATAATTTATGTTATAATAATTATCATCATCTACTTCATCTGATCAAACCTTGTCAAATCTAAAGCTAATTAGTTGTTATATATGTTTCTTCTGTGCAGCAAATCTGGCAAAAAGTTCTTCTAGCAGAATTAAGCTTTCTTCGTACTGTCATAATTCATGTTGTAGTTGTCTAGATCTACAACATAAACGAAGTAGTTACATGCACAATCAATTTCATTTAAGCAAACAGTTGGCAAATCTGAAACTAATAGCTGTTATAATTCATTTTATTATTTATTCCAATCTAATGCAGAAATGAACAAATTAGTCTAGTTATAAGTCTGGTCTACTTCACTTGATCAAATCTAAAGCAAATAAGCTGCTATAATTTACATTGTGATGCGAACTTAAATGGAACTTGTTCTTTATCAGAATTGAGTTTTCTAAAAACTGATTTCATTGTGCTACACCTAGACAAAAACCAAAAGGAAAACAAAAACAAAAGCAAAACAGCAGCTACTCCCAAAAGAAACTACACCTAGACAAAAACCAAGGGAGAACAAGAAGAGCTCCGACATGAAAACTGAAATCTAACAACTGACAACACACCTCCAAAACATCAAACAGAATCACTGTGGATCTTTAAACCAAATAAATCACTAAATCCTAAAAACTGATTTTTGTTTGTAAGAATCTTACCCGACCAGGTCTTGTATGCTAGATCTATAATCGCATTCGAACTGCAGAAATCGGGAAGGAATTAGCATAAGATGCTCTTGCAAATCACCCTATTCTAGCGAATCACGAGGTCGGATAAAAATTCAGATCCAGGCGACGGTGGCTTTCACGTTAATCCAGGCAAGGGCTGCAAGTTTTAGATGACGACGACGAACAATCGTCGATTTCTATTTGCGAGCGAAGAATTATTAGACCAAACGAATGAAGTTTTTTCGATTTTTTTTGGTATACCAGATCTAGGGTTAGACGAAAAGGACCTTTTTTCTGGTTTAGGGGATTAGGGTCAAATGAAAAGGTGGAAGCGGGAAAATGAAATTTTTTAGCAAAATTATGTGGATACGGGTTCCCTGATCCTTAACTTCTAAAACGTTGTTAAAGTCTTTTAATTATAATTATTAATTATTAGGTTTGGTTATTGATCATTAATTATTTATTAATAACTATTAATTATTAATTACTAGTTATTATTTATTAAATATTACTCCATATTGTAATTATTAATCATTACTTGTTATTTATTATTTATTTATTACAATGAGTAAAAAATTAACTATTGATTACTATTTAATGGTATTATCAATTACGTCTATTATTATTATTTATTATTTAAACAAATTATTTCATATTTTAAATTAATTATTAATTATTATCCATTATTTGATTAATTGTTAATATATTAGGGATAACTGCACTACTTAAATCTTATGCTCAGCTGTAATTAATCACTAATTAAATATTTATTATTAATATGCATGAAAATAATAACTTGTATGGTAATGTATGAATTTTTTGAATTTCGAAATTCTTTAATATTTATTTAACTTCTTATTTTTAAACTTTGACCATTTTGTTTTTCTTAATTACTAATTATTTATCAAATAATACGTACCAATCAATTTCTTAAAAGCAAATATGCATTAATAATTTCTTGATATTAATTTAATTAATCGTATTAAATAATCATTTATTATCAAAACAAATTTAATAAACATCGAACAACTATGTATTTTATTAATTACTATTACCTCTTATTTATATTATATAGTAATTAATAATTAATCAGCATTAATTTTCAAAAAAAAAATTTAATCAGCATTAACTATTGAATTTTATTTACTTCTAATCGTTATTATTTATTATTAATTACTAATGTATTATTAACATTAATTATTTAAATTTTAAATTTACTAATCAATTACTAAGTAATAACACAAATTTAAAACATTTAACAAATACAAAATATAAAAGTTCGTTTCAAATCTCTTGGAAAACTGCAGGAAAATAGCTTCAAAATTATGTCGACGGTAATCCGACTCTATTAGCAACGGAATTTAGCGTCAAATATTATATGACGGTAAAGAGCTGCAATTTCCATTGATTTAGCGACAGAATTAGTATTTGACGGTAATAATTTATAATAAGATAACATATAAAATCCAAAATATTTTCTCTTACAAAGCCCAAAGAAATCCGCCGTTAATTAGCGACGGAATTTTCCGCTGCTAAAAATCTGCCGCTAATCTCGGTTTTTCTTGTAGTGAGAGGCCAGATCCGCCTAAGCATCCAAGGCCTCTGAAACAGCCGGAAGATACATCCAATTACATAGATCTCTCTGCCAGTAGTACTAGTCACATAAACAATCAACCCCACCCCAAAAAGTCAACAAAAGCAATGCAACAAGCAACACCCACAAGCTGCATCGAAGCAACGCCGACCATCTCCATCTACAACCTAAAAAAACACAACATTCACCCCACCCCCGCATGGGTATGGGATTCCCGTGTAATAGAAAAAGCACAGGCCAACGACAATGGTTGTTGACAGAGGTGCACATGAAGGATCTATCTCTGAATGCAACAAAAGATATCGCCCTTAAACTTACGAATGATCGACGTTGACATAATTGAAGACTCATCGAAGATAGCCTTGTTTCAAGAGCACGACAGATGCCAGCAGATGAGATAAAGAATAAGACCGAAAAAGGATGGGCCTAAGATCCTTCCATTTCCTCCCATCACACCAGGAACAAAGCATGTCAATCAACGAAGGCGACCCCCGCTAATACTAAGCAAACTCCCAAAGAAAAACTAGACAACGTTTGCACACTCACCTTCCAAGAACGAATGTGCAATCAATTCCAAACCCCCAGCCCGACAACACCTACACCGGGAAACAAGCGGGATACCGATCCTTATAAGATTACCATCAAGCGGAATCTCATAATGTACAATTTTCCATATTATAATGGAGACCATCGTATGCTACAATACCAAATGAAAGCCAACTCAGAGTTTTTAGGCACTGGTATTCTCACTTAATTCCAAGCACCCCACAAAGAGAACGGACCCCTTAGCCATCCGAACCCTCAATTGTGGGAATCAGAGAAAGCCTTCACATATTGCATGGGTTTTCACGTCTCACTAGCGTAAGACGGGGTCCCATTGTAATCCATAGGCAACATGGGATTTTACTTTGCATGAAGAAACGACGCCTAAGAGAGTCATTCAATCGGAATCTAACCCATAGCTTACAGGCATACGCCTTACAGATGTCCTGTGGGTTTTGCAGCTTCAGGCCACACTCGCGTCTGGGACGACAAACGATATCTAAGGAGACCCAATGGTGCCTCTTCGCATAGTCCTTTTTCTCACAGAAGAAGGACAATGCCAAAGACTGATAAGAATGGAAGGAAGAAAAAGTAAGCGTCATAGCAGCTGTAACGACCCGCATTCTGCGCATCATAGGATCGTAGAATATTTATTTCTTTCACATACGAAGTCGTATGGTCATGTAACTTTGGGAGACGACTATTGGGGTCATTTCCCATGTTCATGATTTTTCCCGATTTTTAAATGACCATTTTACCCCTAGTTGGCACTGTTTTGGCCATAACTTTTGACTGGAAATGAATTTTGACCTGAAACCACTTCCATTGGCTTTGAATGATAGTTTCTCTTTTCGTAGAGTGGTCACATTAGCCAAACGGACTCACCGTTTGGGAGATATGGCTGAAACAAGTTTCAGATGGTGAAAGACAGCTTAATTGGGCTTAACCGGGTGATTAGCAGTTAGGCCCAAGGGGAATTTCGGGTTTAGAGGTATAGGAGGACTGAATAGGGTTAGGTTATCACTTTCATTTCAGTTTTGAGCCGCCACAAACCTCCTTGAGACCTTAGTAATGGCTTCCTACATCTAAAACACCCTAAATCACTCTCTAATTGAAGATTAGGCTTAGCAACACCAAATTAAGGAGAAAAAGCACCAAAGCAAGGTTAGAGTTGCTGTTAGACATCAGTATTCGCCCCAAATCAGAGGAGTTTCAGTTCTGAGAATTTCATTTGTGGCCAAGGTGAGTGATTTGCATTGTTTTTCACTAATTACGGCTAATTAGGGTAATTAGCGAAGATTAGCGAAATTATGGCTCAGAAAAATCTAGAAAAATTCCTAAAATTCTAAAATAATAATTTACGGCTCTGATAAAAATTTGGGTTAATTTGGACATGTTTTGCTAATAGTATGGTTAGACCATGCTTTAGGGGATTAAGGGGTGATTAGTGTTAATTAGCGAAATTAAGCGTAAATAAATTCTGGAAAAATTCTTAAAATTCTAAAATAATGTTTTAAGGCTCTGTTAGAAATTTGGGTTAATTTCGATGTGTTTTGCTAATCGTATGCTTAAACATGCTTAAGAGGGATTATGGGAAAATATGAAGTTTTAGTCACCTTTTGATCCATTTTGATTCATTTGAATTGTTGTTTGCTGTTTGTGGTTGCTATTACATGTTGCTATGACTCTGTGGTATGTTTCATGATTGATTAGAATAGTTAAATCGCTCGAAAACGTCGTCGAATGGCGTAGAAAGCTTGCTGGAAAATTGCAGAAGTGTGCAGGTTCCGAACCGGTTCGGATCGGAGAAAAGGGGTCGGATCGGACTAGGGAACTGACCAAGGGAATCCGAACTGGATGAGGACTTGCCACTGGAAGAAGTTTGGCAGGAAGGAAGGCCATTGCTTAGAGTTGGAGTGGACAGGGGGATCGGATCGGAACTATGGAGCAGGATCGGATCGGAGTAGGAGAGAGCGGATCGGATCGGAAGCATAATAGAGGCCAGACCGGATCGACTCACGAATGGGAGGCTACGACTGGAGCAAGACGAAGGGATCGGATCGGATCGGAGTAGATGGAAAACGAGGAAGCTGATCGAAGGAGGAGCGTGAACTCGAAGGAGGACAGCACCCCGACCCGACCCGGAGGAGGAGGACCCCGACCCGACCCGGAGTGAAGCACCCGACCCGAATCGAATGGAAGATGGCAAGGATGGAGGACCGACCCGAACCGACGCTACCGAACCGAACCGAGTTCTAGGACTGTTACTGCGCGACAACTTTTCTGAAGACCCACTCCAATTCGACCAAACCCGAGATGCAAAGGAAGTCCGAATGAGAAGTTAGAGCTTAAGATTCAGATGGGAATCAACGAGCTCGCTTCATGGTTGGGCTTTGCTGCGGGACGTGTGCTAAGGAGTTGTCAGTATTCATAACTTTGGTTCACCACTGAGAGATGGATAGTGGGCTTGTAGTGATAGTTACACGGGATTGGATTCCGCCATGGCCCAAAGTATTAGGTGACCAAAGTAGTGGATATCGTATGCTTTACGCACTGAGTGAGAGAAGTGAGGTTGGTTGTTATGCTTGATTGTTTGACATCACTATGACATACACACCCCCACCCCCGTATTCTTTACACCATATGGTTAGCGGCACCTTAGAGTATTGTACGATATGTAGTGTTAACTCTTTGGTTGCAGGTCCAGGTTCAGGTATGATTGGATTATACCTGTTATTGTTCTGTTTTGTTTAGCTGCTTATCACTCACACCAGGCTTTATGTCTGACCCAGAGTTTTATGTCTCTTCTTATTACTCTGGGTGCTCACACGAGCAGACTAGAGACAGGTTAGCTGGTGATGCACGGGTAGATGATCCGAAGACGAGCAGGAGGCTTCCACGTGATATAGATATATTTAGTATTCTCCCTGTGTTGTTGAAGATCACTGCTTGGGCATTGTTGGTGTATCTTCTACTTCAGCTTTCTTTTGTTTAGAGACAGTAAATTTGGAAAATTGTAATAAGCTGTATTTGGATTTCCGCTGCTTTGATGATTGATGTTGATTTTAGTTATCAGCTTATGCACTGTCTCGCCTGTTTTGTGTCAAGTATGTTATTATTATATTTTATTCCATGCGCTGTGAGACATTCTGCAAGTTTCTTTGATTAGCTCATTCCCTTCTTTCCTTTCTTATGACGACCGTCTTGTGCTAGTCGGGCATGTGTACAGCGCACTTTTGGAGGAAACGCAGGCTGGTGCGAGGCGGGCCGTCACACTTGGTATCAGAGCTCTAGGTTGCGTAGTTAACCTAGGGAAGTTATTAGGGAGAGATAGTATACGTACACGAGAGAGCGTATTTGTGATTATTTTGGTTTTCAAAAGATATATATATATACTATTAGTAGTATAGGGATGAAGTCGTACTGCACTAGCACCACTATGGAGTCGTTAATCATTTCCTTTTTCAGATTGACGATGAGCCGATACGTTAGAGGTACCGGTAGAGGGGCCAATAATGGGAATGCTACTGACATGAGGGCGATGTTTACTGACCTCATGAGAGAGATGCTTAGAGATGTTCAGAGGGCAGCTCCCAATGGTGGAAATGGTGGTGGTCCAATGGTGCAGGCGCCAAGAGTCGACTTCGCCAAGCTGAATAAGGATTATACTAGCCTTGGTGGGAAGCCGTTCCACGGAACGGAGTCGGCTACGGATGTTCAGGATTGGGTGGATAGTTGCGAACGTATCTTCGAGGATTTGGGTATCGAAGATGCTATGAAGAGGAAGCTAGCATCCCGTCAGCTTCAAGGACGAGCAATGAATTGGTGGAATGCTATTAAGGCAGCAACTCCAGAGGATCAGATTACATGGGATCAGTTTAAGGCTCGTTTTTGCGATAAGTTTATACCAGCTGCTCAGAAGTCAGAATTGTTTAGAAAGTTTCTGGAGCTTAAGCAGAACGGGAGGGCGGTTTCAGAGTATGTTGCTGAGTTCGATACTTTATCGAAATATGGGTTATCTCTTATCGACACTGCCGAGAAGAAGAACGAGAAGTTCATAACTGGTTTAGATGGGTACTTGGGGGAAAGGCTTATAAACCACATCGATGAGACGTTTGAATCGATTGTAGGAAAGGCATTAAGGTCAGAAAGTCTTTACCCTAAGCCTAAGACTGAGGTCGCTACTGCATCTACAATGGAGCCAAAGCCGCAAGCAGGCGGCGGAGGCAAGAATAATTCCCAAACTAAGAGGAAACAAGACCAAACCATGGATGGCCAAAGTAAGAAGAATAAGAAAGATGGCGAGTGCTTTAGCTGTGGCAAGAAGGGCCACTATGCCAGAGATTGTCGAGAAAAGCCTGGGGAAAGGAAGTGCTTTAATTGCGGCCAAGCAGGACATCACAAGAATGAATGTCCACAATCTCCTAGGGAGAAGCAAATCGTGAAAGCATATGCTATCAACGCTATTCCTTCTTCGTCGAATGCCCCAACTGCGGCGCAGAAGGAAAAAGGTGTCGTTATTCGAGGTATGCTTTCTATTTAAGATGTTTCTGTTCGAGTTTTGTTTAATAACAAGGTTTCCCATTCCTTCGTACCTAGTGACCTGGTAGGTAGGTTGGAATTGGAACCCAAGATAGTCGATAGACCTTTAGTAGTGACAAACCCGATAGGTGGTTTGACTAGCCTTTGTTGGATTTGTCGTAATTTGGTCCTATCGAGTCATGGATGTATGTTTGTTGTGATTGCATTATTTCGAGCTTTACTAGGTTTGGCTTGATTTTTAGGAGCCGATCAACTCCAAAGGTATAGAGCGATAGTAGGTTGCGAAGAGTCTTTGACGACCGTTAGAGTGGATGATGGACGAAAGGTGGTATTGGATTGCCTACTTTATGATGAAGATGATAACGGGAGTTAGAGAGGCAAATGTACATTGGATGTACAGTAGTTTGTTCAGGACTTGGTCATGCGATCGACGATAGTCTCAAGCAAAATTGGCGAGGATAGCCAAAGTCAGTTATGGATGCTTGAGTGTTCGGATGTTTTGCTCATATCATCTCACGTAGATTATCTGAACTCGGAGGAGATGTTCCTTGGGTGCTTGTCTGATATTGGTTTAGGCCTTTGGGGCTTGTGCTTGGGGAATGTCGAGGTCGACTAGGATGGTTTGCGTGAGAGATAAGTGGTTGTTGTGATTCTCATTGGATGATATCTTGGTGCACTCGGGGAGTGATGTGCAGCTCATAACATGGTAAGAATGTTCGATGGTATAGATTTCCCGAGTTAGACTCAATAAGGGTATGTGATGACTCGAGTGGGACTCGAGAAAGATGCAAAGTAATGGATTGTTTATGACCCTATGTTGATGTTCTTTTTGAAAGAATAGGATGTGTTCATTGGTCAAGGAATATGCAACGAAGGTTAGGACGATTCAAGTTGGATTTGAACTCGTAAAAGAAAATAGATGTTCGATTGATCTTAGAGATGCAACGAATAGGGAGACGACTCACGTTGGACTAGAGTTTGTAGGTAATGGATACTCAAGACTGGGTCTTAGTATGGATGTGTAATAGATTGACTCGAGTTAGACTCGAGGAGGCTGCGAGGAATTGGATTGGCTCGAGTTGGACTCGAGAGGGCAGCAAGATAATGGATAGACTTGGGTGGGACTCGAGTGTTTCAGGCGGACTAAAAGCAGGGGTATCTGGGGACGCCCGTTACCTTGGATCCGTTGGACGTGATCTAGTTATCCTTGGAGGATAAACGTGCGTTGGACGTACGGTAGTCCGTTTGGAGGCTGGGCTTCCATTAGTTATTGATGTTGGTTGGACCAGACATATAGGTGTTGATGTATTCATGGCTTTTAGCAGGTGATAGATAGGACTTGTTTGATGGATGCTATGGTTGTTATGTTTGTTCCTACCTTTCTTCTCTTGAGTAGACTATCACCTGTAGGATTCTGTTGAATGGAAATGGGACGAGTTCGTTAGTCATGGTGATATAACGGATACGAAGATACTTTACGTTAGACTTGAAGTATGTTTGGGAATTGTGGAGCGTCCGTTGGTCTTGGAGATTCAGTGGATATAGGAGTTTCAAGTGGGACTTGGACTCATAGGTAGGGTACCTAGATTCATTGGATGAGTCTAGTTCACCTTTGGAAGGTGAATGTACGTTGGACGTACAGTACAGATATAGGTGGAGTACCTGGATTCATTGGATGGGTCTAGTTCACCTTTGGAAGGTGAATGTACGTTGGACGTACAGTACAGATATGGATGTAGTGCCTAGGGTCATTGGATGGATCCAGTTTGCCTCTAGGAGGTGAATATACGTTGGACATGCAGTATGGATGTAGGCAAGATTCGGGTTAGACTTGAAAGGACATTTGGAATGTAATTGGTAATTTGATGGATAGGGTTGGGTTACCTAAAAAGATGCCAAGAGAATATGACATATTTCATGTTTCTCAGTTAAGGAAGTTTATGCATGATTTTGATTTAGCTAGTTCGCCATACCGGTTGGACGATATCGAAATAAAACCCAAGGCGGTTGGGAACCGCGAGACCGATTCGCATTGTCGAGGACGATACGAAGAAATTACGAAGAGAGACGGCGAAATTAGTGGAAGTCCAAGGGGCGATGGTTCTTCCCTTGTTAGTTTTCCGCATGCTAGGATAGACTTGTTTGCTTGCTTTGCATGTTTGATTGTTGTATGTGGGTGTTAGGCATGCGGGATCCTGTGTATGTTTTGGGGTTAAGGAATTTCGGGGACGAAATTTCTTAAGGGGGGGAGAGTGTAACGACCCGCATTCTGCGCATCATAGGATCGTAGAATATTTATTTCTTTCACATACGAAGTCGTATGGTCATGTAACTTTGGGAGACGACTATTGGGGTCATTTCCCATGTTCATGATTTTTCCCGATTTTTAAATGACCATTTTACCCCTAGTTGGCACTGTTTTGGCCATAACTTTTGACTGGAAATGAATTTTGACCTGAAACCACTTCCATTGGCTTTGAATGATAGTTTCTCTTTTCGTAGAGTGGTCACATTAGCCAAACGGACTCACCGTTTGGGAGATATGGCTGAAACAAGTTTCAGATGGTGAAAGACAGCTTAATTGGGCTTAACCGGGTGATTAGCAGTTAGGCCCAAGGGGAATTTCGGGTTTAGAGGTATAGGAGGACTGAATAGGGTTAGGTTATCACTTTCATTTCAGTTTTGAGCCGCCACAAACCTCCTTGAGACCTTAGTAATGGCTTCCTACATCTAAAACACCCTAAATCACTCTCTAATTGAAGATTAGGCTTAGCAACACCAAATTAAGGAGAAAAAGCACCAAAGCAAGGTTAGAGTTGCTGTTAGACATCAGTATTCGCCCCAAATCAGAGGAGTTTCAGTTCTGAGAATTTCATTTGTGGTCAAGGTGAGTGATTTGCATTGTTTTTCACTAATTACGGCTAATTAGGGTAATTAGCGAAGATTAGCGAAATTATGGCTCAGAAAAATCTAGAAAAATTCCTAAAATTCTAAAATAATAATTTACGGCTCTGATAAAAATTTGGGTTAATTTGGACATGTTTTGCTAATAGTATGGTTAGACCATGCTTTAGGGGATTAAGGGGTGATTAATGTTAATTAGCGAAATTAAGCGTAAATAAATTCTGGAAAAATTCTTAAAATTCTAAAATAATGTTTTAAGGCTCTGTTAGAAATTTGGGTTAATTTCGATGTGTTTTGCTAATCGTATGCTTAAACATGCTTAAGAGGGATTATGGGAAAATATGAAGTTTTAGTCACCTTTTGATCCATTTTGATTCATTTGAATTGTTGTTTGCTGTTTGTGGTTGCTATTACATGTTGCTATGACTCTGTGGTATGTTTCATGATTGATTAGAATAGTTAAATCGCTCGAAAACGTCGTCGAATGGCGTAGAAAGCTTGCTGGAAAATTGCAGAAGTGTGCAGGTTCCGAACCGGTTCGGATCGGAGAAAAGGGGTCGGATCGGACTAGGGAACTGACCAAGGGAATCCGAACTGGATGAGGACTTGCCACTGGAAGAAGTTTGGCAGGAAGGAAGGCCATTGCTTAGAGTTGGAGTGGACAGGGGGATCGGATCGGAACTATGGAGCAGGATCGGATCGGAGTAGGAGAGAGCGGATCGGATCGGAAGCATAATAGAGGCCAGACCGGATCGACTCACGAATGGGAGGCTACGACTGGAGCAAGACGAAGGGATCGGATCGGATCGGAGTAGATGGAAAACGAGGAAGCTGATCGAAGGAGGAGCGTGAACTCGAAGGAGGACAGCACCCCGACCCGACCCGGAGGAGGAGGACCCCGACCCGACCCGGAGTGAAGCACCCGACCCGAATCGAATGGAAGATGGCAAGGATGGAGGACCGACCCGAACCGACGCTACCGAACCGAACCGAGTTCTAGGACTGTTACTGCGCGACAACTTTTCTGAAGACCCACTCCAATTCGACCAAACCTGAGATGCAAAGGAAGTCCGAATGAGAAGTTAGAGCTTAAGATTCAGATGGGAATCAACGAGCTCGCTTCATGGTTGGGCTTTGCTGCGGGACGTGTGCTAAGGAGTTGTCAGTATTCATAACTTTGGTTCACCACTGAGAGATGGATAGTGGGCTTGTAGTGATAGTTACACGGGATTGGATTCCGCCATGGCCCAAAGTATTAGGTGACCAAAGTAGTGGATATCGTATGCTTTACGCACTGAGTGAGAGAAGTGAGGTTGGTTGTTATGCTTGATTGTTTGACATCACTATGACATACACACCCCCACCCCCGTATTCTTTACACCATATGGTTAGCGGCACCTTAGAGTATTGTACGATATGTAGTGTTAACTCTTTGGTTGCAGGTCCAGGTTCAGGTATGATTGGATTATACCTGTTATTGTTCTGTTTTGTTTAGCTGCTTATCACTCACACCAGGCTTTATGTCTGACCCAGAGTTTTATGTCTCTTCTTATTACTCTGGGTGCTCACACGAGCAGACTAGAGACAGGTTAGCTGGTGATGCACGGGTAGATGATCCGAAGACGAGCAGGAGGCTTCCACGTGATATATATATATTTAGTATTCTCCCTGTGTTGTTGAAGATCACTGCTTGGGCATTGTTGGTGTATCTTCTACTTCAGCTTTCTTTTGTTTAGAGACAGTAAATTTGGAAAATTGTAATAAGCTGTATTTGGATTTCCGCTGCTTTGATGATTGATGTTGATTTTAGTTATCAGCTTATGCACTGTCTCGCCTGTTTTGTGTCAAGTATGTTATTATTATATTTTATTCCATGCGCTGTGAGACATTCTGCAAGTTTCTTTGATTAGCTCATTCCCTTCTTTCCTTTCTTATGACGACCGTCTTGTGCTAGTCGGGCATGTGTACAGCGCACTTTTGGAGGAAACGCAGGCTGGTGCGAGGCGGGCCGTCACAGCAGCAAAAACATGAAATCCAAGAGAATCAACGACTGACTTGATGAGAATAAGTCTTCCAACCTAGAAGATGAGAGAAGAGTTCCAACTAAAAATCTCCCCTTGCTTTTCCACTAAGGAGATAGAAAATTGCGTTGAGTTTGCGGCCACGATATAGAACGATGTCAAGATAAGAAAAAGGGAGAGAGGCTACGTGAAAACGTTAAAAGGCCTCTAACCAAGAGATCCTTTAAGGTCTATAGACTTGGCGGGATCGAAACATCTCTTCGAAGCATTGACTAGTTGTCCCGAGCACCGTTTGTAAAGACAAATAAAGTCCAGGATACTATGAATAGATCGTTGATTCCCATTAGAAAATATAATTATATCATCAGCAAAAGACAACGATGAAATCACAGAACATCCGCTTGGGATACTAAAACGATTGAAACAGCCCTACACCCTTTAATGCCACCCATAAGAGGATGTGTTAAGGTTTATGAAGCGCTTTAGGTATAAAATAACAATACAGAGACTAAAATTCAAAAGATAGAAATATATAACATAGCGGAAACTTTAAAATATTATTTAAATAAGCAAGTCAAATCACAGTACTTATTACATTTCAAAATTCCAGATAGTCATCATCATAAACAAAACATAATATCTCGTGGAAAATACCAGAGTACCTAAGTAAAACCATAAAAACCATCCCTCTCGTATGTCAATTCAATGGTCAGCAAACAAGAAGTGAACCAATACATGAATCTGAAAAGATTCAGAATCGAAGCTGAACCGAGAAATCAAGAATCACTGCTGAGACCCTCCACCTTACGAACCTGTGGCGGAAGGAAGAGAGAAAGAGAAAACAAACTAGATTAGACACACATATGGTGATTTCTAGTAATTTCTAGCTTGAACATAAGTTAAGGAAGCATTTAGACAGATGAATAGTTCTAAAAGCAATAGACTTAAAAGAATAAATGAAATAGTAGAAAAGATAAACATGAATAAAGATAGGCTTCTCATTCATATCTGAAATTGTGTCACCACTACCAAGATATCACAATTAGGCTTTACCCAATTTCTACCCGTCGATCGGCTCCTATACTCATAATGTGATAATCTATGCCAACTATGGAATTTAGGGTTATCAATCCCGAACCCATCAACTAAAAAGACATAACCGTTAATCACAGGTGTTATAACAGCTTATTTTCCCCAATCGGCACGATGCACGCTCATTGTCCCGCTGGAACGCACCACTTCCACCTCGTTTGGACCTCTTACTACCCAATACAGTAAAGCATGCTCTCGCCTCTACTTAGAGTGAGACCTCCATGATAATAGCGATACTGACTGATACGGCCCCCCAACCAAATATGCAATTCACACAAGTCACCCCTAGACTTGGTCCCTATTCATTATTTTATTAAGCCTCTAATCTTCCCCAATCATCCCACGTTGTCGGAACAAACCTAAACTACGATTTCCTTATATTATTAAGCCTCCTATCTTCCCCAATCATCCCCACTCTACTGGAATAGACATAATCTACGAACCATTTATCTTCCCCAATCAGCCCCACGCTGCTAGAACGGACTCCCTCTGTCTTAGCTTATTAATATTATCATCAATCTAACTTAACAAAATTTACATTTATTAATAAATCCAATATAACCTCATGTTATACGCGTAGGTCGCGTTAACAAATTAATGTAATCTTTTTATACAATCCATTCCCATGTTACTTAATATTCAATTAAGTTCAAGCTCTTCGAGTTTACATGTTATCCAATTACATGTTTCTAAGTTTATAGTCAAATATGATTACAATACTTAATCAGTTTCAATACACCCAAAAATCCCTTTTTATTCAATTCCAACATTATTCCAATTTAACGTAGGATAGCGGTAAAGGCATAGGCTCAGCGTTAAAAGAAAAAAGGAAATGGTCTAGGTTACTTGTAAGGTCCAGACTCAAAATAAACAATAGAAATTTAAATAAGCATAACTGTAAATAAACAATAACAAAGAAGGGGATAAGAAGCAGGTAATTACTTATAAAGAATAATACTGGAAAGAAATAGGCATAGACAGTAAATAAACCATAGTAACTTACAAAAAAGATAAACATATAAATACTATAAATAATGTAACATAAAACTTGCAAATTAAAACTACTTAACTGTCTAAACATTCCCGCATAAATACCTAATCTAAAAATTACATAAAACTCACAGATCTGATGAACAATGCTTCCCCCGTGTCCTTCTTCTTAAATCTAGTTGAACCTCCTCCTTTAGAAGTATTTATAAAATAAACAAGAAAATAGTGTGAATGACAAAATGAACAAGAAATTTAGCCAAAAGGACAAAAGGCAAAAAATTTAGCTATAAGGACAAAGTTTATTGTAAAGTATGAAATTATAGTAGCCTCATGAATTCCTCCCTTTACACTAAAAATTGTCCTTGAGGCTAAATTTTAGTCTCTTATCCTTATGGCTAAATTTTTTGTTGGCTTTGTCCTTATGCCTAAAAATCCATAAAATAAATACTTAAAACTTAAGAACTTCTTTATCCCCATAAAAATTTAATTATTTGGTCCTTCCTAATTTTGAGGATAGGCCTGGGAAGAAGAAGGAGAAGAGAGAAAGAACGGATGTGTAGAAATGAGAGAGGCTCTGCTAGTCTATTTATATGGTTTGTTGGATGCCCTCAGTTATTCAAATCTAAGATTGGATCTTGTCCAGCCATGTCATCGGACCAATAAGAAAGTGCCATATCAACCCTTAATTTAAAATAAGACAAATAAAAATAAGCCAACTCAACAAAGTAACGCTTAGAAAATAATAAATGTTTGTTGCCTAGCATGCATGCCAAGGCACACAAATTTCTCGACCTGGGTCGACTCACCCGCTTCCCTGGGTCGACACAGGGGTCGACCACCTAAGGCTGGGATGACACAGTGTCGACCCAAGTGGGTTAGGTCACCAAGTGATCGTTTGTTCCAAATATATTTTTATTTTTATTTTTATAATTATTTTTTAATTTATAACTAATTCATTTTATATGTGAACAAGTAATGAAGAATAAATTGGAAATCGGATATATACCTTCCCAAAATCAAAAGGCAGACATACTTACGTAGCCTCTTTCAAAGGCAAACTTTGCAAGACTCAAGACAGAGCTCAACAACGATGATGAAGATCCAAGCAAACATGCAGGTCTACAAATCTTCATGCTAGAATAACAGATATCCATGTCTTCATGCCGGAATAGCTCGTGATGTTATTGGTTGGGAGAGTAGTAAATATTTTCGTTAGATAGAAGCTGCGCCGCCACCATAATTTTGTCTTTCATCTCTGCAGCAAACCCTATTCTATAAATATGATTTAAGAGAGGGAAATAGTGATATAAAATATTCTGGTCCGCACTACTATATTAACTGTTACATTTCTATCCTGGGCTTAACCCACTACTGTAGTATTCAGGTCTATATATACTTAGACCTCTATACATATTGTTAATCAATTCTGAATACAAGTTTTTACAATTCCTTTCAAACAACATCAGTACAACAACTCTCTAATTACATCCTGAATTATCACTGCTTGCAATTATTCATATACAACATTGTTGTAAATATATCTTTGAATCTTATAAAATGATTTTGATCTGTACACAACATTGAGCCTATGCCCATAGCACAAACGCGAAGTTTAATAGATGTAAATTCGTAGCATATGAGAAAAACGAAGAAGCATGACATACCAAGATTGATCATATGAAATATAACAATCACCGTATATACAATTTGTAACTATTATGTATATCAAAATGAAAAATTCGAATGTATGTTTGATCGTGCAAACACCGCGTGTGTGCATGTCTATAGAATAACTAATGTAGTAATTTTATGATACAGTTACTTTTGATATACTCATTATATGCTCTTTATTTTATGATACAGTTACATTGAAATCCAGACTATTTTAACGAAGTAGTTGAATGTTGCTTTGGTTTGAATAGAGAATATGAAGAATGAATGTTCATTGACTCAAAAGTAAAATTTCCAACTTAGATTCAATGTATTGTAAAGTACAACAACTGTAAAGCAACAAAATTTAATACAATTAGGTGTTTTGAAATTTGCGAATAAAAAAGGATGCTAGCAGCAGTCTGGATGAGATACCATATGCCTATGATCAAGTGTTAATGCATATCTCTGTTGGAAATGTTCATGTGAAATATGTTGGTGCAGCAATAAAAGCGTAAAGTTCATTAGTAACATAAATAATTTGAGGTCTACAACTCTACAAAGCTCTGTCGTCTCACAACTTCAACTGTGGCTCCTTGGTGCAAGCTTTACTATTTGATATCCTAAAATAATAGGGTTCTTTTTATTTTTAGTTTAGTTTGCAAGTTTTTATTACAAAAATGTCATGGTTTAAAACTTATTACATTCATAACCTGATCTTCTCAGTGCTGAGATGACCAAAACATGCAGGCGCAATCCCAGAATGCGCCAATGTAATATAATATTACTCGCGCCGTCTGAAATGGAGTCAGCCAATTTTTTATTTTTTATTTAAAAAATTTGCATTGACATAATCTCAAATGAAGCCAATGCAAATTTCTAATTGTTTATCAATACACGTTTATATCGTGTATGACAACATAACAACTGTGATGGCCACATAACAGCTCTAATGGATACAAAAAATTGAAATCTTACAATAATTTATCATTCTGGATCCGATGAAACTGGTTTCATCGAATTTTGAGACCATTTGAAAAATAGCTATTTTTATGCTTTAAATCAAATCATTTGATAATCATTTCGATTTTAAAACATTCAAATTTATAGATAATAATTTCTTATTATCGTTCATATCCTAATAGGATTGTCCATCGCTTCAAAAAAAACTTAAGTTGATTTTAAACTCAACAGTTTCAAATTTAAGTTGATCGACATTCCAAATCTCAATTAAAAATAATGTACGTAGTTAAATATTGAAATTAATCATTTTAAATATTTAAACAATTAAGTATTTCTACTATAAAAATCTAGTTCATTACTTCGGTCCACCTTAAAAACCGAAAGTGATAGTTAGGCTATTTGTTTATCTCTTGTAATCATGCATTTATTATTTGTTGTAATAAAAGTGTTACGGATCCCATTAAAAACCGATCAGTCTTGCAAAAAAATATAATACACACTAGACGTATGTTAGTTGCCCAAAATTATATATATTATCGTCATGTTTATTTATTTTCAGCACTTTAATAATTAACAGAATAGAAAAAAAACTTAATGTTAAACTAAAGAAATTTCAATTATGTACCATGAATTATCGATCGTTGGCAGATCAATTATTATTCGGTATCCTTCTGTATACACGAGTGTGGATTTTCGAAAAAGATTTTGAATGCGGACATGACACTATCCATCAGTATCTGCAACCGAAAATGTGAAATGCCCAAATCTTAGACAATATGGAATTACTAAAATATTGCCACCTTTCCAGCATATAAATTGTTTGTGTCCTGCACACAAATTCGGATTAGTTGGATAACTTTTATATTTTAGAAATTATTATTAGTACGTTCTCAAAATTTGAGCTCATTTTAAAACGTGATACTAAAAAATAAATACAATTGTGTAGAGTAAGTAAAGGCATAGCTGATCTCTTCCCGCTATCTTTTTATAGCCGACTACATTAAAACTGATGGTTTGATACTGGTAGAAGTTAGGTACATGCAATTGTCATGTATAAATTACAACATTGAATTTACATTTTAGGTGAACTGCTTAGGTATACTGTACTGGAACAAAGATTCAGTTTTATACTACAGGACAACCGTACTTCATATCATTTTCAAGATATAGGCTGACGGATAAGTGCTCGCTTATGTATGATTTTTCTTTACAAAATAGAGCTGAATCCAATGTCTTACAATTACTCAAAAGCTATTGCGTCTAGTGGCATTTTTTCTCATCTGGTATGAATCTTTCTTTGAGGCTACAAATGAGATGTGTAATTAAACAACGTTCTTTGGTTTACTCTAAAAAGAACAAGAAAATAAGAAGATGCTAAGTAGCTTACTATCAAGTTGCCAGGTAACTATAGCAGAATGAAAATAATGTGTGTTTCCTTGAAATAATTGAAGCAGGACTGTTTTCTCTTTTATTTATCAGACTTGCATTTTCATTGTACGAACCTGTCAATTCTCAGGATTAAATGCATGTATATGATTCTCTTTGCGTGGTTGAGAATATATATATATAGTCTTTAAATGGATAAAATGGCAGAGACTGTGAATTTTGTTCACCTAAAATAGTTGTGAATATGTATAGTGCTTTAATGAATAAAATGGTTGAGATTGTGATATGCATAGCATTGAAGACGTTCTTTGAGTCAAATTATGAATATTGGTATACACAACAAATGTATTTTCATTAGAATGCGGCGGCAACCTTCCATATTGAAATGGTACAATTTGTTGGTCGTTGAATTTAAATTCAAACATGAACAACAATATCCATTCGAACAAAAAATTACGTTTTGACGAACGTATGTTTTGCTTCTTCTATAAGCACTGATTCCACATTAATATAAAATATTACCTTTCTTGTTTAAGAAATTCACAAATAAGCATTATTAGATGAAGTTGTGGGTGTTTTTAAGACCTGTGCAAGTAATCACAATCTACATGGATAATCTTCATTGTATCCTAAAAGAAAATTTTCAATTAACACATTATAATAACTAAAAAATTATTCCTGAAAAGTAACCTTTTTCAAGAAGACATACAATAACTGGAAAAGAGAAAAAAAAAGTCTTTCTTCAATGACTTAGAAGAATATAACTGCAGTGCATAATCTGAAAGAACAACCAATAAACACAAACAAAATGCCAAAGCGACAAAACAGAGAACCCCGCTTACTCCAACAAACTCAAAACCATACAAATCAACATGCAGAAACCAAGACACTCCAAAAAGCAAAAGGAAACAAGCACACCCCCATTAGCATAACATCGACTAACCAAGGACAAAAGAACGCCAACTGCCAGAAACACTGACCAACGAAGAAATTCTCCAACATTCAAGGACTCTGAAACAGCCGGAAGATACATCCAACTAAATAGATCTCTCTGCCAGCAGCACTAGTCACATAGACAATCAAGCCCAACACAAAAAAAAAATCAACAGAAGCAATGCAACAAGCAACACCCACAAGCTGCATCGAAGCAACACCAACCAACTCCATCTACAACCTAAAAAAACACCATTCATCCCACCCCCGCATGAGGATGAGATTCCCATGTAATAGAAAAAGCACTGACCAACGACAACTATTGCGGATGGAGGAGCACATAACAGACCTACCTCTAAATGCAAAAAAATAAAAAATATCATCCTTGACCTTATGAATGATCGACATTGACATAATTGAAGACTCGTCGAAGATAGCCTAGTTTCGAGAGCACCGCAGATGCCAGCAGATGAGACAAAGAATAAGACGAAAAAGGATGGACCTAAGATTCTTTCTTGTCCTCCCATCAGACCAGGAACAAAGCATGTCAATCAACGAAGGCAACCCCCGCTAGGACTAATCAAACTCCCAAAAAAAAAAACTAAACAGCGTTTGCACACTCACCTTCTAAGAACGAATGTGCAATCGATTCCAAACCCCCAACCCGACAACACCTGCACCGAGAAACAAAGGGGATACTAATCCTTATAAGATTAGCATTAAGAGGAATCTCATAATGTAGAATTTTCCATATTGGAAAGGACCCTTGTAGGGCTTGGACAGTCCCAAATGAAAGCGAACTCAAGGATTTAGGCAATGGTATTCTCACTTAATTCTCTACACCAAAACAGGCGATTCCCGAAATGTATAACTGTCAAAAACTATTTTAGCAACGCTTATTAGTGCTGCTATGGAGGGGTGGCAATTTATTTCCAACACATATAAGATTTGGCGGATTTTCTCTTCCAACGCTTATAAGCGTTGGTAGATTTTCGTTTGCAACGTTTATAAGCGTTGGAAGATTTTTGTATGCAACGCTTATACCTGTTGCAATATTTTTGTTTGCAACGCTTATACATGTTACAAAATTTTAATTCACAACAAATATAAATTTTAATAGTAACAGAAATATGTATTAATAACCCACATATTTTAATATTAATAGTCAATTAATAACCAATATGATGATAATATAGACGATATTTAATATGAATCCAAAACTAATATTATTCTCAATTTAAAAAGTATAACTCAATGCATACTAATAGACAAAATTTATAATCACATAACGATATAGAATATCAATTAACAACAGACAAGTAAAATATACTATTAAGTTGCTAAATTCAATACATAATTAAATTGATATTAGCATTAATCAATCTTATAATCATCACAAACTAAAATGCCGAAAGACAATATACTACCTATAGTTTAATATTACAAATATCGAATACCAAACTAGAGCCATATAACCATTCTCCTCTTTTCTTCCCTTCTTCTAGAAGTGCCTGCATGCATTCAATATCAAAATGAATTAAAATTATCAGTTAAAATCAAGACATTAATGTTTGAAGAAATGATACACAAATTCAACATTCAATAGGTTATTATCATCACTTCACCTTCATATAAGTATGTTTCATTTTACTTTAATTGACAAAAGCAGTTCAACATTCAATACTAAATTCAGTTTCGAATCTTAGTTTTGAGTTTCAATACGAAAAATGATCTAAAAGGCTCACTTTCGATTCAAAATTGAGCCTCTGGATCAGTTTCTAAAATCCGAGCCTTTCCGATGGTTTTGAATTGAGCCTTTCCAGCTCAGTTTCCAGAAAGGCTCAGTTTTTAAAAGCAGAGCCAGTTCAGGCTCAGTTTCGAACTGAGCCTTTCCGACTCAAAATTGAGCCAAAAAGGCTCAGTTTCTACAGTTCAGGCTCAGTTCTAGAAACTGAGCCTTTTTCCAGCTTAATTTCGAACCTGAAACTGAGCCGGAAAGGATCAACTTTGAATTCGAAACATATCCTTTTCGGCTCAGCTTCAGGCTGGAAATTGAGCTGGAAAAAGGCTCTGTTTCAAATCCGAAACTGAGCCAGAAAGCTTAGTTTATAAAACTGAGCTTGAACTGGCTCAATTTTTATAAACCGAGCCTTTCAGCTTAGTTTCAAGCTAGAAACAGGCCTTTCCGACTCAATTTCAGATTCGAAACTGATCCAGAAAGGCTCAGTTGCTGAGAATTGAGATCAGTTCGCTGTCTCGGTTCTTGATTCGAAACTGAGTCGGAAAGGCTCAGTTCGAAACTGATCCATGCCCGAGAAGTATGAATTATAACTAATTGTCCGTACATGTATAAACATTTTTTTATAATAAATTCTACAACATGAACATTAACACTTAAAAATCTTCAAATCTGTAATTAAAACTGCATTTAAATTCCAAACTGACAACCTTACATACATTATTAGGTCCGCAGGCAATCTTAAATTTCCAATTTCATATTGCAAATACTGAAATTAGATAACGGGCATATAAGATTATTTCAAAAGAAAAAATATCTCTTAAAGATGACAGAGAAAGAAAGGAAAAATATCTAATAATTTTGGCCAATATATGTAAAACTTAGTAATAATAGTTGAGTTATACAGCAGCAAGCTGAAGTGTGTTGCGCGTGGGAATGATAGTGTAAAGAAATATGGACCAGACATGCCAGTGATTCTAGTATGTCCTGGTGCAGTTGTCATACATTTGCTAACGTAAATGACATGGAAATGGTCTGATGGAGCATGTTTTCTGGATACTCAAGCTTAACCAAGTAAGTCTTGGCTAATTATATATGATCCCATAAAATACATAAGAACATGCTCACCTGTTTATATTAAGGGCATTTGCACCACCTTCTTGCTGGTCATCAATATTAATATTTTCCTTCATGCTATTATTCTTGTTTACATATCCCAGAACTTTAACGGTAGCAATACACCCGCATTACCTCCCCAGTCTCCATTTTCGGTTGGCAAAGAAGGGCATTTTGAAGATAGATAGGTAAAAATAGGTGGGATCAGCCAGGTACTTGCTCGGAATCCATATGACAATTGCCAAACAGAAACACAATGTATTATAAATGCTCATCATTAAATACAACAATTTTTATTCAAGTAACTAATATAAATAGTTCATACATGTAAATTAACTTAAAATACCATCTATAATATTATAAATTGGCACCTTATTATGATCAACAAAAGCCTTCATCAGGTTCTCGTAGGCCTGCATGACATGATAAGAAAAATATGAATATCATTCATTTCAATGCAATGTAATCATGCATAACTAAACAAAAAACTTAAACATGTTGTTTAATAGAATCAAGGAACAATAAAGCACTTTACAAGAAGATGGCATGATGCTGGGGTTAATACATGAACATAAGCGGCTTGTCCTGCCTTTCTAAGAGATTTATATTTAGTAGATATAGCATTATTTCTAACATATAAATTAATAAGAACATGGCATTTTCATTTTTGAATTCCCGTTGAATACGTTCTATGAGTCAAATTTTGAATATTGATACATCACAGCAAAATTATTTTCATTACTCATAAATGCATGGTTTATCATAATACTCCTCGCAAGAGTCTTGCCCTACTTAAATTTTGTTAAATATTACCTTCTATTGAGGAAGGGTCGGACATGGAAACCCTTCTAATAGGGTCAAAGTTAGACATGGCCAATTGGGTCAAGGAGTTGGGAATGCGGGAAAACACCCCATATTGAAACGTTACACTTTGCTGGTCGTTGAATTTAAATTCAAACGCGAACAACAATATCCATTCGAACAAAAAGTTACATTTTGACGAACGTATACTTTGCTTCTTCTACAAGCACCGATTCCGCATTAACATTAAAAATTACTTTTTTGTTTTTGAAATTCACAGATAAGCGTTATTAGATAAACTTACGAGTGTTTTTATGATCTGTGCAAGTAATCACAATATGCATGGATAATCTTCACTGTATCCTGAAAGAAAAATTTCAATTAACACATTGTAATAACAAAAAAAAAATATTCCTAAAAAGTAGCATTTTTCATGAAGACATACAATAACTAAAAGGAAGGAAAAACGTCTTTCTTCAATGACTTACAAGAATATAACTACAGTGCATAACATGCAACTGAATCTGAAAGAACAACCAATAAACACACACAAAAATTCCAAAGCGGCAAAACAGAGAACCTCGCTTACTCCAACAAACCTAAAACCGCACAAATCAACAAACAGAAACCAAGCCACTCCAAAAGGCAAAAGGAAACAAGCACACTCCCATTAGCCGAACATCGACTAACCAAGGACAAAAGAACGCCAATTTCTAGATACACCGACCAATGAAGAAGTTCTCCAGCATCCAAGGCCTATGAAACAGCCAGAAGATACATCCAACCAAACAGATCTCTCTGCCAGCAGCACTAGTCACATAGACAATCAACCCCAACAAAAAAAGTCAATAGAAGCAATGCAACAAGCAACACCCACAAGCTACATCGAAGCAACACCAACCGGCTCCATCTACAATCTAAAAAAAACACCATTCACCCCACCCCTGCATGGGAATGGGATTCCCATGTAATAGAAAAAAGCACAGGAGAACGACAACGATTGCGGATGGAGGTGCACATGAAGGACCTACCTCTGAATGCAAAAAAAGATATCATCCTTAAACTTACAAATGATCGATGTTGACATAATTAAAGACTTGTCGAAGATAGCCTTGTTTCAGGAGCACCACATATTACAACAGATGAGACAAAGAACAAGATGGAAAATGATGGACCTAAGATCCTTTCATGTCCTCCCATCATACCAGAACAAAGTGTGTTAATCAACGAAGGCGACCCCCCTCCCCCCGCTATGACTAACCAAACTCCCAAAGAAAAATTAGACAGCGTTTGCATAATCACCTTCCAAGAATGAATGTGCAGTCGATTCCAAACTCCCAGCCCGACAATACCTATATCATGAAATAAGAGGGATATCGATCCCTATAAGATTAGCATCAAGAAGAATCTCATAATGTAGAATTTTCCATATTATAATGGATACCTTAGTAGGGATGTGACAGTCCCAAAAGAAAGCGAACTCAAGGATTCTCGGCACCGGTATTCTCACTTAATTCCAAGCAACCCACAAAGAGAATGGACCCCCTAGCCATCCGACTCCTCGATCGTGGGAATCAGAGAAAGCCTTCATAGATTGCATGTGTTTTAACATCTCACTAGCGTAAGACTGGGTCCTATTGTAATGCATAGGCAACAGGCAATTTTATTTAGCATGAAAAACAACGCCCAAGGAGAGTCATTCGATCAGAATCTTACTCATAGCTTACAGGCATACGCCTTACAAATGTCCTGTCGGTTTTGCAGACACAAGCCACACTCGCGTCTGGGATGGCAAATGATATCCCAGGAGACCCAATGGTGCCTCTTCGCATAGTCTTTTTTCTCATAAAAGAAGAAGGATGCCAAAGACTGATAAGAATGGAAGAAAGAAAAAGCAGGCATCATAACAACAAAAACATGAGATCCAAGAGAATCAAGGACTAACTTTATGAGAATAAGTCTTCCAGCCTAGGAGATGAGAGAAGAGTTCCAAATAAGAATTTCCCCCTTGCTTTGCCACTAAGGAGATAGAAAATCGTGTTGAGTTTGCGGCCTAGATACAGAACGATGTAGAGATAAGTCAAAGGGGGAGAGGCTACATGAAAACATTAAAAGACCTCTAACCAAGAGATCCTCCCAGGATATATAGACTTGGCATGAACGAAACCTATCTTAGAAGAGTTGACTAGTTTCCCCGAACACCGTTTGTGAAGACAAATAAAGTCCAGGATCCCAGGAACAGATCGATGATACCCATTAGAAAATATAATGATATCATCAGCAAAAGACAATGATGAAATCATAGGACACCCGCTTGGGATACTAAAACGATTGAAACACCGCCACACCCCTTAAAGCTACCCATAAGAGGATGCGTAGGGCTTATGAAGCGCCTTAGGTATAAAATAATAACACAAAGACTAAAATTCACAAGATAGAAATATAAAGCACAACGAAAACTATAAAGTATTATTTAAATAAGCAAGTCAAATCATAGTACTTACTACATTTCAAAATACCAGGTAGTCATCATCATAAACCAAACATATTGTCTCTTGGAAAATATCAAAGTACCTAAGTAAAACCATAAAAACCATCTCTCTCATATGTCAATGCAATTGTCAAAAAATAAGAAGTGAACTAATACATGAATCTGAAAAGATCCAGAATCCAAGCTGAACCGAGAAATCATGAATCACTACCGAGACCCTCCACCCTGCGAACCTCTGGGAGAAGGAAAAGAGAAAGAGAAAACACACTAGGTTAGACATACGTCTGGTGAGTTCTAGTAATTTCTAGCATGAACATAAGTTAAGGAAACATTTAGACAGATGAATAGTTCTAAAAGCAATAGACATAATAGAATAAATGAAATAGCAGAAAAGATAAACCCGAATAAAGATAGGCTTCTCATCCATATCTGAGATTGTTTCACCACTACCTAGATAACACAATTAGGCTTTACCTAATTTCTACCCGTTGATCGACTCCTATACCCATAATGTGATAATTTATGCCAGCTGTGGAATTCAGGGTTATCAATCCCAGACCCATCAACTAAAAAGATATAGCGTTTATTGCAGGTGTTACAGTGGCTTATCTTCCCTAATCGGCATGATGCACACTCATCATCCCGTCGGAACGCGCCACCCCCACCTCATTTGGACCTCTTACTACCCAGTACAGTAAAGCGCACCCTCGCCTCTACTTAATGTGAGACCTCCATGATAATAGGGATACTGACTGATATGGGTCCCCAACCAAATATGCAATTGACACAAGTCACCCCTAGATTTGGTCCCCATTCATTATTATATTAGGCCTCTTATCTTCCCCAATCAGCCCCACATTGACGGAACAGACCTAAACTAGGATTTCATTATACCATTAGGCCTCTTATCTTCCCCATTCAGCCCTACGATGTCGGAATGGACCTAATCTGCAATCCATTTGTCTTCCCCAATCAGCCCCACGCTGCCGGAACGGACTCCCTCTATCTCAGCTTATTAACATTGTCATCAATCTAACTTAACAAAATTTAAGTTTATTAATAAATCCAATATAACCTCATGTTATATGTGTAGGTCGTGTTAACAAATTAATGTAATCTTTTTATACAATCCATTCCGATGTTACTTAATATTCAATTAAGTTCAATGTATTCCAGTTTGCATGTTATTTGATTACATGTTAAGGTTTATCCCCTAAATTTACAGTCCAATCTGACTGCAATACTTAATCAGTTTCAATATTCCCAAAATCCCTTTTTATCCAGTTCCATAATTATTCCAATTTAACGCAAAATAATGGTAAGGGCCTATGCTCCTTTCAGGCCTAGGCTCAGCGCAAAAAGAAAAAGGGAAATGGCCTGAGCTACTCATAAGGTCCAGACTCAAAATAAACAAAAGTAATTCAAATAGGCATAAGCATAATTATAAATAAACTATAACAAAGAAGGGGATAAGAAGAAGGAAAATTACTTATAAACAATAATATTAGAAAGAAATAGGCGCAGACAATAAATAAACCGAAGTAACTTATAGGAAAGTTAAATATATAAATACTGTAACATAAAACTTGCAAATTAAAACTACTTAACTGTCTAAACATTCCTACATAAATAAATAATCCAAAAATTACATAAAACTCACAGATTTGACGAACAAAGCTTCCCTCGTGGCCTTCTTCTTAAATCTAGCAGAACCACCGCCTTTAGAAGTATTTATAAAATAAATATTTAAAACATAAGAACTTCTTTATCCCCGGAAAAATTTAATTATTTGGTCCTTCTCCGCTAGGCTATTTATAGGGTTTGCTGGATGCCCTCGACTGTTCAAATCTAAAATTAGATCCGGTCCAACCTTGTCATTGGACCAGTAAGAAAGTGCCACGTCAACCCTTAGTTTAAAATAGGACAATAAAAATAAGCAACTCATCAAAATAACATTTAGAAAATAATAAATGTTCACTGCCTTGCGTGCGGTCAAGGCACGCAATTTCTCGACCAGGGTCAACATAGGGGTCGACCACCTAAGGCTGGGTTGACATAGTGTCAACCCAAGTGGGTTGGGTCACACAGTGACCGTTTGTTCCTTATATAATTTTATTTTTATTTTCAAAATTCTTCTTTAATTCATAACTAATCCATTTTAACTCCGATTTTAGCAAACCAAGTGTCCATTTTCATCAGAAAATTACAACAGATCCAAGGGTGATAGCCCCGTTGGCTAATTCTGAATTTATTCTGATTAATATTTAGTTTGTTAATCTTTTAATTATTTTTTGTTAAAATTTGGGATGTTACAATGATGAATTTTCCCCGCTATCATGAGAGAGTGAGGACGAGAGCCTTAGCGATGATGACGAATATCGTAAGGGAAATGGGATCGCCTTGATGAAGTCCCTACCCAACTGGAAACAACCCTTGATCGCTCCGTTGATAAGAAAAGAGAACCAACAGTTTGAAATGAGCCTCTAAATAAAATCTATTATGGGCTCAGGGAAGACAAAAGCTCGGAAAACCCAGATAATGAAAACCCAATAAATGTAATCGTAAGCCTTCTCCATGTCAGCCTTTATTACCACACTGGAACCCTAAACCATTCCATCGATCTAGGAGATAAGTTTCTAGGCAAGAAGGACATTATTTGTGATCAGACGACCTTTGACATATCTTGCTTGTGACACTGAGATAATCCAGTCAATAATAGGCACAAGCATACCACCAGGCCTGAAATCACCACAAGGCCTGAATTCACTACAAGGCCTTGTGGTTGGCACATTTATGGATTATTATCATAGACTAATTAGTCTGAAATCACTACAAGGCCTGAAATCACCACAAGGCCTTGCGGTTGGCACATTAAGGGATTAGTGTCATAGACTAATTAGTCTGAAATCACCACAAGGCCTGGGATTCTCACATTTAGGAATAGTGGATGCCCAACCTTACGAAGCATACCACCAGAGAAGAAAGATTGAATCGCATTAGAGAAGTCAAGTTGAATGATCGGCCAAGCACTATGGTAAAAGACCCCATTGTACTCATCCAGGCCATTTGCAATGTCCTTTCTCGAGAGAACACACAAGAACGGATCTCCATAATATAGGGAGAGCTGCAAAGTGAAAGAGTATCTTCCGGAAGAACCAAAAATGGAATAAAGGATAAAAGACTAGGGTCTGTGTGGTTGGCAGATGGACGCTGGAGAAAGGATCGGAAATGGGAAATGATCGACTCTTTGACCTCTGCTAGAGAAGAGGCCAATGAAAGGTCATAACGAAAAATTTAGTGAATAAAAAGGATATTATTCTTCTTTCTAATAGTACAATAAAAGAATTTTGAGTTGGAGTTGTCGTCAACAATCCACTTGATTCTCGCCTTCTAACAAAAGAAATCATTCTCGATGCACAACTCAAAAGAAAAGGCGAGTTGAGCGTGAACCCAATCCGCCTTGTTAGAAGCCGAAGGATCTTCATTATAAGATGCTTCCACCAACCGAACTTCTTCAAAAATATTCTTGAAAACCAGAGAGTTCCATGTCTTCAGATAAGTTTTATTATTTGGGATACGCATTGTTGGTCCATGATTCCCTTTCTTTTAGACGTGCAATTCGTTACTTGTATTATTTATAACATGAACGAAATTAGCATGATTTGTTCTGTTATTATACATTCACAACTTATCTGATGATATGTTAAGTTTTTTGCAGCATATTAAATTCCAAGATTCTCAAATCAATTTGCGTTGGATAATTTTTGGAGATTGCAATGCAAAATTTTATATTATAGAAAGAATAAACAATGACATGCATAACTGTATGGGTGATGATGATTTCATGAGCTATATCTCTTTTTCTAATCTTATCGAACCTAGCTTCTCGGAGAATTTTTACACATAGAGAGGTGGCCTTAGTTTCTCAATCCATAGCAAAATTGATAGACTTTTTGTAAATAATCTATGGCAATTTTTTTTTCTAGTTTTTGGGTTCATTTTGGAAATCATTTGCTAAGTGACCATACCCCTATCCATATTAAATTTAACACCAATCACTATCTTAAAACGAGATTTCCTTTCAAATATAGTAATTCATAGTGCTTAGAAGATGAATAACAAACGACTGTAGAGAGTTCCCCCAACACTACACTGTATGGAAACCTTCTATACATTATCATTGGAAAGTTGAAAGCCACTTAAATTGCTCTCAAAAATTAGCAAAAAATGCATTGCAATAATAACCTTTTACGTCATCAAATCATGTCTAAAACAAGTGAACTGTATGATAAAATGGTGAATAACCCTCAAGATGATAACACTATTAGACATTATGTAAATACTGTCAATATCCCCTCTAACCTAATGATGACAATCGCCGCTGAGAAAACCCATAGAACGAAATTAAATGGCTGTCTCAGGGCGATAAGACAAATAAATTTTCCATAATAATATGGAAATCCCTAAAACAAACCAAAGACTCAAATTTATTTTAGATGCTAAGGGCAATATTACCTCAACTTTAGATAAAATTGCTCACACTACAACAAATTGACCATATTACAATGGTGGAAAACCGTTGTAAATTACATTTTACAATGATGGCGTACCCGTCGTATATTAAGAAGTTGTAATAGACTAAAAACTTTTACAACTGTTTTGCACCATTGCGACACCACTGTGAAATGTATATTTTGCAACTGTTTTTCACCGTTGTAATAAACTTTATTACAACTGTTATGCTCGGTTGTTATAATTTTTACAAACTATTTATAACCGTTATTTATTACAACTATTGTTTTATGCACAAATTATATACATATTACTAATAAAAGAATTCATTGCAGAACATATTATCTACAAACCCGAAGATATCAAACAAACTTAAAACATGAACCAAAATAATATATTAGCTTTTCCAAACTCTCATCATTTTTTTTTACATAATACGCTTAATTTATAAATCATACAGATAGCTAAGTACATGGATGGATAGTAGCATAAGTTCATAAAGCATCACACATGCATCAAACAAAGAATATCTCAAAAGCAACATGCAACTCCATGATATACATCTCATTAAAATCCTCTTCCATCTTTTGTTCAAAATCATGATTGCAATGCTTAGTAAACTTTCCTGCATCTTATCATCAACTAATAACATTAGCAAAATGGATGGCAACATATGCATTAAGTCCAATGAAAATTTCAAACCGGAAGCAATAATAAAGTTATAGTAAATTATATCCAGGGGCCTCAGATTGTGATCACTTATGTACAAATTGCAGCCAAGTTGGTTGTCTTTGAATTTTGGTGGCAGATCTTTCCAATACTTTTAAGTGCATCCAGATCAACCATCTGACCAGCACGTAAAAAGACTTTCGTTTTCCTAATCTGAGAGTTATATTTTAAACATAATAATGCTTAAAAGCCACCATCTTTGCATTGCATTGTAACGGAAGAACTTCGTATTTGACCCAATGATAACATATCATGATGTTTTAGGGTACTCAAAACATGAAGCTCTTTTTTGCTTCTAATCATAAAGTAGCAAATTTTAGAAAGCATGTACGTTTCACGAGAAATTAGCTAGCTAGCTTCAATTTCGTAAATTGTTGTCAAGTTTATGCATATCATGCATACATACATACACAAATATATGTGTGTGCATATACATACATAAACACATGTGCGTATGTGTGATTTGGTTAAAAATGTATGCCTAAAATCAAATCGAAGGACTAGCGACTCATATAGTCTTTTTAAAGTCTGCTACAAACTATAATATCACCAATAGTCCATTAAACATATACAGAAATATGGACCGGATTTTGGGGGCACAGCAAAGAAACTTTGGACTTTTTTTTAATAACCCACCCCCCTCCCCTCTATACACACACACACAAAACAAGGGTTTTGGTTTAGGGGCCCAGGGGCGAATATGGTTTATGTGTATAAATAATTTGCTGCCACAGGCCTTAACTTCAAAATTACCTGACAGCCGTCAAGTTTCACCTTCTCAAGTAGTTTTTTTTTGTAGTCGAGATTTCATCAAAACTATAGTACATAACAAATAAATAAACTTACGCGATCAAACAGTAATATTATTTCTTTTATAAACAGATGTAATATATTTACCTCCCATTCAAATTTCAAAACTTCTGGCGCAAGTATACCATACCGATCTAAAAATTCATCAAATAAACGTCTAAACGGATAACCAGTACAACTAATTACAAATGCCCCCATTACTCCCTACAGTAAAAGTACTAAAATTAAAAAGCGAACATCTTGCAGGGATTAGATAGCATTTTTCATGATTTTCAATGCATGGAGGTTTGAATATTTATGCCGCAATGAAGTTGATTAAGAACATTCATACTTACAAATATTGCAGGTTTAAGAAGATTATTAGGATTCACACAACGAATTTAATGTGACTCTGTAGCACTCAGTGTCTCAAGCAATGATTGAAGTTGTTGTTGTGAAATACAAACAGGCAATAATTCATTAACTAAAAAATGAATTTTGAGAGAACTATCCCATGAACGATAACCGCTAACCTTAAATCTTGCTCCAATAGAAGAAAATTTCGAAGATTTTGATGACTCTACAGATGAACAATAACCGCTAACCTTAAATTGTCATTTGGTAGCATTTAAAAGATCTTGATGCTCATCCACAACATAATCTCTGTTCTTGTCCAAAAACAACTATGTTTGGTACATTACCTGAACATATTTTGTTAGATATGGCAAATGCCACCATCATATGTGAAACTACAAAAAATAGTCATTTCAGTTGCAAATATTCAAATATGCAAACAGAAGAAAAACATGAGGTGGTTCAAAAATAAAACAAACCAGATCTGACATTTTTCATGAGCTTCGAATAATGCTTACTGATTAAAATGCACAATCGAGGGATTAACATTGAGGGCACCTTCAGCTCATTCAAGACATGGTATTTTTCTATGCGATATGAAATCATGCTGGCTTTGAAGTATAGGAAATCATCTATTAATCTGACAACAAAGCAGCCAACAAATTCTCTTTAAAATACATGAGTTTATCTTCACATACATGTCATTTCTAGTGTCTTCTAGATTATTAGGTAAATCAAAATTTCTATATCCATACCTTTGCTTTTATCTGCTTCCCTTTCACTTTATCCATCTATGCCAGTAACTCCTTCTCTGGAGAGAATCGCAGACACTAACTCTTAACACAATAAACAAAAATCACAAGATGACTGATCTAAAAAATGTCACGCACTCAAAAAACATCCAGGTAACAACACCGTAAAAACTTAAAATGACCCAAGTCGAAGCACTCAAAGCCAAGAGAAACTGCCAATACCAAAACCGGATCTGCAAGCACTCAACACATGGAAAAAATCGTATAGTAACCTAATCCACACTCCGTGAATGGTCTACAACGTAGGGATGAGCAGAGAGGGGAGAAGCTAGCTGTTAGGAGTGTTGGATATTCCAGCCCATATTTGGCATAATTTTATGCAAGCATATTTGGCATAATTTTATGCAGGCTTATTTGGCATAATTTCATGCAGGCATATTTGACATAATTTTATGCAAGCATATTTGGCATAATTTTATGCAGGCTTATTTGGCATAATTTCATGCAGGCATATTTGACATAATTTTATGCAAGCATATTTGGCATAATTGTATGCAGGCATATTTGGCATATCTTTTTATGCAGGCCATGCTAAATTTGTGGGAGAGATTTATTAGTTTTGTCTTTTTTCTAGATTTGTTGTGCAAGCATGCCTTTTGTGCAACAATATCTTTTCTTTTAAGGAAAGACATTTGGGAGATTACTCACAAATTTTGGTATGCACATTAAAAGAAAAAAGGTTAATATAACCAGATCTGGTCACAGAAGGCAGTAGCAGTTTTTGGTCATTTATCATCTTCTTCAAGGTGTTTTGGTCTTCAAGATTGAGCTTCATTCTTGCTCGATACACCGCTGGCCTGAAGTGCACACATAGGGTGTTCTCTTACACCTTTTTCATCTCTTATTGTTTTTGGATTCCGGTGATTAGAAGAGAATCTTTTGTAAACATTTTGGGGCTGTTTTCCCCTTTTGGTTTATCAATAAGAGAAGAGGGTAGACTCCTTAAGAGGTCTCGTGGTTTTTACTCTTCACATCGAAGAGGTTTTCCACGTATAAAAATCTTGTGTCTTGCTATTTTACTTTCATCGTATCTTTTTTATTTGAATGGTGTGTTGATTGATTGTCTTGTGTATGATATTGTGGGTGTAGCTTGAAGTAACCCCTAATCGATCCTATCAAATTGGTATCAGAGCTTGAGGTTGGTTATTTATCACACTATGGAGTCGAGCAGTCATAGCTCAATGATTAAGTTGACATCAACCAACTATTCTATTTGGAGACCTATGATGGAAGACTTGTTATATTGCAGGGATTTACATGACCCAATTGAAACCGTCACTAGTTCGAGTGGTATTATCTCTAAACCTTCTAAACCCGATAAAATGGAAGAGAATGAATGGATAAAGTTGAAAAGGAAAACTTTAGGAACCATTAGACAATGGGTTGACATTAGCATTTTTAACCATGTGTCACAAGAGACCGATCCATATGATTTGTGGAAGAAATTAGAAGGTTTGTATGAGAGGAAAACCGCCCATAACAAAGCTTCATTGATTAAAAGGCTTGTTAATCTAAAGTTGAAAGGTGGAAAGTCAGTTTCTGAGCATCTTAGTGATTTCCAAGATATTATTAACAAGTTGACAACTATGAAGATCATTTTTGGTGATGAATTGCAAGCTTTGTTCTTATTGAGTTCTTTGCCAGATAGTTGGGAAACTTTAGTTGTGACCATTAGTAATTCAGCTCCAGATGGTGTGCTATCTTTGGATGTGATCAAAGAAAGCATGTTTAATGAAGAAATTAGAAGAAAAGAGATTGGAGTTGACAATTCACAAGCTCTTGTTGTGGAGAATAGAGGAAGAAGCAAGAGCAAAGGACCCAAAGGCCGTGATAACTCAAGAGGAAGATCCAAGTCTAGTGATGGAAAGAATCACTTCATATGCAACTATTGCAAGAAGCCTGGCCATATTAAAAAGTATTGCTTTCGTTGGAAAAGAGAACATGGGAAGAAGAATGATTTTCAAAAAGAAGGCGATGATAAAAATGTTGCAGCAGTAGCCTCTAAAAGTGATGATGATGTCACTTTAATTTGCGCAACTAGTGAATGTCATCATGTTAGAAGTACAGATTCTGAGTGGCTGGTTGATACAGGTGCTTCATATCATTGTGTTCCTAAGAGAAAGTATTTTTTGAATTATCAAGCAGGTGATTTTGGCAGTGTCAAAATGGGTAACCAGAGTTCAGCAAGCATAGTTGGGATTGGTGATATTCGTGTGAAGACTAATGTTGGATGCATGCTTACATTGAAAGGTGTACGTCATATTCCGGATTTGCGTCTTAATTTGCTTTCAGCTCATATTCTTGATCAAGAAGGCTTTCGTCACACATTTGAGAGTGGCAAGTGGAAATTATCCAAGGGATCCATGACAATTGCAAGAGGCGAGTTGTGTTGTTCTTTGTACAAGACATATTTGACTGTATGTTTTGGTGAGCTCAATGCAGTGGAAGAAAAAGATTCTCCTAATTTGTGGCATCGAAGATTGGGACACATGAGTGAAAAGGGTTTGAAATATTTAGCAGGTAAATCTCTTATTCCTGTCAATACTACAATTTCACTTAACCCTTGTGATCATTGCTTAGCAGGAAAACAACATAGAGCTTCTTTTGCTAGAAAGTCTACAAGAAAGCAGGCTAAGTTGGAGCTTGTACATTCGGATGTATGTGGTCCTATTGAGGTTGAATCCAATGGTGGCAACAAATATTTTGTCACTTTTATTGACGATGCTACTAGAAAGACATGGATTTACATTTTGAAGACCAAAAGCCAAGTGTTTGAAACTTTTTAGAAGTTTCATGTTATGGTGGAAAGGGAGACAGAAAGCAAGTTGAAGTGCCTTCGTACAGACAATGGTGGAGAGTATACCTCACATGAGTTCAAGAATTATTGTGCGCAATATGGTATTCGACATGTGAAGACAGTTCCAGGCACTCCCCAACACAATGGTGTAGCTGAGAGGATGAATAGAACCATTGTGGAGAAGGTGCGATGCATGTTGAAGATGTCTGATCTACCAAAGTCATTTTGGGCTGAAGCAGTGAATACAGCAGTTTATCTGATCAACCGTTCTCCATCTATTCCATTGGGGCTTGACATTCCAGAGAGAGCATGGAAGGGATGTGATCCTGTATATACACATCTTAGAGTATTTGGATGCAAGGCATACATGCATGTGCCAAAAGACCAAAGATCAAAGCTGGATTCCAAGACTAATCCATGTGTTTTTGTTGGCTATGGTGATGAAGAGTACGGGTTCAGGCTATATGATCCAGAAAAAGGAAAAGTAGTAAGAAGCAGAGATGTAGTGTTCTTTGAGCATGAAAAAGGTGCAGAACTTTTGAGTGCAAGGTATCATACTAGCTCAGATTTTTTTATTGATACTACTGATGTTTCTTTGTCCCCTACTCGTGGTTTTGTTGAACAGCCAATACAGGCTGATATTGATGCAACACATGAAGGTGTTGATGATGCACAGCTTGATGGTGCACATGTTGATGATGTTCATGATGAAGCTCAACCAAATGGAGAAGTGGCTTGTGAGCAGGGGGAGCAAATTGCCCCACAAGTGGATGATGCTCAAGTTAGAAGGTCAACCAGAGAACATAAACCATCTACAAGATATCCAAGCACAGATTATATCTTAGTTACAGCTGATGGTGAGCCCGAGAGCTTTCAAGAAGTGTTGTCTAGTCGAGACAAGAATCTTTGGCTTGAGGCTATGAAAGAGGAGATGGATTCTTTGATGAAGAATCAGACTTTTGAGCTAGTGAAACTTCCAAAAGGCAAGAAGCTTTTGAAAAACAAATGGGTTTTCAAGAACAAGAAAGATGGTGAGAAGATAGTAAAGCGCAAAGCTAGATTGGTAGTCAAAGGATGCAATCAGAAAAAAGGCATTGATTTTGATGAGATTTTTTCACCAGTTGTCAAGATGACTTCTATCAGAACCATTTTGGGTTTAGCAGCAAGTTGTGACCTTGAATTGGAACAACTTGATGTAAAAACCGCATTTTTACATGGTGATTTGCAGGAAGAAATCTACATGGAACAACCTGAAGGATTTGAAGAAAAGGGAAAAGAAAAACTTGTTTGCAAGTTGAAGAAGAGTCTTTATGGACTTAAGCAAGCACCAAGGCAGTGGTATCACAAATTTGATTCATTTATGACAAGCAATGGTTACAAGAGGACTGTTGCAGATCCTTGTGTGTATTTTAGAAAGTTTCCTGGTGATATCTTCATTATTCTTCTTTTATATGTGGATGACATGTTGGTAGTTGGACAAAACTTAGAATTGAATAGCAACTTGAAGAAAGAATTGTCCAAGTCATTTGACATGAAGGACATGGGTCCTGCAAAGCAAATCTTAGGCATGGAGATTGTTCGTGACAGAAAAGCTAGGAAGTTATGGCTATCTCAAGAAAAATATATTGAACGTGTGCTTGAAAGGTTCAATATGAAGCATGCTAAGCCGGTTTGTACACCACTCGCATCTCATTTTAAGCTAAGTAAGAGGGATTGTCCAACAACGGAGAAGGAAAAAGCAAGTATGTCTTCTATTCCTTATTCATCTGCAGTTGGTTCATTGATGTATGCTATGGTGTGCACTAGGCCAGATATTGCACATTCTGTTGGTTTGGTGAGTAGATACTTATCCAATCCTGGTAAAGTTCACTGGGATGCAGTATAGTGGATTTTCAGATATTTGCGTGGTACTTCTAGATTTTGCTTATGTTTTGGAGGTAGCAAACATGTTCTTGAGGGGTATACAGATGCAGACATGGCTGGTGACATTGATAGTAGAAAATCTACCTCAGGTTATGTGTTCACATTTTCAGGGGGAGCCATTTCTTGGCAATCCAAGTTACAAAAGTGTGTGGCTTTATCTTCAACCGAGGCAGAGTATATAGCAGCTGTGGAAGCAAGTAAAGAGATGCTTTGGTTGAAGAGGTTCCTTCAAGAGTTGGGTTTGCAACAAGAAGAGTATATAGTATTCTGTGACAGTCAGAGTGCTATGGATTTGAGCAAGAATTCCATGTATCATGCACGCACTAAGCATATTGATGTTCGGTATCATTGGTTAAGAAATGTGATTGAAGAAAATATGCTCAAGTTAAAGAAAATTCATACAACCAAGAATGGTGCAGATATGTTGACTAAAGTGGTTCCAGGAAACAAGCTTGATGTTTGTAGCAAGCTTGTGGGAATGAGTTTCAAATGATGATTGAAGCATGCACATCTTCCCCAAGTTGGGCTGGAGGGGGAGATTGTTGGATATTCCAGCCCATATTTGGCATAATTTTATGCAAGCATATTTGGCATAATTTTATGCAGGCTTATTTGGCATAATTTCATGCAGGCATATTTGACATAATTTTATGCAAGCATATTTGGCATAATTTTATGCAGGCTTATTTGGCATAATTTCATGCAGGCATATTTGACATAATTTTATGCAAGCATATTTGGCATAATTGTATGCAGGCATATTTGGCATATCTTTTTATGCAGGCCATGCTAAATTTGTGGGAGAGATTTATTAGTTTTGTCTTTTTTCTAGATTTGTTGTGCAAGCATGCCTTTTGTGCAACAATATCTTTTCTTTTAAGGAAAGACATTTGGGAGATTACTCACAAATTTTGGTATGCACATTAAAAGAAAAAGGGTTAATATAACCAGATCTGGTCACAGAAGGCAGTAGTAGTTTTTGGTCATTTATCATCTTCTTCAAGGTGTTTTGGTCTTCAAGATTGAGCTTCATTCTTGCTCGATACACCGCTGGCCTGAAGTGCACACATAGGGTGTTCTCTTACACCTTTTTCATCTCTTATTGTTTTTGGATTCCGGTGATTAGAAGAGAATCTTTTGTAAACATTTTGGGGCTGTTTTCCCCTTTTGGTTTATCAATAAGAGAAGAGGGTAGACTCCTTAAGAGGTCTCGTGGTTTTTACTCTTCACATCGAAGAGGTTTTCCACGTATAAAAATCTTGTGTCTTGCTATTTTACTTTCATCGTATCTTTTTTATTTGAATGGTGTGTTGATTGATTGTCTTGTGTGTGATATTGTGGGTGTAGCTTGAAGTAACCCCTAATCGATCCTATCAAATTGGTATCAGAGCTTGAGGTTGGTTATTTATCACACTATGGAGTCGAGCAGTCATAGCTCAATGATTAAGTTGACATCAACCAACTATTCTATTTGGAGACCTATGATGGAAGACTTGTTATATTGCAGGGATTTACATGACCCAATTGAAACCGTCACTAGTTCGAGTGGTATTATCTCTAAACCTTCTAAACCCGATAAAATGGAAGAGAATGAATGGATAAAGTTGAAAAGGAAAACTTTAGGAACCATTAGACAATGGGTTGACATTAGCATTTTTAACCATGTGTCACAAGAGACCGATCCATATGATTTGTGGAAGAAATTAGAAGGTTTGTATGAGAGGAAAACCGCCCATAACAAAGCTTCATTGATTAAAAGGCTTGTTAATCTAAAGTTGAAAGGTGGAAAGTCAGTTTCTGAGCATCTTAGTGATTTCCAAGATATTATTAACAAGTTGACAACTATGAAGATCATTTTTGGTGATGAATTGCAAGCTTTGTTCTTATTGAGTTCTTTGCCAGATAGTTGGGAAACTTTAGTTGTGACCATTAGTAATTCAGCTCCAGATGGTGTGCTATCTTTGGATGTGATCAAAGAAAGCATGTTTAATGAAGAAATTAGAAGAAAAGAGATTGGAGTTGACAATTCACAAGCTCTTGTTGTGGAGAATAGAGGAAGAAGCAAGAGCAAAGGACCCAAAGGCCGTGATAACTCAAGAGGAAGATCCAAGTCTAGTGATGGAAAGAATCACTTCATATGCAACTATTGCAAGAAGCCTGGCCATATTAAAAAGTATTGCTTTCGTTGGAAAAGAGAACATGGGAAGAAGAATGATTTTCAAAAAGAAGGCGATGATAAAAATGTTGCAGCAGTAGCCTCTAAAAGTGATGATGATGTCACTTTAATTTGCGCAACTAGTGAATGTCATCATGTTAGAAGTACAGATTCTGAGTGGCTGGTTGATACAGGTGCTTCATATCATTGTGTTCCTAAGAGAAAGTATTTTTTGAATTATCAAGCAGGTGATTTTGGCAGTGTCAAAATGGGTAACCAGAGTTCAGCAAGCATAGTTGGGATTGGTGATATTCGTGTGAAGACTAATGTTGGATGCATGCTTACATTGAAAGGTGTACGTCATATTCCGGATTTGCGTCTTAATTTGCTTTCAGCTCATATTCTTGATCAAGAAGGCTTTCGTCACACATTTGAGAGTGGCAAGTGGAAATTATCCAAGGGATCCATGACAATTGCAAGAGGCGAGTTGTGTTGTTCTTTGTACAAGACATATTTGACTGTATGTTTTGGTGAGCTCAATGCAGTGGAAGAAAAAGATTCTCCTAATTTGTGGCATCGAAGATTGGGACACATGAGTGAAAAGGGTTTGAAATATTTAGCAGGTAAATCTCTTATTCCTGTCAATACTACAATTTCACTTAACCCTTGTGATCATTGCTTAGCAGGAAAACAACATAGAGCTTCTTTTGCTAGAAAGTCTACAAGAAAGCAGGCTAAGTTGGAGCTTGTACATTCGGATGTATGTGGTCCTATTGAGGTTGAATCCAATGGTGGCAACAAATATTTTGTCACTTTTATTGACGATGCTACTAGAAAGACATGGATTTACATTTTGAAGACCAAAAGCCAAGTGTTTGAAACTTTTCAGAAGTTTCATGTTATGGTGGAAAGGGAGACAGAAAGCAAGTTGAAGTGCCTTCGTACAGACAATGGTGGAGAGTATACCTCACATGAGTTCAAGAATTATTGTGCGCAATATGGTATTCGACATGTGAAGACAGTTCCAGGCACTCCCCAACACAATGGTGTAGCTGAGAGGATGAATAGAACCATTGTGGAGAAGGTGCGATGCATGTTGAAGATGTCCGATCTACCAAAGTCATTTTGGGCTGAAGCAGTGAATACAGCAGTTTATCTGATCAACCGTTCTCCATCTATTCCATTGGGGCTTGACATTCCAGAGAGAGCATGGAAGGGATGTGATCCTGTATATACACATCTTAGAGTATTTGGATGCAAGGCATACATGCATGTGCCAAAAGACCAAAGATCAAAGCTGGATTCCAAGACTAATCCATGTGTTTTTGTTGGCTATGGTGATGAAGAGTACGGGTTCAGGCTATATGATCCAGAAAAAGGAAAAGTAGTAAGAAGCAGAGATGTAGTGTTCTTTGAGCATGAAAAAGGTGCAGAACTTTTGAGTGCAAGGTATCATACTAGCTCAGATTTTTTTATTGATACTACTGATGTTTCTTTGTCCCCTACTCGTGGTTTTGTTGAACAGCCAATACAGGCTGATATTGATGCAACACATGAAGGTGTTGATGATGCACAGCTTGATGGTGCACATGTTGATGATGTTCATGATGAAGCTCAACCAAATGGAGAAGTGGCTTGTGAGCAGGGGGAGCAAATTGCCCCACAAGTGGATGATGCTCAAGTTAGAAGGTCAACCAGAGAACATAAACCATCTACAAGATATCCAAGCACAGATTATATCTTAGTTACAGCTGATGGTGAGCCCGAGAGCTTTCAAGAAGTGTTGTCTAGTCGAGACAAGAATCTTTGGCTTGAGGCTATGAAAGAGGAGATGGATTCTTTGATGAAGAATCAGACTTTTGAGCTAGTGAAACTTCCAAAAGGCAAGAAGCTTTTGAAAAACAAATGGGTTTTCAAGAACAAGAAAGATGGTGAGAAGATAGTAAAGCGCAAAGCTAGATTGGTAGTCAAAGGATGCAATCAGAAAAAAGGCATTGATTTTGATGAGATTTTTTCACCAGTTGTCAAGATGACTTCTATCAGAACCATTTTGGGTTTAGCAGCAAGTTGTGACCTTGAATTGGAACAACTTGATGTAAAAACCGCATTTTTACATGGTGATTTGCAGGAAGAAATCTACATGGAACAACCTGAAGGATTTGAAGAAAAGGGAAAAGAAAAACTTGTTTGCAAGTTGAAGAAGAGTCTTTATGGACTTAAGCAAGCACCAAGGCAGTGGTATCACAAATTTGATTCATTTATGACAAGCAATGGTTACAAGAGGACTGTTGCAGATCCTTGTGTGTATTTTAGAAAGTTTCCTGGTGATATCTTCATTATTCTTCTTTTATATGTGGATGACATGTTGGTAGTTGGACAAAACTTAGAATTGAATAGCAACTTGAAGAAAGAATTGTCCAAGTCATTTGACATGAAGGACATGGGTCCTGCAAAGCAAATCTTAGGCATGGAGATTGTTCGTGACAGAAAAGCTAGGAAGTTATGGCTATCTCAAGAAAAATATATTGAACGTGTGCTTGAAAGGTTCAATATGAAGCATGCTAAGCCGGTTTGTACACCACTCGCATCTCATTTTAAGCTAAGTAAGAGGGATTGTCCAACAACGGAGAAGGAAAAAGCAAGTATGTCTTCTATTCCTTATTCATCTGCAGTTGGTTCATTGATGTATGCTATGGTGTGCACTAGGCCAGATATTGCACATTCTGTTGGTTTGGTGAGTAGATACTTATCCAATCCTGGTAAAGTTCACTGGGATGCAGTATAGTGGATTTTCAGATATTTGCGTGGTACTTCTAGATTTTGCTTATGTTTTGGAGGTAGCAAACATGTTCTTGAGGGGTATACAGATGCAGACATGGCTGGTGACATTGATAGTAGAAAATCTACCTCAGGTTATGTGTTCACATTTTCAGGGGGAGCCATTTCTTGGCAATCCAAGTTACAAAAGTGTGTGGCTTTATCTTCAACCGAGGCAGAGTATATAGCAGCTGTGGAAGCAAGTAAAGAGATGCTTTGGTTGAAGAGGTTCCTTCAAGAGTTGGGTTTGCAACAAGAAGAGTATATAGTATTCTGTGACAGTCAGAGTGCTATGGATTTGAGCAAGAATTCCATGTATCATGCACGCACTAAGCATATTGATGTTCGGTATCATTGGTTAAGAAATGTGATTGAAGAAAATATGCTCAAGTTAAAGAAAATTCATACAACCAAGAATGGTGCAGATATGTTGACTAAAGTGGTTCCAGGAAACAAGCTTGATGTTTGTAGCAAGCTTGTGGGAATGAGTTTCAAATGATGATTGAAGCATGCACATCTTCCCCAAGTTGGGCTGGAGGGGGAGATTGTTGGATATTCCAGCCCATATTTGGCATAATTTTATGCAAGCATATTTGGCATAATTTTATGCAGGCTTATTTGGCATAATTTCATGCAGGCATATTTGACATAATTTTATGCAAGCATATTTGGCATAATTTTATGCAGGCTTATTTGGCATAATTTCATGCAGGCATATTTGACATAATTTTATGCAAGCATATTTGGCATAATTGTATGCAGGCATATTTGGCATATCTTTTTATGCAGGCCATGCTAAATTTGTGGGAGAGATTTATTAGTTTTGTCTTTTTTCTAGATTTGTTGTGCAAGCATGCCTTTTGTGCAACAATATCTTTTCTTTTAAGGAAAGACATTTGGGAGATTACTCACAAATTTTGGTATGCACATTAAAAGAAAAAGGGTTAATATAACCAGATCTGGTCACAGAAGGCAGTAGCAGTTTTTGGTCATTTATCATCTTCTTCAAGGTGTTTTGGTCTTCAAGATTGAGCTTCATTCTTGCTCGATACACCGCTGGCCTGAAGTGCACACATAGGGTGTTCTCTTACACCTTTTTCATCTCTTATTGTTTTTGGATTCCGGTGATTAGAAGAGAATCTTTTGTAAACATTTTGGGGCTGTTTTCCCCTTTTGGTTTATCAATAAGAGAAGAGGGTAGACTCCTTAAGAGGTCTCGTGGTTTTTACTCTTCACATCGAAGAGGTTTTCCACGTATAAAAATCTTGTGTCTTGCTATTTTACTTTCATCGTATCTTTTTTATTTGAATGGTGTGTTGATTGATTGTCTTGTGTGTGATATTGTGGGTGTAGCTTGAAGTAACCCCTAATCGATCCTATCAAATTGGTATCGGAGCACAACGTAGGGATGAGCAGAGAGGGGAGAAGCTAGCTGTTAGGAGAGCATAACGGGTTAAGATAGAAACATAACCTAACATGGAAAAGCGAAACACAGCGGGAGAGAAAAAGGTTCGACGTCATCGATAGAGGGAGAGAGAAGAAGGGCGGCTATGATAGACTTCGTATGAGAGAAGGAAAGTGATAAAGGAGTTGGTATGTAGAAAGACGAAGCAAAGGTAAATAGGTTTAGGGCTAAGGGCATGGTGGCAGCTGAAGATGTAGTGCAGTAAGCTTAGACTGGGAAAGAAAGAAAACAAAGTTATGGAATAATAAATTGAGGAAACATGTTGAAGAGGAACAGTGCGATAGGGAAGAAATGAGTGGATAAAAGATTAGATCTGGAAGTAGGGCCGTTATGGTAACGGTAAATTTACCGTTACCATACCAGTACCGTATTATTTATTACCAGTAAATTGCAGAATTTACTTACCAGTATCGTCGGTACGGTAACGGTAAATTTACCATTGAAAACTGTAAAAATAACGGTAGCAAATTGTTCCAACCGTCGGTAACGGTATATTTACCGATACTTTATTAGTGCATATAACAAAACTGATCTGAGCCATTTATTTTAATACATTTACTTTTGCTACATTGAATCAGAGCCACTGCTTTGTTTTTTTACTGATGCTAGGGTTTTAGTTCACTGCAGCCGCATTCAATTTTCACTTTTTGCTTTTCGTTGCTTTCTCCTTCTCTTCCCCAATTCGGTGACCAAATTCAAGTTCAACCTAAAAATTTTAATTCTCTTGCAGTGGAGTCAGTGCATTCGAATAGTCCTGATCAAACCGTGGCTGAAGGAGATCAAATCGGTGCTACTGCTACTGCGAGTAAGAATTTTTCCATTTAGTTTTAGTTGCTGTAATTTTCGATTTAGTCCTTCTACCTCCGATTTGTTATTTGCTTGTTCCTACCTTCGATTAGCTGCTTTAGGCCTGTTAGTTTCAATTTAAACATGGAATTGGGACAGGCGCATAAAATGATTTGCTGGTATGAATTGAACTGGGCATGCAAATTGCAAAAGAAAGACACTTCTTTGAATATTTTGCTACTACATAACTGCATAATGCATTTGTTACTTGCAAACCAGCAAGCTCTTTTAGTTTTCCAAGTACTTTAACAATAGTTTTGCACTTTTAGTTTAAGCCTATTTATTTTAATTCGGACTTGCAGTATCAAATCTGAACAACAATGAGAATCATTATGTAATTCAAACAATAGCTATTGTTTTTAGCCATTACTAGGTGTAAAAACTATTACTGAGTGCACTACTAAGTGCAAAAACTAAAAAATGTGAACAACAATGAGAAAGTCCACTTGCTGGTTTGCTGGTTTGCAAGTCCGAACTAAAACAATGGCTATAAAAAATTAAAAACAATGTGATTTGCAGTATTAAGCCTATTTGTTTTTATGTATATAATTATATTGCAGTATCAATTTTAATTCGGACTTGCAAACCACCAAGCTCTTTTAGTTTTTGCACTTAGTAAGTTATCACTTGTCTATCCTCTCTCTATGATATTTGCCATACTTATTCTCGCTCTTGTAGTATTTATTTCTTATTTGTTGTAAACATAAATGCTTGATGATATTTGCCATACTTATTTTTTGCTGAACCTCATATTTCTACAGATAAAAGAAAGGTTTCATGGGTATGGGACTATGCAGACAAGGCAACAAGAATGGATGAAAATGGCAAAGCATATCAAGTAGGGATTTGTAGGACTTGCCATAAAGAGGTAAAAGCAGACAGCAAGTCTTATGGAACGACAGGTATGGGTAATCATTTATCAAAACAATGCAAAAAGTCACCTGCCTTTGGCCGTATTTCAATGGGAAAAAGTCAAACTATTCTTTCACAAGATAGTATGGGAGGGACATTAGTGCCACATACATTTAATCAGAAAAAATGCGAGGAAAGATTAGTTAGATTCATTATTGCGGATGAAATGCCTTTTAGGGTTGTTGAGGGGAAAGGCTTTCGGGAGTTACTTAAAGAATTATGTCCTCGTTTTTTTATACCAACTAGGCAAAAGATTGCTATTTTAGTGTGGGAATTGTACAATTTGGAAAAGGGAAAAATAATGAGCATTATAGGAGAAAGAAGAGTGAGCATAACAACCGATACTTGGACGTCCGTTCAAAATATAAATTACATGGTTGTCACGGCTCATTTTATGGATGATGATTGGAAATTGCATAAACGAATAATTAACTTCACAAAAATCACTAGTCATAAAGGTGAAGACATAGGAAGATGTTTGGAAACATGTTTGAATATTTGTTAGTTACTGAAGACTTCAATTTTTTAGTTACCAAAGACTTCATTTATCACCATCACACAAATGTCTTCTTTCTTCATGTAATAAACTAATAAAGTCACACAAATGTCTAGTAAGCCAAACTTCATTTATTAGTTATTACGATCAGTATCACTATCACATATAATTTATCACACATTTTTGCTAGTGTTCCTTTTTTATATACCTGTCTTCTTTTGCTGTAGGTATGGGAAGTAGTACACAAGTTTCATCTGTTGAGTTACCCTCTTCTTCTCGTCCACCGATTCATCCCTGAAGTTAAAAGGGTGTAGTTGTACACATTTTTGGCGGACACTTCTTCAGCTTGCTTGTAAATGCCTGCAAGACAGTATAACAAAATATATATTTAGCATGCTTACATTTTGGAAAATGCATGTACAAGTAGAAGCGTAGAACTGTAGAAGTCATATTTAAGTATAATGAGTAGTTGCTTATGTATCTTATTTTGGCAGTTCTGTCTGATTAGTGTTATCATGTACATGTAGAAGTGCTATTTAAGTAGAAATGCATGTACATGCAGACACTTCTGATTATTGTTATCATTTAAGTTATTTTGTGTAATGAAAGTAGCTGCTTATGTATGGAATCAAGAGTATAAATTTGTTCTCATGTTATTATTATTTTGTTAGTTCTAATTAGTGTCTAATTTATACAGTTATTTTTCATGTTCTTTAGCGGTAATTTTACCGTTACCGGCAATTGGTATCCCGACTTATCGGTATACCGACAGTCGGTTTACCGATGGCTTCGGTAGCGGTAACGGTTGTGATTTTAGATTTACCGACAATATCGGTATGGTAAAAAAAACTGCCAATCGGTAATGGTAACCATTACCATAACAGCCCTATCTGGAACAGTGCGAGAGGGGTTTTACTATGGCGGGATTTGGATTTTAGGGCTGTATAGGCGAGATAAGCGGCAGTTGGAAATCAAAAAAGAAACCAGGCTGGAGGGAAATGAAAATTTAGATGAAATAGGAGCATGAATTTCAGAAACAATATATTTATTAGCAGAAAATTTATTTCTAAATCTAAGGAAAGTTTCTAAATTCACTTTCTCTTAATTACTTTTATTTAATAGTGGTTATTAATGATTATTTGTTAATTATCAATCATTAATTAAATATTAATATTTATTTGCTACTTATTAATTACTAATTTTTTAATCATTAAATTAATATTTAATATTTATGCATTATTTATTAATTATTTAAAAATTTATGAATTATCAAATATTTCTTAATTGTTAATATTAATTATTACTATCTAGTAATTGATTATTAATGTAAGTTAGTGTAATGTATATGTTAATACTGAATATTAATAATTAAAAGACCATGCATACGTTACTAGCCAATTTATTAGTTATTACTATTATATCCATTATTAATTAATTAATTTTAATTGTCAATATTGGTTATTTCATATTTAAAATTAATTATTACTATTAAATAGTGATTATAATTTAATATTAATTATTATTATTTAAAAATGAAAGGTTGTAATAGACACCTATTACAACAGGTAAAGAATAAAAGTTGTTCAAAATATACATCTATTACAACTGACAAAAAAGAAAGGTTGTAATAGGCATCTATTAAACTGGTAAAATAAATGAGTTAGTAAAAATATGTTTATTACAACTATCAAGAACTGCAGTTGTAAAAACCTTTATTACAACTGACATTTTGTGACAGTTGTAAATTACATTTGTAATCTGGTATTTTTGTTGTAATGTCAGGATGCTATAGATTATTTCACAGAGCTTAATAATGCAAATGAGAAAGTAAATCAATTTTCAGGTGATAATGGATCAAAAATGAGAGTCCAAAGAGAGTTATTATTTACTGTGATAATGTTTGTCCACATTGAGAGGGGATAAAGGGATACAAGTTCATACTGATCATCGGTGTTAAATATATATTAAATATACAATGATGCATAATATTAAGTAACTTGAATAAAGTATTATTCATATCCCTAGTGGACTTTCACCAATATAGATTTTAATCCTTGAAGGATCAAAAGGTATAAACCATAGCCGAAATGTGGTATAGAAGTCAGTTCAAAATATTTTTGGAGTAAGTCAGAAGGATGACAAATAAAGAAGATGAGTGTTCTTGTAGAAACACTTAAGGATGTTTTGAAAGAGACCCATATCATGGTTGCAAATAACCCTAGAAGTGGTTTAGGTACATAAAACATAATAAAGAGATCACAATAAATATTACTGAGAACAGACAACAGATAATCATCGATGATAAATTTGTAAATAATAAAGCGCTTATATTTATTAATAGATTATAAATATTGAATTAGCGAGAACATGATTGGTCATCATGAATACTTTCCTAAATGAGGAATGTGGACCTACAGTCCGCAAAATATAATTAAAATATGTATATAAAATAGCAAACACACACTAAATTACCGAAGGTCCATATAATGTCAACGACATGTTATGTGCCATGAGCATTATATTTTCAAAGATAATTGGATTGATTAAAGTAGTGAAAGTATTTGAAATATTTAGAATACCTTAAAGATCTAAACGATGAAAGTATAAAAATTCGAATGAACGTAAATAACTTTGGTAGTGATAAGGAATGCAAAGAACAATAAATATAGATTGCAACATTCTTTTAAATATTGTCGTGCTAAAAATCTTCATATAATTCATGATAAGCAGGTTATTTTATACTTCTAAGAATTGTTGTAATAAGATTACCGTTTGCAAGCGCAACTGGTCAGGTTAAGTCGGTGTCTGCGTCGGACATGTCATGAGTGGGGCCCACACTTTTACCCCTTCAAAGTGGAATGTTGGAGAGTAGCCGTTTGCATCTGACGGGTCGCGACGCCGAGCGGTTGTTCCCCATTGTTCGTTTTCCCTTCGTTTTCTATATAAACCTTACCCATTTCCCTCACCAAACCAGCCCAAATCCGAGATTTCTTCATTTTTTTCGTGAATCTACGTCAGCATTTTCAGGTAAACGTTGTTATTTTCATCTCAATATCGATCATATATGTTTTTTCGAATTTTTCGAATTTTTTTTCCAGATTGTCAGCTAGTCAATCGTCTTCTATGCGCACTATCGTCGACTGGAACGACGAAAGAACCAACGCTTTCATTGAATTTTGCATGGAGATCTTGCCGCAGCATTAAGGATCTGTGGCACAGTGGTACGAGGTCAGTGCTGTATTTTTCAACCAGTGCACTAACCTCAATTACAATGTAAGCAAAATGAAGAATAAATTTGACAATCTCAAGAGGGACCGGTTTTCGTGGACCCCGTTATTGGAACCGACGAGTGATGGGATACAGTACTCGCACAGTTTCGTAAGTACAAGCATATATCTCCCAGCAGATTCCATGAGATTGGTGCTCTTTTTGTAGGCTACATGAATACAGCAGAGTGTCAGTTTATAGTTCCACAAGCCCCCTGTTAATATGCAGTTCGCAGCTCAGCTCTACAGCGATTTCATTAGGGGCAATACAGCTGAGATCACTAGTCGTCCAGCTCGTCGACATGTTAGGCAGAGTGCCGGTCCGTCTTATTCTTCTCCTCCTGCCATGTCACAGGATGGTATTATCGATGCATGCATGGCTATTACTCGCGATACAGACGACTATGAGGATTGAGAGGTGGTGATGTACGTGACGGAGTATCAAAGCAGAAGACACGATTCTTTTCTTTCCCTGTTGGACAAGTCAGAGTAGTTTAGGAAATGTGTCTGTTATTTTGTTGATAAGCTTAGGAGAAATGCTCTGTACTATTGTTTTCGTATTTTCTGCTTTTTATTTCTGCATTTTAATTTTTGCACTTTGTATTCTGCACTTTTTTGTATTCTGCAATTTGTATTCTGCAATTTGTATTTTGCATTCTACTGCTTTATTAAACATAAACAAATAAATAATAATAGTACCCATTTGAATTTGCCGCTTTTGTAAAAAATACGCATTCCCCGTTCCCCAGCCCCTTCCAAAATCCCCTTTCGGTTTGTTTGCAGACGCACCCTTAATATCCATTGATGTTTTAGTTGCGATATGTAAAACTTATAAAAATATACAAGTTTTTGAAGAATATAAATAACTATTGTGGTTATAAAGAATGCTAAGGACATGGATGACAGATTACAACATTCTTCTAAGTATAATTGTAATGAAAATCTTGATATACCTCAAGATGAGTGGAGTACTTCTTGCTTAGTATTATTGTAATGAAACTTGTCTTGTTCATTAAATGAGTATTGAAATATGCAACCTGATTAAAGCACAAAATTGTAAAGTGTATTCATCAATAAATACTAGTAGCATATAAAGCACAAACATAAGGCACCTTAAATAAGAAAAATGTTTGAAGCATGGAAATGCATATAAAGTTTTTAAAGAAAAAGTTCAATAAGAAGTATCTATAAGCAGTTTAGGTTATCGAACGAAGAATGCAAATCAAGAGGAAATTATTAAATTGGGCGGAGCATCCATAAGTATGTCATAATGCACTCTTTTTCCTTAACTAAGTTTTTTCCCATAGGATTTGTTAGTAAAGTTTTAATGAGGCATTATATTGATCTAGTAGTATCAAATTCATTTAATATAGTAAATTAATGAAATGTGACATTCCATATTATACATTTTTCTTTCACAAAGATTTTTCTCACTGGGTTTTTCTTAGTAAGGTTTTAACGATGAAGCATTTTGATCTGATAGCATCAAAAAAATATTATGTAGCAAACTATTATTTACGAAGTCAATGCAGTTTGCGTAGCTTAGGTTCAAATTGAATATATAGAGGTGATAGGACGGAGCACATTTCTACTAAATTTTTCTTCATACATGAACTACCAAATGACAACAAAATAGAGGTGAAACAAATCTAATCTCAAGAAAATAGGGCAGACTTATTCTCAAAGGCACTTCCAAAATCAATGGTTTAGAAGAAGCCCTATAAAATTTGCGTTCGTTGGCTACATCAGCATACTATTTTAAAAAATCATTATAAATCAGAGGGAGCATATAAAATTATGTTATGATGCACTCTTTTCCTTAACTAATATTTTTTCCCACTGGGCTTTTGTTAGTAAGGTTTTTAATGAGGCATCATCTTGATCCTGAAGTATTAACCCTCTTTGTAACATTATAAAACATGTTATCTAAGATGAAATAAAATAATAGTTTTTTCTTCATAAAAGGGTTTTTAATGAGGTAACTAATCTTATCATCTTTGCGTACGCATATTAGAATAATAAGGGTGAATATGCTTAGTGTGAAAGAACATTATTGTAATTTAAAGAGCATGTCGAGTCTATAACTTGAAAGTTCATTTGTGTTGTATGTATGTTTGAATTAATATAAATAAAAGAGTCACTCCCTAATATCTTTTGTTCTCTCTAATGGTTTATCTTCTTTTATTACCTGTTCTTGTTTTATTTTATAACATTTCTTCTTGATTACCTCATTTTTAATTCTAGAGTTGCATGACAAATTACTTTACGAGAAATACCTCCACCAATGATCATTTTCCTCTTATCCCTCTGTAATCTGGTATAATGAATATAAAAACAAAATTTTATTCTGAAAAATCCATTCACTTGTGATATGGCCAACTTCATATGCATTTACATGTGACACCCAAGAAAGTCATATATGCATCGGAACCGTGTAGCTCAACTGACTAATTAATCGCACTTAATAGCGTCCTAAGCTTTCATCACTTTCTTCAAGCTATTGAAACATAAACTACATTGGAAATGGAAGGAGCAAACAATGAAAATGGCAGTAAACTACTTTGGAAATGGAAGTTCAAATGTTGAGTCGAAGTCACAAAAGAAATCTCGAACCACCTAGAGTTAAAGGGATAACTAAGGTCGACCCAAGCCTATGTGTAACACCCCACCTCCGCTAGGGTCACTCACAAAGGGAATGCACTAGTTTTGGTGGAGCATTATCTAGGTAAACATACATAGAGATATCACAAGACAGAACATAAGTAAAGCAACGGTAGAAATTAAAACCCAAATCTTATTACTTTCAAGAAAAGAGTCAAAACCTCATACATCCAAAGTACAAGTTGCCATTATTCCATTACATCAAGTTCTAAATAAAGAAGCATAAACTTAAAATAACAAAAGTAAATTATTCCCCAAAAATAGCAGACGTGCAGCCATAGCATAGCTCAAGACCAAACCGTACATGAGCTGACAGAAAGCAAGCTAAATCCAAGCTAAGAGCTAGAGTTCCTCCCTGAGAACCTGGGGGAAGAAACGAAAGAAAAAGAGGCGAAAGGAAACAGGTCAGTCATAAAGACTGGTAAGTCCAAGTAAATTTCAGCATAAAAACAGCTAAAGGTAACATGACATGTATAAACTAAAAGCAAACATAAGTATGATGTCAAGATGGATAAGATAGACTAAGATAACATGATGAATCAAGTATAGGTCCGCATGTTCAAGGTTCGCTGCATCAACTGTACTAGAATCCCAAACCCATGTCTTATATTAATCATGAAATGATCCCTTGGCCCAAAATCGTGAATGACCCATTACTAGGTCCAACGGAACGATCCACTAATCGATCGGCTCCCTACAAGTTCTAGCTCGTTGTATTTCTGTGTCACACGGCCCAATCACGAATGTAGTCACCTGTGCTAGGTCCACCATAGAGTGTATCAAGCCCTATGGTGCCAACCACCGACACGAATCAAGAATGCACAGATAAACCTACTGATGCCCAATGCCTGCTTTTTCTGCTTCGGAGTGTGTGCATGCCCGCACTCCATTAGAACCTGTTGAATCGCTAAGTATAGCGTTTTGACTATGACAACTATATATGTTCATATGCTATCGACTAACTTTGTTTTGCAGGAAGATGAAACTTTATTGACAATCGGATTCAAGAACTCAAGGGAAATATTATTTGTATGAGTCTAGATTAGTCTTAGATAAGATATGTTAAAGTCTTTCCTGATGATTATACACACAAAGTATTTTAGCAACAATGAACAAGGAAGCAAGAAGTAGTCTGTTTACAGAAACAGACGTCTGACATAATCAGACCAGACGTCTGTTTGCTGAAACAAAGAAAATTCAGTATGAATTTTCAGACGTCTGACATAATTCTACCAGACGTCTGTTTCTGGAGACAAACATACTACTCTTCCTATTTTGAATTCAAATCAAAAGATACTTCTGAAAATTTTAGCTAAGACTTCTGTTTCTGAAAGGATGCATCTATATTGAAGAGATACAACTATTTAATCCATATCTCTTCATCAAAACCTTTCGTGATCAGTTGTATCTTTTTATATATTATAAATAGAGGGTTGATTAATTGTTCCAATAACCGATTTTTATTCTAATTCTCTCTATCTTATACAAAAGCTCTCTAAATTCTAAAATGATCTATATTCATACTCGAGACTTTTAAACTTCCATAATCCTTCACATATTTCACGATTATCATCAAGGAAAGGCTATAGGAAGGGTGTACTTAACATTCGACAATCCGTGTTATCAAGAACACAAAAGAGTCAACAATTATTCTGTATTAGTGAAGACCTCTTCAGTGGTTGAGGCAAGAAATCCCGTTCAGTGGTTCGGGTAATTGTGAACCTATTCCTCCGGGTGAAGTGAGGGTTTTAGTGTTAGTGAAATACCAGAAGTGAGTCTGGGACTGGACGTAGGACAGTGGTCCGAACCAGTATAAATCGACTGTTTGATTTACTGTTTACTACTCTGCTATATACATTACATCATATTCTCCATTCTATACGATCCTACCGCTGCATAGACTCTTTCAATGTAAAGGTCGAGATCTAGATAAAATCTTATTTAAATCATTTTGACCTTTATTAAATTTTGCGAACGTTATCTCCCCCTGTATATATGCTCCCCCTTAAACATCTACATATCTATAATCTTAGCTCCATGTCATGATTTCCATTGATCTTCATTTTGTTGTTATCAATCGAAATACACATTCTCCCCCTTTTTGATTGATGACAACACCTTGGATTTTCTCTCTCCAAATATAAATCTCCCCCTGAATTTCTTTAGGAGATATCGAATAACCTTCTCTTTGTTGTGGTGTACCTGCAAAAAATATAACATATATAGTTTGGTACCCACTTGCTTTGTTTGGGTCTATGGGTTAGATGGAAGGTAACCATACCCAAGAGGGTTTAACGGAACCTTTAAAGATAAAATTTTCGTTATTAACTACCGAATCAAAATAATCATCGATATATTTTTCTCTGTTTTTCCAACTTACAGGAACCCAAATACTTAAGTAATCTCTATTGATATTCCTTTTCGTACTTCTAGATCTATTATACAGATCTCTGGTCATAGAAGTATTCGAATTTCTATAATAATTGGATCTAGGATGAGCATTAGTACTAGCAGTAATATTTTTATTGTACATGAAAGCATATCTAGTACTATTTCTAAGATTAGTTTTATTATATCCTAAACCACTTTTGTCATGTATATTGAGTCAAAGGTTTCATAGCATATTTTGATTAATGACAAGAAGGAGCTTCATGATCGACAAAAAGAAGAATCGATGTTTTTGGTAACGAATGGGGGAGAAAATAAATAACTCTACAAGATTGCAAGAAGTTGTCATCAATCAAAAAAGGGGGAGAATGTTAGATCATAGGTTTTTGATTCATGAGAAGGAAGAAGAGAAGATCAAAGGAAAAGTGATATAGGTTATGATTATCTATTTAATTGTGTCTTAGATGTATTATATATTGTTAAAATCTGTCCTCAAATATATAGCATACAAAAATGCACTTACGAAAAGACACTTCGTCACTTCATGAAAAGACACTTCGCAAAAAGACACTTCGTGAAAAGACACCTCACGAAAAGACACTTCACGAAAAGACACTTCGCGAAAAGACACTTCGCGAAAAAACATTTCGCGAAAAGACACTTCACCACTTCACGAAAAGACACTTCGCGAAAAGACACTTCATGAAAGGACACTTTACGAAAAGACACTTCATCACTTCGCGAAAAGACACTTCGAAAATACAATTCATGAAAAGACACTTCACGAAAAGACACTTCACGAAGAGACACTTCATATTTCCAACGGTCATATTTTACAACGGTCATATTTTACAACGGCCATATTTTCTAACGGTCATATTTTCTAACTGTCATATTTCTAACGGTCATATTTTACAATGGCCATATTTTCTAAAAGGCATCATATTTCATGAAGAGATTCCTTTTCATTTCTGAAAGGAAATGGGTGCATCTCTTTGATAAAACTCTTCATGGAAGTTGACAACTCTTCAACGATTATATATACATCACAAGCATTTTTTTCACATCACAGAATCTTCTCATATTTTCTGATCTTACTTTCTAAATACTCTTGCATTCTAAAAGCTCCCAAATTCAAGTTACTTATTGAATCCTTGATAATATTTCTCATATTTTGATTCAACAAGCAACTAACTTCCTTCAAATCTTCGCATTCAATTCATATACTTGAGGATAAGATTATAGGAAGTGTGTACTCAATCGTTGGCAAATCAGTGTTGAAAGAAGAACACAATCAGAAGTCAAACTCTTGTAATTGTCCTGTGTGGGTAAGCTTGTAGCCCGTGAAATCAAGTGGGTAAGCTTGTAGCCCGTGAAATCAAGTGGGTAAACTTGTAGCTCGTAAATCAAGTAGTGTTGTGAACCTGTTCCTCCAGGTGAAGAGAGGGTGTTGTTTAGTGAAAAGCCGAAGAGGAGCTTCGGGACTGGACGTAGGACGGGAGGTCCGAACCAGTATAAAATCCTGGTGTCGTTACTCTACTCTACTTTACTTTACTGCATTTAAAGTTATCTGTGATATATATATTGTTATCATATCATATTCCGCATAGCCATATTATAGATCCTGCATAAGTCGTACATACACCCCGACTTTTCAGAACCTACACTGGCGCACCCACATAGTCGTTGTACTGGTCGCTTACAATCAAAACAGTAATCGTGCCCCACCCTGCCTAGTTCCAGTGTACCATGATACATCTAGTGGGTTACTGCTGAAATGGACCACGTAACTAGGGTTTCCGCCTAGTAGGTTAAGTGTTGTCATTTAAATTCGAGACTTAACCCCATCAGTCTAGCATATCAAGTTGTCTAAGTGTTGTCAATTAAGTTCGTGACTTAGCCCTACCATTCACGTGTTGAGTTGGTTAGGTGTTGTCGTTCAAGTTCATGACCTAACTCTACCAATCATATTTCAAGTTGGTTAAGTGTTGTCTTTCATGTTCATGACTTAACCCTATCATGTGGCATTAATTCATTAATGCACCCTTACCTATCACATCAGACCTGTTGTTGTGGTCACTGGGTATGCCGGGCGGTTCCGGGCAGATTTACACCACAACTCAGTCTGACCTCGGGTTTCAAGCGCGATATGACCAACTACCCACATTGGATCCTATTGTTTGCAGTAACTGGATTTGTCGGGCGGTTCCGGGCAGATTTACACTGCAAACTCAACCCAACCTCGAGTTGGCCATTTTCATGTTCATTCTAGTGTCACGACCATGTTCAAGTTTCATGTCAAGTTCGTGTCAAGTTTCAAGGATAAGTTTCATGCCCACATCCAGATTCAAGTTATAAAAGTGTTCATATTTCAAGTTTTTGCCTATTATCAAGTTCATAATTCATGTTCATAACCAATTCATGTTTTGCCTAATCTACCCAAATCGTATTCCCATCGCACGTAAACGTGAATCGATCTATACTACAAATAAATCCAAATCCCGAAATAAAGGGAATAACATCAAAACTATGTTAGGCAAAAAGGGACGAGCATAAAGCGATAAAAGGTATTACAAGACTAACATGATATAACCTGAGATAATTGGTTACAACATCACTAGCATATAGGATTTCAAATCAAGCAAGATAAGGCGATAATCGTGATAAATGTTGACATAAAAGAATAGGCATGCAAGAGCAAGCCAAATACAAGGATAATGGATCCAATGGCTTTGGTGTACATAATAGCGAATAAACTAAGCAAGTCACACCCTAGGTATGAGATCCAACAACTGTAAATTCGGTGTACAACATGGGATTCAACTATGGGCATGAACAATCAACTATAATAGTCTTAAGTAATTAATCCCAGTAGTCATAGTCACGGTCATAGGTAGAAATATCATAATTATGAGCCATAAGCGATTAATCACAATAGTCATGGATAATTATCCAAAATAGTTCGGAAAATAGTCATAGTCAATTAACAGTGATAGTTTCAAAGTCATGGTCAGAGATAATAGCCTTATGTTCACAATCATAGGTAATAATTCTCATAGTCAAGAGTCATAGGTAATTAGCTACCATTGTCCTTGTCATAGTCATAGGCAGTAGTCTTATGTTCACCGTCATAGGCATAGGCATAGTCTTATGTTCTCAGTCATAGGCATAGTCTTATGTTCTCAGTTATAGGCATAGGCGTAGTCTTATGTTCACAGTCATAGTCCTTGGCCATTAACAATAGTTTCAACGTCATAGGAATGTTAAGGTTATAGACATGAGAGAGTTTGATTTACAACATGAATAGGTCCAAAGCAATATTCACGAAAAGTCAAGATCCAAGATGAACAAGAATAGATACGAATCAATTACCATACATAGATCCAATTCCAATTTACAACATGGATATTAAGTTTATAACTTTTATCTAAAAGTAACTTGAACTTACAGTGCGTGGATCGAGAATTAGAAAGCAGAATTTGATTGTTGAATCTCTATTTGATTGATTGTGTTCTAATTGAAATCCCCCAATTTGCAAATCTCTAAGCGTAGTCTTGATGAAGAAGGAGCAGTCCTTTTTCTTCCTTTTTATCTTATTATTTAGATTATCTTAGAAGCAGCATAAGGACAAAATGAAATGGTGTGGAGAGAATGAGGCTAAGGGGCTGCTTATATAGGGTTAGGCAGACGAACCTGATCACGAAACAAGTCTAAATACATCAGAATGCATCTGGTTCAAGAAATAGGTTCGGGAGGCAGGTCGACCCCCAGGTCGACTCCCCAGTCGACCTGGTCAGGGGGGGGGTCGACTCCCCAGTCGACCTGGTTGGGGAGAGGGGTCGACTCCCCAGTCGACCTGGTTGGGGAGAGGGGTTGACTCCCCAGTCGACCTAGGTATATGGGCGGGAATTTTCACGCCAACCTTCTCTGGGTTTGAATTTCGAATTTCTGGCTTTATTTTCGAGCTGTTTTATTTTATTTAAATTCCTGAAACTTCGGAGGGTCATATCTTGGTCATGCCGACTCCGATTTTCGAAAACTCAGACTCGATTTCATGCAGAATTCTGAGACGAATGCAATGGCACAACCCGTTTCCCCTAATTCTTATTTTAAAATTTAATTCTGCCTTGATTTATGACTTTAACATGTTATAAAAATACGGGTTGTTACACTACGGTTAAGCACTAGGTCTAATTCCTCAATGGAATTTGTTTGACTCCACTTGCATATTGTTCCAACCATATAGTTGAGCCATTTGAACCTCATTTTTACTGTTTTTATTCAAGTTTTCGATCTATCAAATACACATCTTCTTATATATAAATATATAAGACAATCTTTTGAGTAAGCCATCCATTCCTTGTACTATCATGAAGCAGTGGAGTTGAGTAAGCAATGCATGAAGTCACGAGGGTATTGGATGAGCTATTATATATGGGTCAGATATGACCATCAAGATGACAAGGGGGCAAGTTTAAAACTTTAATCCAAATCCAGAGAAACTTTCCAGAATCGTTTCCTGGACCCTTCTAAATGAACATGTCAAGTTTGATGTTATCCCAATCACGTTTTAATCTTTTTAGTCGTGTTCGTCTTTTTTATTCAAAAGGGTTAAAATCGAAGGTTATTATTTTCTTTATTTTTCAAATATTTGAGGGAGTTACTATTAAGTATATGGTCATATGAGACAATGTATACAAACCGACATATCAAGTAATCAGCCACATGGGCTTTTATTTCTTCATTTATCTTTGGCTTACAGTTCAGCCCATAAGCACTTTATATTGTATCGCTACATTTATGAAGCAATAGTATGTACAATTGTTATTGGTTCTCATTATCAATACAATTACAGTTTCTTTAATATCAATAATACATAAATCTTACATGGTATCAGAGCACAATAGCCAAATGGCAATTTAAGAAGTTTAACTATTTCTTTAAAGAAAGAGGACGATTTATTGAGTCTCCACAGAGTATTTTCATCACAGGAGATCATCCCTTCTTGATCGCATAGCGATTGTTCTTACTAGTTCTTGAACAGTGCCTGCCTGGCCGGAATCGTGTTCATGGCGGCTACAACAGCTCGTTTTCAAACCATCGGAGATTCTGGATCTCTTCATCTAGTTTTTCTGCCTACTGTTTAGCAATTCTTGAATCTTCAAAAGAAGTAAGAACCACCGAACATTTCTTGTTACCTTCGTGTACTACTCGTACAGGCTGCTACTTCTTGATTAGTAGCATCGCCACATACGATTTCCATCTGTCTTTGACTTGCAATCTTCTATCACCATGGCAGGAGGCAGCGCTGATGAATCTTCAACAACTTCTAGAGCTGATAACCATGGACCACCGCCAACCTTCGCTTTGCCTCTAGTGAAACCGAAGACCCAAGTCATCACTGTCCCTCTCGACGAGGACAATTTCTTGATGTGGAAATTCCAAGTAGAAACAGCCTTGAAAGGATACGACCTTCAAGATTATGTCAAAGGGACCAAGCCAACGCCACCTGCAATGATAACAGATGCACAAATCAACATCATCAACAATCCAGAATTTGTTCACCATCAAAAACAAGATAACGTACTATCTTCTTGGCTCCTATCATCAATTAGTACGAATCTATTATCACAAGTTATAAGGTGCAGTTTATCTCATGAAATTTGGTCTATCATTCAACAAATTTTCAACTCACCGTCATCAGCATGGATAATGCACTATAGGAGAGAATTTCAAAATGCAAGAAAGGGTGATATGAGCATGCGTGTGTATATTTCTAAAGTGAAGACCCTTTGTGACAAACTCAAGGCTATTGGACATATTATTTCAGACAGTGAACAAATTCTGACACTAACGAATGGAATTGATGAAGAATACGAATCACTTGTCACCTACATAGCCACACAGCCCACCTTACCTGACATACAAACTGTATAATCAGCACTGTTGGCACATGAAGGTAGAGTGGAACAAAGAAACGCTATTCAGAGTGATTTTAGCATAAACTTGGCATCAAATTCAAGAAATGTTAACTAACAAAGAAGCGTACCTAGCTATGGAAGAGGCAACCAGCAAGGACCAAGAGGCAATCCCAATCAGAGAGGCAGAGGGAGAGGCTGATCAAATAATACAAATAGAGTGAAATGTCAGATATGTGACAAACCAGGTCACACAACAAATAGATGCTATTTTAGGTTTAATACAGATGTCAATAATGTTCAATAAGATCAAGGTGGTAAAAGAGGCATCAATGTCAATATGGCACAAGATAATTATAAGGGAAGAACAAATTCAGAGGGATCTACATCACAAAATACATTCAATGATGATAGCAGCAAGGCAGATGACATAAATACAGAGGACTGGTTTCCTGACTCAGGAGCAACCAATCATCTGACCAACAACCTTTAGAATTTGAATCTTGGTAACAAGAATTATTCAGGTACACAAGTTATACATACTTGCAATGGTGAAACTATGAATATATCTCACATTGGGGCAGGATACGTCAAAGGGAAAAGAAAACTGTATCTTAATAACCTTCTTAGGGTTCCCACAGTTAATAAAAAATTAATTAGTGTGTCCCAATTCACTAATGATAATCAGGTATATTTTGAGTTTCACCCCAAACATTGCTTAATTAGAGACTTGCTACGCAAGGACATATTATTACAGGGTAGGCTGGGTAATGGTCTATACAGATTCAACAACGTGTAATCAAGATTGGGTAAAGAAGACAACAAATGGTGTTGCCATGATAACATACAAATTAGCAGCATCGATAAAAATGATTCTAATAGTTCTGATAACAATGATAGTTGTGTTCGAAATGATTTAGATACTTGGCATTGTAAATTTGGACATCCTAGTTATGACATTGTAATGCAAATATTGAAAAGCAATAATATTCCTTTTAAACACTCACCTGTTCCTAATATTTGTACACATTGTCAACTTGGCAAGAGCCACAAATTACCTTTTGCAAAGTCTGAGACTGTTCACTATAAGCCCCTTGAGTTAATTACAACAGATTTATGAGGTCCTTCACCAGTATGCTCGAGACAAGGACATGGGTATTTTCTATCAATTGTGGATGCATATACAAGGTACACCTGGATTTTCTTTCTCAAAGCAAAATTAGAACATATAATATAATGCTATAGTTTATAAATGTCACTGAAAAACAAATAAAATGCAGCATTAAAACTGTGCAAACAGATGGGGCAGTGAATTTTTACCTCCTAAACATGTTTTCAATCAAAAAGGTATCATTCATAGGATCACTTACCCACACACATCTGAACAGAATGGCATTGTAGAAAGAAAACACAGTCATATAGTGGAAACAGGGTTAACATTGTTATCTATTTCCTCTTTACCCCTAAAATATCGGAATGAGGCATTTAACACGAGTGTTTATTTAATAAATAGGATGCCAACTAAGGTTTTACAACACAAATGTCCTCATGAAATACTGTTTGGTAACAAACCAGACTACAGATTCTTGAGAACATTTGGGTGCTTGTGCTTCCCATGCCTCAGACCATACAATAATCACAAACTTTCTCTAAGATCAAGCCCATGTACCTTTTTAGGATATGCAGATAACCAAAAAGGATACAAGTGCTTAGATGACAAGGGAAAGATATATGTGTCTAGACATGTTTTTTATGAATGTGTGTTTCCCTTTGCAGATAGGAAAAACAAAGGGAATCAGAAAATTGACCAGTCAAAAACAACCATGGCACCTATTCCTGCATTAACTGAATGGACTGTGCAACCGGAAGACAAAGGGACACCACAGACGACACTAGCTACTCCAAATGTTTCCAGCACCAGATCTGGATACAGCTCCAGTGAGCACTTAAGTGATGATGATGACCAATATCAAAATTATGATAGTCAAAATAGCAACAACTATCAGGATGAAAGCAATGAGAATGACACATCATACATAGGCAATGATGAAAATAACACTCAAAGACAACCAGCAGGACATCATATGATCACAAGAGCCAAAAGTGGTATTTTTAAACCAAAAAGCTTACAATGCCACTACAGGGAATGCAGACACTATTAAACCAGTCACATATGAAGAGGTTGTCAAACACAAACCCTGGTGCAAGGCCATGAATGAGGAATATGAACCATTAATAAAGAATAAAACATGGGATTTAGTCATGGCACCAAAAGGTCAGAACATTGTAGGATGCAAGTGGACTTATAAGCTCAACAGAGATGCCGGGGGAAACATATGCAAACACAAAGCTAGACTAGTTGCAAGGGGTTTTTCTCTGCAATATGGGTTTGATTTTAATGAAACCTTCTCACCTGTGGTTAAACCTACAACTATCAGAGTCATCTTAACCATAGCCATTCATAATGGACGGAATATAAGACAGTTGGATGTGTGCAATGCATTTCTGAATGGAGATCTATATGAAAGTGTTTACATGCAACAACCAAAGGGGTTTGTGTGTAAGGGAAAAGAGAATTATGTTTGTCAATTAAAAAAGGAAATTTATGGTCTGAAGCAAGCTTCAAGAGCCTGGTATGTTAAACTCAAAGACACTTTGGCTGTTTTGGGTTACACAACAACAAAATCAGACAGTTCACTATATACAAGAACTCAAAATCAAGGAAGTGTGTACATACTTGTCTATGTGGATGATATTCTCATAATAGGAAGTGATAGCATTGAAATCAACAAGGTTATAACTCATTTGAATAAAACTTTTGCTATAAAAGATATGGGAGAAGTGAATTATTTTCTAGGCATTCAAGTTCAAAGAAAGTCAAAATCAGAAATTTTCCTATCTCAAAGAAAATACATATGTGAAATACTTGCTAGAGCTAACATGGACAAGGCAAAACCCATATCCACACCAATGACAAGCAATCTACGCTTATCCAAACATAGAGGGGAAGCCATTGACAACAGTAAACAGTATCGCAGTATAGTTGGGGCTCTCTAGTATTTAACTATTACAAAACCTGAAATTTGTTTTAGCGTGAATAAGGTATGTCAATTCATGGCTAATCACTTAGGTGAACATTAGAGGGCTGTCAAACGAATTCTACGCTACTTAAGAGGAACAATGGATCATATGACAAAAGCAGGAAACGACATAAATTTGCGCCCTTACAGTGATGCAGACTGGGCTAATGACCCAGATGATCGGAGGTCCACTTCCGGTTACTGCTTGTTCATGGGATCAAGTCCAATTTCCTGGTGTACGAAGAAACAACCAACCATCTCCAGATCAAGTACTGAAGCAGAGTATAGAACTGTTGCATCGGCCACAGCTGAAATCATCTGGGTTGAAACCCTAATCAAAGAATTTGGGCTTTCGCTTACAAATAAGCCAATCATTTGGTGTGACAACCATAGCACCGTTGCTTTATCCTGTAACCCCGTACAACATTCGAGAATGAAGCACATGGAGATTGACCTCCACTTCATCAGAGAGCGAACAGAAGCGGGAAAACTAGTCATCAAACATGTGCCAACCTACTATTAGAAAGCCCATATTTTGACAAAAGCTTTATCCAAGAGTAATTTTGAGAGATTAAGAAGGGAATTGATGGTTTTCGATGGCGGCGCAACAGAAGACATGAAACCCTAGTTCGGTTTGAGGCGGGATATTAAGTATATGGTCATATGAGACAATGTATACAAACCGACCTATCAAGTACTCAGCCACATGGGCTTTTATTTCTTCTTTTATCTTGGGCTTCTTGTTTAGCCCATAAGCACTTTATATTGTATCGCTATATATATTAAGCGATAGTATGTACATTTGTTATTGGTTCTCATTATCAATACAATTACAGTTTCTTTAATATCAATAATACATAAATCTTACATGGTATCAGAGCACAATAGCCAAATGGCAATTTAAGAAGTTTAACTATTTCTTTAAAGAAAGGGGACGATTTATTGAGCCTCCACAGAGTATTTTCATCACAGGAGATCATCCCTTCTTGATCGCATAGCGATTGTTCTTACCAGTTCTTGAACAGTGTCTGCCTGGCTGGAATCGTGTTCATGGCGGCTACAACTGCTCGTTTTCAAACCATCGGAGATTCTGGATCTCTTCATCTGGTTTTTCTGCCTACTGTTTAGCAATTCTTGAATCTTCAAAAGAAGCAAGAACCACCGAACATTTCTTGTTACCTTCGTGTACTACTCGTACAGGCTGCTACTTCTTGATTAGTAGCCTCGCCATATACGATTTCCATCTGTCTTCGACTTGCAATCTTCTATCACCATGGCAGGAGGCAGCGCTGATGAATCTTCAGCAACTTCTAGAGCTGATAACCATGGACCACCGCCAACCTTCGCTTTGCCTCTAGTGAAACCGAAGACCCAAGTCATCACTGTCCCTCTCGACGAGGACAATTTCTTGATGTGGAAATTCCAAGTTGAAACAGCCTTGAAAGGATACGACCTTCAAGACTATGTCAAAGGAACCAAGCCAATGCCACCTGCAATGATAACAGATGCACAAAACAACATCATCAACAATCCAGAATTTGTTCACCATCAAAAACAAGATAACGTACTATCTTCTTGGCTCCTATCATCAATTAGTACGAATCTATTATCACAAGTTATAGGGTGCAGTTTATCTCATGAAATTTGGTCTATCATTCAACAAATTTTCAACTCACCATCAACAGCACGGATAATGCACTATAGGAGAGAATTTCAAAATGCAAGAAAGGGTGATATGAGCATGCTTGAGTATATTTCTAAAGTGAAGACCCTTTGTGACAAACTCAAGGCTGTTGGACATATTATTTCAGACAGTGAACAAATTCTGACACTAACGAATGGACTTGATGAAGAATACAAATCACTTGTCACCTACATAGCCACACAGCCCACCTTACCTGACATACAAACTATATACTCAGCACTGTTGGCACATGAAGGTAGATTGGAACAAAGAAAAGCTATTCAGAGTGATTTTAGCATAAACTTGGCATCAAATTCAAGAAATGTTAACTAACAAAGAAGCGTACCTAGGTATGGAAGAGGCAACCAGCAAGGACCAAGAGGCAATCCCAATCAGAGAGGTAGAGGGAGAGGCCGATCAAATAACACAAACAGAGTGAAATGTCAGATATGTGACAAACCAGGTCACACAACAAATAGATGCTATTTTAGGGTAATACAGATGCCAATAATGTTCAATAAGGTCAAGGTGGTAAAAGAGGCATCAATGTCAATATGGCACAAGATAATTATATGGGAATAACAAATTCAGAGGGATCTACATCACAAAATACATTCAATGATAATAGCAGCAAGGCAGATGACATAAATACAGAGGACTGGTTTCCAGCCTCAGGAGCAACCAATCATCTGACCAACAACCTTCAGAATTTGAATCTTAGTAATAAGAATTATTCAGGTACACAAGTTATACATACTTGCAATGGTGAAACTATGAATATATCTCACATTGGGGCAGGATACGTCAAAGGGAAAAGAAAACTGTATCTTAATAACCTTCTTAGGGTTCCCACAGTTAAGAAAAAATTAATTAGTGTGTCCCAATTCACTAATGATAATCAGGTATATTTTGAGTTTCACCCCAAACATTGCATAATTAGAGACTTGCTAAGCAAGGGAATATTATTATATGGTAGGCTGAGTAATGGTCTATACAGATTCAACAACGTGTAATCAAGATTGGGTAAAGAAGACAACACATGGTGTTGCAATGCTAACATACAAATTAGCAGCATCGATAAAAATTATTCTGATAGTTCTTATAAAAGTGATAGTTGTGTTCGAATTGATTTAGATACTTGGCATTGTAAATTTGGACATCCTAGTTATGACATTGTAATGCAAATATTGAAAAGCAATTATATTCCTTTTAAACACTCACCTGTTCCTAATATTTGTACACATTGTCAACTTGGCAAGAGCCACAAATTACCCTTTGCCAAGTCTGATACCGTTTACTATAAGCCCCTTGAGTTAATTACAGCAGATTTATGGGGTCCTTAATGCTCGAGACAAGGACACGGGTATTATCTATCAATTGTGGATGCATATACAACGTACACCTGGATTTTCTTTCTCAAAGCAAAATCAGAACATATAATATAATGCTACAGTTTATAAATGTCACTGAAAAACAATGAAAATACAGCATTACAACTGTGCAAACAGATGGGGGCAGTGAATTTTTACCACCCAAACATGTTTTCTATCAAAAAGGTATCATTCATAGGATCACTTACCCACACACATCTGAAAAGAATGGCATTGTAGAAAGAAAACACAGGCATATAGTGGAAACAAGGTTAACATTGTTATCTATTTCCTCTTTACCCCTAAAATATCGGAATGAGGCATTTAACACAAGTGTTTATTTAATAAATAGGATGCCAACTAAGGTTTTACAACACAAATGTCCTCATGAAATACTGTTTGGTAACAAACCAGACAACAGATTCTTGAGAACATTTGGGTGCTTGTGCTTCCCATGCCTCAGACCATACAATAATCACAAACTTTCTCTAAGAACAAGCCCATGTACCTTTTTAGGATATGTAGATAACCAAAAAGGATACAAGTGCTTAGATGACAAGGGAAAGATATATGTGTCTAGACATGTTTTTTATGAAGGTGTGTTTCCCTTTGCAGACAGGAAAAACAAAGGGAATCAGAAAATTGACCAGTCAAAAACAACCATGGGACCTATTCCTGCATTAACTGAATGGACTATGCAACCTGAAGACAAAGGGACACCACAGATGACACTAGCTACTCCAAATGTTTCCAGCACCAGATCTGGATACAGCTCCAGTGAGCACTTAAGTGATGATGATGACCAATATCAAAATTATGATAGTCAAAACAGCAACAACTATCAGGATGAAAGCAATGAGAATGACACATCAGACATAGGCAATGATGAAAATAACACTCAAAGACAACCAGCAGGACATCACATGATCACAAGAGCCAAAAGTGGTAGTTTTAAACCAAAAGCTTACAATGCCACTACAGGGAATGCAGACACTATTAAACCAGTCACATATGAAGAGGCTGTCAAACACAAACCCTGGTGCAAGGCCATGAATGAGGAATATGAAGCATTAATAAAGAATAAAACATAGGATTTAGTCATGGCACCAAAAGGTCAGAACATTGTAGGATGCAAGTGGACTTATAAGCTCAAGAGAGATGCCGAGGGAAACGTATGCAAACACAAAGCTAGACTAGTTGCAAGGGGTTTTTCTCAGCAATATGGGTTTGATTTTAATGAAACCTTCTCACCTGTGGTTAAACCTACAACAATCAGAGTCATCTTAACCATAGCCATTCATAATGGACGGAATATAAGACAGTTGGATGTGTGCAATGCATTTCTGAATGGAGATCTTCATGAAAGTGTTTACATGCAACAACCAAAGGGGTTTGTGTGTAAGGGAAAAGAGAATTATGTTTGTCAATTAAACAAGGCAATTTATGGTCTGAAGCAAGCTTCAAGAGCCTGGTATGTTAAACTCAAAGACACTTTGGCCGTTTTGGGTTACACAACAACAAAATCAGACAGTTCACTATACACAAGAACTCAAAATCAAGGAAGTGTGTACATACTTGTCTATGTGGATGATATTCTCATAACAGGAAGTGATAGCATTGAAATCAACAAGGTTATAACTTATTTGAATAAAACTTTTGCTATAAAAGATATGGGAGAAGTGAATTATTTTCTGGGCATTCAAGTTCAAAGAAAGTCAAAATCAGAAATTTTCCTATCTCAAAGAAAATACATATGTGAAATACTTACTAGAGCCAACATGGACAAGGCAAAACCCATATCCACACCAATGACAAGCAATCTACGCTTATCCAAACATAGAGGGGAAGCCATTGACAACAGTAAACAATATCGCAGTATAGTTGGGGCTCTCTATTTAACTATTACAAGACCTAAAATTTGTTTTAGCACGAATAAGTTATGTCAATTCATGGCTAATCCCTTAGGTAAACATTGGAGGGCTGTCAAACGAATTCTACGCTACTTAAGAGGAACAATGGATCATATGATAAAAGCAGGAAACGACATAAATTTGAGCACTTACAGTGATGCAGACTGGGCTAATGACCCAGATGATCGGAGGTCCACTTCCGGTTACTGCTTGTTCATGGGATCAAGTCCAATTTCCTGGTGTACGAAGAAACAACCAACCATCTCCAGATCAAGTACTGAAGCAGAGTATAGAGCTGTTGTGTCGGCCACAGCTGAAATCATCTGGGTTGAAACCCTAATCAAAGAATTGGGGCTTTCGCTTACAAAGAAGCCAATCATCTGGTGTGACAACAAGAGCACCGTTGCTTTATCCTGTAGCCCCGTACAACATTCGAGAATGAAGCACATGGAGATTGACCTCCACTTCATCAGAGAGCGAACAGAAGCGGGAAAACTAGTCAACAAACATGTGCCAGCCTACTATCCGAAAGCCGATATTTTGACAAAAGCTTTATCCAATAGTAATTTTGAGAGATTAAGAAGGGAATTGATGGTTTTCGATGGTGGCGCAGCAGAAGACATGAAACCCTAGTTCGGTTTGAGACGGGATATTAAGTATATGGTCATATGAGACAATGTATACGAACCGACCTATCAAGTACTCAGCCACATGGGCTTTTATTTCTTCTTTTATCTTGGGCTTCCTATTCAGCCCATAAGCACTTTTTATTGTATCGCTATATATATTAAGCGATAGTATGTACATTTGTTATTGGTTCTCATTATCAATACAATTACAGTTTCTTTAATATGAATAATACATAAATCTTACATGGTATCAGAGCACAATAGCCAAATGGAAATTTAAGAAGTTTAACTATTTCTTTAAAGAAAGAGGATGATTTATTGAGTCTCCTCAAAGTATTTTCATCATAGGAGATCATCCCTTCTTGATCGCATAGCGATTGTTTCTTACCAGTTCTTGAACAGTGCCTGCCTGGCCGGAATCGTGTTCATGGCGGCTACAACTACTCGTTTTCAAACCATCGGAGATTCTGGATCTCTTCATCTGGTTTTTCTGCCTACTGTTTAGCAATTCTTGAATCTTCAAAAGAAGCAAGAACCACCGAACATTTCTTGTTACCTTCGTGTACTACTCGTACAGGCTGCTACTTCTTGATTGGTAGCCTCGCCATATACGATTTCCATCTGTCTTCGACTTGCAATCTTCTATCACCATGGCAGGAGGCAACACTGATGAATCTTCAGCAACTTCTAGAACTTATAACCATGGACCACCGCCAACCTTCGCTTTGCCTCTAGTGAAACCGGAGACCCAAGTCATCACTGTCCCTCTCGACGAGGACAATTTCTTGATGTGGAAATTCCAAGTTGAAACAACTTTGAAAGGATACGACCTTCAAGATTATGTCAAAGGAACCAAGCCAACACCACCTGCAATGATAACAGATGCACAAAACAACATCATCAACAATCCAGAATTTGTTCACCATCAAAAACAAGATAACGTCTTATCTTCTTGGCTCCTATCATCAATTAGTACGAATCTATTATCACAAGTTATAGGGTGCAGTTTATCTCATGAAATTTGGTCTATCATTCAACAAATTTTCAACTCACCGTCATCAACACGGATAATGCACTATAGGAGAGAATTTCAAAATGCAAGAAAGGGTGATATGAGCATGCGTGAGTATATTTCTAAAGTGAAGACCCTTTGTGACCAATTCAAGGCTGTTGGACATATTATTTCAGACAGTGAACAAATTCTGACACTAACGAATGGACTTGATGAAGAATATGAATCACTTGTCACCTACATAGCCGCACAGCCCACCCTACCTGACATACAAACTGTATACTCAGCACTGTTGGCACACGAAGGTAGAGTGGAACAAAGAAAAGCTATTCAGAGTGATTTTAGCATAAACTTGGCATCAAATTCAAGAAATGTTAACTAACAAAGAAGCGTACCTAGCTATGGAAGAGGCAACCAGCAAGGACCAAGAGGCAATCCCAATCAGAGAGGCAGAGGGAGAGGCCGATCAAATAACATAAACAGAGTGAAATGTCAGATATGTGACAAACCAGGTCACACAACAAATAGATGCTATTTTAGGTTTAATACAGATGTCAATAATGTTCAATAAGGTCAAGGTGGTAAAAGAGGCATCAATGTCAATATGGCACAAGATAATTATAAGGGAAGAACAAATTCAGAGGGATCTACATCACAAAATACATTCAATGATGATAGCAGCAAGGCAGATGACATAAATACAGAGGACTGGTTTCCTGACTCAGGAGCAACCAATCATCTGACCAACAACCTTCAGAATTTGAATCTTGGTAACAAGAATTATTCAGGTACACAAGTTATACATACTTGCAATGGTGAAACTGTGAATATATCTCACATTGGGGCAGGATACGTCAAAGGGAAAAGAAAATTGTATCTTAATAACCTTCTTAGGGTTCCCACAGTTAAGAAAAAATTAATTAGTGTGTCCCAATTCACTAATGATAATCAGGTATATTTTGAGTTTCACCCCAAACATTGCTTAATTAGAGACTTGCTAAGCAAGGACATATTATTATAGGGTAGGCTGAGTAATGGTCTATACAAATTCAACAATGTGTAATCAAGATTGGGTAAAGAAGACAACACATGGTGTTGCAATGCTAACATACAAATTAGCAACATCGATAAAAATGATTCTAATAGTTCTGATAACAGTGATAGTTGTGTTCGAAATGATTTAGATACTTGGCATTGTAAATTTGGACATCCTAGTTATGACATTGTAATGCAAATATTGAAAAGCAATAATATTCCTTTTAAACACTCACCTGTTCCTAATATTTGTACACATTGTCAACTTGGCAAGAGCCACAAATTACCCTTTGTCAAGTCTGAGAATGTTTACTATAAGCCCCGTGAGTTAATTACAGCAGATTTATGGGGTCCTTCACCAGTATGCTAGAGACAAGGACACTTGTATTATCTATCAATTGTGAATGTATATACAAGGTACACCTGGATTTTCTTTCTCAAAGCAAAACCAGAACATATAATATAACGCTACAGTTTATAAATGTCACTGAAAAACAAATAAAATGCAGCATTAAAACTGTGCAAACAGATGGGGGCAGTGAATTTTTACCTCCCAAACATGTTTTCAATCAAAAAGGTATCATTCATAGGATCACTTACCCACACACATCTGAACAGAATGGCATTGTAGAAAGAAAACACAGGCATATAGTGGAAACAGGGTTAACATTGTTATCTATTTCCTCTTTACCCCTAAAATATCGGAATGAGGCATTTAACCCAAGTGTTTATGTAATGACCCGTAACTTCCCCGGTAAGGAAAGAGCGGATACTTTGAGAACAACACACAAAAGAACGCAGACGGAAGAACATTTCATTGTTATTTTAACAATTCCATCAGATACAAGAATATACAGAGTATAATTTAATTAATTACATTCGATAAATATCAGAGATTACAATAAATTACATAGCAGCGGAAAATAATACAAAGCACAGCTGAAGGTGATATACGGATACAGAGCTTTCCGGGTATCATTCCAGCTATAAACCAGGATCCTGTGAATATAAATCTGCAAAACCAAAACTACTAGCTGCCCGTGTGGAAATAGGGGCACCCAGAGTTTAGGTTAAAACAATAAACTCCAGGTCAGTCATGTGACTGGTGTGAGAACTAAAACAGTTATTTAAAACTTTACTTTAAAAAGAGAGTAATTCAAGGGACCACGTCGTATAACACGGAACTGGCTTCCTCCCAAGAATAATAGTGCATATAACAAATCAGCGCATTGCTTTTTGGAAAAATGAAGCTATTATAAGACCCAGGTCCCATCACACAATGCAACGCAAGCCGGAGGATAGGGTTTTCCCTTATAATAGCCAAACATGCTTGGTATGTTTAAAACAAATCATTTGATACAATTATAAGTGTATAGTGTCAAAACAATTTCAATCATAAATATCAATCCTAGGCGGCATGGGTACCATATATCATGTCGCCATACTAGGCTCTACAAATAAAACCGAAATACACGTATTGGAAATTGGATTTCCGTCATGAGTCGAGGCAAGGGGCAAGCTCCTCTCCACTTCGAGACACTCTAGCAAATGCCTCGGGACTACACACTCTGGGTAACCCCTGGATGCTTCAGGGCCGGTCCTCTCTTACGTTTGAGGATTAGTATTCCTGAACACACGTTTCCCGGTCCTTACGGACCAAAAATCGAGGCGCCTTATCCAACAACCACATAGGTGAAAAGTATATAAATGTCAGGGCTGGTAAGTCACTGACACCACCAAAGCTATAAAGAAACGTCATGCTCTCCCTGCAGTCCTTATCCCGTTTTTAACTCATACCGAGGTGTGAGGCTCGCGAATTCATGTAATACACAAAGCTTCCACGTAGGTCGTGCTTTGATCATCAACCACAAGACTTTGCTTTTCAACAGAAACCTTGATCCATGCAACTCAGCATGCCACACAGGCAATTTATGTCATGCGACTGATGTCCATCGATATACAACCTCTGAGCTCGTACGTCTCAGAGAAGGGCGTTAAGCAAGAGAATAAATTCTCCGCCGCCAAACAGATGTATATTTAATAGAGATCAATCAACACAGAATAAAGTCCAATGTCAGACACACAATCCATTTACAAGTTCATTCTGGGTCTGAACGTAACCGGAGGCACTTTCCTCGCATATCCATCGATCTCCAAGTACGTCTGGACGACCACCAACTATTTCCCTCCTCTTGGGTGTACAGCCCAATCAGGATCATCAGTAATTATCCAAACGATGTGAAGACTTCCGGTCTTCGACCACCGTCATCATCTTCGACTTATCGTCGAATCGATTATTCAGAATGGGTATAAACCCGGCCTTCCCGAACAACCCGCGTATATTATAAACAAATGTTACACAAACACAACATACGCCTCATTCCAATTTAGCAGCCACTAACCGTAAATCAACAAGAGAACAATTTCCCAAATATTAACCCCGAAGGCCGAAACCAACATCAGATCAATACCCAGGAAACCATTCTTCTTAGCTAACCTACAGCTAGTTTCTAAATTTCATACTCTTAGAGAAAGGTTCCCATTAATTTTATCAAAGATAAATTCTTTAAAATTTATTCTTTAATCTTCCTTTGGATATCATTTCAAACCAAATTATGGTTTTCCAAGCTAGTCGGGATTAGCGAACCACACCGAAGTAATTATTTATTTTATTTCTCCATCCCAATCTATTCATCCCATGAAGCAAAACTGGTAATACTCCATAACTAACACCACGGTGTTATCGGTAAAATTAATTACCATTTCACGTTCAAATCTAATTAAAGATTTAACTATCGCTTTGGAGCAAAACTGGTGATACCCCATTCTCGCTCACTTTCCAAATTTGATAATTTAAATTATCAATCCACATTTCAATCTAATCAAAGATTCATTAAACTCCTTTTACTGGGTTAAAGAATTAATGTCGTTTAAAACACAGTTCATGATAAACCCAAATCACATTCTATTTATTATCGGGTTAAAGAACAAGTGTTATTTAAAACACCCTTCACGATAAACCCACAAATGAATTCTATTTAAAACCCATTTCAAATCCAATTTATTTATTTAAAAATAAATGGGTTTTAATTTTAGTTCAAAACTAGTTCATTTCGATAAAAATCTATTATTATCTTTTCAAACATGGAGTTTTTCATCCCAATTTTTCCCAAATCATTTCTTGTGATTTTACACAAATTATTAATGTTTTTAATAATTTTATCAAGGCCCGTACAGTCGATTTCCATCAACGGCCGTCGAACTGCACTTACAACGACCTTTTCTGAAATTGATTTGGACATAATTCCAAATCCAACCGTTAGATTTCAAATTCCTAATATTCGTTAGAAAGCTCTTTTCGATACGAACCCAACGGTTCCGGTTTTAGGAGAATCCGACGGTCGGATCTCCTGTAATGTCTGTTCGAAGTCAATGGTCGAAATTTACGAACTGCCGCGGCGCGGCGCGTTCTATTCAGGCCATTATATATATAATATATATATATTATATATATTTCGTCGATTTCTATTTAAAACGAATTTTATAAATAGTTTTAAATTCGTTTCAAAAACATTTCAACTTTCATTTCCAATTCAAATCAAAATTGAATTTTTCCTTATAAATTCGTTTTAAATTCATTTCAATTTAATTCAAATTTCGATTCAATTTGAATTCATTTCAAATCAATTTTTATTCTATTTCAATTCGTTTTCAATTCAATTCGAATTCGTGTTATATTCAATTCAATTCGAATTCGTTTTATATTCAATTCAATTCGAATTCGTTTTATATTCAATTCAATTATATAAAAACGAATATAATCGATGTAAATATCGTTCGCGTCAAAATAACGCATCTCTAATCAACATGGATTTATATATTTCAATAATTCCGTTATTCTATTCAACAAATGAATATTTATCCTATTCAATACATGAATCTATATTTTTGTCAACACATGACTAATCTCAATGAATGAGTACTGTCCATGTGTGACTATTTTTGTTATTTAATATATTTTATAAATATTATGGTATCTATCGTTTTATTTCAAATCAGACTCCAACCGTAAATTAGTAAGAGAACGTTTCCCTGAATATTAACCCCGAAGGCCGAAACCAACATCAGATCAACATCCAGGAGACCACTCATCTTATCTATTTTCCAATTAGTTTCTAATTTTATATATGATAAAGACGTAAATTTTATTATTAAAATATTTCGTTCAACACATGACTAATCTCAACGGATGAGTACGGTCAACACATGAACCTTTATTTTATAATATAAAGATGTAAATTTTATTGTTAAAATATTTCGTTCAACACATGACTAATCTCAACGGATGAGTACGGTCAACACATGAACCTTTATTTTATAATATTCTTTATTTTCTAAATTGGAATGAGGCCCAATCAATTACCATACAAAGTTAATTATATGGATTCCATACAACACATGTATATAATAGCAACGATACATAATCAACCATCATCCAAAGTGCACTACACTGTATAAGCATCAAATAAAGATATCTAACGCTTATAACAGCCTGTCAATCAATCGATCGACATACAACTAATTATTGGGATTAGTGTGTGCCGTATTTTATCCCAATACCCGTGTGGGGTTTCAAACAATCAAACACAGATTTTATTTGTGCAGTTGGGCGATGTGTAAAATTTATCGTCCCAATCAATGTCATTCAAATAGGTGTACATAAACAAACCGTCTGGTTTGTAAACGAATATTTATTTATTCACATTCACGTTAAAAATTATATTTTTAACGACCAAATTATTTTATTCAACCTATGAATATTCTATTCGGTTCATTTATTAAATAAAATGATATCTTTATTTTTCTAACTTATTTTAGAAAATTTCGACGGCATAACGGCACGATACTAGAAACGGGACAAGGCCTAGCCTTATCCCCGGTCTAATAATGGCCCACGTCATACACATATCAATCAAATCCATTCCATTTCACCAAACAATCAAATTCAAATCAAATAATCTAACCAACTACACAACCAAACAAACAAGTCCATGGTCTGTGGACGATGGTGTCGGGTGCTACTAAACACCGTCTACATCCTAGTATATATATAACTAGAAAAGGAAATTTAAAAGGTGAGAAGTTCTCACCGAGGGTTCCATTCCGCCGTGCTTTGCTGTTGAACTGCTGAACTGTCTGGATTTGACTGAAATTCCAATGCAGCCTTTTCACGCTGTTCAAATAAAAATTATATTTTTATCGCTTCATTTCAATAGATAAAAATCATATTTTTATTTCACTTCATGTATATTTTTCCCAACACTTCATTCTATATAAAAATTATATTTTTATATTTCTATTTCATATATAAAGATCGAATTTTTACTATCTATATTATATAAAAATCTCATCTTTAATGTTTCTACTATATAAAAATCTCATCTTTAATGTTTCTACTATATAAAAATCTCTCCTTTAATGTTTCTACTATATAAAAATCTCTCCTTTATCAATTTAAAAATCTCGCCTTTATCAATTTAAAAAATCTCGCCTTTATCAATTTAAAAATCTCGCCTTTATCAATTTAAAAAATCTCGTCTTTATCAATTCAAAAATCAAATCTTCGTGCGAATGAAAATCATATTTTTAACTCGCTTTCATGTTAGTAAAAATCGCATTTTTACCACGATGTTTAAACTATAAAAATCATATCTTTAATTTCATTAAAACATTATGAAAAATCAAATTTTCATTCTCATGTAAACCATGTAAAAATTAAATATTTTCTAAATTAAAATCAAAATCAGAAAACATACATCGATTGTAGGGTTTCCTGGGCGGAGGTGGCGACGCTCTGTGCCCGTAGTGGAGGAGGAGGTGCCCCTGCCCAGCAGCGGGCCTTGCAGTCGGCGGCGGACCCCACTACTGGCCGGCGGTGGCTCTGGAAGTGAAGGGAGGCTTCGGGGAGGCGGGTTTGTGGCTCGGGGTTCGATTTTAGACGAGGAGAGAGAATAGAAGGGGGAGGCACGGTAGGGGGGATAGCGGCAGGGGGGGGTAGTGCGCCTGTGGCGACGATGGCGAGGGCCGCCATCGATTTAAGGAGACGGTTTTTTTTCTTTCGTTCTGAAATAGGTCAACGGGGGAAGGGAGAGTAATAGGTATATATATTTAATATAATTATTTTATTATTTTAAACTCCTTAAAAGCAACTTTTTCTTTTGACCTCCAAACAAGACCCACCGTCTGTCGTCCATAGCTAATTACCCCCATTCCGAGCACAATGGGATATGTATCGTAAGCTGGTTCGATCGTTTCGATAATTTTTCGTCAAAATCAACATATAACTCTATATATTGAATTTGAATGCGCATTTCAATTTACCGGGGCCACATACTAACTAGAAAAATTCCAGAAATATATTTTCTAGCTTCGTATTGACGATACGGTCCTAACAAAACTAATTTCGTCAAATTCTGAGACCGTTTGAAAAATGGTCATTTTCCAGTCGATTAAAATCAACTGAAACTGGTAAAACGCGTTTCCTTTGCCACGCTCACATATTGATTCAGAAAATTATGAAATTTGAAACCTAGCAATAATTTGACATCGCGGATCCAACAAAAGTGGTTTCGTCAAAATCCGAAGTCGTTTGCAAAATTTCCATTTTTAAGGGCCTGAATTCCATAGCGACTATTCAGAATTTTCAACTGGGCATATCTTTTGATTCCCACTATGAAATCTCAACTATTCGGATTCGTTGGAAAGATATTCTCAAATAGATCCTAATATTTTTGGTTTCACTAAAATCCGGTTTATTTTGCACCCGGTACGTTCAATTGAAGTTTGAAATCGAATTATCGAACTACCGCGCCATTTTCAATTCCTTTTATAATTTAAATTAAATATGTATATTCTAACGACGACGTATATAAATATACACGTTCTATTCCTATTCAAAATAAATTTTTCGTCGATATTATTTAAAATAATTCATTTTAAATATTCAAAATTCGCTGAAATTGCCAAAATAAAAATTTTAAACTGGCTCGCATTTCTGGGTTATTACAATCTCCCCCACTTAAAACTTTTCGTCCCCGAAAAGGAACGAAGCCGAAAGTTGTTTAACAATTCAACTCAACTTCCTTTATTTTCGTTACGGCTTAAGTTCTTCAACTTTTCAGTTTCTAAGAACTTAACACCCTAAATTTCCGAAAAATTTCGCCATAACCTCCCCTGCACCGGGAGCACGGGAAAATCCCGAAATTGCCATACAGGCCCTCTGATCTCAAAAAGAAAAAGAAAAAGCCAAGGGCTAGCCAATCGGCTCATAAAATCATCACCCAAACAAAACAGTAAATTATAGTAAATATGTACCTATTTGTCGGGCAAACAAATTTTATTCTTAGGTTCTAGCCTCCTTGCTATGACCTGTTCAATGTAAGTACATGTATATGCATGCAATTGCGACCAATTTTCAATACAATTCAATGTTTGATACAATTAGGCTAATGGTTAAAAATTATCAAACAACACAACCATCAATCAATTAGTGAATTAACGTTTCAAATTCATAAATTTTGATACATATACAAAAAGTCATGTTTTTGATGCCAAATCACAACAATAAATCTAGCTAGTTTTGGTTCTCACACCAGTCTATGGAATCATATAGAAATCACACCTTCGAAACACGAACATAAGTTCTGATGATGATCGATCAATCATCAGAACCATCTCCGGGTGTCTAGAATGTGATTCTATATCTATCCAGTATATTAAAACTTCGAATATACGTTCATGACGCGTATATGCAAAATCTTTATATATTGGATTGTCCAAATTCAAAATGAATAAATATTAAAATACGTATACTTGGATTTAACTTTCAAAACAAAATTGTTTTCAATTGAAAAATATACTCTTCACACTCGTTCTAGGAGGCTACTGATCCTATCTCTAACGAGTCATTCTAATTGGACATTACTAATCCAATATCTGATGAATTATTTCGTATGGTTCTAATGTGTCTTGTTCTCGAGCTCTGTAAACCAAAGCTCTGATACCACTGTAATGACCCGTAACTTCCCCGGTAAGGAAAGAGCAGATACTTTGAGAACAACACACAAAAGAACGCAGACAGAATAACATTTCATTGTTATTACAACAATTCCATCAGATACAAGAATATACAGAGTATAATTGAATAAATTACATTCGATAAATATCAGAGATTACAATAAATTACATAGCAGCGGAAAATAATACAAAGCACAACTGCTTTCCGGGTATCATTCCAGCTGTAAACCAGGATCCCGTGAATATAAATCTGCAAAACCAAAACTACTAGCTGCCCGTGTGGAAATAGGGGCACCCAGAGTTTAGGTTAAAACAATAAACTCCAGGTCAGTCATGTGACTGGTGTGAGAACTAAAACAGTTATTTAAAACTTTACTTTAAAAAGAGAGTAATTCAAGGGACCACGCCGTATAATACGGAACGGGCTTCCTCCCAATAATACTAGTGCATATAACAAATCAGCGCAATGCTTTTTGGAAAAATGAAGCTATTATAAGACCCAGGTCCCATCACACAATGCAACGCAAGCCGGAGGATAGGGTTTTCCCTTATAATAGCCAAACATGCTTGGTACGTTTAAAACAAATCATTTGATACTATTATAAGTGTATAGTGTCAAAACAATTTCAATCATAAATATCAATCCTAGGCGGCATGGGTACCATATATCATGTCGCCATACTAGGCTCTACAAATAAAACCGAAATACACGTATTGGAAATTGGATTTCCGTCATGAGTCGAGGCAAGGGGCAAGCTCCTCTCCGCTTCGAGACACTCTAGCAAATGCTTTGGGACTACACACTCTAGGTAACCCCTGGATGCTTCAGGGCCGGTCCTCTCTTACGTTTGAGGATTAGTATTCCTGAACACACGTTTCCCGGTCCTTACAGACCAAAAATCGAGGTGCCTCATCCAACAACCACATAGGTGAAAAGTATATAAATGTCAGGGCTGGTAAGCCACTGACACCACCAAAGCTAGAAAGAAACGTCGTGCTCTCCCTGCAATCCTTATCCCATTTTTAACTCATACCGAGGTGTGAGGCTCGCGAATTCACGTTATACACAAAGCTGCCACGTAGGCCGTGCTTTGATCATCAACCACAAGACTTTGCTTTTCAACAGAAGCCTTGATCCATGCAACTCAGCATGCCACACAGGCAATTTATGTCATGCGACTGATGTCCATCGATATACAACCTCTGAGCTCGTATGCCTCAGAGAAGGGCGTTAAGCAAGAGAATAAATTCTCCACCGCCAAACAGATGTATATTTATTAGAGATCAATCAACACAGAATAAAGTCCAATGTCAGACACACAATCCATTTACAAGTTCGTTCTGGGTCTGAACGAAACCGGAGGCACTTTCCTCGCATATCCATCGATCTCCAAGTACGTCTGGACGACCACCAACTATTTCCCTCCTCTTGGGTGTACAACCCAATCAGGATCATCAGTAATTATCCAAACGATGTGAAGACTTACGGTCTTCGACCACCGTCATCATCTTCGACTTATCGTCGAATCGATTATTCAGAATGGGTATAAACCCGGCCTTCCCTAACAACCCGCGTATATTATAAACAAATGTTACACAAACACAACATACGCCTCATTCCAATTTAGCAGCCACTAACCGTAAATCAACAAGAGAACAATTTCCCAAATATTAACCCCGAAGGCCGAAACCAACATCAGATCAATACCCAGGAAACCATTCTTATTAGCTAACCTACAGCTAGTTTCTAAATTTCATACTCTTAGGGAAAGGTTCCCATTAATTTTATCAAAGATAAATTCTTTAAAATTTATTCTTTAATCTTCCTTTGGATATCATTTCAAACCAAATTATGGTTTTCCAAGCTAGTCGGGATTAGCGAACCACACCGAAGTAATTATTTATTTTATTTCCCCATCCCAACCTATTCATCCCATGAAGCAAAACTAGTAATACTCCATAACTAACACCACGGTGTTATCGGTAAAATTAATTACCATTTCACGTTCAAATCTAATTAAAGATTTAACTATCGCTTTGGAGCAAAACTGGTGATACCCCATTCTCGCTCACTTTCCAAATTTGATAATTTAAATTATCAATCCACATTTCAATCTAATCAAAGATTCATTAAACTCCTTTTACTGGGTTAAAGAATTAACATCGTTTAAAACACAGTTCACGATAAACCCAAATCACATTCTATTTATTATCGGGTTAAAGAACAAGTGTTATTTAAAACACCCTTCACGATAAACCCACAAATCAATTCTATTTAAAACCCATTTCAAATCCAATTTATTTATTTAAAAATAAATGGGTTTTAATTTTAGTTCAAAACTAGTTCATTTCGATAAAAATCTATTATTATCTTTTCAAACATGGAGTTTTTCATCCCAATTTTTCCCAAATCATTTCTTGTGATTTCACACAAATTATAAATATTTTTAATAATTTTATCAAGGCCCGTACAGTCGATTTCCATCAACGGCCATCGAACTGCACTTACAGCGACCTTTTCTGAAATTGATTTGGACATAATTCCAAATCCAACCGTTAGATTTCAAATTCCTAATATTCGTTAGAAAGCTCTTTTCGATACGAACCCAACGGTTCCGGTTTTAGGAGAATCCGACAGTCGGATCTCCCGTAATGTCCGTTCGAAGTCAATGGTCGAAATTTACGAACTGCCGCGGCGCGGCGCGTTCAATTCAGGCCATTATATATATAATATATATATTTCGTCGATTTCTATTTAAAACGAATTTTATAAATAGTTTTAAATTCGTTTCAAAAACATTTCAAGTTTCATTTCCAATTCAAATCAAAATTGAATTTTTCCTTATAAATTCGTTTTAAATTCATTTCAATTTAATTCAAATTTCGATTCAATTTGAATTCATTTCAAATCGATTTTTATTCTATTTCAATTCGTTTTCAATTCAATTCGAATTCGTTTTATATTCAATTCAATTCGAATTCGTTTTATATTCAATTCAATTCGAATTCGTTTTATATTCAATTCAATTATATAAAAACGAATATAATCGATGTAAATATCGTTCGCGTCAAAATAGCGCATCTCTAATCAACACGGCTTTATATATTTCAATAATTCCGTTATTATATTCAACAAATGAATATTTATCCTATTCAATACATGAATCTATATTTTTGTCAACACATGACTAATCTTAACGAATGAGTATTGTCCACGTGTGACTATTTTTGTTATTTAATATATTTTATAAAAATTATGGTATATATCGTTTGATTTCAAATCAGACTCCAACCGTAAATTAGTAAGAGAACTATTCCCTGAATATTAACCCCGAAGGCCGAAACCAACATCAGATCAACATTCAGGAGACCACTCATCTTATCTATTTTCCAATTAGTTTCTAATTTTATATATGATAAAGATGTAAATTTTATTGTTAAAATATTTCGTTCAACACATGACTAATCTCAACGGATGAGTACGGTCAACACATGAACCTTTATTTTACAATATAAAGATGTAAATTTTATTGTTAAAATATTTCGTTCAACACATGACTAATCTCAACGGATGAGTACAGTCAACACATGAACCTTTATTTTATAATATTCTTTATTTTCTAAATTGGAATGAGGCCCAATCAATTACCATACAAAGTTAATTATATGGATTCCATACAACACATGTATATAATAGCAACGATACATAATCAACCATCATCCAAAGTGCACTAAACTGTATAAGCATCAAATACAGATATCTAACGCTTATAACAGCCTGTCAATCAATCGATCGACATACAACTAATTATTGGGATTAGTGTGTGCCGTATTTTATCCCAATACCCGTGTGGGGTTTCAAACAATCAAACACAGATTTTATTTGTGCAGTTGGGCGATGTGTAAAATTTATCGTCCCAATCAATGTCATTCAAATAGGTGTACATAAACAAACCGTCCGGTTTGTAAACGAATATTTATTTATTCACATTCACGTTAAAAATTATATTTTTAATGTCCAAATTATTTTATTCAACCTATGAATATTCTAGTCGGTTCATTTATTAAATAAAATGATATCTTTATTTTTCTAACTTATTTTAGAAAATTTCGGCAGCATAACGGCACGATACTAGAAACGGGACAAAGCCTAGCCTTATCCCCGGTCAAATAATGGCCCACGCCATACACATATCAATCAAATCCATTCCATTTCACCAAACAATCAAATTCAAATCAAATAATCTAACCAACTACACAACCAAACAAACAAGTCCATGGTCTGTGGACGATGGTGTCGGGTGCTACTAAACATCGTCTGCATCCTAGTATATATATAACTAGAAAAGGAAATTTAAAAGGTGAGAAGTTCTCATCGAGGGTTCCACTCCGCCGTGCTTTGCTGTTGAACTGCTGAACTGTCTGGATTTGACTGAAATTCCAATGCAGTCTTTTCACGCTGTTCAAATAAAAATTATATTTTTATCGCTTCATTTCAATAGATAAAGATCATATTTTTATTTCACTTCATGTATATTTTTCCCAACACTTCATTTTATACAAAAATTATATTTTTATATTTCTATTTCAAATATAAAGATCGAATTTTTACAATCTATATAATATAAAAATCTCATCTTTAATGTTTCTACTATATAAAAATCTCATCTTTAATGTTTATACTATATAAAAATCTCTCCTTTAATGTTTCTACTATATAAAAATCTCTCCTTTATCAATTTAAAAATCTCGCCTTTATCAATTTAAAAAATCTCGCCTTTATCAATTTAAAAATCTCGCCTTTATCAATTTAAAAAATCTCGCCTTTATCAATTTAAAAATCAAATCTTCGTGCGAATGAAAATCATATTTTTAACTCGCTTTCATGTTAGTAAAAATCGCATTTTTACCACGATGTTTAAACTATAAAAATCATACCTTTAATTTCGTTAAAACATTATGAAAAAACAAATTTTCATTCTCATGTAAACCATGTGAAAATTAAATATTTTCTAAATTAAAATCAAAATTAGAAAACATACATCGATTGTAGGGTTTCCTGGGCGGAGGTGGCGACGCTCTGCGCCCGCAGTGGAGGAGGAGGTGCCCCTGCCCAGCAGCGGGCCTTGCAGTCGGCGGCAGACCTCACCACTGGCCGACGGTGGCTTTGGAAGCGAAGGGCAGCTTCGGGGAGGCGGGTTTGTGGCTCGGGGTTCGATTTTAGATGAGGAGAGAGAATAGAAGGGGGAGGCGCGGCAGGGGGGATAGCGGCGGCAGGCGGAGGGGGGGGTAGTGCGCCTGTGGCGGCGATGGCGAGGGCCGCCATCGATTTGAGGAGACGAATTTTTTTTTCGTTCTGAAATAGGTCAACGGGGGAAGGGAGAGTAATAGGTATATATATTTAATTATTTTAAACTCCTTAAAAACAACTTTTTCTTTTGACCTCCAAACAAGACCCACCACCTGTCGTCCATAGCTAATTACCCCATTCCGAACACAATGGGATATGTATCGTAAGCTGGTTTGATCGTTTCGATCAGTTTTCTTCAAAATCAACATATAACTCTATATATTGAATTTGAACGCGCATTTCAATTTACCGGGGCCACATACTAACTAGAAAAATTCCAGAAATATATTTTCTAGCTTCGTATTGACGATACTGTCCTAACAAAACTAATTTCGTCAAATTCTGAGACCGTTTGAAAAATGGTCATTTTCCAGTCGATTAAAATCAACTAAAACTGGTAAAACGCGTTTTCCTTTGCCACACTCACATATTGATTCAGAAAATTATGAAATTTGAAACCTAGCAATAATTTGACATCGCGGATCCAACAAAACTGGTTTCGTCGAAATCCGAAGTCGTTTGCAAAATTTCCATTTTTAAGGGCCTGAATTCCATAGCGACTATTCAGAATTTTCAACTGGGCATATCTTTTGATTCCCGCTATGAAATCTCAGCTATTCGGATTCGTTGGAAAGATATTCTCAAATAGATCCTAATATTTTTTGTTTCACTAAAATCCGGTTTATTTTGCACCCGGTACGTTCAATTAAAGTTTGAAATCGAATTATCGAACTACCGCGCCATTTTCAATTCCTTTTATAATTTAAAATAAATATTTATATTCCAACGACGACGTATATAAATATACACGTTCTATTCCTATTCAAAATAATTTTTTCGTCGATATTATTTAAAATAATTCATTTTAAATATTCAAAATTCGCTGAAATTGCCAAAATAAAAATTTTAAACTAGCTCGCATTTCCGGGTTATTACAGTTTATTTAATAAATAGGATGCCAACTAAGGTTTTACAACACAAATGTCCTCATGAAATACTGTTTGGTAACAAACCAGACTACAGATTCTTGAGAATATTTGGGAGCTTGTGCTTCCCATGCCTCAGACCATACAATAATCAAAAACTTTCTCTAAGATCAAGCCCATGTACCTTTTTAGGATATGCAGATAACCAAAAAGGATTCAAGTGCTTAGATGACAAGGGAAAGATATATGTGTCTAGACATGTTTTTTATGAATGTGTGTTTCCCTTTGCAGACAGGAAAAACAAAGGGAATCAGAAAATTGACCAGTCAAAAACAACCATGGGACCTATTCCTGCATTAACTGAATGGACTGTGCAACCTGAAGACAAAGGGACACCACAGATGACACTAGCTACTCCAACTGTTTCCAAAACCAAATCTGGATACAACTCCAGTGAGCACTTAAGTGATGATGATGACCAATATCTAAATTATGATAGTCAAAACAACAACAACTATCAGGATGAAAGCAATGAGAATGACACATCAGACATAGGCAATGATGAAAATAACACTCAAAGACAACCAGCAGGACATCATATGATCACAAGAGCCAAAAGTGGTATTTTTAAACCAAAAAGCTTACAATGCCAATACAGGGAATGCAGACACTATTAAACCAGTCACATATGAAGAGGCTGTCAAACACAAACCCTGGTGCAAGGCCATGAATGAGGAATATGAAGCATTAATAAAGAATAAAACATGGGATTTAGTCATGGCACCAAAAGGTCAGAACATTATAGGATGCAAGTGGACTTATAAGCTCAAGAGAGATGCCGAGGGAAACATATGCAAACACAAAGCTAGACTAGTTGCAAGGGGTTTTTCTCAGCAATATGGGTTTGATTTTAATGAAACCTTCTCACCTGTGGTTAAACCTACAACTATCAGAGTCATCCTAACCCTAGCCATTCATAATGGACGGAATATAAGACAGTTGGATGTGTGCAATGCATTTCTGAATGGAGATCTACATGAAAGTGTTTTCATGCAACAACCAAAGGGGTTTGTGTGTAAGGGAAAAGAGAATTATGTTTGTCAATTAAACAAGGCAATTTATGGTCTGAAGCAAGCTTCAAGAGCCTGGTATGTTAAACTCAAAGACACTTTGGCTGTTTTGGGTTACACAACAACAAAATCAGACACTTCACTATACACAAGAAATCAAAATCAAGGAAGTGTGTACATACTTGTCTATGTGGATGATATTCTCATAACAGGAAGTGATAGCATTGAAATCAACAAGGTTATAACTCATTTGAATAAAACTTTTGCTATAAAAGATATGGGTGAAGTGAATTATTTTTTGGGCATTCAAGTTCAAAGAAAGTCAAAATCAGAAATTTTCCTATCTCAAAGAAAATACATATGTGAAATACTTGCTAGAGCTGACATGGACGAGGCAAAACTCATATCCACACCAATGACAAGCAATCTACGATAATCCAAACACATAGGGGAAGCCATTGACAACAGTAAACAGTATCGCAGTATAGTTGGGGCTCTCTAGTATTTAACTATTACAAGACCTGAAATTTGTTTTAGCGTGAATAAGATATGTCAATTCATGGCTAATCCCTTAGGTGAACATTGGAGGGCTGTCAAACGAATTCTACGCTACTTAAGAGGAACAATGGATCATATGATAAAAGCAGGAAACGGCAAAAATTTGAGCACTTATAGTGATGCAGACTGGGCTAATGACCCAGATGATCGGAGGTCCACTTCCGGTTACTGCTTGTTCATGGGATCAAGTCCAATTTCCTGGTGTACGAAGAAACAACCAACCATCTCCAGATCAAGTACTGAAGTAGAGCATAGAGCTGTTGCGTCGGCCACAGCTGAAATCATCTGGGTTGAAACCCTAATCAAAGAATTGGGGCTTTCGCTTACAAAGAAGCCAATCATCTGGTGTGACAACAAGAGCACCGTTTCTTTATCCTGTAACCCCGTACAACATTCGAGAATGAAGCACATGGAGATTGACCTCCACTTCATCAGAGAGCGAATAGAAGCGGGAAAACTAGTCATCAAACATGTTCCAGCCTACTATCAAAAAACCGATATTTTGACAAAAGCGAAAAGAAATTAATCTTGGACTTTGCTTGACAAATTAATTTTCCAGGAATACCTCCATTAATGGAAGTTTTTTTGCCTCTTATCCCGCTGTAACCTGATATAACGAATACAAAATCAAAATTTTCTTCAACAGAAGCCGTCGGTGATATGGCCAACATCGTATGCGTTTGCATGTGGCCCAAGAGAAAGTCATATATGTACCCGCGTAGTTCAGTTGATTGATTATTCACACTTAATACTTCCTAAAGTTTCATCACTCTCTTGAAGCCCTTGAAACATAAACTACATTGGAAATGGAAGGAACAAACAATGAAAACACTAATAAAGTTCCGCTGCTAGAAGCCAGTACAAAAAACGAGGAAATTTTGAAGGCAAACTTGTTAAGAAGAGTGGTAGTAGAGTCGGGAAAGCAATGGAGGATCGTCGGACCAGAGATGGTCGGACGGTTGTCTTTGTACGGCATGTGGGTTGTGACCACGATCTTCGCAGGGCATATCAGTAACCTCGAGTTTGCTTCGGTCTCAGTTGTTCTCAACGTCATCGTCTTTTTTAATTATGGGTTTTTCGTACGATCTTCATTGGTTACGCTTACATTGATTTAATTTTAAATGTTGATATCTTGTCTATTTTCATTAAGCTAGTTTTAAAGTAAAATGAGAAACCTTCTACTCTTTTAGCCAAAACTTGTTAAATTAAGTTGCTTTTGGGTGTATTCTAATCAAATTACCAAATGCAGTTCCTTTCTGTGGAACGTGAGGCACTTCCTGGATTGTTTTACTTTTCACTTAAATTTCCACAAAATAAAAATCCATGCTCATGTGCTAGATTAATACACTATACATCGTGCATTTCTTACTTGTTACACACAACAAATTTTTGCACATGTAAGACTGACTTCTAGTTGAAAACTCAATCCATGTAAGGTTTCAGTTATATGTCTAGGCCAGATGTTGGTCAATAATGAACCCATATATGGTGCCGGCTAGTTGAACACAAAGAGTGAGACACAAAGCCTCCACCGTTGGAAATGTTTGTCATTATGTGGAGAGTGTAATTCATAGGAGGATCCAATGGTTGATGTTGGAAAACAATGGCTGAGTCGCGGACTAGGTCGCTTTCTTGAAGACGATTCGGCGATTTGGTCAGAGGTGCAAACCAATTCGTTCCTTCGCCGCCGCCTCTAGGATAAAACAGCCTCTAAAATAGTAACTGATTTGCTTGCACAAACAAATCAGTGCAGATTTGCACTTTCGGGAAAAATACTGCTCGAAATTTCTTAGAAGATTTAATGGCGGCTGAGAAGAAGAGAATATAAAATCTGGTGTTTTTCTCGTCTCAGATAAAATAGTATATATAGAACGAGAATTAGGTTTTGAGGAGAAAATATCGGATCTGCTAAAATTTCGGGGGGGATTAATTATTTTACCGTTGCAAAACTTTTCCGTTGCAGAATAAATATCGGTGCGCAAAATAATTTTTCCATAAAAAAAAACGGTTCGAAAACAACTAAGTTTTATGGTCCAAAAATATAAGTGCCTACATCACAAAGCCCAAGCCCAAGCCCAAGCCCGAACCGAACCGGGCCGGGTCAGGTCGAGTCGAGTCGGTCGGTCGCGCGCGCGTGTGTGGTGGTCATGATGCATGGTCTCCCTCCTCACAACAATGCATGTATTGGGAGCCCAAGGCCCCAACATGACTTCTTAGAAACAAGTATAAATCCTTGCCTCTTCCCTATAATCCCATGATGTGGGACTACTCAAACATAGGAGCCATTCATACACTTATTCAATCATTTTTAATAATTCACATAATGTTTGTAAAACATTTCCAACAATCCCCCACTTGAATTTTTAAAAATATTTTCGAGCAGTTTCTTAAAAAACATAAGATTGTGCATAAACAAAGGTGTCCAAGGACTTGAACCTTTGCATAGTGAGTAAGATTCAGTTTTTACTAGAGTGACACGTAGTCTTGAACTCTATTCCTGACATCAAACCACACACAACCTTTTCTATAGTGCAATCAGATAAGCCCGTGCATTTATGGCCCTGCACGTCTATCCCAGTTTAGTGAATGCTCTAGAAGTTTTGCCCAAACTCCATAGGAAACGGCCACATTTCCACATTCACAAAGGTGAGTCTATCAAGAGCACTCCTGAAGGTAGGTACTCCACTCCAAATAGAGTATAGATCTCATTAAGAGTTTCTATTAACTCATCCTCTAATCACTTCAGGAATACATGCTTCTTGGTTTATTAAATAGCATGTTTAACTCATATCACTACACAACTTGTTATTACCCATTGAACCTAGTTCTTGGGATCTCCAGTCATTTAGGTCGGGTTACCATTGTGCGTGACTCAACAATCTAAGGGCAATAGTCCCATTCTTTTAGAAGAGTTATGGACTTTCTCTCTGGACAGTCCTTTCGTCAAAGGATCTGCCAAATTTTCCTCACTACGTACGTAATCCACTCTAACGGTACCTGTGGAAAGTAGTTCTCTAACAGTGCTGTGCTTACGACGTAATTGTCGTCTCTTACCGTTATAGTAACGGTTCTGAACTTTTGCAATAGCCGCGGTACTATCGCAATGTATCAACACTGCTGGTATCGGTTTTTCCCATAAGGGAATCTCAGCTAGCAGATTTCTCAAATATTCTGCCTCTTCACTAGCTGTAGCTAGTGCTATCATCTCAGACTCCATAGTAGACTGAGCCAAAATAGTCTGTTTCTTGGATTTCCAAGAAACAGCTCCTCCAGCGATGCTAAATATGTAGCCACTGGTCGCTTTAGAATCATCAGATAAGGTATTCCAGTCTGCATCAGAATATCCTTCAAGTACAGCTGGAAACCTTTCATAATGTAATCCAAGGTTCATGGTTCGTTTAAGGTATCTCATTACCCTTTCAATAGCTTGCCAGTGCTCTATACTAGGTCTACTGGTAAACCTGCACAATAATCCCACGACATAGGCAATGTCGGGTCTAGTACAATCAGTGGCATACCGAAGGCTGCCAATGATGCTCGCATAATCAGACTGTCTTACACCTTCACCAGTGTTCTTAAATAACTTTACACTGTGATCATATGGTGTACTTGCAGGTTTACAGTCAAAGTAATTATATTTCTTTAGTATCTTCTCAATGTAATGAGATTGATCCAAAGAAATTCCCTTTTCTGACCTAGTAATCTTAATACCAAGGATTACACTCGCTTCACCTAGATCTTTCATATCAAAATTGACACTTAATAAGGATTTGACTGAGTTTATGGCATGAATATTTGACCCAAAAATGAGTAGGTCATCTACATAAAGGCATATAATAGTGCAAATGTTATTCTCAGATTTGTAATAAATGCATTTGTCACTTTCATTAACTTTAAAACCATTTGAAATGATTAAGTTATCAAATTTTTCATGCCATTGTTTAGGTGCTTGTTTTAAACCATATAATGATTTATCCAATTTACATACTTTATGTTCTTGACCATGTACTACAAATCCTTCAGGCTGGTCCATATAAATTTCTTCGTCTAATTCACCGTTCAAAAAGGCAGTTTTAACATCCATTTGGTGTATTAGTAAATTATGAATGGAAGCAAGTGAGATTAATACCCGAATGGATGTTATTCTAGTTACAGGCGAAAAAGTGTCAAAGAAGTCTATATTTTCCTTTTGTTTAAAACCTTTAGCTACTAGTCATGCTTTATATTTATCTATAGTGCCATCAGGTTTTAATTTCTTTTTAAGTACCCATTTACAGCCTATAGACTTACAACCAGGGGTAAATCTACCAAGTGCCAAGTCTTATTGGATTCTAAAGAATCCATCTCATCGTTTATAGCCTCTTGCCAGAAATCGGCATCTAAAGAGGATAAGGCTTCTTGGAGGTTTATAGGATCCTCCTCAATAGTAAAAGCACAAAAATCTGAACCAAAGTCTTTTATGGTTCTTGCTCTTTTACTTCTTCTAGGTTCAGCTTCAGAATTTTCATTAAGTTCTGTTCTAATAGGCATATTCGAAGTGCCCCCACTATTCCTTAATTTGAAAGGAAATTTAGTTTCATAAAAATCGGCATCATTTGATTCAAATATATTATGTGCATTAAGGTCATAAAATCTATATGCTTTGCTATTAATAGCATAGCCTATAAATGCACATTCATATGCTCTACTTGCCAATTTTATTCTCTTATTGTCTGGAATGCGAACATATGCTAAACAACCCCAAGTTCTAAAGTATGAGACATTGGGTTTATGATTCTTTAAAATTTCATAAGGTGAAATTTTATTCTTAGATTTAGGGATTCTATTCAGAACGTAGCATACAGTCAATAAAATATCCCCCCACCAATGTTTTGCTGCACCAGAATTTAGTAGGATGGCAACTACTAATTCGGTAAAAGTCCTATTTTTTCTTTCAGCTTTACCGTTCATTTCAGGTGAATAGGGTGCAGTTCTTTCATGTACTATACCATGTATTTTATAGAAGTCCAGAATTGAACTAGATTCATATTCTGTTCCTCTGTCACTACGTAATCTCTTGATTTTCCTATTTGTTTGATTCTCAATTTCAGTTTTGAATGTTTTAAACATGTCAAAAGCATCACTTTTATTTTTCATAAGATAAACATATGTGAAGTCAGAACAATCATCGATAAAAGTGATAAAGTAACGATGTCCATGTCTAGCCAAGGTGCCATCAAGTTCACATATGTCAGAATGAATCAAGTCTAAGGGTTCAGAAACTCTATCAACAGATTTGTGAGGTTTCTTTGTTATTTTTGCTTGTGTACAGAATTCACATTTATCAGATTCAGATTCTGTCATTTTAGGAATCATATCTAGGGTGCTCATGTTTTGAATTATTCGTTTATTAACATGACACAATCTAGAATGCCAAATATTAAAATCACAAAGCATATAAGCAGAAGAAGTCACTTTATTAGATTCAACATTCAGTTTAAACATACCCTCACAAGCATAACCCTTTCCCACAAAAGTTCCCTTATAAGTAAGAGTGTACAAATCAGCCCCAATAACTTGAGTGAAACCAGCCTTATTAAGGAGGAAGCCAGAGACCAGATTCTTTCTTATCTCTGGAGTGTGCATAACATCTTTCAGAATTACGGTTTTTCCAGAAGTGAACTTGAGTTCCACATTGCCAATCCCTGCAACTTTAGTGGTGTGAGAATCTCCCAACAACACTTTCTGATTTTCAGCAGCCGTGTATGTAGAGAACAAGGCACGATCATAGCAGACATGGCGTGAAGCACCAGTATCTACCCACCAGCCCTCTGATCCACCAACAAGGTGAATCTCAGTAACCATAGCCGTAAGAGGCTCCTCAGTCAGGTTAGCCTGCGGTGCAGAGCTTGGCCTGTTCCGACACTTTCGTGCCATATGACCTGGTTTTCCACAGTTGTAACATAGAAACAACTGTCCAGAGTCATTCTTTTGGGCTGGTTTCTGCTGTCCTTTTGGGTTTCCTTGCGGATTCCCATTCTGTTTGTTGCGCCTGTTCTGATTCTTAAATGATTTCTGATTTGGTTTCAGAACAGCGGGAGTGGTCTTAGTGTTGTTGTTATTGACAATCAGCACCTCTTCTTTCTGGTCTTGCTTGCGTGCTTCCTCCTCAATACGGAGGCGTGTAATCATGCTCTCTAAGGAAAATTCCTTAGTCTTATGTCGCAAAGTGTTCTTAAAATCTTTCCAGCTAGGGGGTAATTTGTCAATGATAACAACAATTTGAAATTGTTCGTCCAAGACCATACCTTCGGAGATGATCTCATGAGCTATTTTCTGAAGCTCATGAGACTGCATCTCTACCGATCTATCATCAGTCATCTGATACTTTAGGTAGCGACTTACAGCGTATTTCTTTGCCCCTGCCTCCTCTGTGTCATATTTCTTCTTTAGTGCTTCCCAGATCTCCTTTGCCGTCTTTTCATCTGAGTTATAATAATCATACAGATCATCGCTCAGTCCATTCAGTATGAAATTCTTGCATAAGTAATCCTGTTCAGTCCAGGTCTGCAGTTGCTTTGACTGTTCAGTCCATGATGCCATCTTTGCTGCATCAGTCTCGTCAGGCTTGTCTGGTAGCTGCGGTTTTTCAGCAGTCAGAGCAGCCACCACCTTCCTGATCGTGAGGAAGAACTCCATCTTCTGACGCCAGCGCTTGAAATGCAAACCTTCGAACTTGAAAGGAGCAGCAGTCACCAGAGGGCCGTGAAAAGCAGAGGGAGGAGCAGAATCGTCCATGGTTGAGTTCGAGGCCATTGTTTCAGTTCGTCTTCAAATTGTTGGAAAACAATGGCTGAGTCGCGGACTAGGTCGCTTTCTTGAAGACGATTCGGCGATTTGGTCAGAGGTGCAAACCAATTCGTTCCTTCACCGCCGCCTCTAGGATAAAACAGCCTCTAAAATAGTAACTGATTTGCTTGCACAAACAAATTAGTGCAGATTTGCACTTTCGGTAAAAATACTGCTCGAAATTTCTTAGAAGTTTTAATGGCGGCTGAGAAGAAGAGAATATAAAATCTGGTGTTTTTCTCGTCTCAGATAAAATAGTATATATAGAACGAGAATTAGGTTTTGAGGAGAAAATATCGGATCTGCTAAAATTTCGGGGGGGGGGGGGATTAATTATTTTACCGTTGCAAAACTTTTCCGTTGCAGAATAAATATCGGTGCGCAAAATAATTTTTCCATAAAAAAAAAGGTTCGAAAACAACTAAGTTTTATGGTCCAAAAATATAAGTGCCTACATCACAAAGCCCAAGCCCAAGCCCAAGCCCGAACCGAACCGGGTCGGGTCGAGTCGAGTCGAGTCGAGTCGGTCGGTCGCGCGCGCGTGTGTGGTGGTCATGATGCATGGTCTCCCTCCTCACAACAATGCATGTATTGGGAGCCCAAGGCCCCAACATGACTTCTTAGAAACAAGTATAAATCCTTGCCTCTTCCCTATAATCCCATGATGTGGGACTACTCAAACATAGGAGCCATTCATACACTTATTCAATCATTTTTAATAATTCACATAATGTTTGTAAAACATTTCCAACAATCCCCCACTTGAATTTTTAAAAATATTTTCGAGCAGTTTCTTAAAAAACATAAGATTGTGCATAAACAAAGGTGTCCAAGGACTTGAACCTTTGCATAGTGAGTAAGATTCAGTTTTTACTAGAGTGACACGTAGTCTTGAACTCTATTCCTGACATCAAACCACACACAACCTTTTCTATAGTGCAATCAGATAAGCCCGTGCATTTATGGCCCTGCACGTCTATCCCAGTTTAGTGAATGCTCTAGAAGTTTTGCCCAAACTCCATAGGAAACGGCCACATTTCCACATTCACAAAGGTGAGTCTATCAAGAGCACTCCTGAAGGTAGGTACTCCACTCCAAATAGAGTATAGATCTCATTAAGAGTTTCTATTAACTCATCCTCTAATCACTTCAGGAATACATGCTTCTTGGTTTATTAAATAGCATGTTTAACTCATATCCCTACACAACTTGTTATTACCCATTGAACCTAGTTCTTGGGATCTCCAGTCATTTAGGTCGGGTTACCATTGTGCGTGACTCAACAATCTAAGGGCAATAGTCCCATTCTTTTAGAAGAGTTATGGACTTTCTCTCTGGACAGTCCTTTCATCAAAGGATCTGCCAAATTTTCCTCACTACGTACGTAATCCACTCTAACGGTACCTGTGGAAAGTAGTTCTCTAACAGTGCTGTGCTTACGACGTAATTGTCGTCTCTTACCGTTATAGTAACGGTTCTGAACTTTTGCAATAGCCGCGGTACTATCGCAATGTATCAACACTGCTGGTATCGGTTTTTCCCATAAGGGAATCTCAGCTAGCAGATTTCTCAAATATTCTGCCTCTTCACTAGCTGTAGCTAGTGCTATCATCTCAGACTCCATAGTAGACTGAGCCAAAATAGTCTGTTTCTTGGATTTCCAAGAAACAGCTCCTCCAGCGATGCTAAATATGTAGCCACTGGTCGCTTTAGAATCATCAGATAAGGTACTCCAGTCTGCATCAGAATATCCTTCAAGTACAGCTGGAAACCTTTCATAATGTAATCCAAGGTTCATGGTTCGTTTAAGGTATCTCATTACCCTTTCAATAGCTTGCCAGTGCTCTATACTAGGTCTACTGGTAAACCTACACAATAATCCCACGACATAGGCAATGTCGGGTCTAGTACAATCAGTGGCATACCGAAGGCTGCCAATGATGCTCGCATAATCAGACTGTCTTACACCTTCACCAGTGTTCTTAAATAACTTTACACTGTGATCATATGGTGTACTTGCAGGTTTACAGTCAAAGTAATTATATTTCTTTAGTATCTTCTCAATGTAATGAGATTGATCCAAAGAAATTCCCTTTTCTGACCTAGTAATCTTAATACCAAGGATTACACTCGCTTCACCTAGGTCTTTCATATCAAAATTGACACTTAATAAGGATTTGACTGAGTTTATGGCATGAATATTTGACCCAAAAATGAGTAGGTCATCTACATAAAGGCATATAATAGTGCAAATGTTATTCTCAGATTTGTAATAAATGCATTTGTCACTTTCATTAACTTTAAAACCATTTGAAATGATTAAGTTATCAAATTTTTCATGCCATTGTTTAGGTGCTTGTTTTAAACCATATAATGATTTATCCAATTTACATACTTTATGTTCTTGACCATGTACTACAAATCCTTCAGGCTGGTCCATATAAATTTCTTCGTCTAATTCACCGTTCAAAAAGGCAGTTTTAACATCCATTTGGTGTATTAGTAAATTATGAATGGAAGCAAGTGAGATTAATACCCGAATGGATGTTATTCTAGTTACAGGCGAAAAAGTGTCAAAGAAGTCTATATTTTCCTTTTGTTTAAAACCTTTAGCTACTAGTCGTGCTTTATATTTATCTATAGTGCCATCAGGTTTTAATTTCTTTTTAAGTACCCATTTACAGCCTATAGACTTACAACCAGGGGGTAAATCTACCAAGTGCCAAGTCTTATTGGATTCTAAAGAATCCATCTCATCGTTTATAGCCTCTTGCCAGAAATCGGCATCTAAAGAGGATAAGGCTTCTTGGAGGTTTATAGGATCCTCCTCAATAGTAAAAGCACAAAAATCTGAACCAAAGTCTTTTATGGTTCTTGCTCTTTTACTTCTTCTAGGTTCAGCTTCAGAATTTTCATTAAGTTCTGTTCTAATAGGCATATTCGAAGTGCCCCCACTATTCCTTAATTTGAAAGGAAATTTAGTTTCATAAAAATCGGCATCATTTGATTCAACTATATTATGTGCATTAAGGTCATAAAATCTATATGCTTTGCTATTAATAGCATAGCCTATAAATGCACATTCATATGCTCTACTTGCCAATTTTATTCTCTTATTGTCTGGAATGCGAACATATGCTAAACAACCCCAAGTTCTAAAGTATGAGACATTGGGTTTATGATTCTTTAAAATTTCATAAGGTGAAATTTTATTCTTAGATTTAGGGATTCTATTCAGAACGTAGCATACAGTCAATAAAATATCCCCCCACCAATGTTTTGCTGCACCAGAATTTAGTAGGATGGCAACTACTAATTCGGTAAAAGTCCTATTTTTTCTTTCAGCTTTACCGTTCATTTCAGGTGAATAGGGTGCAGTTCTTTCATGTACTATACCATGTATTTTATAGAAGTCCAGAATTGAACTAGATTCATATTCTGTTCCTCTGTCACTACGTAATCTCTTGATTTTCCTATTTGTTTGATTCTCAATTTCAGTTTTGAATGTTTTAAACATGTCAAAAGCATCACTTTTATTTTTCATAAGATAAACATATGTGAAGTCAGAACAATCATCGATAAAAGTGATAAAGTAACGATGTCCATGTCTAGCCAAGGTGCCATCAAGTTCACATATGTCAGAATGAATCAAGTCTAAGGGTTCAGAAACTCTATCAACAGATTTGTGAGGTTTCTTTGTTATTTTTGCTTGTGTACAGAATTCACATTTATCAGATTCAGATTCTATCATTTTAGGAATCATATCTAGGGTGCTCATGTTTTGAATTATTCGTTTATTAACATGACACAATCTAGAATGCCAAATATTAAAATCACAAAGCATATAAGCAGAAGAAGTCACTTTATTAGATTCAACATTCAGTTTAAACATACCCTCACAAGCATAACCCTTTCCCACAAAAGTTCCCTTATAAGTAAGAGTGTACAAATCAGCCCCAATAACTTGAGTGAAACCAGCCTTATTAAGGAGGAAGCCAGAGACCAGATTCTTTCTTATCTCTGGAGTGTGCATAACATCTTTCAGAATTACGGTTTTTCCAGAAGTGAACTTGAGTTCCACATTGCCAATCCCTGCAGCTTTAGTGGTGTGAGAATCTCCCAACAACACTTTCTGATTTTCAGCAGCCGTGTATGTAGAGAACAAGGCACGATCATAGCAGACATGGCGTGAAGCACCAGTATCTACCCACCAGCCCTCTGATCCACCAACAAGGTGAATCTCAGTAACCATAGCCGTAAGAGGCTCCTCAGTCAGGTTAGCCTGCGGTGCAGAGCTTGGCCTGTTCCGACACTTTCGTGCCATATGACCTGGTTTTCCACAGTTGTAACATAGAAACAACTGTCCAGAGTCATTCTTTTGGGCTGGTTTCTGCTGTCCTTTTGGGTTTCCTTGCGGATTCCCATTCTGTTTGTTGCGCCTGTTCTGATTCTTAAATGATTTCTGATTTGGTTTCAGAACAGCGGGAGTGGTCTTAGTGCTGTTGTTATTGACAATCAGCACCTCTTCTTTCTGGTCTTGCTTGCGTGCTTCCTCCTCAATACGGAGGCGTGTAATCAAGCTCTCTAAGGAAAATTCCTTAGTCTTATGTCGCAAAGTGTTCTTAAAATCTTTCCAGCTAGGGGGTAGTTTGTCAATGATAACAGCAATTTGAAATTGTTCGTCCAAGACCATACCTTCGGAGATGATCTCATGAGCTATTTTCTGAAGCTCATGAGACTGCATCTCTACCTTTCTATCATCAGTCATATGATACTTTAGGTAGCGACTTACAGCGTATTTCTTTGCCCCTGCCTCCTCTGTGTCATATTTCTTCTTTAGTGCTTCCCAGATCTCCTTTGCCGTCTTTTCATCTGAGTTATAATAATCATACAGATCATCGCTCAGTCCATTCAGTATGAAATTTTTGCATAAGTAATCCTGTTCAGTCCAGGTCTGCAGTTGCTTTGACTGTTCAGTCCATGATGCCATCTTTGCTGCATCAGTCTCGTCAGGCTTGTCTGGTAGCTGCGGTTTTTCAGCAGTCAGAGCAGCCACCACCTTCCTGATCGTGAGGAAGAACTCCATCTTCTGACGCCAGCGCTTGAAATGCAAACCTTCGAACTTGAAAGGAGCAGCAGTCACCAGAGGGCCGTGAAAAGCAGAGGGAGGAGCAGAATCGTCCATGGTTGAGTTCGAGGCCATTGTTTCAGTTCGTCTTCAAATTGTTGGAAAACAATGGCTGAGTCGCGGACTAGGTCGCTTTCTTGAAGACGATTCGGCGATTTGGTCAGAGGTGCAAACCAATTCGTTCCTTCGCCGCCGCCTCTAGGATAAAACAGCCTCTAAAATAGTAACTGATTTGCTTGCACAAACAAATCAGTGCAGATTTGCACTTTCGGGAAAAATACTGCTCGAAATTTCTTAGAAGTTTTAATGGCGGCTGAGAAGAAGAGAATATAAAATATGGTGTTTTTCTCGTCTCAGATAAAATAGTATATATAGAACGAGAATTAGGTTTTGAGGAGAAAATATCGGATCTGCTAAAATTTCGGGGGGGGGATTAATTATTTTACCGTTGCAAAACTTTTCCGTTGCAGAATAAATATCGGTGCGCAAAATAATTTTTCCATAAAAAAAAACGGTTCGAAAACAACTAAGTTTTATGGTCCAAAAATATAAGTGCCTACATCACAAAGCCCAAGCCCAAGCCCAAGCCCGAACCGGGCCGGGTCGGGTCGAGTCGAGTCGAGTCGGTCGGTCGCGCGCGCGTGTGTGGTGGTCATGATGCATGGTCTCCCTCCTCACAACAATGCAAGTATTGGGAGCCCAAGGCCCCAACATGACTTCTTAGAAACAAGTATAAATCCTTGCCTCTTCCCTATAATCCCATGATGTGGGACTACTCAAACATAGGAGCCATTCATACACTTATTCAATCATTTTTAATAATTCACATAATGTTTGTAAAACATTTCCAACAATCCCCCACTTGAATTTTTAAAAATATTTTCGAGCAGTTTCTTAAAAAACATAAGATTGTGCATAAACAAAGGTGTCCAAGGACTTGAACCTTTGCATAGTGAGTAAGATTCAGTTTTTACTAGAGTGACACGTAGTCTTGAACTCTATTCCTGACATCAAACCACACACAACCTTTTCTATAGTGCAATCAGATAAGCCCGTGCATTTATGGCCCTGCACGTCTATCCCAGTTTAGTGAATGCTCTAGAAGTTTTGCCCAAACTCCATAGGAAACGGCCACATTTCCACATTCACAAAGGTGAGTCTATCAAGAGCACTCCTGAAGGTAGGTACTCCACTCCAAATAGAGTATAGATCTCATTAAGAGTTTCTATTAACTCATCCTCTAATCACTTCAGGAATACATGCTTCTTGGTTTATTAAATAGCATGTTTAACTCATATCACTACACAACTTGTTATTACCCATTGAACCTAGTTCTTGGGATCTCCAGTCATTTAGGTCGGGTTACCATTGTGCGTGACTCAACAATCTAAGGGCAATAGTCCCATTCTTTTAGAAGAGTTATGGACTTTCTCTTTGGGCAGTCCTTTCGTCAAAGGATCTGCCAAATTTTCCTCACTACGTACGTAATCCACTCTAACGGTACCTGTGGAAAGTAGTTCTCTAACAGTGTTGTGCTTACGACGTAATTGTCGTCTCTTACCGTTATAGTAACGGTTCTGAACTTTTGCAATAGCCGCGGTACTATCGCAATGTATCAACACTGCTGGTATCGGTTTTTCCCATAAGGGAATCTCAGCTAGCAGATTTCTCAAATATTCTGCCTCTTCACTAGCTGTAGCTAGTGCTATCATCTCAGACTCCATAGTAGACTGAGCCAAAATAGTATGTTTCTTGGATTTCCAAGAAACAGCTCCTCCAGCGATGCTAAATATGTAGCCACTGGTCGCTTTAGAATCATCAGATAAGGTATTCCAGTCTGCATCAGAATATCCTTCAAGTACAGCTGGAAACCTTTCATAATGTAATCCAAGGTTCATGGTTCGTTTAAGGTATCTCATTACCCTTTCAATAGCTTGCCAGTGCTCTATACTAGGTCTACTGGTAAACCTGCACAATAATCCCACGACATAGGCAATGTCGGGTCTAGTACAATCATTGGCATACCGAAGGCTGCCAATGATGCTCGCATAATCAGACTGTCTTACACCTTCACCAGTGTTCTTAAATAACTTTACACTGTGATCATATGGTGTACTTGCAGGTTTACAGTCAAAGTAATTATATTTCTTTAGTATCTTCTCAATGTAATGAGATTGATCCAAAGAAATTCCCTTTTCTGACCTAGTAATCTTAATACCAAGGATTACACTCGCTTCACCCAGATCTTTCATATCAAAATTGACACTTAATAAGGATTTGACTGAGTTTATGGCATGAATATTTGACCCAAAAATGAGTAGGTCATCTACATAAAGGCATATAATAGTGCAAATGTTATTTTCAGATTTGTAATAAATGCATTTGTCACTTTCATTAACTTTAAAACCATTTGAAATGATTAAGTTATCAAATTTTTCATGCCATTGTTTAGGTGCTTGTTTTAAACCATATAATGATTTATCCAATTTACATACTTTATGTTCTTGACCATGTACTACAAATCCTTCAGGCTGGTCCATATAAATTTCTTCGTCTAATTCACCGTTCAAAAAGGCAGTTTTAACATCCATTTGGTGTATTAGTAAATTATGAATGGAAGCAAGTGAGATTAATACCCGAATGGATGTTATTCTAGTTACAGGCGAAAAAGTGTCAAAGAAGTCTATATTTTCCTTTTGTTTAAAACCTTTAGCTACTAGTCGTGCTTTATATTTATCTATAGTGCCATCAGGTTTTAATTTCTTTTTAAGTACCATTTACAGCCTATAGACTTACAACCAGGGGGTAAATCTACCAAGTGCCAAGTCTTATTGGATTCTAAAGAATCCATCTCAACGTTTATAGCCTCTTGCCAGAAATCGGCATCTAAAGAGGATAAGGCTTCTTGGAGGTTTATAGGATCCTCCTCAATAGTAAAAGCACAAAAATCTGAACCAAAGTCTTTTATGGTTCTTGCTCTTTTACTTCTTCTAGGTTCAGCTTCAGAATTTTCATTAAGTTCTGTTCTAATAGGCATATTCGAAGTGCCCCCACTATTCCTTAATTTGAAAGGAAATTTAGTTTCATAAAAATCGGCATCATTTGATTCAACTATATTATGTGCATTAAGGTCATAAAATCTATATGCTTTGCTATTAATAGCATAGCCTATAAATGCACATTCATATGCTCTACTTGCCAATTTTATTCTCTTATTGTCTGGAATGCGAACATATGCTAAACAACCCCAAGTTCTAAAGTATGAGACATTGGGTTTATGATTCTTTAAAATTTCATAAGGTGAAATTTTATTCTTAGATTTAGGGATTCTATTCAGAACGTAGCATACAGTCAATAAAATATCCCCCCACCAATGTTTTGCTGCACCAGAATTTAGTAGGATGGCAACTACTAATTCGGTAAAAGTCCTATTTTTTCTTTCAGCTTTACCGTTCATTTCAGGTGAATAGGGTGCAGTTCTTTCATGTACTATACCATGTATTTTATAGAAGTCCAGAATTGAACTAGATTCATATTCTGTTCCTCTGTCACTACGTAATCTCTTGATTTTCCTATTTGTTTGATTCTCAATTTCAGTTTTGAATGTTTTAAACATGTCAAAAGCATCACTTTTATTTTTCATAAGATAAACATATGTGAAGTCAGAACAATCATCGATAAAAGTGATAAAGTAACGATGTCCATGTCTAGTCAAGGTGCCATCAAGTTCACATATGTCAGAATGAATCAAGTCTAAGGGTTCAGAAACTCTATCAACAGATTTGTGAGGTTTCTTTGTTATTTTTGCTTGTGTACAGAATTCACATTTATCAGATTCAGATTCTGTCATTTTAGGAATCATATCTAGGGTGCTCATGTTTTGAATTATTCGTTTATTAACATGACACAATCTAGAATGCCAAATATTAAAATCACAAAGCATATAAGCAGAAGAAGTCACTTTATTAGATTCAACATTCAGTTTAAACATACCCTCACAAGCATAACCCTTTCCCACAAAAGTTCCCTTATAAGTAAGAGTGTACAAATCAGCCCCAATAACTTGAGTGAAACCAGCCTTATTAAGGAGGAAGCCAGAGACCAGATTCTTTCTTATCTCTGGAGTGTGCATAACATCTTTCAGAATTACGGTTTTTCCAGAAGTGAACTTGAGTTCCACATTGCCAATCCCTGCAACTTTAGTGGTGTGAGAATCTCCCAACAACACTTTCTGATTTTCAGCAGCCGTGTATGTAGAGAACAAGGCACGATCATAGCAGACATGGCGTGAAGCACCAGTATCTACCCACCAGCCCTCTGATCCACCAACAAGGTGAATCTCAGTAACCATAGCCGTAAGAGGCTCCTCAGTCAGGTTAGCCTGCGGTGCAGAGCTTGGCCTGTTCCGACACTTTCGTGCCATATGACCTGGTTTTCCACAGTTGTAACATAGAAACAACTGTCCAGAGTCATTCTTTTGGGCTGGTTTCTACTGTCCTTTTGGGTTTCCTTGCGGATTCCCATTCTGTTTGTTGCGCCTGTTCTGATTCTTAAATGATTTCTGATTTGGTTTCAGAACAGCGGGAGTGGTCTTAGTGCTGTTGTTATTGACAATCAGCACCTCTTCTTTCTGGTCTTGCTTGCGTGCTTCCTCCTCAATACGGAGGCGTGTAATCAAGCTCTCTAAGGAAAATTCCTTAGTCTTATGTCGCAAAGTGTTCTTAAAATCTTTCCAGCTAGGGGGTAATTTGTCAATGATAACAGCAATTTGAAATTGTTCGTCCAAGACCATACCTTCGGAGATGATCTCATGAGCTATTTTCTGAAGCTCATGAGACTGCATCTCTACCGATCTATCATCAGTCATCTGATACTTTAGGTAGCGACTTACAGCGTATTTCTTTGCCCCTGCCTCCTCTGTGTCATATTTCTTCTTTAGTGCTTCCCAGATCTCCTTTGCCGTCTTTTCATCTGAGTTATAATAATCATACAGATCATCGCTCAGTCCATTCAGTATGAAATTCTTGCATAAGTAATCCTGTTCAGTCCAGGTCTGCAGTTGCTTTGACTGTTCAGTCCATGATGCCATCTTTGCTGCATCAGTCTCGTCAGGCTTGTCTGGTAGCTGCGGTTTTTCAGCAGTCAGAGCAGCCACCACCTTCCTGATCGTGAGGAAGAACTCCATCTTCTGACGCCAGCGCTTGAAATGCAAACCTTCGAACTTGAAAGGAGCAGCAGTCACCAGAGGGCCGTGAAAAGCAGAGGGAGGAGCAGAATCGTCCATGGTTGAGTTCGAGGCCATTGTTTCAGTTCGTCTTCAAATTGTTGGAAAACAATAGCTGAGTCGCGGACTAGGTCGCTTTCTTGAAGACGATTCGGCGATTTGGTCAGAGGTGCAAACCAATTCGTTCCTTCGCCGCCGCCTCTAGGATAAAACAGCCTCTAAAATAGTAACTGATTTGCTTGCACAAACAAATCAGTGCAGATTTGCAATTTCGGGAAAAATACTGCTCGAAATTTCTTAGAAGTTTTAATGGCGACTGAGAAGAAGAGAATATAAAATCTGGTGTTTTTCTCGTCTCAGATAAAATAGTATATATAGAACGAGAATTAGGTTTTGAGGAGAAAATATCGGATCTGCTAAAATTTCGGGGGGGGGGGGGATTAATTATTTTACCGTTGCAAAGCTTTTCCGTTGCAGAATAAATATCGGTGCGCAAAATAATTTTTCCATAAAAAAAAACGGTTCGAAAACAACTAAGTTTTATGGTCCAAAAATATAAGTGCCTACATCACAAAGCCCAAGCCCAAGCCCAAGCCCGAACCGAACCGGGCCGGGTCGGGTCGAGTCGAGTCGGTCGGTCGCGCGCGCGTGTGTGGTGGTCATGATGCATGGTCTCCCTCCTCACAACAATGGATGTATTGGGAGCCCAAGGCCCCAACATGACTTCTTAGAAACAAGTATAAATCCTTGCCTCTTCCCTATAATCCCATGATGTGGGACTACTCAAACATAGGAGCCATTCATACACTTATTCAATCATTTTTAATAATTCACATAATGTTTGTAAAACATTTCCAACAATCCCCCACTTGAATTTTTAAAAATATTTTCGAGCAGTTTCTTAAAAAACATAAGATTGTGCATAAACAAAGGTGTCCAAGGACTTGAACCTTTGCATAGTGAGTAAGATTCAGTTTTTACTAGAGTGACACGTAGTCTTGAACTCTATTCCTGACATCAAACCACACACAACCTTTTCTATAGTGCAATCAGATAAGCCCGTGCATTTATGGCCCTGCACGTCTATCCCAGTTTAGTGAATGCTCTAGAAGTTTTGCCCAAACTCCATAGGAAATGACCACATTTCCACATTCACAAAGGTGAGTCTATCAAGAGCACTCCTGAAGGTAGGTACTCCACTCCAAATAGAGTATAGATCTCATTAAGAGTTTCTATTAACTCATCCTCTAATCACTTCAGGAATACATGCTTCTTGGTTTATTAAATAGCATGTTTAACTCATATCACTACACAACTTGTTATTACCCATTGAACCTAGTTCTTGGGATCTCCAGTCATTTAGGTCGGGTTACCATTGTGCGTGACTCAACAATCTAAGGGCAATAGTCCCATTCTTTTAGAAGAGTTATGGACTTTCTCTCTGGACGTCCTTTCGTCAAAGGATCTGCCAAATTTTCCTCACTACGTACGTAATCCACTCTAACGGTACCTGTGGAAAGTAGTTCTCTATCAGTGCTGTGCTTACGACGTAATTGTCGTCTCTTACCGTTATAGTAACGGTTCTGAACTTTTGCAATAGCCGCGGTACTATCGCAATGTATCAACACTGCTGGTATCGGTTTTTCCCATAAGGGAATCCCAGCTAGCAGATTTCTCAAATATTCTGCCTCTTCACTAGCTGTAGCTAGTGCTATCATCTCAGACTCCATAGTAGACTGAGCCAAAATAGTTTGTTTCTTGGATTTCCAAGAAACAGCTCCTCCAGCGATGCTAAATATGTAGCCACTGGTCGCTTTAGAGTCATCAGATAAGGTATTCCAGTCTGCATCAGAATATCCTTCAAGTACAGCTGGAAACCTTTCATAATGTAATCCAAGGTTCATGGTTCGTTTAAGGTATCTCATTACCCTTTCAATAGCTTGCCAGTGCTCTATACTAGGTCTACTGGTAAACCTGCACAATAATCCCACGACATAGGCAATGTCGGGTCTAGTACAATCAGTGGCATACCGAAGGCTGCCAATGATGCTCGCATAATCAGACTGTCTTACACCTTCACCAGTGTTCTTAAATAACTTTACACTGTGATCATATGGTGTACTTGCAGGTTTACAGTCAAAGTAATTATATTTCTTTAGTATCTTCTCAATGTAATGAGATTGATCCAAAGAAATTCCCTTTTCTGACCTAGTAATCTTAATACCAAGGATTACACTCGCTTCACCTAGATCTTTCATATCAAAATTGACACTTAATAAGGATTTGACTGAGTTTATGGCATGAATATTTGACCCAAAAATGAGTAGGTCATCTACATAAAGGCATATAATAGTGCAAATGTTATTCTCAGATTTGTAATAAATGCATTTGTCACTTTCATTAACTTTAAAACCATTTGAAATGATTAAGTTATCAAATTTTTCATGCCATTGTTTAAGTGCTTGTTTTAAACCATATAATGATTTATCCAATTTACATACTTTATGTTCTTGACCATGTACTACAAATCCTTCAGGCTGGTCCATATAAATTTCTTCGTCTAATTCACCGTTCAAAAAGGCAGTTTTAACATCCATTTGGTGTATTAGTAAATTATGAATGGAAGCAAGTGAGATTAATACCCGAATGGATGTTATTCTGGTTACAGGCGAAAAAGTGTTAAAGAAGTCTATATTTTCCTTTTGTTTAAAACCTTTAGCTACTAGTCGTGCTTTATATTTATCTATAGTGCCATCAGGTTTTAATTTCTTTTTAAGTACCCATTTACAGCCTATAGACTTACAACCAGGGGGTAAATCTACCAAGTGCCAAGTCTTATTGGATTCTAAAGAATCCATCTCATCGTTTATAGCCTCTTGCCAGAAATCGGCATCTAAAGAGGATAAGGCTTCTTGGAGGTTTATAGGATCCTCCTCAATAGTAAAAGCACAAAAATCTGAACCAAAGTCTTTTATGGTTCTTGCTCTTTTACTTCTTCTAGGTTCAGCTTCAGAATTTTCATTAAGTTCTGTTCTAATAGGCATATTCGAAGTGCCCCCACTATTCCTTAATTTGAAAGGAAATTTAGTTTCATAAAAATCGGCATCATTTGATTCAACTATATTATGTGCATTAAGGTCATAAAATCTATATGCTTTGCTATTAATAGCATAGCCTATAAATGCACATTCATATGCTCTACTTGCCAATTTTATTCTCTTATTGTCTGGAATGCGAACATATGCTAAACAACCCCAAGTTCTAAAGTATGAGACATTGGGTTTATGATTCTTTAAAATTTCATAAGGTGAAATTTTATTCTTAGATTTAGGGATTCTATTCAGAACGTAGCATACAGTCAATAAAATATCCCCCCACCAATGTTTTGCTGCACCAGAATTTAGTAGGATGGCAACTACTAATTCGGTAAAAGTCCTATTTTTTCTTTCAGCTTTACCGTTCATTTCAGGTGAATAGGGTGCAGTTCTTTCATGTACTATACCATGTATTTTATAGAAGTCCAGAATTGAACTAGATTCATATTCTGTTCCTCTGTCACTACGTAATCTCTTGATTTTCCTATTTGTTTGATTCTCAATTTCAGTTTTGAATGTTTTAAACATGTCAAAAGCATCACTTTTATTTTTCATAAGATAAACATATGTGAAGTCAGAACAATCATCGATAAAAGTGATAAAGTAACGATGTCCATGTCTAGTCAAGGTGCCATCAAGTTCACATATGTCAGAATGAATCAAGTCTAAGGGTTCAGAAACTCTATCAACAGATTTGTGAGGTTTCTTTGTTATTTTTGCTTGTGTACAGAATTCACATTTATTAGATTCAGATTCTGTCATTTTAGGAATCATATCTAGGGTGCTCATGTTTTGAATTATTCGTTTATTAACATGACACAATCTAGAATGCCAAATATTAAAATCACAAAGCATATAAGCAGAAGAAGTCACTTTATTAGATTCAACATTCAGTTTAAACATACCCTCACAAGCATAACCCTTTCCCACAAAAGTTCCCTTATAAGTAAGAGTGTACAAATCAGCCCCAATAACTTGAGTGAAACCAGCCTTATTAAGGAGGAAGCCAGAGACCAGATTCTTTCTTATCTCTGGAGTGTGCATAACATCTTTCAGAATTACGGTTTTTCCAGAAGTGAACTTGAGTTCCACATTGCCAATCCCTGCAACTTTAGTGGTGTGAGAATCTCCCAACAACACTTTCTGATTTTCAGCAGCCGTGTATGTAGAGAACAAGGCACGATCATAGCAGACATGGCGTGAAGCACCAGTATCTACCCACCAGCCCTCTGATCCACCAACAAGGTGAATCTCAGTAACCATAGCCGTAAGAGGCTCCTCAGTCAGGTTAGCCTGCGGTGCAGAGCTTGGCCTGTTCCGACACTTTCGTGCCATATGACCTGGTTTTCCACAGTTGTAACATAGAAACAACTGTCTAGAGTCATTCTTTTGGGCTGGTTTCTGCTGTCCTATTGGGTTTCCTTGCGGATTCCCATTCTGTTTGTTGCGCCTGTTCTGATTCTTAAATGATTTCTGATTTGGTTTCAGAACAGCGGGAGTGGTCTTAGTGCTGTTGTTATTGACAATCAGCACCTCTTCTTTCTGGTCTTGCTTGCGTGCTTCCTCCTCAATACGGAGGCGTGTAATCAAGCTCTCTAAGGAAAATTCCTTAGTCTTATGTCGCAAAGTGTTCTTAAAATCTTTCCAGCTAGGGGGTAATTTGTCAATGATAACAGCAATTTGAAATTGTTCGTCCAAGACCATACCTTCGGAGATGATCTCATGAGCTATTTTCTGAAGCTCATGAGACTGCATCTCTACCGATCTATCATCAGTCATATGATACTTTAGGTAGCGACTTACAGCGTATTTCTTTGCCCCTGCCTCCTCTGTGTCATATTTCTTCTTTAGTGCTTCCCAGATCTCCTTTGCCGTCTTTTCATCTGAGTTATAATAATCATACAGATCATCGCTCAGTCCATTCAGTATGAAATTCTTGCATAAGTAATCCTGTTCAGTCCAGGTCTGCAGTTGCTTTGACTGTTCAGTCCATGATGCCATCTTTGCTGCATCAGTCTCGTCAGGCTTGTCTGGTAGCTGCGGTTTTTCAGCAGTCAGAGCAGCCACCACCTTCCTGATCGTGAGGAAGAACTCCATCTTCTGACGCCAGCGCTTGAAATGCAAACCTTCGAACTTGAAAGGAGCAGCAGTCACCAGAGGGCCGTGAAAAGCAGAGGGAGGAGCAGAATCGTCCATGGTTGAGTTCGAGGCCATTGTTTCAGTTCGTCTTCAAATTGTTGGAAAACAATGGCTGAGTCGCGGACTAGGTCGCTTTCTTGAAGACGATTCGGCGATTTGGTCAGAGGTGCAAACCAATTCGTTCCTTCGCCGCCGCCTCTAGGATAAAACAGCCTCTAAAATAGTAACTGATTTGCTTGCACAAACAAATCAGTGCAGATTTGCACTTTCGGGAAAAATACTGCTCGAAATTTCTTAGAAGTTTTAATGGCGGCTGAGAAGAAGAGAATATAAAATATGGTGTTTTTCTCGTCTCAGATAAAATAGTATATATAGAACGAGAATTAGGTTTTGAGGAGAAAATATCGGATCTGCTAAAATTTCGGGGGGGGATTAATTATTTTACCGTTGCAAAACTTTTCCGTTGCAGAATAAATATCGGTGCGCAAAATAATTTTTCCATAAAAAAAAAACGGTTCGAAAACAACTAAGTTTTATGGTCCAAAAATATAAGTGCCTACATCACAAAGCCCAAGCCCAAGCCCAAGCCCGAACCGAACCGGGCCGGGTCGGGTCGAGTCGAGTCGAGTCGGTCGGTCGTGCGTGCGTGTGTGGTGGTCATGATGCATGGTCTCCCTCCTCACAACAATGCATGTATTGGGAGCCCAAGGCCCCAACATGACTTCTTAGAAACAAGTATAAATCCTTGCCTCTTCCCTATAATCCCATGATGTGGGACTACTCAAACATAGGAGCCATTCATACACTTATTCAATCATTTTTAATAATTCACATAATGTTTGTAAAACATTTCCAACAATCCCCCACTTGAATTTTTAAAAATATTTTCGAGCAGTTTCTTAAAAAACATAAGATTGTGCATAAACAAAGGTGTCCAAGGACTTGAACCTTTGCATAGTGAGTAAGATTCAGTTTTTACTAGAGTGACACGTAGTCTTGAACTCTATTCCTGACATCAAACCACACACAACCTTTTCTATAGTGCAATCAGATAAGCCCGTGCATTTATGGCCCTGCACGTCTATCCCAGTTTAGTGAATGCTCTAGAAGTTTTGCCCAAACTCCATAGGAAACGGCCACATTTCCACATTCACAAAGGTGAGTCTATCAAGAGCACTCCTGAAGGTAGGTACTCCACTCCAAATAGAGTATAGATCTCATTAAGAGTTTCTATTAACTCATCCTCTAATCACTTCAGGAATACATGCTTCTTGGTTTATTAAATAGCATGTTTAACTCATATCACTACACAACTTGTTATTACCCACTGAACCTAGTTCTTGGGATCTCCAGTCATTTAGGTCGGGTTACCATTGTGCGTGACTCAACAATCTAAGGGCAATAGTCCCATTCTTTTAGAAGAGTTATGGACTTTCTCTCTGGACAGTCCTTTCGTCAAAGGATCTGCCAAATTTTCCTCACTACGTACGTAATCCACTCTAACGGTACCTGTGGAAAGTAGTTCTCTAACAGTGCTGTGCTTACGACGTAATTGTCGTCTCTTACCGTTATAGTAACGGTTCTGAACTTTTGCAATAGCCGCGGTACTATCGCAATGTATCAACATTGCTGGTATCGGTTTTTCCCATAAGGGAATCTCAGCTAGCAGATTTCTCAAATATTCTGCCTCTTCATTAGCTATAGCTAGTGCTATCATCTCAGACTCCATAGTAGACTGAGCCAAAATAGTCTGTTTCTTGGATTTCCAAGAAACAGCTCCTCCAGCGATGCTAAATATGTAGCCACTGGTCGCTTTAGAATCATCAGATAAGGTATTCCAGTCTGCCTCAGAATATCCTTCAAGTACAGCTGGAAACCTTTCATAATGTAATCCAAGGTTCATGGTTCGTTTAAGGTATCTCATTACCCTTTCAATAGCTTGCCAGTGCTCTATACTAGGTCTACTGGTAAACCTGCACAATAATCCCACGACATAGGCAATGTCGGGTCTAGTACAATCAGTGGCATACCGAAGGCTGCCAATGATGCTCGCATAATCAGACTGTCTTACACCTTCACCAGTGTTCTTAAATAACTTTACACTGTGATCATATGGTGTACTTGCAGGTTTACAGTCAAAGTAATTATATTTCTTTAGTATCTTCTCAATGTAATGAGATTGATCCAAAGAAATTCCCTTTTCTGACCTAGTAATCTTAATACCAAGGATTACACTCGCTTCACCTAGATCTTTCATATCAAAATTGACACTTAATAAGGATTTGACTGAGTTTATGGCATGAATATTTGACCCAAAAATGAGTAGGTCATCTACATAAAGGCATATAATAGTGCAAATGTTATTCTCAGATTTGTAATAAATGCATTTGTCACTTTCATTAACTTTAAAACCATTTGAAATGATTAAGTTATCAAATTTTTCATGCCATTGTTTAGGTGCTTGTTTTAAACCATATAATGATTTATCCAATTTACATACTTTATGTTCTTGACCATGTACTACAAATCCTTCAGGCTGGTCCATATAAATTTCTTCGTCTAATTCACCGTTCAAAAAGGCAGTTTTAACATCCATTTGGTGTATTAGTAAATTATGAATGGAAGCAAGTGAGATTAATACCCGAATGGATGTTATTCTAGTTACAGGCGAAAAAGTGTCAAAGAAGTCTATATTTTCCTTTTGTTTAAAACCTTTAGCTACTAGTCGTGCTTTATATTTATCTATAGTGCCATCAGGTTTTAATTTCTTTTTAAGTACCCATTTACAGCCTATAGACTTACAACCAGGGGGTAAATCTACCAAGTGCCAAGTCTTATTGGATTCTAAAGAATCCATCTCATCGTTTATAGCCTCTTGCCAGAAATCGGCATCTAAAGAGGATAAGGCTTCTTGGAGGTTTATAGGATCCTCCTCAATAGTAAAAGCACAAAAATCTGAACCAAAGTCTTTTATGGTTCTTGCTCTTTTACTTCTTCTAGGTTCAGCTTCAGAATTTTCATTAAGTTCTGTTCTAATAGGCATATTCGAAGTGCCCCCACTATTCCTTAATTTGAAAGGAAATTTAGTTTCATAAAAATCGGCATCATTTGATTCAACTATATTATGTGCATTAAGGTCATAAAATCTATATGCTTTGCTATTAATAGCATAGCCTATAAATGCACATTCATATGCTCTACTTGCCAATTTTATTCTCTTATTGTCTGGAATGCGAACATATGCTAAACAACCCCAAGTTCTAAAGTATGAGACATTGGGTTTATGATTCTTTAAAATTTCATAAGGTGAAATTTTATTCTTAGATTTAGGGATTCTATTCAGAACGTAGCATACAGTCAATAAAATATCCCCCCACCAATGTTTTGCTGCACCAGAATTTAGTAGGATGGCAACTACTAATTCGGTAAAAGTCCTATTTTTTCTTTCAGCTTTACCGTTCATTTCAGGTGAATAGGGTGCAGTTCTTTCATGTACTATACCATGTATTTTATAGAAGTCCAGAATTGAACTAGATTCATATTCTGTTCCTCTGTCACTACGTAATCTCTTGATTTTCCTATTTGTTTGATTCTCAATTTCAGTTTTGAATGTTTTAAACATGTCAAAAGCATCACTTTTATTTTTCATAAGATAAACATATGTGAAGTCAGAACAATCATCGATAAAAGTGATAAAGTAACGATGTCCATGTCTAGTCAAGGTGCCATCAAGTTCACATATGTCAGAATGAATCAAATCTAAGGGTTCAGAAACTCTATCAACAGATTTGTGAGGTTTCTTTGTTATTTTTGCTTGTGTACAGAATTCACATTTATCAGATTCAGATTCTGTCATTTTAGGAATCATATCTAGGGTGCTCATGTTTTGAATTATTCGTTTATTAACATGACACAATCTAGAATGCCAAATATTAAAATCACAAAGCATATAAGCAGAAGAAGTCACTTTATTAGATTCAACATTCAGTTTAAACATACCCTCACAAGCATAACCCTTTCCCACAAAAGTTCCCTTATAAGTAAGAGTGTACAAATCAGCCCCAATAACTTGAGTGAAACCAGCCTTATTAAGGAGGAAGCCAGAGACCAGATTCTTTCTTATCTCTGGAGTGTGCATAACATCTTTCAGAATTACGGTTTTTTCAGAAGTGAACTTGAGTTCCACATTGCCAATCCCTGCAACTTTAGTGGTGTGAGAATCTCCCAACAACACTTTCTGATTTTCAGCTAAAAATTAAGTATACTTTAATTTGTGAATTTTAATATTATAAAATTATAGGGTGTTACATTCTCCCTTCCTTAAAGGATTTCGTCCCCGAAATCTCTAAGTTAAGAAGAATGTATCCTACCAACCAATCATCCATCTAAGTTAAGAAGAATGCTATATGAACTTATGCAAAAACGTGTGTATATGTTCCTTATCTAATGCAAAGATCAGACGGTCCACTGATTCAGTTGACCTCCTTAATGCAAATCATGATAGTGCCATGCGTCCATTATGTATGCGAAAGAATCCTATCGATACATATTATTTCTACATGTGTGCACAACCATTCATCAAAATGCAGCATCCGTATGATAACACAACCATTATACATCCATTAATTTAGATATGCACACGCATTTATATGCAACATGAAGGTGATTGAGCCGATCTAGTGCCTAATGTGTGTGCACATGCATCCACGAGCAACAACTAGCAACCACTTGCATCCATTTGCATCCACCAAACATAACATGTCTCAAACACATGTTTGTAACCATAGGGTTCTTCCTGCTAAAGATCGAAGATGTCATCGCAAAGATAATACTAAAAGATAGGACAAGTGTCAACAAAGCGGTAGAAAAAAGAGAAATTAAAACATACCCTCAAAAAGGAAAGGGCATAGCGTACGCATTTTGTCTTTCGTCTCCCAAGTCGCGTCTCTTTGATCATCTCCCCATTGTACTTTAACCAACTTGACCTCTTTGTTGCGAAGCTTTTTGACCTCCGATCCGAGAATGCGTGTAGGAGCTCGTCTGATCGTGGCATTGTGCTTTATTTCCACTTCTTCGAGCATGCTCGGCTCTACCACTTTCGCTGTATCTATAAACACTTACGCAAATGCGAAACGTGAAACACGTCATGAACTCCGCTGAGCTTCTCTAGTAACTTTACTCTATACGCCATCTGTCCAATCCTGTAACAACCCGGATTTCGACAAACCGAATTTTTCAAAATCCAATCCATCGGACCCCGAGTTGGGTGCTCTGGTATCCCGCAGAAAAGACAGAGAGAAAGAAACATATCAGAGTTCGAAAAGCAGCTCACAGCGGAAGGAATAAAATATAATTTATTCAAAATAGCATTACCTTAATAATAATACTGCCAAGCCAGTAGTCAAGCAATACTATCTCTGTCATGAACCTAACCTGCGCATGTTGTAAGGAGGGGGTCAGAACATAAGTTATGTGTGACTGGACTATAATAAACTCTTGTGTAACCCTACATATACCGTTCAGTTATAATTTCTTGTTTATTAGGTTATTCACAATATTAGCACCAAGGCCAAACCCATGTCATTCTCGTCCACTTACTAGTAGACTTAACCTAATACATCGTATATGTAATTTTTTCCTAACTCGTATAATCCTTTCCATGTATACGTACAGTCCCTTGCCGTATATCGTACGGGCTTTATCACGTAATTCTATACTACTTCAACGTAGTGCCACCATTCTTTAAATCGTTTGGACTGCCACCCTTGATCTGGCTAGGTTTCCTTATCATGAACTATCGAGTGTTCAACTAGGATTTACGCCACTAGGACCACTAGGGATTATGCTACCTATTGAACGTTTTCTAGATTCGATTAGGGTTTATGCCACCTAGGACTACTAGGGATTATGCTACCTGTCGAACAACGCCCTTTTCCCACGTATGTATCGCGAATCGTTTCCGATGTCTAGGTGCACATGTACACTATATGTGCGGCCCGAGTCCCGTGACAGGGCTAAATCAAGAAATACGGAACTCGGTCGGGAGCTTTAAGATATCTGTCGATGCAGATGCTAAGGTCTATTTTTCTACCAGTGGTTATGGTCCCACGTGACCCCTCCCTCAACTAATGAAAGGCAATCCAAGAAAATCAAGCACGAGAACAGTACTCCTGCCACATATGCCTCACTTTCCTATTGGCCAGCCTTACCCACAACTAGATAGCAAGTATATGGTCTGTTGGGAGTTCTCTGCCTTTCCGTATACGTACTACGATTGACTGAAGATGGTAGGTAGACGACGAGTGCTATCACAGGCTAAACAAGATATCGCCACCTCACGCTAGTCCATCCTAATCTTTAGGTTGCCTTATATTGCAACCAAGGCATACTCTTGGTTCTCATACCACAGACCTTAACCTCTGTGAGCCCAGGCGGATCATCTGCAACCTCACAGAGGGATACCAAGAGTACCCTCACGTTCCCCGAAGCTACGTGCTTCGTAACCCAGTCCGCTGGAGCTTTTCTCGAAATCAGATAAACGTTCGCTCCTCCTCGTGTATTTGTTAAGCGACGATCTACCGTATCGGGTTATTCATCTATTTATGGACTGGCTCAGTTTCCTTGACTAAGAATTATTACTTAGTTGTTCTTAACTAAGGTTTACCACTTAGTTTCCTTTCCCGTTAATCTTGTTAACTAAGGTTTACCACTTAGTCCCCTTAACTAAGGATTACAACTTAGTTGCCGTTCTCGACCGTTTTCTTAACTAAGGTTTACTGCTTAGTTCCTATTAACTAAGGTTTGTTTCTTAGTTATCATTCTCGTTGTTTTACTTAGTCAATTCTCGTTACCTTAGACATCAGACCACATATTCTCGCTTTATAATTCAACTTGTTGACTAAGGTTTTCCCATGAATTCAAGCATAACTTAAGTTCTCTTTTATTCGGTGATAGCGCATGGGTGTTTTCCCACAGTTCTTTCTTAGCTTACCCCATATTATAGGTTATCCCACCCTTCAGGTCTTACATTACATCTTAAGTCATAGTCTTTCTCTGTCCCTAGGACAGGTTTACCCCCTAATTAACCCTTCGACTGTTTCAACTTCGATTTATAATAGGTAGTTAACATTCCCTATTTCCGTTTTTGGTTAAGTTTTGTTCATATGTTCGTGTCGACTTAACCCCATCTCCTTATAACGTTCATTCACAAATTTGGTTAAGTGTTGTCTTTGAATTCATGACTTAACCCTACGAATCATGTGCCATTAATTATTAATGCACCACAACCTCTCACATTAGACCTGTTGTTGTGGTCACTGGTTATACGGAGCGGTTGCGGGCAGAATTACACCACAACTCAGTCTAACCTCGGGTTTCAAGCGCGATATGACTAACTTCTCACATTAGGACCTATTGTTTACAACCACTGGTTAGGCCGGGCGGTTCCGGGCAGGATTACATCGCAAACTCATCCTAACCTCGAGTTAGCTACGTTTCATGTTTTGGTTCATGTTTATTCTAATTGGCATATGTCAAGTTCATAATCATGTCAAAAAAAATATTAAGTTCATGTTATGCCAATTACCCAACTTACAAGCATGTTCTTATAAATGTCAACTACCAATTCATGCCATGTTCGTGTTCGTTTTAGATGTCAAGTTCATAAGCATATTCTAAATGTCATATTTCAAGTTTCATAATCTTGTCCCTATTTACATTACACAAATTACTCAACCATATTCATGTTCAATGCATTTCAATAGTGCCAAAATTCGAGTATCAAGTTCAATCTAGATGTCAAGTGTCAATTTCCCAAATCCAAGCTTTACCTAAAAAACCCCAATTTATATTCATGCTTGTAATCCCATTAACAGGTTACGTCTATCATTAAATTCATAATTCATATTCATGTCAATTTCATGTTCAAGTTCTAGATGTAAACTTCATGTCAAATTCCAGATGTCAATTCATATCAAGTTTGTGTTCTTATCCAAATTCAAGTTATAATACAGGTTTTATTCTAGAGACATGTGCCCATTAACAAATCCATAAGTCAATTTCATGCTTAAATCAATGATGTCAATTCTAAGCCAAACCCCAAATCATGTTCATGCGTATAATTCTAAATTTGGTTTACGCATTCAGGTTTTGTCAATGTTATATTATGCCCAACCCTCTTTGTAATTTATAACCAAACCCTCCAGTTCATGTCATAGCCCAAAACCGAGCGTTTCCCTTTTTCGCTTGCAATAATCATTCAATCGTATTTATTTTATGATAGATCTAGGCTCGAGATAGCCTAGCTATTAAAAATCAAAAAGGGAAAGAATAAAGGGAGGCACATAATCGTAGGCATAATAATTAAAATCGAGCACATGAAAACATTATGAATTCAATAATTTCATTTCATGTTTACATAGGGAATGTTTGAACGATAAATAATAATTTTACACAAAAAGTGCATTATAACTCCACTCACGGTGTTTGTCATCTTCAAAATGTAGATCCTCGATTGCCCCTTTGATTTATGAATTGGATTAATCCTTGAACTGATTTCCCCTTTCCCTTTTTGTTGCTTTTGATTCATCTTTGATTGATTTCATGTCCAATTCAATTTATCTTTGATTTCATATGTGGCGTAGGTTGCAGATCTGAATTCCTTCTCTTTGCGCAGTGATTTAGATCTAAGCCTCTTTTCTTTTTATTCATGGTTGTAGTAATTCTAGATCTCATTCTTTTTAATTTTAAGAATAGACGTTGCAGAGAAAAGAGAGAAGAATAGATCTAAGATTTATTTAGATCAATAGCTTGAAGAGGAAGAAGAAATCAAGTTAGAAGAGAGCCATGGACTTGCCATGAATTGTTGTGGAGTTTACAATGAGCCTAGGATGTTTATATAGGTGTTAGACCAACGTACCAGGCCCAAAAACTCATCCAGGTGCTCAAAAATGAACCTGGACAGCTTCTGGGGCGAATTTCCTGCTTCTGGTCCAAAATTCCCGCTCCAGGTCGCTACAGGTCGACCTCCCCAAGGGGGGGTCGACACTATGGTCGACCTCCCCCCGTGAGGTCAACCATAGGGTCGACCTGGTCATTTTTTTTATGTTCTGGGCTGGGCTGTTTTCTGATTTTTCGCTGAAACTTCGGGAGGTCATAACTCCTTCATACGGATTCCGATTTTCGAAAACTCGGACTCTATTTCATGTAAAATTTCGAGAGGAACGCAATGGTGATGTCCATTTTACTGAATTCCTGATATTAAAATTAAATATCCTTATTTTACTATCTTCTCCGTTACACACACTATTATCGAATTAATTTTTCTTCTCTTCCATGTATTAATTAATTATCATTATACATCACCATTATTTACCTATACAAGCATATTTTCATAAATTTTATTTCATTTTTAATTATATTAAAAATGCGGGGTGTTACATTCTCCCACCCTTAAAGAATTTCGTCCCCGAAATTCGATAAGAGTAAAATAAATAATCCCTCGCAACATCCAATTAGTGTTCATCCAATTGTTGCAACATTGTGCACATGTGCAAAGTGAAGTACATTATAGTAAAGCATGTATGCCTAATTTGGATCCACCTATATGTATGCAAACTTTAAAAAACTTTTCAAAACATGATGCTCACATCCTAAATATACTTGCAGTTCTATATGGATGCAATATTTTTGAAAAATCAAAACATTTTCCATTCAAATTTTCCTATACTCTTATAGAATAAGAGCATAGTTCATCCAATTTTCGCATCCAAAACCCTACCAACCATCTTTTAATTCGAGATTTAGAAAAATCTAATTTTTCAAATTCGATTTCTTATGTTACGAAAAGGTATAAAACGGAAAAATTCACATCCTCCGTTTTTCTTTTCTAATTGTACTTGGATTTTTATATAACTATTCTATTAAGATTTCCTATTTTCTTATCCAAGCACAACCACATAAGAAAATTTCTTTCTCGTATTTTCGACTTTATCTTGAAATAATTTCATATTTATTCATCTTTTTCTTGAGATTTTCATTTTTTTCCCCCGTCTTGTTTTGTTGCTTTACTGAATTTATTGTTTTCTTGTTAGTTAGGCTATTCTTTAGCTTATTTGGCTTAGTTCAGTTTCTCATGTTTATAGTATTTATTTTTTCAAATAAGCATTTCCGTTTTCTAGTCAAAAAGTATCCTACACAGCTACAACTATGGGGCAAGGATCTTAAGACTTTATCACCTCTGACAATCGCGAGTCCACCTAATAGGGTCTATATAATTGCTTGCCCTTCATCACCTAGTAGTCACTACTAGTCCATGCTGTGTATTACTAGCCTATCCTTTTCTTTTTCTCAAGCAACAATTCTAGGTCTCAATGCTTATGCATTCTACGGGAAATTTGTTTACCCAATTTTTTTTTTAACAATAATCAAAATTTAATAGAATAGAGATTTCAAAAACTCCTTTTACAAAATACAACATTTTCCTTTCAAGATTTTCATATATGAGAACTAGTGAGCTATATATATATATATATATATATATATATATATATATATATATATGCTCCTTCTCATGAGAGAATTCTTTCAAAACAAGAAATCGTTGTTTTACATAATATACCCCACTTTATTTTAAAACCCAATATGCACTTTTCAAACATCAAGATACTTTTAAGATCAAAACTCAGAAAATACCACAAACTCTTTTACAAATTCAAGTACTTAAAAGTTTATTATTGGGTCAGACTCAAAGCGGGTTTTCCACTCAACTAGGCTTTCCTAGGTACTTTCACAAATTCAATTTTCTCGACTATATATATTCCTAATCCATTTTCACACTTTAACCTTTTTTTTCTAATTTCTAAGGTTTTACTTCTAGACCCAGTACTCTGAAATACTAATATTTCAGTTTCCATTATATGGGATACTTTCTAGCTCCAAGTCATATTGTACACTTTCCTGACCACCTAATTGTTTCCAAAATTTCTATGTCCATGCCTTTAGTGTACAAACCAATATCCCAACTCTTTACATGTCTAGTGGGCTACTATATGGATTTAGGTTTATATATATAATATATTTATATTTTAGAAAATACAAATACGTTCACTCATTATCGCCCTAAGACCACTAAACCGAAGCTCTGATACCAGATGTAATAACCCGGGTTTCGAAAGACCGAATTTTTCAAAATCCAATCCATCGGACCCCGAGTTGGGTGCTCTGGTATCCTGCAGAAAAGGCAGAGAGAAAGAAACATGTCAGAGTTCGAAAAGCAACTCACAGCGGAAGGAATAAAATATAATTTATTAAAAATAGCATTACCTTAATAATAATACTGCCAAGCCAGTAGTCAAGCAATATTATCTCTGTCATGAACCTAACCTGCGCATGTTGTGAGGAGGGGGTCAAAACATAAGTTCTGTGTGACTGGATTATAATAAACTCTTGTGTAACCCTACATATACTGTTCAGTTATAATTTCTTGTTTATTAGGTTATTCACAATATTAGCACCCAAGGCCAAACCCATGACATTCTCGTCCACTTACTAGTAGACTTAACCTAATACATCGTATATGTAATTTTTCCCCAACTCGTATAATCCTTTCCATGTATACGTACAGTCCCTTGCCGTATATCGTACGGGCTTTATCACGTAATTCTATACTACTTCAACGTAGTGCCACCATTCTTGAAATCGTTTGGACTGCCACCCTTGATCTGGCTAGGTTTCCTTATCATGAACTATCGAGTGTTCAACTAGGATTTATGCCACCTAGGACCACTAGGGATTATGCTACCTATTGAACGGTTTCTAGATTCGGTTAGGGTTTATGCCACCTAGGACTACTAGGGATTATGCTACCTGTCGAACAGCGCCCTTTTCCCATGTATGTATCGCGAATCGTTTCCGATGTCTAGGTGCACATGTACACTATATGTGCGGCCCGAGTCCCGTGACAGGGCTAAATCAAGAAATACGGAACTCGGTCGGGAGCTTTAAGTTATCTGCCGATGCAGATGCTAAGGTCTGTTTTTCTACCAGTGGTTATGGTCCCACGTGACCCCTCCCTCAACTAATGAAAGGAAATCCAAGAAAATCAAGCACGAGAACTGTACTCCTGCCACCTATGCCCCACTTTCCTATTGGCCAGCCTAACCCACAACTAGATAGCAAGTATATGGTCTGTTGGGAGTCCTCTGCCTTTCCGTATACGTACTATGATTGAATGAAGATGGTAGGTAGACGACGAGTGCTATCACAGGGCTAAACAAGATATCGCCGCCTTACGCTGGTCCATCCTAGTCTTTAGGTTGATTATATTGCAACCAAGGCATACTCTTGGTTCTCCTACCGCAGACCTTAACCTCTGTGAGCCCAGGCGGATCATCGGGATACCAAGAGTACCCTCACGTTCCCCGAAGCTACGTGCTTCGTAACTCTGTCCCATAGAGCCTTTCTCGAAATCAGATAAACGTTCGCTCCCCCTCGTGTGTTTGTTAAGCGATGATCTACCGTATTGGGTTATTCATCTATTTATGGACTGGCCCAGTTTCTTTGACTAAGAATTATTACATAGTTATTCTTAACTAAGGTTTACCACTTAGTTTCCTTTCCCGTTAATCTTGTTAACTATGTTTTACCACTTAGTCCCCTTAACTAAGGGTTACAACTTAGTTCCCGTTCTCGACCGTTTTCTTAACTAAGGTTTACTGCTTAATTCCTATTAACTAAGGCTTGTTACTTAGTTATCATTCTCGTTGTTTTACTTAGTCAATTCTCGTTACCTTAGACATCAGACCACATATTCTTGCTTTATAATTCAACTTGTTGACTAAAGTTTTCCCATGAATTCAAGCATAACTTAAGTTCTCTTTTATTCGGTGATAGCGCATGGGTGTTTTCCCACAGTTCTTGCTTAGCTTACCCCATATTATAGGTTATCCCACCCTTCAGGTCTTACATTACATCTTAAGTCATAGTCTTTCTCTGTCCCTAGGACAGTTTTACCCCCTAATTAACCCTTCGACTATTTCAACTTCGATTTATAATAGGTAGTTAACATTCCTTATTTCCGTTTTTGGTTAAGTTTTGTTCATATGTTCGTGTCGACTTAACCCCATCTCCTTATAACGTTCATTCACAAATTTGGTTAAGTGTTGTCTTTGAATTCATGACTTAACCTTACAAATCATGTGTCATTAATTATTAATGCACCACAACCTCTCACATTAGACCTGTTGTTGTGGTCACTGGTTATGCCGGGCGGTTCCGGGCAGAATTACACCACAACTCAGTCTAACCTCGGGTTTCAAGCGCGATATGACTAACTTCTCACATTAGGACCTATTGTTTGCAACCACTGGTTAGGCCGGGCGGTTCCGGGCAGGATTACATCGCAAACTCATCCTAACCTCGAGTTAGCCACGTTTCATGTTTGGTTCATGTCTATTCTAATTGGCATATGTCAAGTTCATAATCATGTCAAAAAAAATATTAAGTTCATGTTATGCCAATTACCCAACTTACAAGCATGTTCTTATAAATGTCAACTACCCATTCATGTCATGTTCTTGTCCGTTTTAGATGTCAAGTTCATAAGCATATTCTAAATGTCATATTTCAAGTTTCATAATCTTGTCCCTATTTACATTACACAAATTACTCAACCATATTCATGTTTAATGCATTTCAATTGTGCCAAAATTTGAGTAACAAGTTCAATCTAGATGTCAAGTGTCAATTCCCTAAATCCAAGCTTTACCTAAAAACCCCCAATTTATATTCATGCTTGTAATCCCATTAACAGGTTACGTCTATCATTAAATTCATAATTCATATTCATGTCAATTTCATGTTCAAGTTCTTGATGTAAAATTCATGTAAAATTCCAGATGTCAATTCATATCAAGTTTGTGTTCTTATCCAAATTCAAGTTATAATACAGGTTTTATTCTAGAGACATGTGCCCATTAACAAATCCATAAGTCAATTTCATGCTTAAATCAATGATGTCAATTCTACGCCAAACCCCAAATCATGTTCATGCGTATAATTCTAAATTTGGTTTACGCATTCAGGTTTTGTCAATGTTATATTACGCCCAACCCTCTTTGTAATTTATAACCAAACCCTCCAGTTCATGTCATAGCCCAAAACCGAGCGTTTCCCTTTTTCGCTTGCAATAATCATTCAATCGTATTTATTTTATGATAGATCTAGGCTCGAGATAGCCTAGCTATTAAAAATCAAAAAGGGAAAGAATAAAAGGAGGCATATAATCGTAGGCATAATAATTAAAATCGAGCACATGAAATCATTATGGATTCAATAATTTCATTTCATGTTTACATAGGAAATGTTTGAACGATAAATAATAATTTTACACAAAAAGTGCATTATAACTCCACTCACAGTGTTTGTCATCTTCAAAATGTAGATCCTCGATTGCCCCTTTGATTTGTGAATTGGATTAATCCTTGAACTGATTTCCCCCTTTCCCTTTTTGTTGCTTTTGATTCATCTTTGATTGATTTCATGTCCAATTCAATTTATCTTTGATTTCATATGCGGCGTAGGTTGCATATCTGTATTCCTTCTCTTTGCGCAGTGATTTAGATCTAAGCCTCTTTTCTTTTTATTCATAGTTGTAGTAATTCTAGATCTCATTCTTTTTAATTTTAAGAATAGATGTTGTAGAGAAAAGAAAGAAGAATAGATCTAAGATTTATTTAGATCAATAGCTTGAGGAGAAAGAAGAAATCAAGTTAGAAGAGATCCATGGCCTTGCCATGAATTTTTGTGGAGTTTACAATGAGCCTAGGATGTTTATATAGGTGTTAGACCAACGTACCAGGCCCAAACACTCATCCAGGTGCTCAAAAATGAACCTGGACAGCTTCTGGGGCGAATTTCCCGCTTCTGGACCAAAATTCCCGCTCCAGGTCGCTACAGGTCGACCTCCCCAAGGGGGGGTCGACACTATGGTCGACCTCCCCCCTGGGAGATCGACCCTATGGTCGACCTGGGGGTCGACCTGGTCATTTTTTTTTCTGTTCTGGGCTGGGCTGTTTTCTGGTTTTTCGCTGAAACTTCGGGAGGTCATAACTCCTTCATACGGACTCCGATTTTCGAAAACTCGGACTCTATTTCATGTAAAATTTCGAGAGGAACGCAATGGTGATGTCCATTTTACTTAATTCCTGATATTTAAATTAAATATCCTTATTTTACTATCTTCTCCGTTACACACACTATTATCGAATTAATTTTTCTTCTCTTCCATGTATTAATTAATTCTCATTATACATCACCATTATTTACCTATATAAGCATATTTTCATAAATTTTATTTCATTTTTAATTATATTAAAAATGAGGGGTGTTACAAATCCTCTCCGTAATTGGAAAGGGTCCTACAAACCTCAGTGTCAACTTCCCTACTGATCCAAAATAGACTACATTTCTTAACGGTGACACCTTAACAAAAACCATGTCCCCAATATTGAATTCAAGATCGGTTCGTCTCCTATCAGCATATGACTTCTGTCGGTCCTGCGCCGTCCTCATTCGCCGTCGAATCAGGTCTATCGTCTCCGAAGTCTCCCTAATCACGTCGGGTCCAGGAAAAACCTTATCAGTAGATTCCCACCAACATGTAGGTAATCGGCACGGTCATCCATAAAGAGCCTCAAAAGGTGCCATGCCAATGCTAGCCTGAAAACTATTATTATAGGAGAACTCCACTAGTGGAAGGTGTTCTTCCCATGTTCCTCCAAAGTCTAGGATGCATCGTCTCAGAAGGTCTTCTAGAAGCCGATTTACTCTCTCGGTCTAGTCGTCCGTCTGAGGGTGATAAGCGGTACTTAAGCATAATTGCGTTCCAACCGCCTCTTGTAAGCTTTTTCAAAATTCGCTTGTGAAAATGGGATCTCTATTAGAGGGTATGCTTTGCAAACAAACTATCTCTTGAAGATAAACAGATGCTAACCACGCGGCGGTTGTTTTACTTTTAACGGGAATAAAATGGGCACTTTTGGTAAGTCTGTCTACAATTACCCAAATCCCCTTATTACCCTTCCTTGATCTTGGTAACCCATCTACAAAATCCATGGAAACGCTTCCCCATTTCCAAAGCGGAATCTCTAAGGGATGGAGCAAACCTCCAGGCTTCTTTTGCTCTGCCTTGACTTGTTGGCACACTAAGCATCTAGCAACGAACTCGGCCACGTCCTTCTTCATTCTGTCCCAAAAGAAAACTCGCTTCATATCCCTATATATCTTATTACCACCGGGATGTATGGTCATCTTAAAGCGATGTGAGTCTTCAAGAATTGCCTTCTTCAAACTCTCATCTTGTGGTACGCAAAGTCTTCCATCTCTACATAGCCAACCTCTCTTATCTATAGCATATCTATCAAGATGACTCAAGGACTCCCCTCCTATAATCTTGCCTACTATCTCAACCAACTGTGGGTCATTTCGCTGTGCCTCTCCAACTCGATCCAAAAGTGTAGACTGCACCTCTAACGATGCCAATAATCCGGGTACATAATCGACAGAGGGTCTGAAGTCAAAGGAAGATATATACTCCAAACTCTGCCGCTCTATGAATAAAGGACTTAAAGTTAACTTCTTTCTAATTAAGGCGTCGGCTACAACGTTACCCTTGCCAGGTGTATATGCGTTCTCAAAATCGTAGGATGCCAAAAACTTCATCCATCTCTGTTGCCTCAAGTTTAGGTCCTTCTGAGAGAATAAGTACTTTAGCGACTTATGGTCTGTATACAACTCAAACCGCTCGCCAATCAAATAATGACACCATGAATTAAGCGCAAAAACTATGGCCACCAACTCTAAGTCGTGGGTAGGGTAATTTTTCTCGTGGGCTTTCAACTGTCTTCCACCATAGCATATCACCCTTCCCTCTTGCATTAAAACTGCGCCAAGCCTTGTCCCGCAAGCATCGGTATATACAGTGATTGTCTTACTCCTGTCTGGCAAAACTAAAACTGGAGCTGTCGTCAAAGCCCTCTTCAGACGTTGGAAAGCATCGTCACAGTCAACGTCCCAAGTAAAAGTCAAATAATTCTTCGTTAATCAAGTGAGAGGGGCTGATATCTTCGCGAAGTCCTTAATTAAATTCCTATAATAGCCAGCCATCTTGGCGGGATCCACAGCTATCCCTTCCTTAGAGGCCACGTGTCTTAAGAACCTCACTTCTTTTCTCCAAAAATGGCACTTGGAAAACTTAGCTTTTAGCTGATGCGCTCGTAGGGTCTCTAAGACTTCCCTAAGATGTAGGGCATGCTCTTCTTCATTTTTAGAGAAAACCAGAATATCGTCTACAAAGACTACCACAAACTTGTTTAGAAACTCCCTAAACACCCTACTCATTAACTCAACAAATTATGCGGGTGCATTCATCAAACCAAAAGGCATGACGAGCCACTCAAAGAAACCGTCAGGAGTTCTAAAGGCAGTCTTATTGATGCTATCTTCAGCCACCCTTAGCTGATGAAACCCTGTAGCTAAATCCAATTGCGAGAAAACTGAAGCACCCACCAACTGATTGAATAAATCGTCTATCCTCGGCAATGGGTGCCTGTTCTTTTTTGTTAGCTTATTCAGCTCTTTATAGTCCACGCACAGCCTAAGTGAACTATCAACTTTTGTAGCAAAAACGCCTGGAGCACCCCACTCGAAATACTTCTTCTTATGAACCCCTTCTCAAGCAATTCTTTCACTTGCTTACTGAGTTCTCTTCTCTCTCTCGGAGCCATGTGGCGCACTGGTAGTGCAACTGGCTTTGCATTATCTACTAGATATATTCGAAAGTCTATCTCGCGCCTCGGGGGTAAACCTCGAACTTCATCGAAGACGTCACTATATTCACGGACCGCACAAACAGATTTCAAATCATCATTGGATGCGTCTAGGGATTCTACGTAGCTAAGCATTACCAGACCTCTATGGTCACAAGAAATATCAAGGGTCTTTCCACAACGAGTCAATAGTCTAACTACCCTTCTTCCACAATCTAGGATGGCACCGTATCTAGTTAGCCAATCCATACCTAGAATCAAGCCGTAGCCCATGAAGCCAAGAACAAAGGCGTTGCATTCAAATCCAACGCCCAAGATAGACACTCTCAAATCCCGACAAATCATAGAAATATGAGCCGAACCACCAATAGGATTTGAGACCACTATGGGATCCGTAACTAGACTAGTATTTAGGTGCAGTGTTTCAACTAACGAAGCAGATACAAACGAGTGCGAAGCGCCAGAGTCAAACAAAGTACGAACAGGATGATCAAACAGAAAAACTAAACTTTCAACGGAAATGTTTCTACCTCTCTCCTGTTCTGGTGCCATGAGAGCCTAAATCTGCCCTCTCGCCTGCCCTGGTTCCATGAGAGCCTGAGGCTGCCCTCCAGAAGTTCTTTTCCCTTGCCCTTGTTTCCTTGGGCAATCCTTAACTAGATCACCTGCCTCTCCACAGTGGAAACAACTAGTCTTCTTCTTTTTCCTACAGTCTTTGCTCAGATGGCCTGGTGTCCCACAATTAAAGCACTTCTTCTTTCCTTTGCCATTATTGTTCTTCCCGCCTTTCTTGTTTTGCTATTGTGGCTTCTTCTGGTATCCTTTCTTGTCCGGTGTCTTATTAGCATTCGCATCTTTCTCTTCCTCATGCATAAGCGCCATGTCAACCCGTTTCTCAAAGTTAGCCCCCATCGGAATGTGGGTCATCGCCAACCCATGTAGCAGCTCATTCAAACCTTTAACGAACCTCAGGGCCTTCTTCTCAGGTGTGTTTACCAATTCCAAGCCAAATCTCGCCAACTGATTGAACTTGTTGATGTACTCCTTTACTGATAAATCCCCTTGCTTCAACGCCAATAATTTTTTCATATATAAATTCTCTTCTGCTCGTGAGAGAAACTTCATTTCGAACCTACGCTTGAAATCCATCCATGTCTCCACCGGACTCCGTTCATGACCTCCCACCAAAACGAGGCTTCATCTTTCATTAAACAAGCAGCCAATTGGACCTTCCTTCCATCTTCTACTTCGAAAATACCAAATAGATCTTCCACATCCTTAAGCCAATTTCGAGCTTCAACAAATGTCTCTGATCAGTGAAAAGGTTTCCCGCCCATTGCCCTAAAATCTTTGCATATCTTTGCAAAAGTATCAACACGGGGAGGAGGAGGAGGAGGGGGAGGAGGAGCATTTGCTGGGCCTGCAACATTGGCCCTAGCTTCCAGATACCTTCTAAATCATCCTAGTATCGGTATCCCCTCGAGAATCTTAGGAATTCCAGACATGCTAAAAAGAAAATGAAGAGATTCAAAATGGAGAATTCGAAAGAAAGATATATGGCTCTTCGGGGTTATGTTTTTAAAACAAACTTTTCTCTTGAAAATACTTTCCTTAAAACATACTTTTGAAAGTATTTCTTTATAAAATGCTTTTTGAAAAATAGTTTTTCAAAATTCATAACTGGTCTGGTAACCTTCAACTCTGATACCACGTGTAACACCCTACGTCCATTAATGTCACTCACAAAGGGAATGCATTAACTTCCATGGAGCGTATTTAGTGTATAGAATAGAATATAACAAGACAGATATAAATAATGGTACTTGAAAATTTTAAAACAACCTTTATTGCAGCGGAGAAATAGTTTGATTACAACAACTTCATAAACCAAGTACTATTAATATCCATCTTGATAAATTGTTTCAGAGTATATAAAATAAAAAGCATAAACCCTAGCCATAAAAGAGATGAGCTGAAATTTACTTTCAGCAGTCCAAGCACTTCCAAAAGAGAGAGAAAGAGATCCGAGATAAAGCTCCACTAGTACTAGTCCAACCCTGAGAACCTGGTGAGAGGGGGGAAAGAAAGAAAAGACGCAAAACAAGGGGGTCAGACATAAAGTCTGGCGAGTATAATAACTTCAACAATATAATTATTAAAGTAACTAGGATAAGGCATAAACTGTTAAGATAAGATATGACCATGAAATAAGTGGGCATGACAAAGCAAATAAGAGGAATATTCTGGCGTTAATCTCGTTCCTAATCACTATAGGATAATTACTATGCTGCACCACCACTAGTCACCATAAAAGTTGATCCGGCCTACAGAACTTAATAATGACAATGTTAGTTTCGTGTACCCCTAGCTGCCTTCATAGGTGTATTCTGCCCCTATCTCCACTAGTTGTACACACTACCCCCATTCGATCAGCTCCCTAACTCGTAGATACCCGTACTGGTCCCACAGTGGGGTGTATCACTCCCCAAAGTGGCAACCCGATTCCACCAAAGATGCACGGCTTATATCTACACGATGCAACAACGTCTTACCTACCAGCCTAGGCCCACGCACGCACATGACCTCGTTGGACTTGCGTTGCCACTGCTAACCCGTTTTGACCTCTTACAATCAAATCCAGTAAGTGTGTCACGTCCTCGACTTGGGTCGAGCTCACAAAGATACTTAATGGATTACTAGTTTGAAAAGGTCCTCCATGCTTGACACAAGCCTTCCACCTATGCTTGGTCCCCTCTAAGGTTTCCCCACTTAACCCCATTCTTATTCGTGTCTTCTTACATGTTTCAATCTTGGTTAGGTGCATCTAATCATATTTCACATGCCACCCAAGGCACCCACTTAATTTCACATGCCACCCAAGGCACCCACTTAACCCCCCATGTCCCACCACATGTTTGTCTGGTTAAGTGTTACTTAATTCATTAGAATCGTAACCTTGTAAAGACCTCCCACATTAGACTGACATTTGCTGTTGCTGGATTTACCGAGCGGGTCCGGGCAGCCTTATACCGCAAGCGAGCCTAACCACGTGTCTTTACAATTGTTACGCATTTAATTCGTGCCTTTGACCTCTCATATTAGACTGGTATTTGTGGCTACTGGATTTGTCGGACGGGTCCGGGCAGTCTTACACCACAAAAGAGTCAACCTCGTGTCTTAGACGGTTAATTATTACACATCTTTATTTAACCCCAAATTGGATTAATATCCCTATTAAAATTTGTCAATAAATTCCAAATTTATTTATGTCCATAATTGTCTCTTAAAATTATGTCCATAAATACCAATTATGCCAATTAATGTCTCAAATTAATTATATGCCTTTTAAGGCCATTTTATGCCAATTCACAATTTATGTATATTCAATATTATCCCATCATCCCCACGCTATTCATACGTTTTCATATGACATATGTTAGACTCGCAAATAGTCTAACTTATAAAAAGAAAAACAACATCACATAACACATAAAATAGATCTAAGGATCATGACATAAGATTACATAGCCAATAACTTGCATATGAATTTCATTCAAACTAGCATATGATACAAAACTAGCATAGGTAATGGGCATAAACTTGCATAACTTATGTACTGCTATAGATCCAAACATAAAGGTTTGAACTTGCATATGGATCTAAACATAAAGATGTAAACTTGCATATAGATCTATACATAAAGATGTAAACTTTCATATAGATCTAAACATAAAGATGTAAACTTGCATATGGATCTGAACATAAAGATATAAACTTGCATATGGATCTAGACATAAAGGTTAATGTCACATAAACTAGCATATGTATATACATGTCTCACATATATTTTAACAACCCAAACTTGCATAAGATTCATACATGAATATATGATCCAATCATCACAAACTTGCATAAGATATATGATTCAACTTGCATAAGATTCACATAAGAACTAACATATGATCCAACTTGCATAAGACTAACATATGATTCAACACCACAAACATACATATAATTTACATCACATGATTCAAAATCATATTCTCATAATCCCAATTATATCTTATCATCGTTAAATTAGTTAATTATTTTGTGAAAGCTATCATACTCACAATTTAAAAGAATAGTCTTGTCTTTCTGGGATTTGTATTCTGAAACTGAATTGCTCGCCTTTGATGTAGACTAATCGTTATTTAGATTTGAATTGATTTTGATTCAAACTTCTATCTTGCTTTCGGGTTGAAAGTGTATGGCGGCTACTCTAGGTTCTCCATTGACGGCATGGTGGTTCCTGTTATGAATTAATGTGATTAGGGTTAGGGGTTTAGGAGTGTTTTGTAGAATTTTAATTTAATAAGAGCCGTCGGATTAACCTAGGGATAACCAGAACCATCAGGACCACTCAGATGCCACATTATCCCTTAGGGCAAATCGAGCCACCGGTTGACAGCCAAACACCTTGGATCGACCCCTAGTCGACCCAGCGGGGCTCGTGTCGACTCCAAAAATGGTGTGGTTCGGCTATTCCCCCTCCCAATTCGCTTTTTTGAACTTTTTTTGAATATTATATATATATATATATATCTATATATATTTCTCTCATATGCATACAAACTTCAAGGCTTAATAACCTCTTCATAAGTTATCCGTTTTATGCAAACCAAATGTCTATCTTGACCCAAAATATTGAGACGAACATAATAGCGCAACCCATTTTAGAAAAGCTTGTACTTCATGCCAAATGTCTATCTCTCATTCGCCTATCTTGTTGGTAGGAGTCTACAAACAAGCTCGTACTTGGGCCAGACATGATTAGAGAGACCTCAGAAAAGGTGGACTTGATAAGAAGACGGATGAAGGCTGCACAAGATAGACAGAAGTCCTATGCAAACAAAAGAAGGACCGACCTTGAGTTTGAGGTTGGAGACAAGGTGTTCCTTAAAGTATCTCCTTTGAGGAATGTCATTCGCTTTGGGTCCTTAGGAAATCTAGCACCAAGATTTGTAGGACCATTTCCTATCATTGGAAGGATTGGGACGATGGCTTACAGAGTAGAGCTACCCGAGAGATTGGCTGGAGTTCATAATGGTTTTCATGTTTCTCAACTACGAAGGTGCTTACATGATTCTGCAGAAGTGGTGGAGCCAAGTATACTAGAGGAAGTAGAAGTGGAATGAGAAGCGACGGTGAGAAGAGTTCCAACTCGTATCTTTGGTACGGAAGTCAAAAAGCTACGCAACCGTGAAGTCAAGCTTGTTAAAGTTCAATGGAGTGACGCTGAGGAAGACGCGACTTGGGAAACTGAGAGGAAAATATGCTCAGCCTACCCTTTTCTCTTTAAGGGTACCTCCTTGATCTCTTTTTCCATAAGTTTATTCATGCTTTTATCTATCTTTTAAGTATATCTCCTCAGTCCTATTCTTTATCCTTAGTAGAAACTGGTGGATGTAAACATGTATTTGAAACTTGTTATGATTGATGGTTGCGAGTGGTTGCAAGTGGTTGCTAGTGGTTGCTCGTGGATGCATGTACACACACTTTAGCGATAGATCGGCTCAATCACTTTCATATTGCATATAAATGTGTGTGCATATTTAAATTAATGGATGTATAATGGTTGTAGTATCATATGGATGCTGCATTCTGATGAATGGTTGTGCACACATGTAGAAGTAATATGTATCATTAGGATTCTTTTGCATGCATAATGGACGCATGGCACTATCATGATTCGCATTAAGGAGGTCAACTGGATCAGTAGACCGCCTGATTTTGCATTAGATAAGGAACATATACACACACTTTCTGCTTATGTTCATACGGCATTAGAAACCTTGTAAGGACAATGGATGCCTATGTTTGATGGTTGAGTAGATGGATGATTGGATGTTAGGATATACATTCTCCTTAACTTGGAGATTTCGAGGGCGAAATCCTTTAAGGAGGGGAGAATGTAACACCCTGAATTTTCTGTGAAAATCAAAATTAATAATCCTAAGAATACTTAATTGTTAAAGTGAGAATTAAGGGAAATGGGTTATGCCATTGCGTTCATCTTGAAATTCTGCTTGGAATAGAGTCCAAGTTTTCGTAAATCGGACTTCGTATGAGGAAATTATGGCCCTCGGAAGTTCCAGCAATTTTATATAAAGTAAAACAGTTTGGAATACAAATTCGAAATTCAAATTCAAACAGGGAAGAGGCTAGGAGGGAATTACCCCACCCAAGGGCCAGGTCGACCAATGGGTCGACTTACCCTATACAGGTCGACCAGGGGGTCGACCTACCACCCTCGGGCAGATCTGAAATTTGATTATTTCTGACTCTCTGCTAAGTCATTAGGGCCGATGTGGCTGTTCTAGATAACTTTATCTAGTCTGGATGGTTGGATTTGCTCCTATGATAATCTAACGGCTTAGGTTGATTTAAACTTCTATAAAAAAGTGCCTAGACTCAAACCCTAAACCTAAACAAAATTTGTCTCTTGGCCACCATGCTGCTGCTAGGATAGTTCTCCTTCCTAAAGCTTAGGATTTAGCAAGTCAGAATTCTAATCCAAAAGACGAACGAATCATTCTCTTCTCTAACCTACCTTTGTGAGTACTATTTCTTTCACAATATAATTAATAAATTAATTGTGATGAGTTATAATTGGATTATGAGAACATGTCTGTTGAATCACGTGATGTTGTTTAACTTTGTTATCTTATGTTGGTAGATCTATTTCACATGTCCAATTATACATGTTTAACTTGATTCATTTTATGCAAGTTTGGGATGTAAATCATATGCTAGTTCGTATGAGAAACCTTATGCAAGTTTGGGATGTTAAATCATATGCTAGTTTGAATATGAATCTTATGCAAGTCCATTTTTACATATGTTAATTCGTGTGTGAATCTTATGCAAGTTTGGAATGTTAAATCATATGCTAATTCGTATGTGAATTTTATGCAAGTTTGGATGTTAAATCGTATGCTAGTTTGAATATGAATCTTATACAAGTCTATATGTGAATTGTACACAAGTTTGTATGTGAATCAAGCATGTACATATGCTAGTTTATATGCAAAAACATGCGATAAATTCATATGCAAATTCTAGGAATCCATATGCAAGTTTAGGTGAAAAACTATATTCACATTTTTAGGTGAAAATTATACTTACATATGCAAGTTTAGGTGAGACCCGTAATTGATATATGCAAGTTCACAATTTCATGTTTAGATCTATATTTAGATCCATGGTAGTTTATTCAAATATATGATTCTATATGACCATTGTCTATGCATTTTATTAGCTTTGCAAATTTATATTATAATTCCTATTTGCAAGTTAGATCTATTTTTATGTGTTATGCAAGTTGTGATGATTCTTTTTTTTATAAGTTAGACTATTTGCGAGTCTAACATATTTCATATTTGAACATACAAACAGCGTGGGGACAATGAGAAAATATTAATTATGTAAATTGTGAATTGGCATAAAATGGCTTTAAAAGCATATGATTAAATTGAGACATTAATTGGTATAATTTTTATACCTAAAAAGTATAGACATAAATCAGGTGACAATTATGGACGTAATTAATTTGGAAATTATTGACAATTTGAATAGGGATAATTAATCCATATTGCGGTGAAATAATTTGTAATAATAAACGCCTAAGACACGAGGTTAGACTCGTTTGTGGTGTAAGACTGCCCGGACCCGCCCGACAAATCCAGCAACCACAAACGGTAGTCTAATGTGAGAGGTCAAAGGCATAAATTGAATGCGTAACAATTGTAAAGACAAGAGGTTAGACTCGTTTGCAGTATAAGACTGCCCGGACCTGCCCGACAAATCCAGCAACCGCAAATGGTAGTCTAATGTGAGAGGTCTTACAAGGTTACAGTTATAATGAATTAAGTAACGCTTAACCAGGATAAACATGTGGTGGGACATGGGGGTTAAGTGGGTGACATGGGTGACATGTGAAATACAATTAGAAACACTTAACCAAATTGAAACATGTAAGAAGACATGGATAAGGAGGGGTTAAGTGGAAAATTCTAGTGGGGACCAAGCATAGGTGGAAAGCTTGTGTCAAGCATGGGGGACCCATTTCAAATCAGTAACCCATTAAGTATCTTTGTGAGCTCGAGTTAGATCGAGGACGGGACACGCTTACTGGGTTTGATTATAAGAGGTCAAAACGGGTTAACGGTGGCAACGCAAGTCCAAAGGGGTCATGTGCGTGCATGGGCCCGGGCTGGTTGGTAAGACGTTGTTGCATCGTGTAGATATAAGCCGTGCATCTTTAGTGGTATCGGGTTGCCACTTTGGGGAGTGTTACACCCCACTATGGGACCATCACGGGTATCTACGAGTTAGGGAGCTGATCGCATGGGGGTAGTGGGTACAACTAGTGGAGATAGGGGCAGGCGACACCCATGGAGATAACTAGGGGTGCACGAAACTACCATTATGATTATTATGTTCAGTAGGCGGGATCAACTTTTAGGGTGACTAGTAGTGGTGCAGTATAGTAATTATTCTATAGTGATTAGGAGCAAGATTAACGCTAGAATATTCCTCTTGTTTGTTTTGTCTTGCCCACTTGTTTCACAGTCATTTCTTATTTACCATTTTATGCCTTATCCTAATTACTTTAATAATTATATTGTTAAAGTTATGGTACTTGCCAGACTTTATGTCTGACCCCCTTTGTTTTCGCCTCTTTTCTTCCTTTTCCCTCCCAAGGTTCTCAGGGTGGGACTAGTACTAGTGGAGCTTGATCTGGATCTTTCTCTCTCTTTTGGAAGTGCTTGGATTGCTGGAAGTAAAGTTCAGATAATTTCTTTTATGGCTACTTATGTTGGGGTTTTGCTTTTTTTAATTTATGTACTCAGAAAACAATTTGTCAAAATGGTTACTAAGTGTACTTGGTTTTTCTGTTGGTTTATGATGTTGTTGTAATCAAACTATTTCTCCGTTGTAATAAAAGTTGTTTTGAAAATTTTCAAGTACCAATATATGATCTGTCTTGTTATATTATGTTCTATTGACCAATAATACTCCATGAAAGTTAATGCATTCCCTTTGAGAGTGACATCAATGGACGTGGGGTGTTACAAACTCTGTTATGCTTAGCTACCTAGAATCTCTTGATGCATCTGTTGAAAACCTAAAATCTGTTAGAGTAGTCTGTGAATATTCAGATGTCTTTGAAGAGGTGAAGGGTTTACCACCGAAGCGAGAGATAAACTTCCGCATATACCTTGTTGATAATGCAAAACCCGTTGCTCTACCCATTAGACACATGGCTTCAGGGGAAAGGAAATAGCTCAATAAGCAAGTTAAAGAGTTGCTTGAAAAGGGGTTTATAAGGCGGAGTATTTCTGAATGGGGTGCTCTAGTAATGTTTGCAACCAAAGCAGATGGTTCACTTTGCATATGCATTGACTATAGAGAGCTAAACAAGTTGACCAAGAAGAATAGGCACCCACTTCCAAGAATAAACGACTTGTTTGATCAGCTTGTAGGTGCATCGGTTTTCTCCCAGCTAGATCTGCCTATCGGGTTTCATCAGCTAAGAGTGGCTAAGGACAGCATTGATAAGACCGCATTCAGGACCAAATGTTTCCTTCGAATGTCTTGTCATGCCTTTCGGCTTGACAAACGCACCTGCTTATTTCGTTGACTTGATGAGTCGGGTGTTCAGGAAGTTCCTTAATAAATTTGTGGTGGTCTTCGTGGACGACATTTTGATCTTCTCGAAAAGTGAGGAAGAGCATGCTTTGCATTTAAGGGAAGTCATGGATACTCTCCATGCACACCAGCTAAAAGAAAAATTCTCCAAATGCCATTTTTGGAGAGAAGAAGTAAGGTTTCTTGGACATGTGGTATCCAAAGAGGGGATAGCTGTAGATCCCGCAAAAGTAGTTGCGGTGCAAGATTGGAAATTCCCCCGGAACGCAACCGAAGTACGAAGTTTTCTCTAACTAGCGGGCCTTTACCGAAAGTTCATTAAAGACTTTGCGAAGATCTCAGCCCCACTTACTAGATTGATGAAGAAGAACCTAACTTTTTCTTGGGATTTGGATTGCAATGTTGCTTTCTTACGACTGAAAAGGGCTCTGACAACAGCTCCAGTTCCGACCTTGCCTGATGGGAGTAAGATGTTTACAGTATACAAAGACGCATACAGAACAGGATTGGGCGTTGTCTTAATGCAAGAAGGCAAAGTAGTTTGTTATGTAGGAAGGCAGTTGAAGGTACATGAGAAAAACTATCCAACTCATGATTTGGAGCTAGCTGCCATTGTTTTCGCTCTTAAGTCATGGCGTCATTACCTACTGGGAGAAAGGTTTGAATTGTTTATTGACCATAAATCGTTAAAATACCTTTTCTAATAGAAAGATCTTAACTTGAGACAACAAAGGTGGATGGAATTTCTGGCCTCATACGATTTTGAGATTCCTTACACCCTTGGTAAAGGCAATGTTGTAGCAGATGCCTCGAGTAGGAAAAAGCTGACCCTAAGTCCTCTCTTTGTAGAAAGGCGAAGATTGGAGTACATAGCAAACTTTGACTTTAGACCTTCCTTTGAGTTTGTACCTGGCTTGTTATCAACACTAGAGGTGTGGCCTACGCTTTTGGACTCAATAGGAACCGCGCAACGTGAAGACCCTCAGCTAGTTGATGTGATGGATAAGCTTATGAGAGGTGAGACTTCTAGTCACCTCAATAGATACTCCATCGATGACAAGGGTTGGTTGAGACGGGATGGAAGACTATGCATCCTACAAGCAAGAGATTTGGTGAAAATCGTTTTCAAATAATCACACCATTCTAAATTGACCATACACCCAGGCGGGGACAAGATGTATAAAGACATAAAAAGGGTTTTCTTTTGGAATGGCATGAAGAAGGATGTAGCTGAGTTTGTCTCTAAATGCTTGATATAACAGCAAGTCAAAGCGGAGAGGAAGAAGCCTGGTGGTCTGCTTCATCCTCTAGTGGTCCCACAATGGAAATGGGATAGCATTTTGATGGACTTTATTGATGGGTTGCCTAGGTCAAGAAGGGGCTATACCAGTATTTGGGTAATTGTGGACAGGCTCACTAAAAGCGCTCACTTTATACCTGTTAAGATAGGAGCACTGCCTCATCGTTAGCATCCATTTATCTTAAAGAGGTGGTTCGGCTGCATGGAATACCCTCTAGCATAGTAAGTGATCGACAACCTATCTTTACAAGCGAGTTTTGGAAGAGTTTGCAAGAAGCTGTAGGCACACAACTATGCTTAAGCACTGCCTATCACCCTCAAACCGATGGTCAGACGGAAAGGGTGAACAGAGTATTAGAAGATCTTTTGGGATTGTGCATTCTTGATTTTGGAGGGACATGGGAGGATCATCTTCCTTTGTTGGAGTTCGCCTACAACAATAGCTACCAAGCCACCATAGGAATGGCACCCTTTGAGGCTTTATATGGAAGACCATGCTGATCACCAACCTGTTAGTGGGAGTCTACAGACAAAATCGTACTTGGGTCGGACATGATTGTAGAAAATTTAGAGAAGGTGGACTTGATACGAAGACGAATGAAGACTGCACAAGATAGACAGAAGTCCTACGCTGATAAAAGAAGGACCGATCTTGAGTTTGAGGTTGGAGACAGGGTTTTCCTTAAAGTATCTCCTTTGAGGAATGTTGTTCGCTTTGGGTCTACAGGAAAATTGGCACCCAGATTTGTAGGGCCATTTCCTATCATTGAGAGGGTTGGGAAGATGGCTTATATAGTAGAGCTGTCCAAAAGATTGGCTGGAGTTCATAATGTTTTTCATGTCTCTCATCTACAAAATTGCTTACATGAGTCTGCGGAAGTTGTGGAGCCAAGCATACTAAAGGAAGTAGAACTGGAACGAGAAGCGACGGTGAGGAGAGTTCCAACTCGTATCTTAGGGACAGAAGTCAAAAAGCTTCGCAACCGTGAAGTCAAGCTTGTTAAAGTTCAATGGAGTGACGCTGAGGAAGACGCGACTTGGGAGACTGAGGACAAGAAACGCGCAGCCTACCCTTTTTTTTTTTGAGGGTACATCCTTGATCTCTTTTCCATAAGTTTATACATCCCTATATCTATCTTTTAAGTATGTCTCCTTGGTCCTATTCTTGACCCTTAGGTAGAAACCAATGGATGTAAACATGTATTGGAAACATGTTATGATTGATGGTTGCAAGTGGTTGCTAGTGGTTGCTCGTGGATGCATATATAACACATTAGGTACTAGATCGGCTAAGTCACTTTCATATTGCATATGCATATATGTATTTGTATATGGATTGAAACTTGATGTGTTACCATATGGACGATGCATTTGTATGAATGATTGTGCACTCATGTAGAAAAAATGATTAGGAATAATTGCATACATAATGGATTCATGGCACTATCATGATTTGCATTAAGGAGGCCAACTGAATCAGTAGACCGCCTGATTTTGCATTAGATAAGAACATATACACACATTATGCATATGTTCATGAAAAGCATTAGATACCTTTTAAGGACAATGGATGCCTGTGATTGAATGGTTGAGTAGATGGATGTTGGATGGTAGGATATACATTCTTCTTGTCTTGAAGATTTTGGGGACGAAATCCTTTAAGGAGGGGAGAATGTGACACCACGTATTTTCTGTGAACATAAAAGTAACGAATTAAAGAATACTTAATTTTAAAAGTGGGAATTTGGGGAAACGAGTTACGCCATTGTGTTAGTCTCGGAATTCTGCTTGAGATAGAGTACGAGTTTGCATGAATCGGACTCCGTATGAAGAAGTTATGGAGTTCAGAAGATTTCAAGTTTAAACGGAAATTAAATATAAATAATAATTAAAAAAACAGTTCAAATTCAAAATTCCGAGAGAAGCGGCTGGGCGGGAAAATTCCCACCCACAGGGGTTGACTCCCCCTAGGGGGTCGACATAGGTGTCGACCCCCCAAGAGGAGTGTCGACTGGGGTGTAGACCCCACTGTAGGGGTCGACTCCTCCGCCCAGATCTGGACTGTTTTGTCCACTGACGTCTTTTGAGTCACTAGGGCTTATGTGGCGACTTCTGGTTGGCTCTGTTTGGTCTAGATGGCTCTGGTTACTCCTAGGTTGATCTAACAGATCTCATTAATCTAAACTTCTATATAAACTACCCCAACCCTCAAACCTAAAACCACATAAAATTGTGCTCTGTAGCCGTCATGTTGTCCATGGCCAAACTAGCATAGCCGTCATTTCTCTCTAAACTACAAGTCAAGTTGGGAAGTTCCAAATCAAATCAAAACTAGAGAATCAGTAGTCTACATCAAAGGATAACTTTTCAGTTTCAGAAATCAGATCCCAGAAAACAAGATTTGTTCTTTTGTTTGTAAGTTCAGTTATTCTTTAGATTTGAACAAATAGAAGTCATGACTTGTAATGATGCAGAACTAGAACTATGCCTAATTATAAGATGATCGCATTCTGATTCATGTAGCAGTTCTGAAATTACCTATGCCTGCGTGACTATTGTGATTGATACAACCTATCATGTTGTATATTAATTTGGTGATGAACCAATCATGTTGTATATAAATTTGGTGATGAACCTATCATGTCGTATATTAAATTGGTGATGGACTTATCATGTTGTATGTTAAATTGGTGATGAATTTATCATGTTGTATAATAATTTGGTAATGAACCTATCATGTTGTATATAAATTTGGTGATTCCTTATGTTATGTTATATGCAAGATCATAAGCTAAGTCATGTTCATATATGTCTAGATCTACATGCTTAGATGTTTATATCTATGTTAATTTGATCCAACTCAATTGCTTGTTCACATTTACATGCTTAATTAAATTTATGTAGTACTATGTCAAATTTATATTACACATGCTTAGTTGATCTAAACTGTTTTATGTCGTTGGAATGTTACATCTCCCTTTTCTTTTTCCCTCTTTGTTTATGAGTTAGTCTAATTTGCGAGCCTAACGTTCTATGAAATTTATGCGAACGAATAACAGGGGATACGTTGAAAAAATATATTAAATTATATGGTATTGGCATAGTTGGCTCATAATCATGTAAATGATTAATGGCATGAAATGGTATTATTTGTATACCTAAGAATTATGGACAAAAATTGAGAAGGGTAAACGGGACATGACTTGAGTTGACAACATTGGTGGATAATTTACATATAAACATAAATAGTAAATATGTAAATTAATTAAAAGATGATTGTGCCTAACCCGAGGTTAGATTGAGTTATGGTGTAAGACTGCCCGGAACCACCCAGCACATCCAGCAACTGTAACAATATAGATCTAATGTGAGAGGTTAGCGCATTAAGCCTGAAAAACCCGAGGTTAGATTGAGTTGCGGTGTAAGACTGCCCAGAACCGCACGACACATCCAGCGACTGCAACAATACATATCTAATGTGAGTGGTTGGTGCTTTAATGACTGAATTAAATCTACGACAGGCTAAGAATGGTAGGGTTAAGTTAATTAAGGCAACACTTAACCAATACAACATGCTAACTAAACTGATAGGTGGGGTTAGGTTAATTTGAGAACACTTAACCATTTAACATGTTGATTAGGAAACCCTGGTAACGGGGACCCATTTTAGCAGTAACCCACATAGATGTATCATGGTACCCTGAACTAGGCAGGGTGGGGCAGGATTAATGGGCTGATTATAAGAGATCAAAATAACGGCGAGTGGTGAAGCAGTATAGGTTCCAACGGAGTACGGATATGCACGTACTCCGGTATGGACAAATCAGGCACTGGGCATCAGTAGTATATACTGCGCATCTTGATTTTGTGTCGGGTCGCAACCGTAGAAATTGATACACCCTATGTTGGGGCCAGCACAGGTATCTACAATCAAGCGGGACCGAATGACACAAGTCACAAATGCATGCGAGTAGAAGCCGATCGATAAAGGGATCATTTTATCATGAACACATGGTGCTAGTTGAAAACACTTGTTAGTAGGTGCAGAGAAATAGAAATGAATGTTAGTATATTCAGTTTATCTTGCCTTATTTATCGTTATCTTATTTCTAGGGTATTGTCCTAGGTTCAGTTTATTCATGTCATGATCCTTTTACCTGTTTACATGCTACATAATCACTGGACTTACCAGGCTTATGTCTGACCCGTTTTCTTTCGTCTTCTTGTCTTCCATCCCCCCTCCCCCCAGGTCTGTAGGGAGGGAATAATTCAACTTAGTCTAGACCTTTTCCAGCTTGTAGAAAGTAGACGTATTGCTTGGACTCTATTTTAGTGGGCTATGGCTGTGGTTACACTCTTAATCGGGGATTTATGCTGCTTTATTATTGTTTATGCTTCTTTATGTTTTAGTCAAGATAGAGGCTTTATTGTAATTATTTTGGAAGTTGGATTTTAAGACAGTTGTTGTAATGTTTTGACTGGACCACGTGCTTATGAAATAAAATTTTGTCTTTCCGCTGTTTATATGTCTGTCTTGTAAATTACTTGTACCTTTTACCTATAATACTCCACCAAAGTTAATACATTCCCTTTTTGAGTGACCTTAACGAAGGTGGGGTGTATATAGTGTGGGTAAAATTAAGTAATTCCTCGCTTAATTTACAACCATCATGTATATATCCAATTTTGCAACCAATTGTGCACTTGTGCAAATTATAATACAACATAATACTAATAAATGCAATGAATGCCTTAGCGCTACCTCCTATATAAAAGAAAATTTTCTTGAAAATCTTTTGAAAACATGATGCACACATCCTAAATATACCGGCAATTTCTAAATGAATGTAATATTTTGATAATCAAAAACACTTTTTCATTCAAAAACATTTCTGCACTCTAATAGAGCAAGAGCGTAGTTCATCAATTTTTGAATCCAAACCCTACCAACCAACTTTAAATTTGCTAATTACATTAAAGTCTAATTGTTTTAATTCGATTTCTTATGTTACAAAGGGGTAGAAATGGAAAATTACATATTTTCGTTCCAACTTTACGCACTGTTTTTCCTATATTAGGAAAACTAATTGCTAATTTACAAAAATCCTTATTTTCTATTCCAAGCACGATTTGCATAAGAAAAAAAATTCTTTTTTGTTTTCCAAACTTACTTTAGGAGATTTATTTTCTTTTATTGTTCTATATTTTTGAAGTTGCCATCATTATTTGGCTTCTTTTTGTTGTTCATCTGTTATCCTTCTTTTCATTTTATTTGCAATATCCTGTGTTTTTATTCTTACCTAACAATCACTACAAACACATAGGAAGAAAATATTCAACTAAAGCATTCTATTTTTCTAAAATAAAACATTACATAGGAATGCAAATCTATATTAAAAGAAAACTTTCATATTTCCTCAAAGGTTGCCTAAAATTATTTCTATTAATTACTAATCATGTCTTTAAAAAAAAAACTCAACTTGCTTTTTCCCTATCCATTTCCTTTTTATCCTTTTTTCTTTAATCATGCAAGTTTTTTTTTCTATTACACAATAACCAATTGAAACATATTTTCAAAATTTCCTTGAAACTTTACTGATTGCCCATGCACACTAACGGGATCCTTTCTCACTAAATTATTTTTAATTAAATAAGATTAAGTTTCATGAACCCTTTCACCTATACTTTGTACATCTCTTTTGCTGCACATTTCCTTGTCACTTTAACAAAACACGTCCAGTTACAAGTCTACTGATTCATGAAATAAACTTATCTAATAATTTCTAAAATAATCCGTCCTTTAAAAAAACTTTATGTTTTATTTCACTCAAAGTCACTGACGCACCCGATAAAGCCAATTCATTTATTCTCGCTTTCTCTTAACCACTAATATCGCTTAACCCCATAACTTGCTTATGCTTTAATACTTTGAAAACAAGTTTGCACAATTACCTCAAAAATCCTTTTAAATCAACTCTAAACATTGCAAACCAATAAATTTCAAAAATTATAAACTTTTTTTGGAACTTGAAAACTTTCTAGAAATATTTTTCTACACTTATAGTTTTTTTAAGTTCTTTTTATAAGTTCTAACTATTGGGCTAATTACAAAGCGGTTTCTAGCTTCTGCATTTTTTAAACTCTTTGCGCGAAATTACATTTCTTCGTCATAAATTTCTTCTTTACATAAATTTCTTCAAAGCTATGTCTGAACTAAAGATTAAGACAAGTGCCTCTTTTTAAGCCAAAAGTGTGTGTGTATATATATATTACTAATCCATTTTCTCCCTCTTTAATCTTTTCTCAATTTACGAGGCCTTACCATCCAATCCACTTATCTGAAATATCAAAATTTCAAATATTGACACATGGAGTCTCTTTCTTCTTATTTTTTTCAGACATTTTGTACACTTTCCATCCACCTTGACCACTCATGGTCTATAATCATCAAACTTCCATAATAATTTCCTAAGTGTACAAAATTGACATCTAACTTCCTACATGTGTCGTTCTCTTAATTAGTGGATTCCTTTATGGATATACGTATATATACATAATAGTAATATTTAAAAATACAAATACACTCACTCATTATCTATATAGGAATCCTAAACATGAGCTCTGATACCATATGTAACAACCGAATTTTGATAGACCGACTTTTTCTCAGAAATCACAATCTATCAAAGCTCGAATTGGCTTGTCTGGTATCCTGCAGAAAAGATAGAGAGGATAAATATATCAGACCTCGATAAAACATCTTACAGTGCAATGGATAAAATATAATAATCAAATTTAGCCTTATCGAAATAATAACACTGTTTAACAAGTGTCCAAAGGCTACCAAATCTCTGCCATAATCTAACCTACGAGTATGTTATGAGAAAGGGGTCAGAACACAAGTTCTGGTGAGTGGACAAATTATACATTCTGAAATGACCTTATATATACCATTTAATTATATTTTCTTTATTATTAGGTTATTCGAGTTAACAACATTCTAGGCTTTGCACTCACGCCGTAGTCATCTACTCCCCAATAAATTAAACCAATTATAGTGTATATGTAGTTAAGCCCAACATTTGGAGGTACTTCCCATAATACCCTCCTCGTACGGTCTCTATCGTCATACTATGGAAGTATGCATAACCTCCATCTTACACCAAACCGCGAACAAAAATCTATATCGTTGTGCCATGCAATTGCACAGAACCACCATCGTTGTGCCACGTAAGTGTACGGATCCTCGTATCCGAACTCCTTGATCGAATCATGTTTCAACACGAAGTATTGCCCTAATGTCTACAATACACCACCGATTGCATGTACCTAGACCCTAACAAGAACGTAGTGCCTACTATAACCTGAGTCACGTAATAGGGCTACATCCAATGCACAGAACTCGGTTAGGAGCTTTCTATTTCTGTGAAGGATAGCTTCATTAGACCCACAATACAGATATTCACATATGGTCTATCTCTTTTCGCGGTTACTATGGACCCACCCTGGCCTCTCCCTCAACTAATGAAAGGCCACATAGAGCTAATGACGTGCCCCTAACAATCAATCTCGTTGAGTCTTTTACTTCGAATCTGGCTAAGGATTGTTGGATCTGGATCCTTGTTGATTACTTTGCTATAGATCTGGTTGGTAGATGTTGGATCTGGGCTTTTGCTATTGAATGATGTCACTGTAGTTGTCTGAGTCACCGATGCATTTCTCTTTTTCCAGTCTGTTGAAGTTTGAGGCAGACAGTGCCTTGGTAAGGATGGCTGCCTTCTGGTTAGCAGTTGATAAGTGATTTATGCTTATTTTCCCTTTTACTACTTGCTTTCTAATAAAGTACAAGTCTATTTCGTTATCCTCCAGATCGAGACATTCTATCTGGGGTTTATTCGATTCGAAACTTCTCCAAATCTTTTAGTTCTGTACAGAAAACAAAGTCATGCCGCTATTCCAGAGGGAACCGAATAGTCACTTTGACATCGTATATAAGCTGTACCATCTCTTTATTTCCTCTTTTACCTTTTACTTTTTACTTCCATTAAGCGTCGAACCGTCTGATCTTCAAAATCCTAATTCATCGATTCAATCTCCAATCCAATCCCCAAATTTCTCATGGTAGGTCTTTAATTTGTGCTCTTCGTGTTTTTACTTGAAATTACACATGAATCACCACACAAATTCATGTTATTCGACTTCGAATAGAAAAGGTGTTGATATCTCAAACTCTGGAGATGACCGCCTCCATAGACGTCGATGCGGTATTTCTGGTTTGTCGGCGACATCCAAGACGTTTTCTTAGTGACTTGACTCTCGTCCTCGTGGACTAGAGATGAATGAAAGAATGATGATGTAGAAGTAGCTTGAGAGGAGAACTGGAGTGGTCCGAAATTCTTGAATAGAATGGCTTGTTCGGTCTAATGGAGGCCTTGGGTCAATGGAGATTTGGGTATGAAATGTATTAGTGGGATCGAAGCTATTGGAAGGAAAAGCTCGAAGGAATCAAAAAGTTTATTGAAAATTCTCGACCTGTTGATATGGGGCTATTCGACCAAAGCATTCGATCCGGAGAATCCAAACCAGATCACCATTCGATTTGACCTTGGACATCTGAGACAGTTCTTTCCATCATTCTTACCTATATGAATTCATGACTGATGAGCACATGAATGAACCACACTTAACTAGGAAAAAATTCATATGGACAGTTAGGTTAGAGCCTTCTTGGACTTAGATCAGAGTAGTGCAACATATCACTTCAGATACTTTGGAAATATGAGACATGATTCTTCGAGATACCGCGACGCATATCAAACAACCACGTGCATTCAACACTTTATTCCTTTATGCATTTCAACACGCATGTATTGTACACATTGGCACACACAGAGGATACAAGTTACTCTGCTTTTAACTGCCAATATTTCTTGGATAGCCCAACAAGCATGCCTAGAAGATACTCCACAAGATATTCGAAATCTAAGAAGGGAAAGGCTTTAGAGATAGAGACTAACCTAAAAATCACTTTTCCAGGCTGTAATTATGGTGGTGATGATCCAGAAATCCAAGTGGACATTCATAAGGAAGTAGAATCCTCCAAAAAAGAAACTTCTATGGATGAAGAGGTCGAAGGAGTTGGAAATAACAGGGCCCATTACATAATTAAAGATGTAATTTTTCCGGAGGAAAGGATTCTTGGGTATCTACCACTAATGAATCAAGACTAAGAAGACTATGCTTAAAACATGAAATTCCTTGGGATGATGTTCTAGTCGCCGATATCTTAGAAAGACCCCACAATCCTCCAGAAGGGTATATGGCAATAAGTCGACAGATGTGCTCAGCTGGAAGCATACCTCCCATTCATCCTTTCACCGTTGATTTCTTTAGACAAGTAAATATTGCACCCATGCAACTTCTGTCAATAGCATATTCATACTTGTGCACTCTGTTCATAGCTTGCACGGATATCTTAGGTGTGGAGCCTACCTATGAAACATAATCTATTTCTATAACTTCAAGCATCGCCAACAAGTGACTCCTTCCTTCTTGTATTTCGAGTATGTGCCCAAAAGAAAGATTATTAGTGATGGGTACATCAACTAGGTGACATAAGGCCCAATTAGTTCTATATCCGTCATTAACCCAGGTGTGCTACGAGATGGCTTCAATCTAGTAAGCCTCAAGTCCTAGTGTATTCTTCTTAAATTTATGGCAGGATTTATGACATTTCTCTTCATTATCAGTTCTGAACCAGAAGAAGCTGCAAAGTCAATTGTACTTGGATCGTCTAACTGCTTTACTGAATGATCCACTGACCTCGCTAAGCGTCAGGAATTGCCTTGTAAATGGATTTCTTCACTGATATCATTTTCTTAGTCCACAGCGGAGTATGGGACTCGGTGAAGATCGTGCTCCTGTATATGTGCCCCCATCTTAGATTCCTCCAACGTCAGTGGGGATAGAAGGCGTGCCCCATGCCGAAGGACAGACGACAGTATCATCTGAAGCTAGGGAGGCCCTAGGAAGCAAAGACCTTGCAAGTTCCACTCAATAACCTCAACCAAAGGAGAAGGAGAAGTCCACCGAGAAAGTGATCAGTGAAACACTTAATTGTCCCTCTCCCATAAACATATTCACGGAGGGGCTCTTAGAAAATACTATCGAGGAAAAGCCTAAGGACCTTTCTTCGAAAAATATATCCACTGCAAAGAAGAAGTCCTCTATTGAGACTCCACCCCTAGCTAATTCTCCAATCCACGACTTCCTCCAAGAGAAATCAGTGTCTCCGTATTGAGGCTTAGGCGATCTTCCTTTGTCAGATACTATATACTCCTCTTAAAACCTTATCTCTGGTACTTTCTTTTCCACTTTCGAGGAGGAAATCACACTCACCAAAACAGGGAAGACGACACCACTAGACAAACTTCGGGTTTCGATCCATCGAGGAGATCACATAGAACACACACAACACAGACACTGCATGTCACAGCACCCATATGTTGCATTAACTCTTGATTCTTATACTGGCTTACTTTGATTTGCAAGAACTATGTCTCATCGAGGGTATGACCCAAAAATGCTCTGTAGCAGTCTCTCAAAGTTTTATCCTGATCCTGAGCATGAATATAGAGATGACCATAGCCAAGAAGGCATGCCAACAAAAATATTATACCTCCCCACGCTCTCGTTCTCCGGTTCGCTCCGATGTTGACAAGCATAAAAGCTATTAGGGCTCTCGCGAAATGGAAAAACAAATTGCCAAAGCTCCACTTCCCCCAAAAGAATCAAAACCTCAAGACAAACATTTCAAGAAGCATTCTGACCCCAAAGACAAGGCCAATGATAAGGATGACGTAGCAATAATTCCATCTAAGGATAAATCCATTTATATCTCTACGTCAAAGCCTATTGTTCTTGACGTCTCTACTGCCTAGAGGACAAAAGTATTAAAAGAGAAATTCCCACGATATCACTTCGATAACATGCATTTAATGCCTGATCTCCCACCTATCCCTGAGAATTGGTCTGATAGCATCAAGGAAAAGATAGACTTCGTCGACCAAGAATATATGGAAACATGCAAGTAGGATTGGAAGCTATCCAAGATCATACAAAATCTTTAACTGGAATTGGATAATCAGAGACATCTGTGAGAATGCGACACATCACATGTCAAGGCTACCGAGAAAGGATGCGAAGAAGTTCAGGATAAACTCGCACTTACGGAACGTGAAGCCAGAATACAAGAAACTACAAGATGAGTTACAACGAGGTTTCCACAACGAGCTTGATGTCAACAACAAGGAATGTACAACCCTTAAGGAACAGTACAGAGTGTTATGGCTGAGAATACCAATTTAAAGTTGTCTTGCACTCGCCTGCATGAGAATACTGAACTTGAGAAAAAAATGTCGATCTAAGGGCCAAGCTGGCTAAAGATGAGGAGAGGGAAAAGAGCATGAGGAAAATGCTAATACTACTATTGAATCCACATCCAATTCTAAGGCTCATTTTAAGGTTGGCAAAGCCGATTGGAGAAACAACTTGCTGAAGCCAAATAGGATCATCTTGGTATGGGACCTCCCATACTCGCTTTCTATACACAAGTTCTTCGATATCGCGATATATCATTGGTGGAAGACTATCTCACTACTCTAGTCGATGCTTGGAGCGATCTAGTTGAGAATGAGAAGCGCAGGTTTAAGATTGAAACTGTGGATGAGGAGAAATTGATGAGGACATACTTGAGATGAGATGAGTCTAAGTGCGTGGCAGAGGGAAGGAGACTACTAAAAGAGGACGACGATTCCATGAAGCGCCAGACTAAGGGCAAAGATGTCATTGGGGGTAGTTTTGGCTCTTCCTCTACAGCACCCAAGGCTAGGGAGACAGAGGAATCGATCCTGAGAACCTAGGGCTTGTCAAACGCAAGTCTCTTTACCTAATCATCAAGGCTAAAACTCCTGCAACTCTTGGAGACCATTCTGCTAAATGTATTTCCACATTCTCTCCTCAGTTCGCTAGGGCTATAATGGCGTGTCGTCGTGCTATAAGGTTTCCAACAGAAAGGCGCGTTATTGCTCCGAAGCTAATGATCATTGCTCTCCCTGCATTGGGTACAAAACCAGCTAATGTGGTTGTGAAGCAGGGAATAAAGCCAACTGATGAGTCTGCAGTGCCTCCTGGTGACGATGCCTCAAAGGAAGGAGATACGATAGTTGCACTGAAGGATCTCGATAGCAAGGAAAGTAATGACGATATCATCTACACAATAGAGACCGGAGAGACTGGGAAACTAACACTAGCAAAGATAAAAGTGAGGAACGAGGGCAAACTTATGCAAGTCAAGCTTGAGATCTATCCCAGTCTTTTTACTGCTGATCCTATCAGTATGGTCTTTTCTTCCAACACAGATGTCTCCACTAATCTTCCTTCATTGTCTCTAAAGGACATGAACTCTAAGCCTACTCCTGAACCTGAAGAATCTTCGATTGGGAAAATAAAAAAGAAAAAGTGTCTACTTACCGAGATTGAGAAGGAGGAGCAGAAGAAGCTCAGGGATCTCAAGAAGACAAAAAAATCCAAGTCTTAGAAGTTTGTCAATTTGTTCCTTTTGTTTTCCACTGGCTTGTTGTGGTTGTTGCAAGTGCAGACTTTGTCCTTTTCTTTATCACTATGTATAAAACAAGTAATTAGTAATGTAGTTATCATTCTGTACAAGCTTGTAATTAATGAAGTTGTGTGTTTCTTTTATTCGATTTCAAATCATTGTACTTGCGATTTAATTTTTTGACCCACGTTTAGTTCATAAGTTGTCCACTTGAGATAGGGTCAACCAAGTCAAGTCACTACTAGTTCGAAGGTATAGTGTATATGGACCCAATTAATCTTGAACTAAATGCCTAGTCCATGTTATATTCGAGGTTAATTTATAAGTCTATGCCAATGCCCCCAGCATCGGTGGGGAACTTGGGCTAAGTCTTTGCTCATTTCCCAAGCCTTCCGTAGGTAGGAGCCAAGTCCTTTGGATGTTCGATCCAAATGCTTTTATACTCTCTTTTCGCAAATTCAGGATAGATTCATGGGATGTAGCGGTCTTAAGTCGTGGTGCACCATTCCATGTCAACCATTATTTTATACTCGCTCTCGAGTCATTAGACTTAGAGTTATTGTGCGAATGGTCATGTTATTCTCTTCGGCATCAAATCCGCACTTTAATTCCTAAAGTGGGTATTTGCCGATTCGAGTGTTGATATTGAACTCGAATTTAATCAATACTCCGTTCTAAGCATTAAGGAATGGATCTAGTAGGACAAGTGGTCGAGTCGCACTTGTCCGAACATCGTCCTTCTGCTCTCATGCTCAGGGGAAAAGGTTGCCACCAGGGATGGTCGAGTTCCACCCCCGTTGTTTATACTCGTCCCATCGAAATAAGGAAGAGTTTAATACGTCGTTTAAGCATCATGCCTCACTTTGGTCTGCAAAGTGGGGATCACTATGTTGAGCACCTATGTCGAGCCCGAATTCGGTAAGCCCAAGCCTAGGCCCAATTAGTCATGGAATTAAGTTATAAGCTTGTCGAAATGAGAGCAAGAGAACATCGCTAGTGGGATAATTACTCCCTTCATTCGTGTTTGGCACAGGCCAGTCCAATTACAATATTTAATCAAATCAACATAAAAAGTCATAGAGCATGGAAAGAGACTTTATTTATAAATAATAATTTTGGGAAAATCATGCCTCATTACATAATCCAGGAATAGAAAAAATAAAAGATTAATCCAAGTAGTGTCGCAGATGCTCAACATTCCATGCTCTTGGAAGAAGATCGTCATCAATGGTCGTTTGCCAGAAAGCTCTGTTATCAAGCTTCCAATGAATGAAGTATGGTCATTCCCATTTCAGACCCACTTAGACGACTGCCTGGGAGACACGCTTCAAAACGAGGTCGTCAGGCTCGAAGGTCCTAGGTTGTACTTTCAGATTGTAGTATCGATCAACCTGATGTCTATGCTCTAAAGTACGCAAGTCCACCTCTGATCTCTTCTCACCAATCATATCCAGCGACTCTAGGAGAAGAGCGTTATTAGTCAAAGGATCGTATTACGTCGTTCTATGAGAGAGGAATTCAAGCTATACTGGGATGATTGCCTCCGAACCATATGAGAGTGTAAAAGGGGTACAGCCAGTTGCTGACTTATGGGTAGTTCGATACAGCCAAAGGGCTTATGACAATTCGTCAATCCACTTGGCCTTTACCTGCTCCAGTCATTTCTTCAGAATGGACTTGATGATCTTGTTCTCTGCTTCTACTTATCCATTCGATTGCGGTGTGCAATCGTTGTGTATCTCTATCAATTTGATGTTATCGGTAGAAATCTTTGGATTCCATGCTATTAAATTGGGTTCCATTATCTAATGATGGTCCTGGGGAGTCCAAATTGACATATGATGTTTTTGACGATAAAGTTGATCACCGCTTGCACGTGATGATGGTTAATGGTTCCGCTTCAGCCCACTTTGTAAAGTAGTCCACCGCCACGATTGCATACTTCGCTCTGCCCTTGGATATCATGAGACTTCCAATGATGTTCACTCCCCCATATTGCAAATGGCTAGGGATTCACCATATTGATGAGTTGGTTAGGCGGAGCCCAAGGAATCTTAGCGAGCTTATGGGATTTTTCGGAGCTTCATGAGTAATAAACTGCATCTTGATTTATGGTAGGCCAAAAATAGTCGTACTGTAGTATCTTCTTTGTTAAGGTTTTCCCTCCAGCGTGGTCGCCATAATCACCTTTGTGTACTTCTTGTAGTATTCGCTTGACGTCGTCATTAGCTATGCACCAGAGCAAAGGAACTGAAAATCCTCCTCTATAAAGCATACTATACTACATAGTATATCTCGAAGATTTACGGACAATAACATGCTTTTCTTTCATCCTCTCTGGAAGTGTTCCATGTGTAAGAAATCCTTTATAGAGGTCATCCATGACTTATTTTCAGGCTTGGCCTCCATTGTCTGCTCAACTTCCATTTGATCAAGGCTTGGTGCATTCAACACTTCAATCAGAACCATTATGTTTCCTCTGGGTTATCAGAGTTGGCTATCTTAGCTAACATGTATGCTTTCTGGTTCTCCTCCTGTGGGATGTGAGAAATGCTATGGTATTCAAGACCATATAATAGTTCCTCTACCCGTTCCAGGTAAGCAATGATCCATGATCCCTTTGTCTGATAATCTTTCCGAACCTGAAACACAACAATTTGAGAGTCAAAGAAAATATCCAATGCAACTACTCCCAATTCCTTCATGAATTTTGATCCAACAATCTAGGCTTCATACTTGAAATCATTGTTAGTAGCAAGAAAATTGCGCCTTAAAGCATAATAAATTGATCATCCCTCGGGAGTTACCAAGACAACCCCGAGACGGAACGTCGACCATTACTAGCACAGTCTGTATAAAGCTTCCAAATGCTCAATTCCATCTTAGTCTCAGGAGGGTTGGTATCATCATCCAAGGCATCTTCCTTAGTAGTTGTAAATTATGCTATGAAATCAGCCAATGCTTGGCTTCGTATCAACTTTCTCAAAAGGAAAGTGAGATGGAATTGACTTAGTTCAATATTTCAATTAAGTGACCTACCAGTCGTCTCAAGCCGCTGATCTGGTCGGTGTATATCATAATTGGATGGGCCTGCAAATAGTGATGGAGTTTCCTTGAAGCAATCACCCAAGCTATAGGTGAGATTTTCAATATTTGGACAATTTCGTTTTGCCCTCCATCAACTTTTTTCTCACGTAGTATACCAGTCTTTGGACCTTATCTTCCTCGCGGACAAGCGCTGAACTGACGACATGCAATGATACTGCTAAGTATACAAACAAGTCCTTATGATTTATTGGCTTGGATAACATTGGGAGTCTCTCTAAGTGGCTTAGAAAATTTTGGAAAGCTTCGACACAATCTGGGGTCCATTCAAAGTTGTATTTGCCTCGCTTTATTAAGTCAAAGAAGGGAATGCACTTATCGTTGTCTCTGGAGATGAATCTACTCAAAGCTGCCACTTTTCCTTCCAGTCTCTGTACATCCTTTATTTTTCGAGGTACTTAAATGTTTGTAATTGCTGCAATCTAGTCTAGGTTGATTTCAATCCCAAATGAACTAATGATGAATCCCAAAAACTTTCCTGATGCAACGCCAAAAGAGCATTTCAAAGGGTTGATTCGTCCTGTAATATCGGAGGTTATTGAACATTTCTGCTAAGTCCTTGACATGATTGCCTGATTGCTTCGACTTTACAAACATGTCATCTACATACACTTCCATTAATTTCCCGATCTGGTCATGGAATATAAAATTACCAAACGTTGGTATGTTGCCCTCGCGCTATTCAAACCGAAAGGCATCACCATGTAGCAATACAACCAAAGGTCCATGATAAAACTAGTATGTTCTTGGTCAGCAACATGAATCAGAATTTGGCTGTATCCCAAATATGCATGCATAAATGAAAGGAGTTCATGCCTAGCTGTCGAATCTACTAGCTAATCGACTCGTGGAAGCGGAAAAATGTCCTTTGGGCATGCCTTGTTCAAATCTGAAAAGCAATGCATGTATGCAATTTCGCGTTTGCCTTCTTTACAAGGACCGGATTTGATATCCACAGGGTATGTCACATCTCAAATGAATATGTTATCTTTCATCTTTTTAGCCTTCTCCTTCAAAGCTGCTGACCTCCTCGGGCCAAGCGTGCACCTTTTCTGTTTAACTGAAACATACTTTGGATCGATGGTTAATGAATGACTCATGATCGATAGAGATATCCCACACATATCAGCATGGGACCAAGCAAACACATCCAGGATTGCCTTAATAAAATCAATCAATTCCCTCATACAGAGGTAATAGAAATGGGATCTGATCCTCAACACCCTGTTTGGGTCGTTGTTATCAATCAGAACTTCTATGGTAGCTTCATTAGGTGCTTCCCTTCTACATCCCAACTCCTTATCTTCTCTAGGATCAATATCCTCGAACTGATGACTGGGCAATCCTTGTTTGGATGTGTCCATTACTTGCTATGTTGTCGCCTCCTTGGCATGAGGGGAGACCTCTTGTAGCTCTTCACCTTCTTCATTGCAGACTTCCTTCCATTCCGCCAGATAGCTAGCCTTTCCTATCACCTGATCTCCCCTTACCATTCCCACTCCAGCTTCAGTTGGGAATTTCAAGATCAAACACCTAGGAGCTATACATGCTCTAAATTATGCCAGAACGACCCACCTAAAAAGGTATTGTAAGGAGAATTAAGATCCATAATAAGGAACTAGAGAATTCGTGATCTCTCAGGATCTCCCTTGCCTAACTCAACGGGCCGTTCAACTAGACTAATTGGTTCAGTAGTTGAACCATTGAAACCATGTATTCTTCATGTACGTAGCTTCAACTCTCTCGACTCCAACTTCATTTTATCAAAAGCATTTTTAAACAAAATATTGACGGAACTCCTACAATCAACCAGGACGTTCCGCACAGTTGTAGGGTCAATAATGGCTGATATCACCAACGGGCCTATGCTTGGGGTTTCGACCCCTGAACTCTCTATCATGGAAAACGATATCACCCTTCGTCATTTTCTGTTTCTTGATTGAAACATTATCTATGGGGCTACATTCCCCAATCTCCATATGATTTGCAACATTTACCATATCTCTTCATTGTTCTGGCACTAAATCCCGTCGTATGTGGTCCGCCGATGACAGTGTTAATGACAATTCCTTTTGCCTTCTGTTGAGTGGCGGCTCTAGGGGGCCCTTGATCTTGATTCGGGGCTGGAACTCCTTGCCTTCTATCTCTTGGGGACACCGTATACTCATCAAGATTTCCCTTTTGTAACTACTTCTCAATTACGTCCCTCGTATGAAGACATTCATTCGTCAAATGGCTAAAAGTTTCAAGGAACAAACAGTACTTTCCAATCTCACGTTCCTTCTCCAACGAGTCTCTGGAGTTGGCCTCTTCTACTGCATCACGTTGCACGTATCGAGATATACATTCTCCAAAGTGTCGTTCAACGGTATATAAATCTCGAATGACCGGAATCTAGGTCACTTCTTAGCATATCCTTTCGGATTCTAATTTCCTTTATTACTGTTCTTTCCCCGACAACCATTCTTCTTATTTTGATACCCGACATTGACTTCCACTTTTCCGGAATTGTCGTCGTACTGTCTTATAGTAATATTAATATGAATTTGCTCCTTCGCAACCTCGATAGGCCTTCTTTTTCGGTTCAAGTATGCTTCTTCTTGTCGCAAGCGCACATTCTCCATTTCATCGTAGAAGGCTTGCCGACCAAATATCTACTGAATTCTGAATCCCTGTCCACACTACCAACCATTGCCATCAGAATGGTCTCTGGGTTAGGATTTCTCACTTTAGTGATAGCCATACTAAAAATGTCGAGATATCCCCTCAAAGTCTCTCCAGGGGCTTGCTTAACCGCTAAAAGTTCCATCACATGTTTGGACTTTGATGTATGCAATCAAATTTGAGTCAAGAAATTCTCGCACAGTTCGTAGTTGGGAACCGGCCAGGGAGGAAGCCTGGTAAACCACATCATCGTCGCTTCTTCAAGATATATCGGGAAGACTTTACACATAATGGCATCAGGAGTCGTTGTTGCATTCATATACCACGAATAGCGCATCAAATGTTGTCATAGATCCATGCTTCCCGAGTAATGACTTATAGTTAGAAAACTGTACCTTCTTGAAAATTGTGCCTCCAAAATATCATCAGTAAAGGAAGTATCGTTATGATATATTCCCTGATCCTTATTAAAATTGCCTCTACTATCATGCATTATCTGTCTTATCATTACTTCTAGCTATACATTGGTCAACACTAGTTCCGGTTTGGCGCTTTCGTCTTGTTGAACTATCTCTGCTCCTGTTTCAAGCAACGTCGTTTGAGCCACCGTTTGGGCGGTACTTCCCTACCCACTATGGTCCTCGTCAGTCACGAGATGAGTAGGTGTAAGTACGGTTGCACGAGCAGTTCGAGAAGGGCCTTGTTCCCTTGGGGGAGCTCGAGATTAGGTTGGCATTAGCATGGGTTCAGCTAAACTAGGATCATCAGGGCAGAGCCGAATGGTTGCATCTTCTCGGGAAGGTAGACTACCAAACTGAAGTTTGCAAAGGTTCTTTGGCCTTTCATAAGGTCTCCTTTGACGTGGTTGTTGTTCGTGTTCCTCGGACAAGGACGAACCTTCTACTATTTGGCGAAGTGGTGGGTATGGTGTCCTCTGCCTTCGGAAAATAGCGAAGTGGTGGGTATGGTGTCCTCTGCCTTCGGAACTCTTCCCATTGTCTGGCCAAGGCATCCACATCATGTATCTATGTAGCAATGTCTTGTCTTTGAGCATCTAGAGCAGCAGTGGCCTCTTCTAACTATTGAATAGACATGCAAAATCATCTTGTGTGACAAATGCTGAAGGAGGAGCTTGATCGACAGACGGAGCAGCAATCTCAGATATAGGATTGGATCGGATTGGATCGAACTCGATCCAAAGTGGACCGAACCAGGTTCATTCGATATGGGGGCCTGTGTTGGCACCACTGCGAGTCAGGCTGATGTGTGTCGCTGGATGACGCTCCATGGGAAGCTTGATGAGTCTAATCTCTTTTAGAAACCATAATAACTTCATTTATCGAAAATGATGAAAATATGGACTGCTCCTTTGGACTTGATGATCCAAATACTAGACAAACAATACAAAAGAGGCTGAGAATTCAAATCTTCTTAGTGAAAGCACCAAAATGTTAGACCAAAAAATGACACTAACACCAAAGAATAGATTTTTGAAGAGAAAAATAAAGAAATATCAAATGAAAAGGAGGAAATCACAGTAACTACACAAGGTTTATAGTGGTTCGGCGTTAATGAGTCTACGTCCACTTTATATTTCCTTAATCAATAAAGTAATTACAATTACAACAAAAATAATCTCCAAACACTCAAGATACAACCCACAGATTCTTGATTTATGATAATTTAATCAGAGAAATGACGTGAACTGATGTTGGTGAAGGATGGTTCACTTACGCTTGAGATATTTTAGTGTCAAAAATCCTTGAAATGGCCTCGAAGTGGTGTATTTATAGGTGTTGCAGCAAACTGGTTTGTATCTATGGTAAGAACAGTTATGTTACGTGACTTTCAGCCAAGATTTGTAGGGAGCATGTGGGAGTGGTCATGTGCAGAAGGTGGGATCAGAACGTGGCTATGTGCGGTACATTGCAGCATCATCGAATCTTCAGGAGATCGTGGGAATATGGTGATGGGTCGGATCGAATATGGGTCAGATCGAATATTCGAACCGGGCTCCGTTCGAACCGAGGGCCTCTCGATCCGCCGCTGCTTCAGCTCGACCCCTTATTCTGCTCGATCCGATCAGTATAAAATAATTCGAACCACCTTGTTTTTGATCCGCTCCAAAGTCAAGATCTTTGGCAGCTAGAATTCTTGTTGTCTAAAGCTTGTGATTGTGATCATTCGAACCTTAGACGACCTTGCTATAAGGCAGGCTAATAGACATGTATCTTCCTAGTCAAACAAAAGGAGAAGCAGGAGTCATTTCACTTCAACAAAGTTAGCAATATTTCTTCCATAAGTGAAAGCAGTTGCATCCTCTCTTCTTCTCTTTTTTTTGAAGGAAAATATTCAAATAACTTCTTCCAACAAGTAAAAGCTTAAGTTTGGGCATATCCCTTTCATTACTTCTTTCAATTCATCGATATAGTTTCAATTTTCTTGTTAAATCTTCAACCACTAATATCAAATTAATAACCATGTCTGACTTAAATATCTTAGAGGAATATTTCCTATGTCTCTTGGAATGCTTTTAATATTATAGCTTTTTTGCAGTTTCTTTAATAGCGATTTTGGAAAGAATAGTGAGTATTCCTGTATTTTTTTTATTGTCCATTGTTAAAATTATGATTATCCAATTGAAAATTGTAATTATATTATTACCTTTATTCCATGGTTCAGAGTAGCATGTGGTGTTAACCTACAGTTTTTTTATACCAAATAATGGGTTGCGACTACTTCTATATTGTAAGGGAATTAGGGAAAATGACAAAATGCTCGAAAAATTTAGGGTAAAGGACTTTAACCTTTAATTTTAGATTGAAAGACAAAATGCTACTTACAGTTAGTATTATATTCAACTTTTACATTGTATAAAATGTTCTTTATTTGTGATATTATATTCAAAATTATTCCATACAAAATGCTAGTTATATTTATTATTTTTCTTATGCTTAAATATCTTGTTGTCCTTTGGCTAATTTTTCTATAAATTTGTCTTTATGCTGATTTTTCTGCCTGATACTCTTACTAATACAATTTTTCTCATATAACATTACAAATTTCTTACGTATATCAATATATAATAAGCTTTTTAGATATGCAGTTCATGTTCCTATATCTATGGTCCCACAAACTTGTAAAGAAGCTATACAATCACCTTTGTAACAGAAGAAATGTTAACATTGGCAAAAATAATAATTGAAGGATAGTAAATTTAACTTCATGTCTTTTTCATCAAATAAGTGAAATTAAATCCCCTATACCCAGAATCCCCTATCCCCCTATATCCAACCAATTAGGACCCTTGATTTTCGCCTTTTTGTAATTAAGCCCTCAACAGCTAGAAAGAGAAAGAGGGCTTAATTGTAAAAAGATGGAAATCAGGGGGTCCTGATTGGTTGAGTACATGGGTCTAGGGGATTTTGGGGATATGGGATTTGCTCTCCCGCAGTTGTAACAATTTTCTTTGGTTTGTTCATTTAATTATTTTTCAGTAAAAAAAATGCTGAATGGAAAATATTACCGAACATGCTGAAAACCACTTAAAACTTAACCAAAAAACACAACCAATCTGTAAGGATAATAATAGATTTAAAAGTGGCTATCTTCATCATTTTGAAACAAATAAAGAATGAATATTTCTATGATCATTTATCTTAGGGTTTTAGGGGTTGTTTAGGCCTTTTACATTTCAACTGCCAGTTTTCCATATTGTGTATATATATCAACAAGTGGTTAGCGTATTGTAACAATTCTTCTCAACGTAGTAATAATATGTCAATGTTTTCCTTAATTTGCATTCATATGTGTTACTGTTATATGGTATTAGAGCTACCCTACCAAGGGCATCTTTCCCTATCAGTTATGTGTACTTATTGGTTCGTGTGGGCTGTTATTCTCCTCTCAGTTTATGCTTCATCGTCGAGGAGGTTACCTTCTCAGAGCCATTCCCGAGACTTATGATTTCCAAAATGATATCCTAACTGATGCCCTAAAGTTAAAAAAATCACAGTGTTACTAAATAATATTCATATTGTAAGGAATTAATATTAGAAAATTCAATACTACTTTTACGGGTTAATAATGCATGGATTATAAATTAAAATAACATGGTTATAATAAAAAATAGTAAGTCTTTTGTAATAACTTATAGAGAAATAATGCCTGTAGTTTTCATCTTGTGGGTAAGTTATATTAAATTCTCCAATAGGACCATTCTGAACAAGTGAATCTTTTCTGTTTCCGTCCATATCATCCAAAACCACTAGATCATATATTTTCCAAACTTGTTCCGATGACGTGATCTTGGTCTCATTCAATTGTTTTAAACACTAGACATCACTTTCATCTACTATTTGTTGCGGTGAAATCTCAATATCATGTACAGTTTCTTCTGTATCATTAATTTCTTCATTTACCGCAGTCCTGTTTCTACTATATCGTCGGAACCAATTCCATGTTCAAAATGACAAGATTGATCTACCTTATCAACCAAATTTGTCGTTTTTGGAAAATACTTGCTAAGAGACCCTCTTAATGATTTGGCTATCTCTTCATTTCTTTTTTGTTTTTTTATTTAGAACTTCTAGATGATTGCTTTCGTGGAAACATTACAACTACCTTTTATTATTTTTCAAATTGAAAATATGACTCCTATTGAAAAAACACTACACCAAAACAAGAGATTCCCAACAAGTATAACCGTAGCAAAAAAAATCGGCAATGCTTATTAGTGTTGCTATGAGGGCATGGCAATTTATTTCTGACGCATATAAGCGTTGGTAGATTTTCCCTCGCAACGCTTATAAGAGTTGGTATATTTTCGTTCGCAACAGTTATAAGTGTTGGTTGATTTTCTTTCACAACGCTTACAAGCGTTGGAAGATTTTTGTTTGCAACGCTTATACATCTTGCAATATTTTTGTTTGCAATGCTTATACATGTTGCACAATTTTCATTCACAACAAATATAAATGTTAATAGTAACAGAAATATGTATTAGTAATTCTCATATTCTAACATTAACAGTCAATTAATAACTAACATGATTATAATATAGATTATATTTAATATGAATTCAAAACAGATATTATTCTCATCTTAAAACGTATAACTAAATGAATAATAATAGACAACATTCATAATCAAGTAACGACATAGAATATAAGTCAACAACTGACTAGTAAGATATATAATTAAGTTGTTAAATTCAATACATAACTAAATTGCTAAATTCAATACATAGTTAAGTTGCTAAATTCAATACATAAATGAATTTCTACAAATACCAAATACGAAACTCCGACCATATAACGAAGCCTCCAACTGAAAATTCATATAACTTGTACATTCCATCTTGAGAACCATCGTAAATTAGTGCATCCGGTTCAAGATATTCTACCGCACCATTTGAACTACCATCTAATTTCCTCTTTTCTTTTGATGCCTCTAGAAGTGCCTACATTCGTTATTTATTGAAATTTTCAGTCCCTTGTTAAAAACAATAAAATGTAAGTATTATACTGATAGGCACATTATAATGATAATAAGTGAGAAATTGAATCTATTAATACAGACTACACCAATTCCAAATGCCAAAGTGGTATCAAAGAAAATAACCTAATACACCAAAAGTATTTAAGAAAAAAGGGAGTACATAAATGAATATGATTGGCATAGATGAATATCACTCAACATACACATAGTATGTATCCGAAGAATCACAAAATAGTCGCTCTTCATTACTTTAGAGCCTAAACAGGAGGAGAGTGAAGTAGACACGAGCCTAAACATTTTTACTGAGCCTAGGCTCAATTTTACCGAGCCACTCGGCTCAGGCTCAGTTTAAACTGATCCTTGTAGGATCAGTAAAACAGAGCTTTGGCTCAGTCTAAACTGAGCCTTGTAGGCTTAGTCTAAACTGATCCTTGTAGGCTTAGTTTTACTGAGCCATCAGGCTCAGTTAGCTAAGCACGATGGCCCAGTAAATCTGAGCCCATAAGGCTCAGTAAAAGTGTGCCTACAAGGCTCAGTTTAAAACTAAGTTGAGGCTCAGTTTTACTGTGCCTACAAGGCTCAGTTTAAAACTGAGTCGAAGCTTAGTAAAACTGAGCCACAAGCCCAGTAAAACTAAGCCTACAAGTATCAATTTAAAACCAACCTGAAGCTCGGTTTTACTAAGGCTCGGTTTAAACTGAGTCAAGTGGTTCGGTAAAATTGGCTCAGTTTAATTCAATTCAGTAGATGGAGGAGACAGATCTCAATAAAGACAACATTTGAAAACTACCAAGTCCTGTAAATGAAGATGAAAAAGACAGAAAAAATTCCAATCAAAGACATACCATGAATACCTAACGAAACGAATACATATAAAAATGACCATTAAGTTCATAGCACCACCACCGCATAACTGCGATTTGAATAACTTGAATTACCATTCAGATCCCCAATTGGACCAAATTCTCAATGACAAGGAACTTTTGGTCATAAAATTTTGAATTCTTTCGCTGTACTTTTTGATTGAAAGCATGCAAGCATTTTTCCTAGTAACTGGATCTCTCAATAAGGAACTCTTGGTCATAACATTTTGAATTCTTTCGCTATACTCTTTACTTGAAAGCGTGCAAAATTTTTACCAAGTAACTAGATCTCTCAATGCATGTCATGAGGTTATACAAAGTGGCATGTGTGGACTGGCCAGTCATTTGACACATTTGGAAAAATTGCACACCAAGTAACCGGATCTCTCAATATATGTCATGTCTCCAAATGAAATTATGGAACTTGTCTTTACTGAATACAAAACGTATTTACTAGTATTACCGCACAACGGTGGAAAAACCGATCGTTAAGTTACGTGATATCAAAGAAAAACGCATTCAATTAACTATTTTCTAAAACAAGAGATTAATGAAAAATTATTTTTGTTATTTAAAAAAAATGAATGCGAACGTGTAAATTATATTAATTAATATATTTTAAATCATTACTAAATTTATAAAATGAAATAACAAATTAAAAAAATATTAGCTTAAAACACATCATTATATTTTTGAATACTCAATTAAAAAATGAATAATACAATAATAGGTGTAATAAATAAATAACATATTAATAAACTACATTATTTAAATAAATATCTAAAAGTACCATTGTTATTTTCAAAAATTAAAATTGCTGAGATGAACTAACTAACATCATTGAATTAAATAAATAAAATGATGATTCTGTCATTGTTGATATTTCTTCGAATGAAAATTTTAATTCAGCCAAATAATGAACAATCAACTGAGACATAGCTGTGATCTTTCTATTTTTTCTTATTCATGCGGTTAATTTGGATGGCACTAACCCTGATCCATAGAAGCTCCTTCAGTTTTTGTTCATATATGATAATAAAAAATCAACCTTAGTAACAAAAATTCAGATAGAAGAAAATATATAGTAACAAAAATTCAGATAGAAGATAATAAAACCATATTCACAGTCTTCCATTTTAACATCGACGGTCCAAATTATAACTCTATACATCAACATATAAAGGTGCATGCTTAACATATTCCATTGTTTAAGGCTTCTAAGCTTATAACTAGTAAACAAATTGACCGGCAACTTTAAAATCTGACTATCATTTTTACAATAATATTAGCAACGGACAAGGACGGACGCAGTATAGGCCGAGTGTGGTTCTCTGCCCCCACTGAAATAATTGTTTTTAATCTTTCAATACCGGGTCCAGACCTCCAACAACAACGAATCCACAGTCGTCATAAGCATCTCTGTAACAACCCGAAAATCTGGGCCAGTTTAAAATTTTTACTTTGGCAATTTTAACGAATTTTGAATATTTAAAATAGATTATTTTAAATAATATCGACGAGAAATTTATTTTGAATATAAATCGAACGTATATATTATACGCGTCGTCGTTAGAATATAAATATTTATATATAATTATAAATAGAATTGAAAATGGCGCGGTAGTTCGATAATTCGATTTCAAACTTCAATTGAATGTACCGGGTGCAAAACAATCCGGATTTTAGTGAAACCAAAAATGATAGGATCTAATTGATGATATCTTTCCAACGAATCCGAATAATCGAAATTTCATAGCGGGAATCAAAAGATATGTCCAGATGAAAATTCTGAATAGTCGTTATGGAATTCAGGCCCTTAGAAATGGACATTTTGCAAACGACCTCGGATTTCGACGAAACCAGTTTTGTTGGGTCCGGGATGTAAAATTATTGCTAGATTCCAAATTTCATAATTTTTCGAATCAATATGCGAGCGTGGCAAAAGAAAACGCGTTTGACCAGTTTCAGTTGATTTTAATCGACTGGAAAATGGCCATTTTTCTAACGGTCTCAGAATCCGACGAAACTAGTTTTGTTAGGACCGTATCGTCAATACGAAGCTAGAAAATATTTTTCTGGAATTTTTCTAGTTGGTATGTGACCCCGGTAATTTGAAATGTACGTTTAAAATTCAATATAGTAATTTAAATGTAAATTTAACGGAAACTGATTGTAACAGCCGAATCAGCTTGCGATACATATCCCATTGTGTTCGGAATGGGGGCAAAACGCTAGGGACGACAGTCGTTGGGTCTCGTTTCGAGTTCGAAGGTAAAGTCAACCCTAGGAGAAATTAATTAATATAATTTAATTTTTTTTAATAAAAAAAACCTTTTATACCCCCCCTCTTTCATTCTCACAAATCGAAATAAAAAAAAAACTGCCGTTCCTCGCTACCTCCCTCCACCCTCGTCGGACCGCCATCCGCCCACCTCCTCCCCACGATCGCCAGCCCTCTCCGCCCTCCCTTCCACCGCTGCAACTCCTTCTCCTTCCTCCCTACCTCCTCCGAGAGCCACACGCCCCAAACCCTAGACCTCGCGCCCAGGAACCCAAACCGCTTCCACGCGTTAGCCTCTCCCCTCCTTCCACATAAACCACCGCAGCCTAATTCGATACCGCCAGCGCCGAAACCCCTCCGTCAACCGCGCGAGCTCAGGGAGGCCAACACCTCGATTTCCGCGCCAGGCCACTGGAATCCCCTCCGCGTTCGAAGCCCCCCTTTCTTCGTAGACAACAGTAAGTTGTTTTTACTTTACTTTATTTTTTATTTTAATTTTAAGATTTCGATTTTTATATATTGAGAAAACTAAAACTGATTCAGGTTTAAAAACTGAAACTGATTTAGGTTTAAAAACTGAAACTGATTTAGGTTTAAAAACTAAAACTGATTTATGTTTAAAAACTAAAACTGATTTAGGTTTAAAAACTAAAACTGATTTATGTTTAAAAACTAAAACTGATTTATGTTTAAAAACTAAAACTGATTTATGTTTAAAAACTAAAACTGATTTATGTTTAAAAACTAAAACTGAAACTAATTTATGTTTAAAAACTGATTTTTATAAACAAAAGAATTAGATTTTTATTTAAGGTAAAAAGAAATGATTTTTGTCGTAGAAAGAAACCATTTTTGATAAGTTGAAATTATTTTTAAAAGGCATAAAAATATGATTTTTATACTTATAGCTAATTAAAGATATGATCTTTATATAGTAGATGATATAAAAATATTATTTTTATATAGGTAGAGTATCAAAAATAGGATTTTTATATATAGAAGTCGCAGAATAAAAAAATTCGATTTTTATATATAGAATAGCAAAGTAAAAATAGGATTTTTATATATAGAAGTCGCAGAATAAAAAAATTCGATTTTTATATATAGAATAGCAAAGTAAAAATTCGATTTTTATATATAGAATAGCAAAGTAAAAATTCGATTTTTATATATAGAATAGCAAAGTAAAAATTCGATTTTTATATATTGAATAACGAAGTAAAAATGTGATTTTTAAATATGTAGTGGCTACGGGCAACGAAGAAGACGAAAAGGCGAGAACGACAAAGATCTCTAAATAGGAGTGTCGTGAAGTGGGGATAGCTTTCGGTGAGAATTTCTCACCTCTCAATTTCTTTTTCTAGTCATATATATATATACTAGGATGCAGACGGTGCTTAGTAGCACCCGACACAATCGTCCACAGACCATGGACTTGTTTGTTTGGTTGCATAGATTAGTTATATGATTTGATTTGAATTTGGTTTTTTGGTGATTTTGATTGATGTGTGAATGGCGTGGGCCTTCACTAGACCGGGGATAAGGCTAGGCCTTGTCCCGTTTCTAGTATCGTGCCGTTATGCCGCCGAAATTTTCTAAAATATGTTAGAAAAATAAAAATAACATTTTATTGAATAAATAAACCGAATAGAATATTCATAGGTTGAATAAAATGTTTTATCGTTAAAAATATAATTTTTAACGTGAATGTGAATAAATAAATATTCATTTACAAACCGGACGGTTTGTTTATGTACACCTATTTGAATGACATTGATTGGGACGATAAATTTTACACATCGCCCAACTGCACAAATAAAATCTGTGTTTGATTGTTTGAAACCCCACACGGGTGTTGGGATGAAATTTGAAGTTCACTCATCCTGATTGATTAAATATGTCGATCGATTGATTGACAGGCTGTTATAAGCGTTAGATATCTATATTTGATGCTTATACAGTGTAGTGCACTTTGGTTGATGGTTGATTATTTTTCAATGCTATTATATGTGTGTAATGTATGAAAATCCATATAATTAACATTATATGGTGATTGATTGGGCCTCATTCCAATTTAGAAAATAAAGAATAATATAAAATAAAAGTTCATGTGTTGACAGTACTCATCCATTGAGATTGGTCATGTGTTGAACGAAATATTTTAGTAATAAAATTTACATCTTTATCAATATAAAATAAAAGTTCATGTGTTGAACGAAATATTTTGATAATAACAACTATTTTGAAAAAGAAATATTTGAAATAGAATATTTGAAAATAGAAATTTATGAAGCCGTGTTGATTAGATTGACGCCATTTTGACGAAAACGATTTCGAAATGAATTGAATTGAAAACGATTTCGAAAGGAATTGAATTGAAAACGATTTCGAAATGAATTGAAAACGAATTCAAATTGAATTGAAAGCGAATTGAAATGAATTCAAATTGAATTGAAATTTGAATTGAATAGAAATGAATTTTAAAACGAATTTATGAAGAAGAATTCAATTTTGATTTGAATTTGAAACGGAAGTTGAAATTGCTTTTGAAACGAATTTAAAACTATTTATATAATTCGTTTTAAATAGAAATCGACGAAATATATATTATATATATTATATATATAATATAATGGCCTGAATAGAACGCGCCGCGCCGCGGCAGTTCGTGAATTTCGACCATTTATTTCAAACGGACATTACGGGAGATCCGACCGTCGGATTCTCCTAAAACCGGAACCGTTGGGTTCGTATCGAAAAGAGCTTTCTAACGAATATTAGAAATTCAAATTTTAACGGTTGGATTTGTAATTATGTCCAAACCAAATTCGAAAAAGGTCGCTGTAAGTGCAGTTCGATGGCCATTGATGGAAATCGACTGTACGGGCCTTGATAAAATTATTAAAAATAGTAATAATTTGTGTAAAATCATAAGAAATGATTTAGAAAGATTTGGGATGAAAAACTCCATATTTGAAAAGATAAAAATAGATTTTTATCGAAATGAACTAGTTTTGAACTAGAAAAATAATTCTATTTATTTTTAAATAAATAAATTGAATTTGAAAAGGGTTTTAAAAATAACCAGAATTTCCAATGATCGCATTGGAGTGGATTTGAATCGAAATTGTCTTCGGAACATTTCGATGTTGGAATTCGTGATTATACGGATGTTGTTATGGAAATTTGAAAGATATATATTTATATCGTTATTTCCAATACGACATTTGTTAATCGTAGAATTTGATATTGAATATAAGCCGATATATTTTCTATTCAGAGCCTTGTATTGAATATCAAATGTGATTTGGGTTTGTCGTGAATGGTGTCTTCACTAACACTGTTCTTGAACCCAGTTGAGAAAAGATTAAATCTTTTTATTTAGATTTAATGAAGTGTACCAATTAAATGATATTTAATTGGAACTGAATTGATATTGATTTTTGGGTTTATCGTTGACAGTGTTTTAAATAACACTTGTTCTTTAACCCGATAATTAATGTGATGTGATTTTGGGTTTATCGTGAACTGTGTTTTAAATGACACTGATTCTTTAACCCAGTCACAGATTAAAACTAAGTGGAGTTTTAATGAATCTTTAATTAGATTGAAATGATCGAGAATGGAGTGTCACAAGTTTTACTCCAGGCGATAGTTAAATCTTTAATTAGATTTGAACGTGAAATGGTAATTGAATTTACCGATAACACCGTGGTGTTAGATATGAAGTACCACCAGTTTTACTTCATGGGATGAATAGGTTGGGATTGGAAAATTAAAACAAATGATTACTTCGGTAAGTTTCATTAATCCCGGCTAGTTGAATCGAAATTCAAAAGAATAGAATAAAGAATAAATTCAAGAAATTATCTTGGATAAAATTAATGGGAACCTTTCCCTATGAATGTGAAATCAGAAACTAACTGTCGGTTAGCTAAGCAGAATGGTTTTCTGGATATTGATCTGATGTTGGTTTCGGCCTTCGGGGTTAATATTTGGGGAATTATTCTCTTGATTAATTTACGGTTAGTGACTGATGAATTGGAATGAGGCGTATGTTGTGTTTGTGTAACACTTATTTAAAATATACGCGAGTTATTCGGAAAGACCGGGTTTATCCCATTCTGAATAACTGATACGACGATAAGTCGAAGATGAAGACGATGGTCGAAGACCGGAAGTCTTCACGTCGTTTGGGTGATAACTGATGATCTTGATTGGGCTGTACACCCAAGAAAATGGAAACAGTTGGTGATCGTCCAGACGTACTTGGAGATCGATGGATATGCGGGGTACTAGGTGCCTCCGGTTTCGTTCAGACCCAGAACGGACTTGTAAATGGACTGTGTGTCTGACATTGGATTTTAGTCCGTGTGATTGATCTCTATTAAATATATATCTGTTTGGCGGCGGAGAATTTATTCTCTTGCTTAACGCCCTTCTCTGAGACGTACGAGCTCAGGGGTTATATATTGATGGATATCAAACGCATGGCGTGAATTGCCCGTGTGGCATGCCTAAGTGGCAAATGATCAAGGCTTCTGTTGAAAAGCAAAGTCTTGTGGTTGATGATCGAAGCACGGCCTTTGTGGTGTAGCTTTGTGTAACGTTTACTTCGCGAGTTTCACAACCCGGTATGAACCAGAAACGGGAGAAAGGACCTCAGGGAGGGCCTACGTTTCCTCCTAGCTAGAAGTGGCGTCAGTGGTTTTACACGCCCTGACGAGTTTGACTTATGTGGTTGTTGCTGTTGCGAGGCGCCTCGGTTAGATCGGACGATCCGGGTCCGATGGAGTCATTCGTTGGCTCGCTTACGCCCCAAAGGGCGGCGAAACGTAGTGCTCAGGCATTTTAATCCACTCCGTGTGGACCGGCCCTGACGATCCAAGGCTTGCCTGCGCGCTTGCCTGAGACTCGGGCTAGGCAGTCTCGAATCGGTTGAGGACTATCTTTTGCCTCGGTTCATAGATGGAAATCCAATTTCCAAATACGTGACATTTGCGGTTTTAATTGTAAACCTATATGTGGCGACATAGTGGCATGGGACGCTCATGCCGCCTATGATTGATACTTATGATTTGAAGTTGTTTTATACACTATGCACTTATGATAGTATCAAACGATTTGTTTTAAACGTATCAAGCATTCTTTGGCTGTTATAAGGGAAAACCCTATCCTCGGCTGCGTTGCATTGTGTGATGGGACCTGGGTCTTATAACAGCTTCATTTTTCTTTATTTAGCATTGCGCTGTTTGTTTTATGCACTGGTATTCTTGGGAGGAAACCCGTTCCGTGTTATACGGCGTGGTCCCTTGATTTACCTAACTTTTAAAATAAAGATTAATAACTGTTTTAGTTCTCACACCAGTCACATGACTGACCTGGAGTTTATTGTTTTAACCTAAACTCTGGGTGCCCTTATTTTGACACGGGCAGCTAGTAGTTTTGGTTTTGCAGATTTATATTCACAGGATCATGGTTTACAGCTGGAACGATATCCGGAAAGCTTTGTATCCGTATATCTCATTCTAGTTGTGTATTGTATTATTTTCCGCTGCGATGTACTTATATGTAATTTAAATATCTGATAATTTCTGTGTAATATTTATTTGTTTATACTCTGTATATTCTTGTAATCTGATGCATTGTTGTAATATACGAAGAAATGTTCTTTTGTATGCGTTCTATTTTGTTGTGTGTTGTTCTCAAACGATAGGGCATTTCGAACAGTCTGGGTCGGTTTAGCGACTGGTTCGGACCGAGCGAAATTCCTTTTCGTCACAATCTCCACCTTCTTCCGCTCCAGACGATCCCCTTTACACACTAGTTCTTTCTCCTCGGATAATAGCTCCGCCTGCTCTGGACGTATTAGTAGTCGAGTCTAGGGCTGAAACAGCTACTCTAGTCGCTCTTGAGGAGATCCCAATTTTTCTGACCTTAGCTGGTGAATTTGCCTTTCGCGAAGTCAGCGTCACTTTTTGGTATGTCTACATCTGGTGGTTTTACGCTCTATCCTATGCTTGCTAATAATGCTTAATCTCTAGAACATTGGAATGTTGATGATGTTAGTACCCCTAATTTATCTAATGTCAATAATATTAGTGGTAATATTAAGGAAAGTGAGGTAGTTGTAATTGTGAACTCTACGACTGCATTCTTTGGATATTCGGTCAATAAGAATGCTAGTGGTAGTATGAATTAGGGGTGAGCGTTTGGTTGGTTCGGTTTATCCGATGATGAAAATTGTTAAACCAAACTAAAACCGATAAAAATGAGAACCAAACCAAACCAAACCAACCAAATTAAGTTTGGTTGGTTCGGTTGGTTATTCGATTTAACCAAAATAAAAATATTTAAAACTTATGTTTGTAATATTAACTACAATTTGAAATATATGGTAAATATATGATTAGATTGTTAATATTTATGATTTTTTTGCTTTCTAAAAGTATTTTTGACACATATGTTACGAGTAAAATTTACTTGGATAACTAATCTAACCTATAATATTTATAATTCAGAAAATATAATAAAAGTTCGGTTAATTTGGTTAAACCGATAACCAAACTAAATATTTTTCTGAACCAATTACGAACCGATCTAATTTCAAAACCAAACCAAATCGACCAAAATAAATTGGTTTGGTTGGTTTATTTGGTTTAACCAAATAATGATCACCCCTAGTTTGAATATGCTTGAATCCTCTGGCATTAAGAAAGTGTGCTGCTATTCACACCCCCATTTAGACTATTGGCCACCTTTAAAAAACTAACAGATTGTATTATTTTTGACCTGCTTCCTACCACCACTTTGTTTCTTTTCACTCAGTCAATAACAGCCGTACTGTCTCTTCTCTTCTCTTCTCAAACAACGTAAACTCTCAGATATCAAACCCTAAACTATAAGAAAAAAATAATTTTTTTTGGCTGAGTAGAGGATGGAAGATTAAGACAAAAAGTAGGTTATGAAGAACCGTTCACACCAATTTGTAAACTTCAGCTATCAACGATTTCAAACCCATTTCTAAGCCTATAGCTAGCATCGATTTTAGAAAAAAAAATCAGGGTTTGAATCTTACTCGACTTAGACGACTTCTTCCCTCTTGTCATCGTGGCACGATCTTTATCAGCTGATTGAACGCTTGAAATTGCGTTGGTAATTTAGGGAAATCTTCAAGCTTGTAAAGCAATGGAGAAAATTTCAGAAAGAAGATGTTTTTTTTGGAACAATGAAGAAATAAAGGCAGAGGAGGTAGCCGATTAGAAATTGAATAATTTAGGTGGTGTAAAGGAGTAGAGAGACATAAAAAAGAGGTGGTCTTTAGTATAAGTGGCCAGTAGTCTAAATGGGGGTGTGAATAGCAGCACACTTAAGAAAAACCCAGTTCCAATACCTTCTGAAAGTCACTTACCAACTGTTTGTATAAATGCCAAGCTGAAGCATGTAACTCTAGTTGCTAAACTGCCTGTAACCAGCTCCAATCAATATGCTTCTTGGAATAAATGACCTCTTCTTGGCATTAAGAGAAAACGAATATACGTGTTCTATTAACATTATTCATACTTTATCACATACTCACCTAGAATGAAATGTGATGAATGCCTTATGTGTTTTTCAATTTATTTCTAAAAAATTGTTTTAAGAAATCGTTTTAAGGGAAAGAAAGTAATTAAAAATAAGGTATGTTGTCAATATTTCCAAAATACAATATGATGGTTATATCATGTTTTTCATATATGTGTTTGTGTGCGTACGCGCATGTGAAAAATATTAGTTTTCGACCCCACTGTACCGATTTCCTGCGTACGTCCTTGGTTGAGGCTAAATTTTGCAATGGAATTAAATCAACATAAGAAACATACTATTGTGTACAAAGTGATAAAAAAAAAGATATTGGTAATATCACTATTGTGTTTAATAGGTATTTCTCAATCAAAAATGACATAAACTAGGGCTGACAATGAATACCCGAAAAATCCGATATCCGTTCGAAACCGTATTCGAAATATCCGTTATCCGGAATAATCCGAAAAGCGGATACGGATATCCAATATCCGAAAAGCATTTTGGATACGGATATGGTTATAGTGTTATCCGTATCCGAAAAATATCCGTCCGACTAATTGATGTAATATATACTACTCAAAACAGAAAAATGGAGTTAATAATTATTTTGTACCCGTTGGATGTTACTATGATATAATTTTTTGTCCATTTTTATTGAAAAATGATAGTTTTAGCGTTTACGGAGCTAATCTCTGTAACTCTCGTAGCCCTCTGAGTTAGCTTCTGTTTGAGCTTTGGTTTGGCTCAATCGGACTTACAGTTTGAAAGTTATGCCCGTTTCCGTAAACTGGTGTAATCTGGCAATTTCCTGGATAAAGCGACGAAGCGTCGCACTATCGGAGTATGGAACGTGCACCCTCTCTGGCTCGTGATGCACCCTCAGTTCGCCCCTCATCGGATCACCCCCCTTGGATCGTGGCGCACCTTCACACCACGACCCACTCATAGCACACATGGAGATCACGACCCGATCGCCTGCCCTCCATTCCAGCTCGCAAGGACCCGGTTTGCTCGCCCTACATGATCACGATCCGACCCCATGACCGCGATCCGACCTTCAGACCTGCTACTGGACAGCCTGTTTTGACCTGTTCTCATGCCACATCTTACTCCTACTTTCCCGGATCGGGTGCCACGTACGCCATCACGATCCGGTCAACCAAGAAGCTCTCCTACAGCTATAAATACACCATTTGAAGGCATTTTCAAGGAGTTTTTTGGCCATTCATCTTCACGGCTTCCACCATTACTGAATTGCAAGGATTTTGCACCTTTCTACACATAAATTCTCCTCTTGTAATTTCAATAAACACACAGATTGTGTGTTTGCATGTAACTGATTCTTGTAATCTGTCAGTATAACAATAAGATTATAAAGTGGACGTAGGCTACGTCTACAGCCGAACCACTATAAAAATCTCATGTATCTCCTATTATTTTATCATTTTCTGCATTCTGTGATCTGCGATCTACATTTGGGTGTTATGCCCAGATTTTGGTCTAACAGTATTACAATAGGAAAGTTAAGCGAAAGAAAGATGAACTTGAAAAATCTCTCATTGGTTCAATCGCTAATTTATTTTAACCACAAGTACAAAAAACTCAATCTTCAACTTCAAGTAGAATTGATGAGGGCAATGAAAATGAGCACATTGTGATTCATGAAATGGATGGAGATGTTAATGAATAGCCTATTGAAAATAAAGAAGGAAATGTAATTGAAGAAGGAATAATTGGTGAAGTGAATGATTTGAATGAAGAGCCTATTGAAAATGAAGAAGGAAATGTAATTGGAGAAGGAATAATCGGTAGAGTGAATGATTTGAATGAAGACACTGGTGATTTGATCGTGCTTGACCTTGAAAAGGATGTTAATATCAATTATGATCCAGGCTTATGGGGAGAAATAACCGATAGTAAAAGGATAATGCTAGTAAAAAGAGGGCCTATATAAATTGTGAAACAAAAAGAAGATTTTCCTAAAAATAAAATTGATGGTAGGCATTTTTTTTTCAAACACTACTTTAATTGTTATCTACGAGGAGAAGAACATGAAAGAAAATGGCTAATTTATTCAATGAAGTAAATAGAGTCTTTTGTTTTTGTGGAAAGCTATTTAAAAGCCCACAAAAAAGATTTAAATTAGGAGATGATGGAATGAATGATTGGCATAATATTACAACCAAGCTAAGAGAGCATGATAGTAATCCGGAGCATACCGCAAGTCTCATAAAATGGGTTGATTTGTATAAGAAATTTCAAGGAAATGCAACAATTTATGAAAAAATGGAACTATTAATTGATTAAGAGAGACAACATTGGAAAAAGGTATTGGTAGGTATAATTGGCATTTTGAAGACTCTTTCTTGAAATAATTAGCCATTTCGTGGGACTAATGAAAGAATTTATGAGAAGAATAATGGACTTTTTTGCTAACTTGTCGAATTTGTTGCTAAATTTGACCCTCTTATGGATGAACATCTTAGAAGAGTGGTGAATAATGAAATAAACAATCATTACCTTAGCCACAACATTCAAAATGAATTAATACTTCTGTTGGTAAAAAGATTAAAGAGACGATGCTTTCAAAAATATTAAAGGCAAAATATTACTCAATCATTCTTGATTGTACTCCGGATTCAGACACAAAGGACAAATGTTAATTATTATAAGATGTGTTGTCGTTGATGATGCTATCAAGGTGGAGGAATTTTTTCTTGCTTTTGTAGAGGTTGATGATACATCGGGACTTGGTCTTGTAGAGTGGATTTCTAAATGCATGGGTTGCATATCGAATTTTATTAACTATACCGGTTACGGTTGCTTCGGCGGAAAGAAGCGTCTCCAAGTTAAAGTTGATAAAAACTTATCTTCGAACTACCATGCCGCAAGAAAGGCTAAGTGGGTTAGCAATGATTTCAATCGAAAAAAGATATTTGGATAGTTTAAAGTATGATGATATAATTAAAGAGTTTGCTTCCAAAAATTCAAGAAGAAGTTGTTTTGGTTCAATTGTATTGATATGCTAAAGATATTGAAATATATAGGAAGTAAATGAAAAAATATTTTGGGAATTGTTGAAATGTGTATTTTGTATGAATTTTGTTATTATGTGAAGTTAATGGAAAATATTTAATGTTATGGTGTCATCTTTAAATATTTACATACTCTTGCCAAGGTTAACTTGATTAGATTATTTTGGTCATTGATGTGTTGTAACATTGATAATTCCCTGTGCGATTAACACAACTTCATTTTACTCATTGAGGTTCTTACTGTGCTTTCATTTTTGTATGATAGATCCTTTGTATGTGGCATGTCATGATAAGGAATGGGGTGTGCCTGTTCATGATGATAAGTGAGTTTTTATGCAGTAAATTAAGAATGATTTTTTAAATCTAATTTTGATAATTTGGTCTATTACAAAATGCTCTTTGAGCTGCTAGTGCTATCAGGTGCACAAGTTGGGTTAGATTGGACAACCATTTTGAGGAGAAGGGATGATTTCACTGTGTTGCTCCAATGTCTTTGTATGCATTTTTGTACAGTGGGATGATTTTAGTGTGTACAGTGGGCTATATTATACACTAGTAAGAAACAATCTCTTTATATGTTTTTTTTTTTTTTTGCTTATCAAGGCTGCGTTTTTTTAGCTTACCAGGGCAACATTTTTTTCTTCACTTTTTTGCATTTTATTTTGTTTGCTCCACATGTCGCCTAGGGCAACCCGGCTGCTTGAGCCGACCCTGATAGCAGAACAATATTAATTTACATAATAAAACAGAACTAATCCTTTTATGGACATATTTCCTTTTTTGATTCTCTTACAGAAATAAAAAATATTTATACTAAAATATAATAAAATAGCATCTTTGGCAGTAACTTATGTTTGAATAGTGCGCTGAATTTCAAGTTTTAGTTATATACTAAAATATTTGCCAACTATCTGCTATATTGGTTCTCAACAAATTTCGTGTTTACGTTAATGTATATTACTAGCAACTAAATCTAGCGGTATTATTTCATTCGCGAACATCACATTTCACCCTATAGAAGCGCCCAATAAATTATCGATGACACTGCATGTAGTTGCACTGGCAATAAAAATAGCAGAATGCTCAACTTCGTAAAGCATTAAAACCAACCAATACAAAGTTAAACGTATTGGACAGCTCAAATCAAGGGATCATAATAACATTTTTCAAATATGATAGTTAGCATATACAATGCTATGTTTATTTTTCATAGCTCGTGACCTTTTTTCCATTGCAGAAGTTCAAGCCTTGCTGCTTGTAGTACCAAATTCAACATATGTTTCCGCTGGTAAATGTTATAGCGGTTTAGAAATGATACGAACTGAATCTATGACAATACACATACAAACACACACGCATACACCCCCCCCCCCCCCCACACACCCAGATAATATGTCTGCTAAAGAAATAATTAAAAAAGTAGGAACCTTTTGAAACTTGTAAAAAAAGTCTGATGATAAGTATAAAAAGTACCAATTAATTAGAAACAAATATATATGCTTCTAAGAGTGGAGGAATGTACGAGAAAAAATATACCATAACCGTAAAGCCAACGACAATGGACGTATTTAATATCTAGCCTCTTCCTTGTGGTTTATATCACGAACCAACATACTAATTGAATAAAAAAATAAAGTGCAAATATACGTTAAGACTTACATGAACAGGTTGAAGTAGAATAACAATCAGCTATGAATATGGGTTTAATTCAATGCCAAAATAGAAATCCTTATATAATCAGTATGGGTAGACTTAGCGTTGATTCCTCTATCAATTTTAAACACGAACTTCCAACACAATCTACTATGCTATTAACATAATATCTATCTGGGTTTCAAAGATTTAAATGTAGAAGCAAGTTTTGTATTGTCATAACTGTAACTATTAAATTTGGTGGTAAAAAATCACAAATTGATTGGAACAAATTTGCAAAGAATGGAAAGTAAATATTTTATAATGGGAATGCATTGATTGCATTTGATGAGATGGTAGAGAAATAAATGAAGGGATTAATTTCTTCCATCTATGCAAAAGAAACAGATTAATTTACTTTTTATCTTTGCACATTTGTTGCTATGATAATTTTCCTCCATTATATTATTACCATATGTTGATAATGTAATTGATGACTCATATGGATTTGCACTGGCTATATATTGAGGGGTAGACTTTAGTGTAAACCCATCCTGGCATGAACCCAGTAATCCCCAATGGTGTCTCTTCTTATTAAGTATGTTTGAGGTTTGGATATGTAAACTCTTATTTTGTAATCACTTGTAATTCTCCCATGTGGAATAAAATCTCTCTCTTTTGGACTGGACGTACACTATCTCGATGATAGTGGAACTAGTATAAATATTGTGTCCCTTTGTTTCTTCGGTATAATTATTTACTATTTATTTGATGTAATAGAATAATTGCCTAACATATTAGAATGATGTTCAATTGGCAAATCTAGATCCTGCTTATTGCGCTTCCGCATTCGCACAATTTTTGCATAATAGTAACCTGGCGGTTTAACCACATTACTCACTTAACATAGAAAAACTCATCAATTTTTTCAAATTTACAAATTGAAAACTCTAGTGTCAACAATCGGTGGCAAACAAATCAGGAACTATCTATATCAGTGATGTAAGATTAATGTAGCTCAACATGTTAATGCATCCCAATAAATTTGCAGCAGATAGATTTGTCAAAGAATATATTCTCATGTCTTACATTGGATCAAGCCGAAGTGTTAACTGAACCTTGCAGTCCTCTACTTCCTCGTTGTAAATTACCATACTCTTAGCTTTTTATGACCGACCTGCATTCATCGTTAAAGAAAGTAACTTGGTTACGCTGATATAGGTGCGTGAATAGTGAGATGGTTTATAACAATACCATGTTTACGTAAGATACCACCTTTACTGAAACTACAATATTCACACTGAAATTGGGAATCCGTGATTGTCGCTGTTCTCACTACCAGCTGTTATGAAACCACAATAGGAAAACAATGGTTAGCAACTCACAAAACATAAAATATTGACATATAAAATTAATTTGCAATACCAATACGTTGCAGGGAAATTAGCACAGGTGTTATATGCGCCGTTGTTAATCAGCACAGTTGGATATGCAGATAGCGTCACGTGGAAAAAGTGAGGTAGCATACTCAACTATCAGCCTCAAATTTCTGTTGGAACTTGTATGACCACTATTATTAGGTATAACAGACTTTTTTGTATATACAACTTGTTGATGTTCATATTAATATAATTTTATTATTCTTAAATTTTATGCTTGTTGTGTGGTGATAAGGTATCAATATTGTGATTGCTTTTGAATTCATTATTTTATAGTACTTACATGATTTCAAAAAGAAATGATAAAAGTTTTAAAAAAGTGATATTTTACCTTGTTTACTGCTCCTTTAAATGTCAGTATGACGCATTTAGTTTATCACATAGATTTTTAATTTGTAACTATATATTTTTCTTGTGAAGCAAACACATAAATCAGTATAGCTTAAAATTATTGAACTATCCGGAAACTTGTTAGATTTTGAGAATATATGAATATACAATACCCGTTAAGAGTGGAATCTAATTAACAGTAGATGCTGATTAATACTGATAGGAAACAGTAAGACATTGACATTGGTAAATTATGCCAGAAGAAACACAGATTAAACCAATGAAACATGTATATTGTTAAATTAGAACATAGTACTGTCATCTCATGAAAGGATGTACTAAAATTAAATCTTTAAATGACAACAACAGCAAGAATAATAATTTTCTTACAGTCTAATTTTTTGTCAAGAAATATCATCTTTTATTTAAGTAGATGCTTATGTTCAAGTTAAAGTACAGACAAAATACATGAGTCTTTGTTACATTTCGATGGATAGTTGCATATGAAGGCGGTTAACTGTATTTCAATATATACCGTTTAAATATCGGGGAAGCAAAAGTGAAGTAGTTGAATAAAAAAATAGAACATGTAGATAACACAAACAAATTAGGCAGTCAAAACCAAGCGGTTTAATAGTACAGAGTACAAACTGAATGATTATTTTAACAAAAACATACATGTAACGGTCAGTGAATAATAAGAATTAAGACGGTCTATTTAGGTTCAATACGTTGTATGACCGTAAATCACGTACAATTTAGTAGCAACATGGATAGACAGTGTATTAAACCCAAATTAATCAATATGTAGGTGTGTAGTAAAAAATTGATTGATTCGAAGGAAATAAGTAAATTGATTCAAGGTAGAGAAAAGGGGAAAACAGTACCTTAATAAGTTGAGTCTTCTAGGTATGTACGCGACAGGGTAGAATGGTGGATTCAGAGTGGGAAGAAAGGATGAAGGAGAGAAGACGGTTGTCCGTGGAAAGGTTCCGTCGATATCGAATTGGGAGAGTCAATGGCGTTTTCGGGGGAAGAGAGAGTTGGAAGGATGCTATAACTGGCGGTGTCTGAAGGGCGGTGGTGTAACGGGTTAATTATGGTTTAATAGGGCCGAGAAGAAGTGGGTTAGCAGCGGTGGACATGTCGATTTGGGGAAGAAATAGGCACAATTGGACGATGTTTTTACATAATTGATGAAAACCGATAAGGCAGAAACACGTGAATCAAAAGGTGATAGATGTCATGACCAAAATAACTTGGATTCTGCTTTCCAATAATTAGATAGATATGAAATTTAACCTAGCCGCCATCGGGAGTTTCAGATTTTCAGTCTCGAAGCGGTCGACCGCTCCTCTAAGGGTGTCGACCAACCTTCGGTCAATTCCCCCAGTGAGGGCTGGTTATATATGGGAAGATATATTATATTCATTATATTTATTTATTTTCGTCCATTTTTCATATTTCGTCTGTAACGTTTTCATACAGACTCCGTTCGATAAATCCAAACATGAAAGTTGACAAGTATTCCGAGATGAACGTAACAGTTAAAGTTTGATGGTCAAATTCCATCGCTTGCAGAAACTCCTATTTTTGAGAATCTAATTAAATAACTATTTTATTGTCAAAATTCCGGTTGTTACAAACTGCCTCCACTCGGTAATCGCGCTAAGGGCAACATGCCAACTCAAAGCATCGACAATGATGTTACGCTTCCAAGGGGTACAATGAATGGCGAAATCAACAGATGCAAGATATTCCATCCATCTCTGCCGCCGAAGGTTCATATCTCTTAAGAAAATAAATACCTAAGAGACTTTTGATCTGATAATAACTCAAACTTCTCTCCAAGAAGATACTGCCTCCACATCTTGAGGGCGAAAACTACTGCTGTTAACCCCAAATAAAGGGTGGGGTATCTTTTCTTATTATCTTTAAGTTGTCTACTTGCGTAGGCAAATAGCCTACCCTCTTGCATGAGTACCGTTCTGAAACTGGTTCTACATGTATCTATAAAAACACTATACATTTTGGTTCTGTAATAACCCGCCCAGAGTGTGCCTAAATTTCGACCTAGAAAAGGCCCATCGAAACCTAGAGCCACTAAACGGATCCCTTATTCCTGTAAGGAATTACATTTGCATAGAATAAGAAATAAACGTAGCGTTATAAAATCTCACACAACGGAATGAAAAAATTATATCAAAATAAGATATACCATATTATTAAAAGCCACAAGTTCAGATAACTATTGTCAAATACAATTATTCAAGTGGTATATCATCAAGGTTCATAATATAGAGTTTCCAAAATCAAAACAACAACGATAACTAATAATAGCATAATATCTCCTTCGCCTTCATCGGGCTCCATCTTCATTTCCTTCGTTGAATAGCTACCCCACGTACTGACCTGTTAGATATGTTAAGGAGAGGGGTCAGAACATTAAGTCCAGCATGACTGGAAATAATATTTGCTTAATGACCATACCCTAGAATTAGCATGTTATATATGTCAAGGTATGTCTACGAAACACACAAGCACACATATATAAAAAATGTTTAACTTGGGTATCTGAATCAATCACTTAAGACCTTTGTTAGTGCATTTAAGTTGGAGACCCAACGAGGTGGACATTCTTGGTGACTTAAGGCTCATTCTAACATATTTATTAAGGGTGGATTCTCATGATCTCTTATGACCTTAAGGAGAATCTTAGCCACTTAAAACCCCGTCCTAATACATCAACGTCCTTAAGTATATATTCTCACAAGTAATAAGTGAAGTAGTAACTCACCGCTTAGTACCAGTTTAGGGTAGGCTTGCATATAGTCATTTAAGACTCCTCCGGCGGACGCCCCATGTTACTACTTAACTGATATAACTGTAGAACACCTATGTCGCTTAAGACTTCCCTTAGACAGTTTGTGAATTAAGTAACATGCTACGTCCAACGTATACCAACTCTGCCCCTAGGTTGACCCTCACAAAGCACCTAGAGGAAGTGGACATTCCGGTAAACTACTCTACTCCATTATTGTCATGTCTAAACCACTTTCAGATAAGGAGGACCCATAGACTTACTTCGAATCTAATAAGGGAGGGTCCCATGGATTTGGTCCACATCCAAGGAATAAACCTTCAAAATGGTCCTAGTCCTAACCACTTAAGACCCAAACTAGATAAGAATAGAGTTAGCCACTTAAGACCTTCGCATGGAGTAGTAAACCTACCTATTTACACATATAATAGGTATATATATATATACACACTAGACCTCCCACATTAAATAGTCTACTTGTAGATGCTGGATATGGCGGGTGGTTCCTGGCAAACTTCTACTACAAGCGGGCTCAACCTTAGGTCATATTATACTCATTTAAATGGCCCATGACACCTAGACCTCTCAAATTTTCCAAACTCACTTGTGGTTGTTGGATTTGCTGGACGGTCCCGAGCAGACTTCTACCACAAACATTGACTAACCTCGTGTCTGTGTTTCAATATTTAAAATATAGATAAATCATTTTATACACCCCACAAACAATAATTTATTTGGGGGCATTTCAAATTCTAATCTTATCATAATTGTATTTACTACATCATTATTATGTTGATTACATTAATTACACTATATAAGCAGAATATTTAATACATACAAATAAAGCTAATTTTTGTATGAACAAAGAAATGTTTTAATGATGTAAATTGTCAATTTGGCCTATATTCAAGGCATACAAATTAATTCCCACATCGGACCTCTAAATACATGGCATAATTGTGTTATTAAAGATAATAGTAATGGGAAAAACACAACATAACAATCATAACTTGCATCCTAGGCTTGTTAGAATAATTCAACCAATGAATAAAGAACAAGGTGTAAATTTCCATCATATATACATATATATACACATACATATGTATATATATATGTACACATATATATACATAGAACTTTAGTTATCCAACTTACCCTATCTTATGTTGTACATAAAAACGTTGATATTTGATTTGTTTCAAATTTGAATATGTTCGAATTATCCAATTAGAATGGAAACTCAAACTTATTCAAATAATAAAACTAAATCAAATATGAACCTTTTTAAATCATAAATATTTTTAGATAAAAAGGACATATCAAATCAAACAAAAGTAAATCACCAAAATGTTCTTCATCCACAACCCAAATAAATTCACAAACCCAACATTTATTGACAACTCTTGTGAAACATGTATAAAAATAGGAGATTTTGGGGTTTTACAGTTTGATACTATCGCTACTACAAATCTCCCTAGGCATACTAATTCATATAAATTCTACAAATGTAGAATATGCCTAAACAATTACGATTTCCACTCATAGTGATTTGACTATATGGAAATTTCGTAGATCTGACGTTGTTTGCTTGTTTGATGGGAACTCCATTCCCTAGATATATATATATAAGAATTAAATTGTTAGAATTCTTATATATAAAAATTTTATGATTCCAGATTTAGATTTTATTTGAATCCTATAAGAAAAAGGATTAGATAAAGAAAAATAGATTTTAAGAGAAGAAGAAAAGCTATTATGAGTTTCTATGGAATCAATGGCAAAGTGGAGGCAGGGAAAGAGAAGGAGGCAGGGTGTGTTTGTAAATAAGGGCATTAGGATTATTAAGATTTAATCCTTGCTATCCAAATTTATAAATTAACGTCAAAACCTGACCCGAACAAGCCTCACTGGGCATTGGCCGCGTCAGGCGGTCGACCGCCCCCTAAAAGGGCGGTTTACATCCCTCTAGGGGGCGGTCGACCCCTTGGTCGTCGTTTTTCCCAGTGAACATATGTGGTGTTGGAAAGATATTTATTATATATCATTTATTAATTTCATTTGTTTCTTTTCTTTTAAATGTTATTCATGTCCCTTGTTGCATAATTATACATACACACAAATTCAAATTGGATGGAATATTATAATCACTTATTCATTAGCTATATATTATTCCATAAATTAATATTATCGTTTGAATTTCAAACTACGCAACATATATATTTAACGTGCCACTTCTTTTAAGAGTAGTTCTTTCATACCAGCTCATATTCAGACACATTCTATATGAAAATTGATCAGAATATTATCACGGATACAACTATGTTATTTTCATGGTCAAATTACTGATGCTTAAAATCCCAATTTTCAAGTTGTTAATGTTTTATTAATTTTTTTAGGTACATTTTTATGGGGTGTTACAGATTCCATTTGGAATGACAAGAATAAGTGCACTTGTGAGAGATTCTTTCAATCTCTCGAAGGCAATTCCATTTTTCTATGTACATAAAAACTTATGATCCTTCTTCGTTAGTGGGTTAGAGGGGTTGCAATCTTTGCGAAATCCTTTATAAATTTCTGATAATAGCCAGCTAATTCAAGGAAGCTCCTTACCTCTGCCGCATTGTGAGGTATCTTCCACTCTTGGACAGCTTCTACGTAAGCGGAGTCTACTACGAATCCTTTATCTGAAACAATATATCCTAGAAATTTGACTTCTTTTCTCCAAGAGTGGCATTTCGAGAATTTGGCTTTATGTTGGTTCTCCTTTAGAATTCCGAGAACCTTTCTTAAGGGATCCCCATGTTCCTTACAATCCTTTGAAAAGATAAGGATGTCATCCACAAATACTACCACGTTCTTATTGAGTATACCTCGAAATACCCTACTAATTAGGTTTACAAAGAAAGCGAGGGCATTCGTCAACCAAAAGACATTACATCCCACTCGAATAGTCCATCCAGCATCCTAAATGTTGTCTTGAGCTTACTCTCATCTGAAATCCTTAATTGATGAAATCCAATAGCTAAGTCTAATTGGGAAGATATTTGGGCTCCTCCCAAATGGTCAAACAACTCATCAATCCTTAGTAAGGGATATCTATTCTTTTTAGTCAGCTTGTTAAGTTCCCTATAATCCACACATAACCTTAAAGATCCATCTGACTTTATGAAAAATACTACAGGCGCACCCCACTCTGATGTACTCCTACGAATAAAACCTTTTTGAAAAATTCCTAAATTTGTTTGTTTATCTCTTTCCTTTCCTCAGGAGCCATGTGCCTTAAATGCAATGCTACAGGACTCACATCCTTTTTAAGGTCTATTCTAAGTGATATCTCTAAGTGTGGTAGAAGTCTTATGACCACCTCAAAAACATGGGGAAAATCACATGCAATCGGTACCAAGGATGGTCCTTGAAAATCAAAAGATAAAGAAAATAAGGTCAAATTCCTACTCCTTGAAAGAGGCTATACAATGGTAGGATCGAATAGAATGGAGTATAGGATATAATGTATATGGTAGAGTAGTAAGCAGTAAATCACACAGTCAATTTATACTGGTTCGGACCACTGTCCTACGTCCAGTCCCAGACTCACTTCTGGTATTTCACTAACACTAAAACCCTCACTTCACCCGGAGGAATAGGTTCACAATTACCCGAACAACTGAACGGGATTTCTTGCCTCAACCACTGAAGAGGTCTTCACTAATACAGAATAATTGTTGACTCTTTTGTGTTCTTGATAACACGGATTGTCGAATATTAAGTACACCCTTCGTATAGCCTTTCCTTGATGATAATCGTGAAGTATGTGAAAGAATATGGAAGTTAACAGGTCTCAAATATGAAAATAGATAGTTTTTAGAATTCAGAGAGCTTTGAGAGTATAAGATAGAACTAAAATAAGAATTGGTGATTGAAACAATTAATCAACCCTCTATTCATAATATATAGAAAGATACAACTGATCGTGAAGAGTTTTGATGAAGAGATATGGATTAAATAGTTGCATCTCTTTATAGAGGATGCAACTCTTCGGAATTCAGATGTCTGAAAATAAAATTCAGATGTCTGTTTATTTTAAAAATCAAATTAGAAAGGAAATAGTGTATTTCGGGGGTATTTCAGATGTCTAAAATATATCAACCAGACGTCTGAATATTGTATTTAAAAACATTCTGTTTCAGCAAACAGACGTCTGAAAATTTCAAACCAGACGTCTGTTTTCTGTTATCAGACTATTCCTTGCTTAATTTATATAAGAGAAGCTATATATAAAATGTGTGTGTGTGATCATCAAGGAAGACTTTAACATTAATATCTAAGACTAACAGACCTTTATAACATATTTATTCTTCGTTTATTGTGTTCTTGAATCTGTTTGTCAAATGGCTTCCTGCAAAACAAGGTTAGATAATAATATGTATGTTTAATGTATAGTTGTCATAGTCAAAATGCTATATAGCGGGATGTAACATTCTCCCCCTTTTTGACTAATGACAACTATATAAACTCCCCCTGTCAATATGCATATTATATAATATGTTTCTCCCCCTTTGTTATTCGACAAAAAGGAATACTTATAATAGATGTTAAGTATACTCAACACACAGAAAAAAATATGAAAAAAAAATTAATCAGAGTAGCATACCAACATAACATAAGCAGCACATAATGAAGCTTTGTGCGAAGTAGTAGCAAAAAAAAAAATATTACAAACCATGGAAATATCTGGAGAGATTCTTAAAAGACAAAAGCAAAGTACTAATGCAAGATACTAATGCTAGAATTCTTACGAAGCATGCTTACCAATCTTCCGAAGTAGACCCAACAACAATCGTTCCACCATCTTTAGGAGAGCCTTCCTCAGAGTCTGGAACTTCGACTGAGCTTGAAGACCATTGGAACGGAGCAGGAGCATGAGCTTGAGTCGAAGAAGTACCAATGCATGAAACCTTTTCCCAAATCTTATTCAAAAATCCTTTGATAGACTCAAACTTCTTGGTTGTCTGTGTATGATAAGTTCTAATTTCTTTTTGAAGTTTGGCTTGATTTTGAGATAGCAATATAACGGCTTGTTTGGTAGATGTTTCAGGAGAAATGACCTGAATATCATTATCGTCTTCTTCTTGTCTAGGTTGGTGTCGATGAGATGGTTCAGAAATGATAGATTCAGGATTGGCAGCAACATGTTCTTTCCAGGTTCCAAAAGACATAAATTCTAAGGTAGCAGGATTTTGAGGAATGTCCATTAGCTTTAAAGTTTTAGGACCTATTTCTTTGACGGATAGGGATGGAATGTTGGTGGGTATGTTGACGTCACAAGCTGCAAGAATATGAGTAATGTAGGCACCGTAATGTAGAGTTTTATATTTGCGCTTGTATGTGATATCGGTCCATTCATCCATGATAATCTTAGCCCAGTTGATTTGTTTTCTTGAATATAGGGCATAAAGAGCCTGAAAATCCCTTTTGTATATTTTTTCATAGCTACCTGTTCGTGGTTGAATAGTTCGCACAAGGATACGGTTAAGTAAGCGAGCTTGAGGACGAAGATTGGTTGAAGTAAGATTTCTCATGTTAATCAGATCGTCGGAAAGAAATTGATGAGAAACTTCATCATGTGTATCCATATCAACTTCAATTGTATCAATATCTAGTCCTTGCCATGAACATTCTAAGATTTGTCCTAAGCGTTGCAAGGTTATAAGGACACGTTTTCCACATACCCATGACCAAATTGTATCATCTTTAACATGGGGTTTTGTATGGTCAAGGTTTAGGTTTGCTAAGAACAATTTGACCAAGAGAGGATAGATTTTGACATTGTTTTTGTTGTAATCAACCAGAGATTCAAAATTAAAGTATCTAGCAAATTGAAGGAGACGATAATTAGAAAAAGCATCAAACTTAACAAATGCACCTTCAAAAAATTTCGAATCTTTCATAGCCTTGTATCTAGCTTTTGCCGTGTCATCCCAAAGCCAGCGTTGAATCATCTCTTCAGAGGGTGGAAGAGATTCTTCCTCTCGTGATCGTTTTCCTCTATGTGCCATTAATTTGTTGTTGGAGAGTAGTAAAATTTTGAGGTAAAAAAATGATTTTGGGGGCTAGGGTTATATGGAGTTGGTAAAAGATGAAAAGGTAAGTATCAGTAGATGAAAAAATGAGTGGTTGTGATGAAGTTAAATAGGCAAGTCACTTTTTAAAAAATCGTACAGAATTGATTCAGACGTCTGAAAAAATTAAACAGACGTCTGTTTTAAATGAAATATTTGCCCGAAAGAAACCAGTGTATTTTATACGTGTTTCAGACGTCTGATAAATTTAGTTCAGACGTCTGATTCTGGAGATGAAATAATTATTTGACCTGCAACAGACGTCTGAAATTTATAAACAGACGTCTGATTTACATGAATTATTAACTCGAAAGAAAGTAGTGTATTTTGTGACCATTTCAGACGTCTGATATTTTTTTAAACAGACGTCTGTTTTGAGGAAGATAACGATATTCATATAAAAATCAGACGTCTGGTCTGTTAAATTCAGACGTCTGTTTAAGAAAATTTATTGAATTACAAGATAGAAACAAAAATTAATAATAAACTTAATTATTTAGATGGCGGAGTTCTTTTTGGTGTTGATGAGCTCCTTCCTTCATTGGCTTGATAATTTCTATCCCATGAGTTCGGATCGTATGACGGTCGTGAAGGTGAGTAAGTATAATATTTCATTATTGGATTCACCGGGTCATTTACTGTTCGATAGGAAGCCGATGGATCAATAGGGTTAGGTGGAGTTCGTAATGGTGAAACAATATCCTTCTCTTTTGAACCACAAAATTTGTATATCATCTTTTCAAGAAGGCTTAAACGAGTTGATGTTGCTTTTTGTTCAAAATACAATTCCCTCTGTAGCTTGATTTTTTTTCTTGGTAGTGATGTAGATCGTCAATTTTACGTTTCGTATCGAGAGATGAAAATAAAGCTCGTTTAGCTTTCTTTGATTCTGGAGTAAACCCGGTGTGATAGTTAGCCTATTTATATTGAGGTTCATATTTAGGTGTTGGTGTGGGAAGATTAATAGAATCAGAGGAGGTACTTGTTGTGAAATGAATACTGAAAGAGGAATTTGAATTTCTTGATGACATAATAAATTTTAGATTTAGTAGAACAATAATTTTATTTTAAGAACCCATGTATTTTTATATTGAGAAGAAAGTTATGAATTTGTGGATTAGAAATTTATGACTATAAATAGATTAATTGATGAGAGGAAAGTTAGGAGAGTCTAAAAATAGTAAAAAGTTTACAGAAATGTTTTTAGGAATTTTATAAACATAGTTAAATTATATGTCAGTTACTGAGACAATTCCAAGTTCTCGGCATAATTTTATAAACGAATTTTCTAATAAAGGTTTAGTAAAAATATCTGCAATCTGATTATCAGATGACACATAGTCTAAATTTATAATATCTTTTTCTATATTGTCACGAAGAAAATGATGTCTAATATCTATATGTTTTGTTCTAGAGTGATTTATCGGATTTTTTGATAAATTGATAGCACTAGTATTGTCACAATATATTGTTGATTTAGTTAAATTAATTCCAAAATCTTTAAGTGTTTGTTGCATATAAATTACTTGTGCACATGCTAACGCAGCAGATATGTATTCTGCTTCACATGTAGAGAGTGAAACACAGTTTTGTTTCTTACTAAACCAAGATACAAGTGATTTTCCAATAAAATGGCATGTACCACTTGTACTTTTTCTATCCGTTCGTGATCCACCAAAGTCAGCATCACTGTAGGATACTAATTCAAATGGACAGCCTTTCGGGTAGAATAAACCAAAGTTCTTAGTATTATTAAGATATCTTAAAATTCTTTTTACTGCTCTTAGATGTGATTCTTTAGGGTCTGATTGAAATCGTGCACACAAACATACACTCATCATGATATCAGGACGGCTTGCTGTTAAATAAAGTAGCGAACCTATCATACTTCTATATAATTTTTGGTCAATACTTTTTCCTTTTTCATCTCTGTCAAGATGAATTGATGTGCTCATTGGTGTTGGTTTCACTGAAGTATTATCTAAACCAAAAACGTTTAATTAAATTAGTACAATATTTTTCTTGAAAAATAAAAATTCCACTTGAAAATTGTTTAATTTGTAAACCTAAAAAATATGATAATTCACCCATATGGGACATTTCAAATTCATTAGTCATTATTGTAGAAAATTCTTTACATAAATTTTCATTTGTAGACCCGAAAATTATATCGTCTACATAAATTTGAACAATTAAAATATCTTTGTTTATATTTTTAATAAATAGAGTTTGATCTGCTTTTCCTACTCGAAAACCAGAATTTATTAAATATTTTTTAAGTCGTTCATACCAAGCACGAGGTGCTTGTTTTAAACCATATAATGCTTTTTTAAGTTTATAAACATAATCTGGATATTTTTCATGTTTAAAAAGCGGTGGTTGTTCTACGTAATCATTTTCTTTTATAAAACCATTTAAAAAAGAACTTTTAACGTCCATTTGATACAGTTTAAAATTATGAAAACTTGCATAAGCTAATAAAATACGTAATGCTTCTAATCTAGCTACAGGTGCAAAGGTTTCTTCATAATCAATGCCTTCTTCTTGATTGTATCCTTGAGCAACCAATCTAGCTTTATTTCTTGTGATATTTCCAAGTTCATCTGCTTTGTTTTTGTAAACCCATTTTGTACCAATAACTGATTGATCGATTGGTCGAGGTACTAATTCCCAGACGTCATTTCGTTCAAACTGGTCTAGCTCTTCTTGCATAGCGATAATCCAGTAATCATCCGTAGAAGCTTCTTTCGGATTCTTAGGTTCAATGTTTGAAAGAAAAGAAACATGACTTATTTGATTTAATTGACTTCGTGTACGAACGTGTGTGTCAATTTCACCGTTAATATTTTGGGTAGGATGATCTTTTAATATCCTGGGAGGTGATCTAATATTTTCTATAGGACTATTATTTTGTTCTATAGGACTATTATTTGAATTTTCAATATTATCAATAATTTCATCATCATCTTTGTTCATTATATTTCTATTATAATTTTCATCAAAAGAAACATGTAAAGATTCTTCTATAACATTAGTACGTTTATTGAAAATTCGATATGCTTTACTACGTTCTGAGTATCCAACGAAGATCCCATGATCAGCTTTTGCATCAAAATTTCCAAGTTGATCTTTGGTATTTAGAATATAACATTTTGATCCAAAAATCTTAAAATAAGAAATGTTTGGTTTTCTTTTGTGAAAAAGTTCGTAAGGAGTATTTTTGGTTAAAGTTCGAATAGAAATGCGATTTAAAACATAACAAGCAGTAGCTACAGCTTCTGCCCAAAATTGTTTTGGTAATGTACTACCGTTAAGTAAAGTTCTTGCACATTCTTGTAAAGTTCTATTTTTTCTTTCTACTACTCCATTTTGTTGTGGAGTTCTAGGAAAAGAAAAATTATGATTTATTCCTTTCTTTTTACAGAATACTTCAAAAGATTCATTTTCAAATTCACCACCATGATCACTTCGAATATTTTTAACTTTTAATTTTTTTGAATTTTGAATCCTTTTAACAAAATCTTTGAAATGTTCAAAAGTATCACTTTTATTTTTCAGGAACATAGTCCAAGTATATCTTGAAAAATCATCAATTATAACAAATACATAACGATTATGATTTAATGACTGTATTTGAGTTGGTCCAAACAAGTCCATATGTAATAGTTCTAATGGTTGTAGGGTTGAAATGACCCTTTTTCATTTGAAGGAGGACTTGGTTAGTTTAGCTATCTGACAATCTTCACATAAGTTATTTATTTTGGGTAGTCCTCTTACTAACTCATGTTTTGAAAGTTTTTGTATAGTTTTAAAATTTATATGACAAAAACGCTTATGCCATAGCCAAGAATCATTGTTATTAGCAATTAAACATATTTATTTATTATTATTTACTTTCATATTTAAAACGTATATATTTCTATCTCTATTTCCTTCAAAAATAATATTTTGATCTTTGTCAAAAATACTACACTTATTTTTAGAAAAAGTTATTTTAAAACCTTTGTCACATAATTGACTAATACTTAATAAATTATGTTTTAATTTTTTAACTAATGAAACATTAGTAATAAGAGGAATATTCGAAATACCATAGTTGCATACATCACCTTTGCCAATGATAAATCCTTTTGAATTATCTCCGAAGGTAACTGAGCCACCATCAAAGTATGATATATTGGTTAACATGTCTTTGTTTTCGGTCATATGCTTTGAGCAACCACTGTCTAATATCCATTTTCTCTTTTTAAAGGATACCTGCAAAAAATATTAATAAGCACATTGGTACCCATTTTTCTTTATAGGGTCCTAAGAGTTAGGTCTTAGGAAGCCAAACCCAACTGGGTTTAGTATCCCTTTTATATAAATAATTTTTATTATTATGCACGGATTCCATAAATGAGTTAATATGCTTTTTCCTGATCAAACTATTATTAGTTTTAGGAACCCATATCTTAATTGTTTTTGTGGATTTTGATTTTGAACTAATTTTCCTTTTAAACTTTGTATTTTTCTTTGGTGAAAATTTTAATTTCTTTTTGAATCCTAAACCATTTTTGTTTGAAGAGGATTGAGAATTTTCTATGATTCTTGTTAAATTTTCTCTACCCTTGTTAAAGTTTAAAATATTTTTTGAAATGTTTTCTAACTTAGTTTGAATACTTTCATTTTCTAATTCTAATTCTTTTATTTTAGTTTTCAATAAATGATTTTCAGAACTAATTTCATCATTCTTTGTCTTTTGAGCTTCAATTTCTTGACTCAAAAGAGAAAGCTGACTATCTGAATTCGTAAGAGTTTCTTGAACTTTTTCCAGTTCTTCTTTTAGAATTATCTTTTCATCTTTTAGCATATCTCTTTCGAATTCAGCTTTATTCTGATTTTCACGAGTTTCTTTAATCTTTTTCTTTAGAGTTTTTATTAAATTTAACAGTTCAGCATTAACATCTATTAGTTCTTCATAAGATAATTCACTTACCTCAGATTCTTGAGCCATAAAACACACATTAGCTTGCTCTTTATCACTGTTACTACTACTGTCACTGCTTGATGAATCTGAGTCTGAGTCGTCCCATGTAACAGAAAAGGCTTTCTTCTTGAATTTTTCTTTCTTACTTTTATTGAAGTTCTTTTGATTTTCTTTTATTTCCGGACAATCTTTTACCATGTGACCTTTCTTATGACAATTGAAACACTCTAGTTTTGAAGATGAAGGCTTATTTGAAATATTCTTTTTGAAATTTCCTTTTCTATATTTCAGAAATTTCTTAAAGTTTTTGGCAATAAAAGCTAGATCTTCGTCTTCTGATTCAGACTCCTCTTTATCAGCATGAAAGGCCATATTTTTCTTTTCTTGAGCTAGTTCCCTTTTTGCTTGAAGGTTTACTTCATAAGACATAAGATTTCCTATTAGCTCTTCTGGTTTCATTGCTGATAAATCATTTGCTTCTTCAATGGCTAGTACTTTTCTTTCCCAATCATCAGTTAAAGAATTTAGTACTTTTGAAATGATGTCAAAGTCACTGTATTTTTCTCCAAGTCCTATCAATGCATGTAAGATATCTTGGAATCTTGAGTACATTTCGTTGATAGTTTCATTTTGCTTCATTTTGAAGTTCTGGAACTGATTTTTGAGCATTGAAATTTTAGTTTGTTTGACTTTGTTTGTCCCTTCATGAATAGTTTTGAGTGTCTCCCATATTTGATAAGCTGATGTACAAATGCTAACACGATTGAATTCATTTCGATCTAGGGCACAGTATAGCATGTTCATAGCTTTTGCATTTGCTTCTTCTTTTTGAACAGTTGTCCAAGTTGCATATTCAGTAGTAGGAGCTGTAAACTCTTTTTGAGTTGCATTCCATGCACTAAAACCACTTGCTTGCATATAAATTCTCATTCTTGTAGCCCAGTAGTTGTAGTGTAGTCCGTTGAATAGTGGTGGTCTTTGAGTGGATTGTCCTTCGGCAAAAGTAGTTGAGCTAGTACTTGGGTTATTCTCCATTTTATCAGAATATCAAATAACGGTGTTACGGTTATAGGATGACCTTGCTCTGACACTACTACAAAACAGGTCAATTGCATCGGTCGTTACCACCCTGTTGCATCGGTCGAACAACCGATGCAAATGAAGACGATGCAAAAGACAAATTTTTATTGCATCGGTTGAAGGACCGATGCAAATGGTCATTATTTGCATCGGTCGTTTGGTAACGACCAATGCAAATTGCTATCTTGCATCGGTCGTTTATTGTAGGACAACCGATGCAACTTCCACCTGAAGCAAAAAAATAAATTGATACCTTTTCAGGTTATTTTATGACCTGAAAAGGTATCAAATTAAATTTAAATTTCCATAAATGCTTATTAGTATAAATCTTATCGAACAAATAATAAAATCATATCATGTATCAAATTAGTTAATGTCTACTTACCAAAAACGAAGCATAAATAGTTTATATTTCATCACTCACACTCACATCAACGTAAATAGCAAACGATCAACGTACATAGCAAAAGACCACTACATCCAATTATACATGACTTAACTAGCTAAATTGTCCTGAACCTTGTCTATCTTTTATTGGTTATAAGAATCTTCTCATAGAAAATCCTGCAATTAAGAGATCGTTTCAAATCGTTAATCATATGAATTATTTATAAAATATATGAAGAAAACAAACAAAAAGCGAAACCTTTCGTAAATTGATGCTTTGATTGTGATGTTTTAATATGTCATGCATATATCTCATCGCGAAATATACATTAAATCCTACTGCAACATCAATACAGAACACTGAAATAAAAAATAGACATCATGATTACAAAAAGAAATAAAACTAAATACTAATATAACAAAGTGAAATAAATCCAAATGCAGTATCAAATTTAGTAAATACACACATTACATTGTTATTTGTAGAAAATAGAAAAACAAATTTAGGGTATAAACACGTCAAATTCAATAGCTTCTTATGTTGTACAAATGCAAATAAAAGATTTATTGGCTTAAATCAGTGAACATGAACGTATATGAACTAGATACAAATGCAATCGAAATAAAAAATGGAATATTTTTTTTACATGATGCAGGTCTATTTCTATGATAACATGTTGGAGATGCATGAAATTTGAGAAAAACGAAAATGTACCTGATTACTCTGCAAAAATAACATTCATTCTTATATACATCAGCAACGAGCTACTCAAGCTTAGTCCATTTACAAACCCAAATGTGCCTGCAGCACAAAACAAATAGAAAGGAATGAAGTATTTTTTTTATATTTAACCATATGCAACATAAAATAAATATGCAGCATGAATATACTCAAACAAGTTCTGAGCATGAATATACTCGAACAAGCAAAACAAATGAAGTGATTCTCAAGCAACTAAATCTACAGTATCAGCTAGTTTGGTCCTATTCTTCTGTGCATTTTTATAATTCTCCCCTTCAAGCCAAACCATTAATTTGGTTTAGAAAACAAGTAAATGCAATATACCTTTTTCTCCACTTCAAATATTCTGCGATCATTCTCATTTAGAGCAACCTGATCACTGATTTTTTTTCCTGTCAAATCCTTTTACTCAATAACTCAATTCAACTTCAACATTCTTTTTAGAATGTGACTTAAATGTTCACAATTCTCCCAGTGCACACCATCAAAGATATGAAAAACAAGGTGATTTCACATAGGCAGCCAATAGTGTTATTAAATGTCAAACTAATATTTGGTTGCCTCCATATTTATGAGAAGCAAATTAAGAATTTCCTTATAAACGATATCTCTAATAAAAAATTGAGGCATATACATCTCTTAATTTTCCTCCACTGGAACACTATGTATAAGCGTCGTTAGAAGCTTCAACACAGGCATTTAAAAATGCCCATATTGTTCTGTACAAATTGGACCACAGTCCACACATAACACTATGAATTTGATGTTATGCTTATAATAAATTACAGATTAATAAAAGGCAAACATAATACATAATTATACATCTCTAAACTTAATATCTAATAGTACATACATGCATGCATCACTATATATGAATACAAGTTAGAATTCAACATGAATATAAAAAAACTAGCACAAAGAATGAGAGAAGATCTAAAATATGATTCACATGAAAAAAATTGATTATATAGTTAATTCATCACAAAAAATATAACAAATTTATTGGCTTAAAATTTTGAAAATTGCGCTTACAACATAACAAAGTTCTACTGACATAAGTATAAAACAAAACGTGTTCCCTTTATAAAATTGTACATAAGAATAGGACCAAACCTGCACATGCTTCTCACGATCGAGGCCACCGTGCGCTTGCAAAACAAACAACATCATACCGATTGTTGCACAAGCGACTCCAATCTTCAATTTCGGCCTTTTTCCTCTGACAAATCCGATGCCACCCCATCACCATTCAGTTCAGACCCAAAGACCAACTCCAGTTTAACTGCTCCAAAACTAATATACATTGAGATAACTCCCTTCCTTCCTCATAGTTCCACAATCTGCTTTGCACGCCACAGGTTCCATTACTACCAAACCATCACCAATAACTTTGATACAACCATTTGAAACACCTGCTAACAATTCAAATCCATTCCTTTCACCTTCCTAAACTACACTCAACAACAATTTTCTCCTTTTCCATCAACTCCAGCCACCATGATCACATCCTCCACTAACGTCACTTCGGTACTAGTCCGTTTGAAAACTCCAGGTCCTGACCCTCGAACTACCTTGAAATTCGAAAATCCTTAAAGCACTTTAAATCCAGTTGCCGGAACGCCACCTTAATCCTCTATAAACTACAACAAGTATACTCTAGCCAAACACCAAACTTTCCCACTAATCAAGCATCACCAACCCACTAGCAACTCACGAAATCAACACCCTAAATTAACCAATTTGAACACCAACTCGAGCACCCGAATAGTGAACTTCTCAAGCAACTAAACATTAGACACGATTTATTATTGCCAGAAACTTTGAAACAGTAATGCATTATGGTGAATTTCAAATCATAGCCGACCTCCATCTAGATTTCCAAGCGGTTATCATAACCGTCAAGGTTGTTGACGTATTGGCAGTAGCAAGGGATGGCGGAAATAGAGTTTGAAGAAGCAAAGAGTAATGCCAGATCTGGATTGTACTTAATAGCAGCAAGCAATTTTATGAAGCACAAGCAAGGCGGAGTAGGGGCTCAGAGATAATTTGTATACGCCGCCATGGCAATTGCGGATGAAGAAAGATCGGAATTAAAAGAAGAAAAATGATTAAAATTAGGTTTAAGGCGGGTTAGAGGTAATTAGATGGATGCGGTACCCGATTCACTTTCGGTGTTAGATGGGCTGTGTTATTTGAACGGCACTTTATTTGGCCAGCGTTTGTAAATAATGATTATAAAAAATTAGTTAAATAATATAACATATTATTTCTAACTTATTAATAGCTATTCATTAATTATTACTTATTACTCTATAATTGTAACTGAATTTCAATTGTTAAATGTTAATTATTATGTATATCCTATAATTTATTAATAGTAATTATTCATCATTAACTGATAATTACTATATTTCAATTAGTATGTATATATAATCAATTATTTAGTTGTAATGGTTTTATATTAATTACTAATTATATTTAAAGAACTTAAATTTTTAATTGTATTTCAAGGCAATAGAGTTTTTGGTTTTTGAATAACATGAAACTTCAAAAAAAATCATAATTATTTTTAAAATCATTTTAGAAATTTTGAAAATTTATAAATGTTAAAATAGTTAATATTAAATATAATAATCAATTATAACCATTAATAATAAATAATAAATAGTACTTCTTAAATATTAAATATTATTTACTTATCATTAGTTATTAAATATATCAAGAGTAAATGGTGAATTATTTAATAAATATGAGTATTTTGTATCTATTATTTATTTCTAGTTATATAGCTATTATTTACTAATTTGTAGTTCATTCACTATGATCAAATAGTTTACTTTTACTTTATAAACTACTTTTTATTTCTAGTTTATTAAATAAAGTTTACTAGTTTACTTCTAGTTTATATATTGTTACCTATTACTTTTTGTTATTTATTAATTATTATTTTCAACTAATAATTATTTAAAACTAATTAACAAGTACTAAATATCACTTCATAAGCATTAAACTTTATTATTAGTTATTAAACAATAATCTTGATTATTATATATAATTATCGCTTAATGTTAACTATTAGCTAATAATTATTCAAAAATAATAATTAATTATTACCTACTAACTAAATGTTAAAAAATGATTATTAAAAATTGATTATTTGTTATCTAATATAAATTATTAATTTTAATTAGTTATTAAATGTAATTAAGAAGTACGAACAATAATTTACTATTTTTTAATAACTATCTGTAATATTAAAAAAATAAAAATAAATTTGAATTTTTATAATAACTATTAACTAGAAAATATTTATTAGTAATCATCAATTTTAATAAATTATAAACAATGACATATGTAAGCTGTATATTGTTTATAATTATCAATATGTGCATTTGCCCAGATTAAAATAATATACATCTGCTTTAGTTCCTAAGAAATTGATACAGAAAATATTATTTGCTTCGGTGCATTTGCATCGGCTCTTAAACAGCGATGCAAATAATATTATTTGCTTCAGTGCATTTGCATCGGTTCGTGAGAGCCAATGCAAATAACACTATTTGCATCTGTTAATTTGCATCGGTTCCTAAAAATTGATGCAAATAATGTTATTTGCATCGGTTGTAAAGACAACTGATGCAAATAATGCTATTTGCTTCGGCCTATTTGCATCGATTGGGCAAAGACTGATGCAAATAATATTATTTGCATCGGTTGTAAGGAGAACTGCTGCAAATGAGGCGATGCAATAGACATATTTTGTACTAGTGGATACCAATTGAAAGAGGCTATACAACGGTAGGATCGAATAGAATGGAGTACAGGATATAATGTATATGGCAGAGTAGTAAGCAGTAAATCACACAGTCGATTTATACTGGTTCGGACTACTGTCCTACGTCCAGTCCCAGACTCACTTCTGGTATTTCACTAACACTAAAACCCTCACTTCACCCGGAGGAATAGGTTCACAATTACCCGAACAACTGAACGGGATTTCTTGCCTCAACCACTGAAGAGGTCTTCACTAATACAGAATAATTGTTGACTCTTTTATGTTCTTGATAACACGGATTGTCGAATATTAAGTACACCCTTCCTATAGCCTTTCCTTGATGATAATCGTGAAGTATGTGAAAGAATATGGAAGTTAACAGGTCTCAAATATGAAAATAGATAGTTTTTAGAATTCAGAGAGCTTTGAGAGTATAAGATAGAATTAAAATAAGAATTGGTGATTGAAACAATTAATCAACCCTCTATTTATAATATATAGAAAGATACAACTGATCGTGAAGAGTTTTGATGAAGAGATATGGATTAAATAGTTGCATCTCTTTATAGAGGATGCAACTCTTCGGAATTCAGATGTCTGTTTATTTTAAAAATCAAATCAGAAAGGAAATAGTGTATTTCGGGGGTATTTCAGACGTCTGAAATATATCAACCAGACGTCTGAATATTGTATTTAAAAACATTCTGTTTCAGCAAACATACGTCTGAAAATTTCAAACCAGACGTCTGTTTTCTGTTATCAGACTATTCCTTGCTTAATTTATATAAGAGAAGCTATATATAAAATGTGTGTGTGTGATCATCAAGGAAGACTTTAACATTAATATCTAAGACTAACAGACCTTTATAACATATTTATTCTTCGTTTATTGTGTTCTTGAATCTGTTTGTCAAATGGCTTCCTGCAAAACAAGGTTAGATAATAATATGTATGTTTAATGTATAGTTGTCATAGTCAAAATGCTATATAGCGGGATGTAACACTCCTTGCCCTACAAGAAATCTCTATGTTGTGGCTTCCCCGACTTCTCAAACAAAGCACTTTCCTATCACACTTAAGGACAACCCCACAAAATGATAGTCATTCCATTCCCAAAATAAGATCATACCCCCCAAATTCAAGTACTTACACATCACAAAAGTAGTCGACATCACCGATGTCCAATACTAGGTCTTTACAAACAACAGAAAGATGCATAGCCCCTCCGATAGGATTAGACACCTTTATCGGATAACTAGCAAATTATAAAGGACGTTTCAAAGAATCAATTATCTTCCTAGAAATGAAGGAGTAGGTGACTCCCAAATCAAACAGGGTACACAAAGAATTTCCTAGACTAGAAATTATACATTCTAGTGTGGGCTATCCCTGATCTTTAAGGGGATGACTATAAATTGGTTATACTTCCAAGGCATAGTTTTGGACGCTTTGCACTACTTTCGGTTTAGGGCAGTTTCTTGCTCAGTGTCCATCTTCGTGACAGTTAAAATATTTCCCTTTGAACTCCACCTTTTCCAAGTTCACTCTGTAGTCCTTCGCCTCATGCCCTTTCTTGTGGCATCTTGAACATGTCATTGCCTCCTTAAATTTTCCTCTCTTCTTCTGCTTATGCTAAAAATTCTTTTTATTATTCTTTCCATCACTTGAAGTACATTCTTCCATATTAGCAGTATTAATTTCCTTAACATTCTCAGCTAAATATAGGATAGCCGGATCAATAAGGGATTCAAATGTATCTCCAAACGTAACTTGTGCCAAAATCATATCTTCAACGCTGAATTCAATCCCTTAACGAACTTATGGGCTTTATCCATTGGGATGTCCACTAACCCCTACCAAACTTAGATAATTCAATAAACTTCGCCACATACTCTCTCAACTCCAGTTCTCCTTTCTTCAAATGGATAAACTTTTTTAGCTATAGGGTCCTCTCTGCATTAGTTAGGAACTTGATCTCAAAACGGTTCCTAAACTCTTCCCATGTAAACACTTTACTCGCATTCTCTTGCGAAATCAGGTTTCATCATTCAAGGGCCTCTCCTTCAAATGCCAGGATGCTACCTTACTCTTTAGTTCATTATCCAATCGAAAATGCTTTCATACATAGAGATCCATGCTTTTGCTACAACAAAGTTCTCGGTTCTCGAAAATGACTTGCCTCCTAAACTTATAAAATCTTTGCAAAGGCAAGGGAAGTTGAGTGCACTTCAGTGGGCTTAGTTACAGGTTCTGTTGAGGCAAGATTAGAAAAAGGGACCTGTTCCACAGTCCTAAGATATTGTTGGAACCATTCTGGCAAGTAACGAGGCCTTGCCGGGTTTCCTGCTCAGGCTGATTGTTGGCCATTCCTACTATCTAAAAAAAGAAAAACCCTTAAGTGGACTTCCTACGATGGTATCAAGGCCCAAAAAGAAAGAAAGATTAGGATGCCTAGTATAACTGCGTATGTTTTTGGGTATAGTACTTACATATATATAGTTTTGAAAACCTTTTCAAATAACAAATATGCCTCTCATACGTATATTTCCCCATAATCGGATTATCTATTCTCTGATACCAAATGTAAAAACCATCCCGGAGTGGACTAAAATTCCGACTTAGAAAAGACCCACTGAAACTTAAAGCCACTCTAAATGGATCGTTGGTTCCGTAAGTATTAACTTAAATAGATATACAGAGCAGTCTAAAACGAAAATAAATGTCTCACACAACGAAAGGGACAAAATATAATAACATAAATATAAGACGTACCATTATTAAAAAACCATTATTGTCAATTACAACATGTCTCACAGAATAAAAAGTTACATCATTATTCATTCCAATTACATAGCAATAATAGTAATAAAGCATCTTCTACAATAACTAGATCTTTAAGAGGATCCTCCTCCGAGAGATAGTTCTCCATCCTTAATCAACTATTTCACCGACTAACCTTTTAATGTTACGAGAAGAGAGGTCAGAACATAAAGTTCCAGTAAATTAAATACATTAAGTTAAGAAGGTACTTCCTATATTTGGCAGTTGTAAACTTTTCAATTTATGTCTACGTAACAAACACACAATACAAACATTTGACTTGAACAACTTAGAATTCACTTAATATGCCCTAAAAGTAATTTAAGGGTGATAATCCCCTAGAGGCGGGCTCTTCCTAGTCACTTAAGACCATCTCTTAAATTATTTAGGATAGACATCCGTATAGTCACTTAATACCCAATGACGGACTCATAGTCACTTAAGACCCCGTTCTAACTTCAACATTATAAGTTATAACTCTCCTCGTAGGTCGAGAAATTATTACGATCACTTACTACCAGGATTGGGTCAGGAACATGGCTTTTATAAGAAGAATGCTCCTGGTGAATCCTCTTGTTACTATCTAGCTGTCCCTACTGGTGAACTCCTAGTCACTTAATACTTTCCTTAGATGGTGGTTCCTTACACACACACACACATGCACACACACACACACACACACATATATATATACACACACACAAACTAATAATGAAAATACTTCAAGGATGGTGAAGCTTTCTTGAAATTCTAATTCAACCCATTGCCATCTGTACACCATAGTTAAATTGAAAATTATGATAGGGGCATATGTGTACTTTCTGCTGCCAATGTTCCCAGTCCCACTTCCCTCCAAGTGGTCTCACAATTTTCCTTTTTTCCTCTTCCGTTGTACACATTTTTTCCTTTTATTTCTCATGTTCTTCCTTCCCCATTACAAAACACTCTTCCGAAACAACCACCTACCAAATTTTCACTTTTCTTCTTCTTTCTTCATCTCCTACACGCGACGTTTTCCACATCCATAAAGTTTTGATTTGCAATCAGGAGATTGTCAAAGGAAGGACCATTAGCTTGCCTTCCTCTTCCTACAAATCGACGAATTCCAAGCTTGCATTAAGGAGATTGCTTCATTCACCTACCCATTTGCATTTTTTCTTCGCTCAACCTTTGCCTGACATGATTTTCAGCTGTTTATTTCAGGTGCACTAGCAGAAGAAAGGTTACCTATTTCAGATTTCTCAATTGGTAGCTTCTGATCCAGATTTCACCTATCTGCAACGATTCTAACTTTTTCTGTACAAAAGTTTTTTTTTCATTTTTTCCCATTGCATAACAATTTATTTTTCCGTTACAACTGTCCGGAGTGTGAACGTGAAACCGTGAAATAAAACATTGCTTTCATCTTATTTTCTATAAATTTCATGTTTAAACATCTGTTTACTCATGTGATTTGTAACTTTAATTTGATGTCATCCGTGGCAGATCTGCTTTAGGGCGACCAAGGGCATCTGTATTCTTAATGAAAATTACCAATATATGCATTCATAATAAAAATATTGCATATGGAGTTTGAACTTGATCTTGCCTAGCACATTCCTAAAGAAGATGATGTGATATCCACTTTGGCTGTCTTGAAATTTCAGAAGGATCTGTGTCACAGGTATACTCTAAATTCTAAGTAGATGAGTAAATGTCCATCTATATTTATAGGCTATAATACACTCCATAGGGCTAGCACATGCCCATTTTAACATATTTTTTTCATCAAGCTTACATTATCATAGATTATTTCCCATTTCTCATGTGTAGTAGATGCTTATTGCACTATTTATATTTCCTTAACCATAAGATGATGTACATATAAAAAAAATTCACCACACGAAACACAAGCATTTATACAAGTTTATCCCCAAGCATGTAGCAGGAATATTATGTTTTATAAAATATGAAGAGTGTGGCTTTAATTTCAAGTGGGCAAAAATGAAGTCAAAAGAATTACAAAGGGTAAATTCTACAATTTTTGTGTTTAATTTGTGTGTTTGTGATGTAAAAATAGTATTATATGGTAGGTTAAGTATCGAAAGTGGGACAATTGTTTCAATCGTTTGCATATTAGATCTTTAGGCATCGACTTTGTATCTTTTGTGCATATGTAGAAGAACATTCCTTACTATCAATTTTTTTTCATGACCTGCTACGACATTTTCGAATATGCTCGAGTCACATTCGATAATTATATGAAACTTTTTGTTGAATACGATAAACTTGAATGAAACATTTTTTGGTGTAGGTGAATTCATCCTGCATATATGTAATGTGCTAGCATAAATTAAGAGGCAATGTATACAACTGCTATGACCTACCAAAACTTGAATTCAGTGTTAAGATCAATAAATCGTCAACTGTTAAAAGCTTTTTAAAGCCTGAAATTAAGCAAGTGGAATTTGCATATATGCACTTGATAAGCACGTGTTCCTAAAATGACAACTAGGTATAACTTCAATGTCTTTGTAAATTTATTTAACAGTATAATGAATGTTCATTTAAAAAAAAACATCTCCCTACTTTTATTTCCTAATATACAAGCCTATCAAAGTTGCTAGCATACATTTCCTAACACATATGTCCTTCTATTATATTGTTATACAATATCTTAATAATAATACAAATACCCATTGGTGGTGAAGCTTTTTGTGATTTCCTGAATAGCCCTTCACCGAAGACAAAGGTCAATGCGTCAACCGTTTCAAACACATGGCAGGAATGTCATTTACCATCCACTTCCCCCATGACTCGGTCCGTTGTCGTCAAACACGTTCACTAATTTTGTTACTTTCCTCACACCGCCTTTCCTCTCTCCCTCATCCTGTTTCTTCAGTCGTTCCTCATTTGTCAAATTCATGTAAAACCCTAAAAAATCCACCAAATTTCCGCCTTCTTCACCGTGTATGTGCTTCCGCCTTTACATCGTCTTAGTACGTCGTGCTGTCTTCCTCTCCTCCAACCTCCCATGCTGATTTACCTCTTCGCCCTCACTCCGGCCGAACCATGTTGACGACGATTGTTGCTGCTAAAAGGAGCGTTCTTTATTGGTTCTTTGAAGGTATTACCAAAGCTGGAAGCGAACGACTTCTTATTTTGGTTACGAAGGATGCACCTAAAAGCAGGTATGACATTTCTCCGAAGTCTAGTTTTTTTTTTGGGTTAGTGGTCTTAAGCTTTCAGTATGAAATATCATTTTTTTATTATTCTCTAAAAGAAGGTTGCTTGGTTTCTGTGTAGTTGGTTGAAATTGGGTTTTGGCTGAGGGGGTCGATGGTTCTACCAACTACGGCATCGATTGTATTACAGGCAAATAAAGGAAGAATTGAATCTACAAAAGCTACCACATGAAGGGGTAATTCAATTGATTATTTATTTGTCTTATCTACAAAAGAATTGTTTTGTCGAACCGCATAACTATTTAATTAAAGTTCTTTATTTAAACATCATGAAGACGTGATGGAGATAACTAAAATTTTCTACCTAACAAATTCTATACGTGCAGAAGAACTATATCTAGCACAGACCATAAAATGATGATATTTATTAACACAATTTTTTATAGGGATGAGAACAAATTTTCACTTTAATTGTTGTATGTTTGAAATATTTTTACTAACTGCTAATTCTACAACTGTCTGAAAGCAATTAACATACTTTGATCAGCTGTGCATAACTAACAGTAACTTAGCAAAACCATGCCAATATGAATATAATATAGTTCTAAATAACGCATTCCGCCCGACCTTAATATGGTTCTGAGTCGTGACATAACTAACTGTAACTAAACTTAGATACTAATATCCACAAATCGCACGCACAACTATTTATGAATTATAACATTTACTTGAAAAGAAGGTGACGTTTATCGGGGGAAGAGTTTACCACCTTCAGTCTTGGATGATAAATCCGTTTGCTGAAATCTCTACTTAATCTATGTTTTATTAAATTCTTTTGCTTTTTCCAATATTGTCATAAGTTGCTTTGAGACCATCCACATATGACATGTAGTGTACATTTAGAAGAGGAAGGCTGCCTCAATTTGGAATTGATTTTTTATGTTAATGTGATTTTTCATTTTTTTTAACCGTGTATACTACTTTGTACATCTATGTTTACCTACTTAACTTTAATGGATGTCGCAAAATATGTACGATGAATTGTCCATACTCTTTGTCCTGATCTAATGAACAAACTGGCCTACTAACCTGATCAATGTATGCAACTGAGGTGAAGTCCAAGCTAACAACTTATCAATCTACTTACATTAATTTACTGAATTTTCTTATTTATTACAGTTTGATTTTTTTTTTAATTATCATTTACGCAACTTCAAAGCACATATGTTACTGTAATAAACTAATAGTTAATTTTGGCTTCCCTCAGCCATCCCCAATATAATATCTCACTATCTTCTATGATCTTATTCCCTTAATTAACCAATTAGTGATGATGGCTTAATGAAATCACACAGATCTGAGGTTAACATCGACTAAATTTCTATTTAATAATTGTGTTTACTTTTATAGTGTGCATGACTATTTGAAACTTAAAATTTGATTGTGCTTTCTCTGATTTAATTATAATACCATTTGTTAATCGAAGTTTTTACCTTATTGCGTTTGGTTTACCAATGTATATATTTGTATGAAAATAAATAAAAATGTTGTTTGATGTTTTAAAGAGAAGGAAGCTTCCAATGCTTCATGTACTCTCCCGCACTCTGTAACTATCTTTGTTATCACTATTATGTACTCATCAACATTTACACTATTTTACCTGCAATTTAATATAGTTGGTTGTACGTAACTCTGTCATGCATTTCTTATTACCGTCATTATATTTACTATTTACGCTCAGTCTGAATTTTGCATGCAACTGTTATGTACGTTAAAAAAAAAAGAATGTCCATTAACTGTCAGTTATCGGCTGTATAACACTGGGTCATTTGCTAACTTATATTGGGTAACATTGAACCTTTTTTTTCTTTGTTGGAGGGTCGGCCGAGCGAGCCAACCCTATTATCTTTTCGTCGTATGACTACTGAGTTCAAAACCTGTTTGCTACTATCTGCCATACACAGTTCAAATGCCAGCACTCGCATTCAAATGCTGCATTCATTTCGTGATGCTAAGTGGGTCACATAAATGTCTACTAAGTTTTCTATTTCATTTTATGATGTATAATCTTTACTTTTATACACTTATCTGCTATTTATGTGCAGACCCGTTGCCAGTCATACGTTTGCATATCCGTTGCCATTCTACTATCCGTTCATATGTTTCTGAGCTGCTTACAGACCTGTGTAAGTATATGACTTTATTGCACCTTTTTGCTAATTTGTAAACTGTATACATTTGCATATGGTCATGCACTTAGTACGCACACTCCGTTATGAAAACTGTTGAAGTCGTTATATCTTCATATCACTAATGTCACAAAAATTTATTCAACGTCAACCAAAATATGAAATTGACATAGCTATATAAATGTCTGAAATAGTCAACTGTTTTTTTCCAGGTACTATTCATCCACAGAAAAAATAAATTAATGGGACCCTGTTACCATGGTCGTACTGACGTGCTGCCTCTTCTGATGGATTTTAACTGCTTCCGAGATTGCAAAGGTTTCAGGTTCACGTAATTGCTCATGACTATCATGAACATTTATTCATTTATAATATCTTTCCTATTACACAAACATTCATAGCATGCATGTCTGCAATAGTACTAAGTTTGCTTATATTGTTATCTATTTGTTATCAGTTATGTTTCTAATTCAACTATATTTTTTTCCTCCTACATGTTACAAATAAATGGCTAATAATTTTCATTACAACTGTAACTGCAAATTTTGACACCCTGTATTTCATTTGACACTTTTTTCTTGTCTGTCTACATTTCTCTTCTTTGTTACACACATTTTTCCCATGACCTTACCTTCTTTTTCTTTACATTATTATTACACGAAGAGGCATACATATAATACATGTTATATTTTTTGTTGTTGTATTCATATTTTTATACCTACCAGTTTTTTAATTTTTTCGTTCACAATTGCACTCCATGCTCCTCCTTCTTTTCTGTCATTAAATCACTACTATATTTTTTAAATAGTAACGTTTTACCTTGCTTACTCAGTCCTCCTCCGATTAATGCATTTTTATTTAAATTCTCATATTTACCTCCTCATTTTAAGCTATTTTATTTACATGTTAATTCAAAATGTATTTCTCTATAACGACTATTGCCTTCCCTCTTATATTTTTATCTTTTTGCGTTCTATTTATTCCATCATCTCCTGTCTTCTGCTCACTTCAATTCCACCCACCCAAACCTCTACTCTATCGCCTTCTTTGTTTAACACCATGGATTCTGAACAGCGAGAACACAGACGTCTTGCTCAAAGAGCTAGACGTGCTAGGATGTCATACAATCAACATGAAGAACATCTGGCAAACCGTAGAGAACGACGTCGTTCTCAGCGACTTCAATCTACTCAACAACAAGCAGAACCTTCCAGTGGTACTACTTCACATAATATTAAAATAATTTCTTACGTTCTTCACGCTTGGTTGCATTTATCTTTCGTCTTAACTTTATTTTCTATTCTTTCTACAACAGTCCAACATGTTGACGTTTGCCTTCGAACACTTAGATCATCCCATAATTGCGGACGAAACTTTGTTGCAAACATTCGCTTTCGTAAACATCTCCTGCCGGAACCAACTATTTGTCCCTTTTGCTCAGCAAAAAGATTTGTTTTAGAAAATTCACAGTCCTGCTGTTCAAATGGCAAGAATAATGTTTCCCTACCTACTGCTCCTTCACAACTGCTTCACCTGTTTACTGATCAGACCGAAGTTGGCACCCACTTTCGAACGAACATTCGATCGTACAACAATTCTTTCGCTTTCACATCAATGTGTGCAAATATTGATCAAAATTTGGCTAACGCAACTGATGGAGTTTATTCATATCGTGCTCACGGTACCATCTATCATCGTATTGGCAGTGTCCTTCCTTCCGATGGAATAAGACCACGATACTTACAACTTTACATTTACGACACCGAACATGAAACTGAAAATCGACAAGTTGATAATGATGTATTAAGACCTGACGTACTTCAGCTTATAACGCAAGTTCTGGATTCCTTTAACCCATTTGTTTCCACTCTACGCCAGTTGGGACAACGTCCTGATATGCACATGTGCAGAATTCAAATTAAAGAGATCACAGTTGACCGACATCTTCATGAGTTGCCTACTGCATCCCAAGTTGCAGGCATAATTGTAGGTGACGAAGCAGATGATGTACAAGGTAGAGACATAATTGTCGAAACAAGGTCTGGAAATCTACAACGAGTTCCATATACAGCTGGATATTATGATCCACTTCAGTATCCACTACTGTTACCTTACAGTCATCACGGTTGGGATTTGAACTTACTGGATAGTCAAAACAATCAAATTAGTTGTGCGTCTTATTACTCGAATATAATATAGGTACAAATTTGCTTATAAATTCTCACATGTCTATACATGCTTAAGTTGGTAATATGTCTTTATGACTTTAACATACACGTACATTTATGCTCACTCCTGAATGATAAATAGAAAATTACCGTCTATTTTGTAAAATAAGTTGCTAATATGTATTTATGAACATAGTGTCAACATCACATAGACATATTTATGTTACTAACCTATTTTCTGTGTTAATTGAAGTTGAGTTAAATTTCCTGTAATAAATAAACTTTGCACTGCGTACTGCTGCATATATCATCTATTATAGTGCACTGAATTTACTGCAGAACCGACATTGTTTCATACTTCTGTTTTTGTACGCATGTCCTACATTTGCATTACTGCCCCTGTCATCGTTTAAAATATTCATTTTCTATACACCGTTTCTTTATATCAATGATTAAAAAATTTATTTTCATTTATAATTGTTCTTTCCACTTGCTAATACCATTATTTTTCTGTCAGATACGAGCAGGAGACACGTCGCTGCTCCTGCTTGGCGGTCGGCTTTTTCAGCAGTATGTTGTAGACATGTTTGTTAAGATAGAGACGATGCGGCTGAGATATGTTCGTAGCCATCAAGATCAAATCAGGGCTGATTTGTACCAGGGGTTGCAAGACGCGTTAAGTGCAGGCGAAACGGCTACAGGTTCGTTACTTAATGTATCACTGCCCAAAATTTTGATTTCCGCTTGCTTCATACACGATTTTTTCGCATGCTTATACATGCCTTCATGACATCCAATGTTGGTGTAAAGAAAATTCTTCCATCATCTCATATTGGCAGTACATGGGATATGCATCAACGGTATCACGACGCAATGACAGTAGTGCAAAGGTATGGAAAACTAGATTTTTTTGTTACAATTACATGCAATGCTAACTGGCCTGAAATTACAAACGAATTGCTTTCCGGACAACAACCGCATGACAGACCTGACTTAACAACTAGAATTTTTCGTGTTAAATTAGAACAATCAAAACATGATTTATTTGACATAGGCCTTTTAGGCACCACTATTGCACATGTACATGTTGTTGAATTTCAAAAAAGGGGATTGCCACATGCACATTTTTTACTAATTGTTGCGGACAACGATAAGATTTATAATCCCGATGATTATGATGTCGTTGTTAGAGCTGAAATTCCATGTAAACAATTAGAACTTGATTTACATGTGGCTGTTGTAAAACACATGATTCATCATCCATGCGGACGATATAACCTTAATGCCACATGCATGAAAAATGGTGAGTGCAAAAAAGGGTTCCCCAAACCATTTGCTCCTGTCACTTTACAAGGAAACGACTCATACCCAATATATAGGAGACGTGATAACATGAGACAAAATGAGTCAACGCAAAACGCAATTGACAATCCTTAGGTAGTGCCATATAATCCGTATTTACTACTAAAATATGACTGTCACTTAAAATGTTGAAATATGTTCAAGTATTAAATCAATGAAATATCTTTATAAGTACGTTTACAAGGGGTCTGACCGCGTCTCCGTCGGTGTTTCTACCTCATCCTCCGACAACAACGACGAAATCTCCAAATTTGCTAATGCACGATGGGTTTGCCCTCCTGAGTCTTTATGGAGAATCTATAAATTTCCGCTTAATGACATTTCACCCTCTGTTATTGGTCTACACATCCACCTCCCAAATAGACAGCAACTACATTTTTCTTCGTCCGAACAATTACACGACATTTTAAATGACGAAACTAGAACCAAAACTATGCTCACTGAATATTTTACTATAAATGTTGAGGATGAAGAGGCAAGACAGTACTTTTACCACGAATTCCCACAGAAATATTGGTGGGATAATAAATATAAGATGTGGATTCGTAGACAAAATAATCGTCGGGTTTTAGGCAGAATTTATACCGTGTCCCCCCTAGAAGGTGAACGTTATTTTTTGAGATTGCTGTTAACACACGTTAGAGGCGCCTTCTCTTTTACTGATTTGCTTACTGTTCACGGTACACAATACCACACATTTAAAGAAGCCTATCAACACAGAGGTTTATTGGAAAATGACGAGGCTATTTACGACTGCTTACGCGAAGCTTCTAACACACGTATGCCAGCTGCACTTCGACGCTTATTTGTCACAATTTTAATTTATTGCGAACCAAATCATGTGCGTGACATGTGGGATTTTTTTTTCAATACATGATTGAAGATTACCAACATACATCTTCCATTACGGACATTACATATTTTACTCATCTTTGTCTTTCAGACCTTAACAACATGCTTCATCAATACAACAAGTCAGTGTTTGACTATGATTTTCCGCTTGAGTCGGTTAATTTCCATAATGGCAACACCCTTTGTGCAACTATTTTCAATGAAAAATCTATCCATATACCCCAAGAAGACATCGAATCACTTAACGAGTTAAATTTTGAACAACGAAAGGCATTCGATGTTATCATCAACTCTATTTATTAACACACAAACTCTGTTTTTTTCATAGATGGGCCAGGTGGTACAGGGAAAACTTTTTTATACAAGTCTATTTTAGCTCACTCACGAACTAAAGGTTTTATTGCAGTTGCCACATCGGGAATTGCTGCTTTAGCATTGCCCGGTGGTCGCACTGCCCATTCTCGCTTTAAAATCCCAATAAAACTTGATTCTTCTTCGACCTGTTACATTCCAAAACAATCTGATAATGCAAAACTACTTCGTGAAACAACAGTCATTCTATGGGATGAAGCGACGATGGCTCATCGTCATGCTTTTAAGGCCGTAGACAAAACACTTAGAGACATATGTGGTACAGATCAACCTTTTGGTGGTAAAATCGTAATTTTAGGTGGTGACTTTCATCAAGTTTTGCCCATTGTCCAAAATGGTAGTAGAGCTCAAACTGTTGATGCATGCATTATACGATCTTACTTATGGTCACACGTAACTATTTTTCACTTAACAGAAAACATGCGTGCTATACATGATCCTACATATGCTAGCTTTGTTTTGCGTATCGGAAATGGAGATGAACCTTATGTGCATGATGACATGATTAGACTGCCTAATGATATTATTATCTCCTCCTACAGTTCAGACCCAATTAATTCATTAATTACCCATGTTTTCCCAGCACTTGCTGAAACAGAATATGATGCTGCTTCTATATTGAATAGAGCCATTTTGGCCCCCACAAATGAAACTGTCGATGCTATCAATAATATTGTTGTTACCATGTTTCCCGGACCGGAATATACTTACTATTCATTTGATTCCGTTGAAGATGACACACATAATTTGTATCAACATGAATTCCTAAATTCTCTTTCCCCCAGTGGACTACCTTCCCATAAACTTATTCTTAAAGTTGGTTCTCCTGCAATGCTTCTACGAAATATTGACCCTAAAATAGGCTTATGTAACGGAACAAGGTTAATATGTCGTGTTTTCCATCGACATCTTATTGATGCTGAAATTGCAGTTGGTCATTTCCGTGGAACAAAAGTTTTTATTCCTAGAATACCATTACAGCCTTCCGAAAATGTTAGCATGCCTTTCACGCTTATTAGAAAACAATTTCCTACTAAATTGGCTTTTGCTCTTACGATCAACCAATCTCAAGGACAGACCATTCCAACTGTTGGTATCTACCTGCAACAACACGTGTTCACTCTCGGTCAGTTATATGTAGCTTTATCTAGAGGTGTTGCAGGTAGATCAACAAAAATTTTAGTAGAACACGGAAGCATACCTCGAAAACATGGAACTCATACTAGAAATGTGGTTTACAAGGATGTTTTACTAACATTCACTTCAAACATGACTTAGGCGTTAATTTATCCTACCATTTGTTACTGGCTCAAATCACGCATTTTTGTTACCCACATCTTTTCAGTTACATTTCAATGTTTTGCCTACTGCCATCTGCATTGTTTACCGTTCTTTTTTACCACTTAAATACAGTTATATTTTTCCGTCTGTATTCCTCTCATTCATAAGCATTTTAATTTTTTTCCTGCTGCGTACAAAAAAAAACTCTGCCAAGGCAACAAAAAAAACAAAAAAAAAACATTTTTAACTCCGCCATTTGTAACTGGCTCAAATCACGCATTTCTGTTACCCACATCTTTTTAGTTACATTTCAATGTTTTGCCTACTGCCATCTTTTTAATTTATCCTACCATTTGTAACTGGCTCAAATCACGCATTTCTGTTACCCACATCTTTTTAGTTACATTTCAATGTTTTGCCTACTGCCATCTGCATTGTTTACCGTTCTTTTTTACCACTTAAATATAGTTATATTTTTCAGTCCGTATTCCTCTCATTCACCAGCATTTTTTTTCCTGCTGCGTAAAAAAAAAAACTCTGCCAAGGCAACAAAAAAAACCATTTTTAACTCCGCCATCAAATATTATATCATTTGATGTCGGTCTCAAGCCCGGAAAAGGAGGAGAGGAAATGTTTCTTGACTACTCCCATCGATGGAAACAATGGCTACACAAACTGAAGGTACATATGCACACTTCTGCATTCAATACTTTTTTTTAAAACTCCATCACTCTCTGCTTTGTTCTGTCAATGACATTTAACAGTACCAGATGGTTCAACAATGCACTTCCACGTCACAATGTTCCGCATTCTGACGAACAAGCATTCAAACGTTCGCACCATTCCCCGGATCTGTTCACTCTTCTCAAGTAAGTTATGTATTTAATCAGAACTTACCGTGTACTGACTGATTTACTAATCATGTCATTTAACTATACATTTCATACACTGCACCCAATTTCAAATTTAATTCCCTGTTTTTGTTGATTCATATATTAATCTGCTAAAGGTTTTTATTTTTTCCCTGCTGTATTTACGTGGTTCTTGATAATCAAGATGACGACCATGCTTCTTTTATTCAAATTTCCAAGTTCTGTTCTAAGGTGTTCACGGATGAAAATGTCCGCCTCGATAGGTAATTTTAATTACATTCTACTGATATTGACATTGTTGAATACATTACCAATTTCTCTTTCATTTGTTACACCTGCTTTCGTTCCACGCTCAGTTGTACGACAGTCATGGATTACTATGTCAGCCTCTACAACTATTCTTTTTAACATTCTGATGTTTTCGATGCACGTTTTACTTGAAACTGCTGTGCGCAGCCAATTGTTCTCACCATTCCCCTGATTTTTACATCCACTTCACGTCAGCTATGTATATAATCCAATCGTACTCTCCGCCAAATGATATATTAATCATGTCGTTTAACTATAAAGTTTAAACATTGCACACAATTTAAAATTTCATTCCCTTTTTATGCAGTTTAATTTTTTCATGTCTAAAACATTAATATGATTTGAATCTCTATAATTTTCAAATAGAATTAACTTTATTAAGAAGATCAAGCTACGACTAATATGTTGTAAATAACATGGTATAATGTAGTATATGAATCCTTAAGTATAACCAGGATAATAAAAGATTTGCCTAAACCAAAATTTATGTTTTCTAAATTAGTCAAAGTTGAAGTACAAAACATTTTCGCCTATGTTTGCTGCATTTGTCATTCGATTACAGATGGCCATGAATATGACTACAAACCAAATACTTTTTGTGTGCTTTATTATCCTTTTGAAGTTTGAGATATGATTATTGATTTTTTGATTTTCTTTACTGTTATGGTTTGATAGTGTTATGAGTGACAAAAAATATATTAATTTATGATGGAAAATTGACTGCCACAAATGATAGTGATATGAAAATTAAGGAAAGATGTCTCTGATAAATATCAGAAACTACTATTTAACTTGGAAAATTTACTTATGTATAGTTTGTTTATTACTAAATTTTTGGTACACACATGGAAAATGTGCAAATATTAGTATTCATGAACTTTTTTTGTGCTCTTACATTTGTTACGATATACGATTAACAAAAATGTTTAGTATAGTTGGTGTAAAATAAGTGTAAATGAGCGACACTAGATAAAAACAACTGTGCAACACATGATGTTAGATTCCATCATCCAATGCTCACTTACTGAAAGTCAATATCATTTCTCCAGTTTTATATCGATTTCTTACAACTTGACCAATCTTTATCTTATTCCAAAGTAAGATGGTTAGAAAAAGTTTAATTGGGGTAAATAGGATATAAAAGCAGAATTACCATAAATGAGATTCTCATCTGAAACCTACTAGCATATGTTATAAAACAATTATGCTCCACCCACAAATTGGTTTCCATATGCATGAGCTTCTGTCATTCTGAATCTCTGATGTGAGCACTCAGTCTTTTCAATGAATTTAAAAAAAGATTTGAATCATTATGTACACGTATGTATCTGTAGTTGTTTAATACTGCCTTAACTATTTCATCAAGTATTTATACACACAAAACCTTAAATAAATAATTACTGTATTTTGAAATTTTATTTCTTTGCTTATATTTCAGTTATTTCCAATTGATAATTTTTCATGTCAAATCAAATGTTCCTCATTCTACCTCTTACCATATTTTTTTAAACATATCTTTTTTCTTTCCTATAAAAGCATTTTACATCTGTACAGCAAATCTGTATGTTAATTAAGGTCATTTATATTCATTTTGCTAATATTACACTGATTTCTTCTATATCTGTAATTCATTTTGCTTCGACTCATTTGGATACAAGATTCTTTCTACATTGCAAGCAAGGCAGATAGCCATTGCAAGTAGGCAGGGAACATTCACTAGGTAACTTATTTTATATGATTAAATCTATTTTTTCCCTTCAGCTGCCATAGTCTCAACATATTAATTCTAATTGCATATTTTTATTCTTCTAACACAATCTTCATTTAAGGAAAATTTAAATTACCGTTTTTTTTTATAAATAAAATCCATTGATGTGTAAGTGGTGACAAAATGCATTCCTTTGCTTCCAGTTGTGCATGTCATTTTTAGATACCAGATTAAAACTTCAAAGTCAATAAACAACATTGTAAATGGAGCATGTGAGAAAGTTGGAGTGAGGAAGTGGACTGACATTATATTTTACCCAATTGACATCTATTTTCTTAGGCATGTGGCCTAATTTTAGTTTCAACTTTAAATGTTGGATCTTTGCCACAAATAATTGATATTGTATTATTTCCATGGATGACGACTTCAGTTTATTGTTTATGCAAATTTAAATGTTGTTTGGAGGTGTGGCTGTTTAGATTTTTGATTGATGGTTTTTTCCATTCAAAATAATATGATATGTGATTCTACAATTTGAGTATAAGAATAAGGATTAGTACTTATGTTTTTGTATTTAATGAATCTTTACTTATATGTGTTGTCTGAATGCGTTATTTTATTATTTGTGTACTCTAAATCCAGACTCCAGAGATGGTAATAATGCATGGAGTTTATTTATTTTATTTTCAATTACTTAAACTCTCCTTTGCTTGAAGTTCAATTGTTTTTGGTTTTACATATGGTATTCAACATTGGAAGCAAATATAACAATATTACAACAGACTGATAACTATTTCTTTGATGTTCACCTTTTAATGGAAACATACTTTCTTTTTCAGCTGCAATTAACTATTGTTTCCTTAAAATTGTTTTTGAACATGGGAATTATATTTTTTTGTTATTTATTTGAATTTACTCCAGATGTTGTCCGCTTCCGCTTGGAAGTCACTTTTTAAAGATAAAATTGCTGCATTTCATTGTTGTTTCAGGAATGTTTTGTTTCATATTGTTTAAAGACAACATACATTTTTAATGTTTTAGACAACCAAAGTGCTGTTCCTTTTTATTTTCATACATTTGTATAAGACATTATTAATGGACGAGTACATACAAAATATAATCTTATCTACATGTGAGTTCAAATTTGAATTGTTTGTGCCTTATCATTTGTTTGTTACTTCATAATTGATTCATTTCAGTAAAAGTTCACTGTCTGTTTGTAATACCCATTTGCTCCTACATTAAGCTTTAATATGAATTGTTTACTATCATCCCATAACTTTTACAAATGTAACATGCGATTATTCATTTTTTTACGAGCATACTATATTCTCCATGCTGCAGGACTTGATGTTTCCTCCAACTGTAAACATGGTCTAAAGCTTCAGGGTATGACCAGAGAACCATGGTTTTGCATGCAATATGTTATTCAGGTAAACATTTACGTGATAAAATATTTCAGGTATGACACAGCAGTATTTACTCCTTCTTCATCCGCATAACCCCTCCAAATCACACTTGACCCAGTTTCCCTACTTTTTTTCCTCCTGATCAACCAAGTCCTCATCTCACCTTTTAAATCTCCTTATTTTTCTCCACTACTCCTTCTCCATCTAACTTTACCGAGATTATCACTGATATTTATCGATTACACATTTCTAACCACTCCTATATATATATATGCAGTCCTACACTCCTATTCATTTTCATTCCATTCCTTCATTTAACAACCGCCATTCTGTTCTTCAAATATGTCAAAGGTATATCTTCTACGCACACAGCAGTCACACTCTTTTTTTTTCATTCTGCTCACTCTACTACCTTATTCAAGTCCTAAAATTGTAAGTGCTCCAACTAATGATGCAAGCCAAATTCTCCACACCAACTAACGACACCACACCACCACCTCCAGCTCAAAAGCTTCAACGAAAGAGCACACGTCTTACAAAACAGCATGGGGCTTCATCATCTCACACCACCACTGCTGTCTCTCCTGTCCACCACCCCCCTACTTCATCAACTCAGCCGCACACTTCACCATCCACTGACAACTTGACTGCCATCTCCGCTATTTCTACTACGAGTACTACAGAAAGCCTTCAAGATATTACTGAGGATGACCATTACTTCTCCCCTGAATTGGTTTGTTCTAATCTTCTACAACTTCCCTTGCTTTCACCACGTAAGTTGGCTGCTTATTTTTTTACTCTTCCATTTTCACAGCTTGCAGATGTTGAGCGGATTGAGAGGGAATACATGGCCAGACAATCAAACAAATAGACATGCAACTTCCGCAAACTTCATGCATTTCCACTTTCCCTTTTCTTCTTATTTGCTTTTGTGTTCCAAAATAATAGTGCAATAATACTGCTGCTGTATCCTGCTTTCCTCTTCAGCGTTCCGACATAATAAATTTGTATTTCACTTTTTTTTTTCGATGCGCTCTACTTTTCATACTGTCTGTAATGCTTTATAAGTCTTCTACGTACGTTTTTCTGTCCAGTTCCTATGTTTCAAACTGCTTACGTCAAATGTACCTCAAATTTTTTACGTCACATGTTTACTACCGGCATAACAATATCTGCCGCTCATACCACAACATACAATGCCTGCTTCTGATTTTATTCCCCCGCAACTACTTTCTGATTCTAATTTTCAGCCCATTCCTGCTTTCAACCAGCTTTACATCCGGCTGTCTATGCACACGTCCAACGGACGTGCCTTTGTACTGGTATATATATATATATAGGAAAATAGGGAGAAGAACAAACTTAACAAAAACATTGGTGAAAAGTATGGAAAGTTTAGAATTTAGTGAGAATGCCAAATTTTAGTGTAAATTGGGAAAGGTTAGTGGGCCCCCTTGTAATAACCCAGAAATCTGAGCCAATTTAAAATTTTTATTTTGACAATTTTAGTGAATTTAGAATATTTAAAATGAATTATTTTAAATAATCACGACGAGAAATTTATTTTGAATAGAATTAGAACGTATATATTTATATAGATCGTCGTTAGAATATAAATATTTATTTTAAATTATAAAAGGAATTGAAAATGGCGCGGTAGTTCGAAAATTCGATTTCAAAGATCAAATGAATGAACAGGAATCAAAATAAATCAGATTTTAGCGAAACCAAAAATATTTAAATCTATTTGAGAATATCTTTCCAACGAATCCGAAAAATTGAAATTTCATAGCGGGGATAAAAAGTTATGCCTAGATGAAAATTCAGAATAGTCGCTATGGAATTTTGGCCCTTAAAAATAGCCATTTTGCAAACGTCCTCGGTTTTTGATGAAATCACTTTTGTTGGATCCGTGATGTCAAGTTATTGCTAGGTTTCAAAATTCGTAATTTTTTGAATCAATATGTGAGCGTGGCAAAGGAAAACGCGTTCGACCAGTTTTAGTTGATTTTAATCGACTGGAAAATGACCATTTTTCAAACGGTCTCAGAATTTGATGAAATTAGTTTTGTTAGGACCGTATCATCAATACAAAGCTAGAAAATATTTTTGGGAATTTTTAGAGTCCGTATGTGGCCCCGGTAAATTAAAATGTGCATTCAAATTCAATATATAGATTTATATTTTGATTTTGATGGAAACTGATCGAAACAGTCGAATCAGTCTACGAAACATATCCCATTGTATTCGGAATGGGGGTAATTAGCTAGGGATGACAGTCGTTGGGTGTGGTTTCGAGATTAAAAAAAAAGTCAACATTGCGGGAAAATAAAATAAATTATAATTAAACCCCCCTATATTTTCCCTCTTCCCCCAAATTAGAAGCTCGATACCAGAAAAGAAAAAAAAGTGAAATCGAAGTCGCGGCGGAAGATCCACCGCGCCCTCCCATCGCCACCGCCAGGGGGAGCACCGCGGCGCACCCCTCCAACCTCTTTTCCCCCTTTCCGATCAGCTCCTTCTCTCCCTCTCCTCTCCACGAAGCTTCCAGACCCCCAAAACCCAAAACCCTAATGCCCCCATCATCCAATCAGTTGGCCACCATGCCTACCGCGGCCCCACCACCCCCCTGCGACGGCTGTTGCCACCACCCATGACCTCAAGCGCGCCATAAACCCCCCCCCCCCAGTCCAAGTAGAGCGATGTAAGTTTTTAAAATTATTTATTTCTTTTATCTATTTATTCAATGATTTTCAGTTTATAAAAGTAGTGATTTTTAATATATAAAAATCCTGATTTTTTTCTTCTTTATCAGAAAAAGAAGGGATTTTTAAATATATAAAAGATTATATATATGATATGAATAAAAAGGTAAGATTTTTGTTTATAGAAAAATATAAGATTTTTAATTTAGTAAAGCTAAGATTTTCTTTATGAAGAGTTACGATTTTTAAAACAAGAATTTTTTTATTTATATTTGTAAAAAAGATTTGATTTTTAATTGTATAAAAATAGAATTTTTAGCGATGTAAAAATAGAAGTGTTAGCAAAGTAAAAATAGAATTTTTAGCGATGTAAAAATAGAAGTGTTAGTAAAGTAAAAATAGAATTTTTATCTATATAGTAGCGGTATAAAAATGTGATTTTTATATACATAGCAACAATATAAAAATGTGATTTTTTTGGTCAACGAAAGTGCCAAAGGGCGAGCACGGCGAAATTTTCTACATATGAAGAGCCGTGGCGTTTGGTTTAGCTATTGGTGAGAACTCCTCACTTTTATTTTAATTTCTAGTTGAAATATATACTAAGATGCAGACGGTGCTTAGTAGCACCCGACACCCGTCGTCCACAGACCATGAATGACTTGTTTGTTTGATTTTCGTGTTGTGAAAATTGATTGTGTGATAGAATAAATATTTTATAGTTAAAAATATAATTTTTAACGTGTATATAAAATAAATATTTATAAACAAATCGGACGATTTGTTTATATACACTGATTTGACTGATATTGATTGGGACGATAAATTTTACACATCGCCCAATTACACAAATAAAACCTGTGTTTGATTGGTTGAAACCCCACACGGGTATTGGGATGAAATTGGACATACACTAATCCCAATAATTAGCTGTATGTCGATCGATTGATTGACAGACTGTGTAAGCATTGAATATTTATATTCAATGCTTATACAGTGTAGAATGCACTCTGGATGATGGATTGTTGTTTTCATTGTTGTTATACACATTGGTTGTGGGAAATCCATATAAACAACATTATATGGTAATTGACTGTGTCTGACTCCAGTTCAGAATTATCGAATATTTTAAAATAATATTCAGTGAATATTGAAATGTGAAGCCGTGTTAAGTAGTTAAACGCCATTTTAACACGAACGGGAATTTTGTCGATTTTATTCATTTTACAATGAATATCGAAAGTGATTTCAAAATCTGATTAAATTGAAAAGAATTGAAATTCGAATTAAATTGAAAAGAATTGAATTTTGAATTAAATTGAAATAGAATTGAAATCGTTTTGAATTGAATTTAAAACGGATTGAAATTGAATTGAAATCGATTTGAATTGAAATCGATTTAAAACGAATTTATATTGGAAAATTCAATTTTGATTTGAATTTGAGATGGAAGTTGAGATCGTTTTGAAAATGAATTTAAAACGATTAATAAAATACGTTTTGAAAGGAAATCGACGAAATATATATAATATATATATTATATATATAATGGCTTGAATAGAACGCGCCACGCCGCGGCAGTTCGCGAATTTCGACCAATGACTTCGAATGGATGTTACGGGAGATTCGACCGTCAGTTCCTCCTAAAACCGGAACCGTTGGGTTCGTATCGAAAAGATCTTTCTAACGGATATAAGAAATTAGAAATCTAATGGTTGGATTTGGAATTATGTCCAAATCAAATTTGGAAAAGGTCGATGTAAGTGCAGTTCGATGGCCGTTGATGGAATTCGACTGTGCGGGCCTTGATAAAATTATTAAAAAATAATAATAATTTGTGTAAAATCATAATAAATGATTTGTGAAGAATTGGGATGAAAAATTCCAAATTTGAAAAATAAAAATAGATTTTTATCGAAACGAACTAGATCTGAACTAGAATTATAATCCCATTTATTTTTAAAATAAATAAATTGGATTTGAAATGGTTTTAAAAGTAACCAGAATTTCCAATAATTGAATTGGAATGGATTTGAATCGAAATTGCCTTTGGAAAATTTCGATGTTGGATTTCGTGATGATACAGATACTGTTATGGGAATTGAAAGATATATTTATATCGTTATTTCCAATACGATATTTGTTGGTCGTCGAATTTGATATTGAATATAAGCCGATATATTTTCTATTCAGAGCCTTGTATTTAATATCAAATGTGATTTGGGTTTGTCGTGAATGGTGTCTTCTTTAACACTGTTCTTAAACCCAGTTGATAAAAAGATTAAATTTTTTATTTAGATTTAATGAAGTGTACCAATTAAATGGTATTTAATTGGAATTTAATTTGAATTGATTTTTGGGTTTATCGTGAACGGTGTTTTAAATAACACTTGTTCTTTAACCCGATAATTAATGGAATGTGATTTTGGTTTTATAGTGAACCGTGTTTAAATGACATTGGTTCTTTAACCCAGTTAAAGATAGGATGTGATCTCCCAAGATAAATAATCATTAATATTGATTTTTGGGAAGATTAAAACTAAGTGGAGTTTTAATGAATCTTTAATTAGATTGAAGTGATCGAGAATGGAGTATCACCAGTTTTGCTTCAGGCGATAGTTAAATCTTTAATTAGATTTGAACGTGAAATGGTAATTGAATTTACCAATAACACCGTGGCGTTAGATATGAAGTATGACCAGTTTTACTTCATGGGATGAATAGGTTGGGATTGGAAAATAAAATAAATGATTACTTCGGTGTGGTTCGCTAATCCCGACTAGTTTGAATCGATATTCGAAAGAAGATTAAAGAATAAATTTAAAGAATTTATCTTTGATAAAATTAATGGGAACCTTTCCCAAAGTATTAGAATATTTGAATAAAAGAATATTCTGAATTGGAATGAGGCGTATGTTGTGTTTGTGTAACACTTGTTTATTATATACGCGAGTTATTCAGAAAGACCGGGTTTATCCCATTCTGAATAACTGATTCGACGTAGTGTCGAGGATGAAGACGGTGGTCGAAGACCGGAGGTCTTCACATCGTTTGGGTGATTACTGATGATCTTGATTGGGCTGTACACTCAAGAGGAAGGAATCAGTTGGTGATCGTCCAGACGTACTTGGAGATCGATGGATATGCGAGGTACAAGGTGCCACCGGTTTCGTTCAGACCCAGAACGAACTTGTAAATGGAATGTGTGTCTGACATTAGATTTTATTCTGTGTGATTGATTTCTGTTAAACATATATCTGTTTGGCGGCGGAGAATTTATTCTCTTGCTTAACTCCCTTCTCTGAGACGTATGAGCTCAGGGGTTATATATTGATGGATATCAATCGCATAGAGTGAATTGCCTGTGTGGCATGCCTAAGTGGCAATTGATCAAGGCTTCTGTTGAAAAGGAAAGTCTTGCGGTTGATGATCAAAGCACCGCCTGTGTGGCATAGCTTTGTGTAACGTTGATTCGTGAGCCTCACACCCGGGTTGTGAACCAAAAACGGGAGAGGACCTCAGGGAGGGCATGTGTTTCCTTCTAGCTAGGGTGGTGTCAGTGACCTACCAGCCCTGACATTTATATTATTTTCACCTGTGTGGTTGTTGTTGTTGCGAGGCGCCTCGGATATATCAGTGACTGTGTGGAGCCGATGGAGTCATTGGGCTCATTTTCGCCCCAAAGGGCGGGGGAACGCAGTGTTCAGGCATTTTAATCCACATCGGTGGACCGGCCATGACGATCCAGGGGTCACTCGAGCTCTGATCCTGAGACATGGTAGGCTAGATTGTCTCGAATCGGTGAGGACTATCTTTTGCCTCGGTTCACAGATGGAAATCCAACTTCCAATACGTGACTTTGCGGTTTTATTTGTAGAGCCTAGTATGGCGACATAGTGGTATGGGGCACTTATGTCGTCTATGATTGATACTTATGATTTGAAATTGTTTTGACACTATACACTTATAGTAATAATAAAACATGAAACTTAGCGTATCAAGCATTCTTTGGCTATTATAAGGTAAAATCCTATCCTCCGGCTTGCGTTGCATTGTGTGATGGGAACTGGGTCTTATAATTGCTTCATTATTCTTTATTTTAGCATTGCGCGGTTGTTTTATGCACTGGTATTCTTGGAAGGAAACCCGTTCCGTGTTATAAGGTGTGGTCCCTTGATTTACCTAACTTTAAACTAAAGATTAATAACTGTTTTAGTTCGCACACCAGTCACATGACTGACCTGGAGTTTATTGTTTTAAACTAAACTCTGGGTGCCCCTATTTTCGACACGGGCAACTAGTAGTTTTGGTTTTGCAGATTTATATTCACAGGATCCTGATTTACAGCTGGAATGATATCCGGAAAGCTCTGTATCCTTATATCTCTTTCAGTTGTGTATTGTATTATTTTTCCGCTGCTATGTAATGTATTGTAATCTCTAATATTTACGATGTATAATATTTATCCATACTCTGTATATTTTTGTATTCTGATGGAATTGTTGTAATATACGATGAAATGTTCTTCTGTTTGCGTTCTGATTCGTCTTGTCCTCAACTCAATCCGGGCTTTCCTTACCGGGGGTGTTCGGGTCGTTTTACCCCTGAATTCCACCTTTAGTGTAAATGTGTCATTCTCCCTAATTTTGAAACTTTCCACACTTTTCACCAAAGAATTTCCAAAGTTTGTCCTTTAAAATAAAACACACTCTCTCTATATATATACACACACACACACACACAACGGTCGTCATATTACCAACAATTTAGCAACCAAAGCATATTGAATTCATATATTTTCATGATTAGTAATATTTCTATAATAATGCAGTAATAAAAATATATCTCTTAGGATAGTTGTTAAGCATCAACATCACTCTTTACCCTCTATCAGATGCTTTATCATATAATGTACGAGTCAATCAAATTTCAAAACATGTAAACTTTTTTCGGTTACAAATTTTAAAATGAAAGTGACCATTCAATGCATATTATAGTTCATTCTGAAGAAAGCCAATCTCAAAAATTATAGAAGATTATTTCTGGAAAAGGAAAATATTAAACAAAATGCTTCAAAAATATTGTAGCATTATATATAAAAGTTTCATATATTTCATATACATTGAAAAGTTTCATATTATTTCGAGGAAAACAATAAATATAGCAAGGGAGTGTACGCATACCTAATGAATCTACATTTACTCTATGACATAAATACATAGTTGTTCATTTAGGTAAAAAAAAGTAGTGAAAAATTGACTATCTATTAATTGATTTGGTAAGATTTTAGATTTTGTTAATTGATCAACAAACGTACATTTTCTTGTATTCAATGCAAGTTTCAAAAATTAATACTCTGGAACACTTACTCCATTATTTGTAGCAAACATTGTCAGCTCATTATAAACATTAATACTTGACGTGGCTAGAATTTTGCTTGGTCTTACATGTTCACACCCTACAACTTTACAGGACCATGTACTAAAATTGTTTTCCGTATATGACCTAAAGTAGAGTTGTACCATTAACTGTTGTGAAAACTTGGTCATCAGGATGAGTTGAAGCAAAATCCTAGATCATTCTTCAACCTTTTTGTTCACATGGAACCATACATATGATGTAAGAGGAAAACGTACAATAATTTTATATCATGAAATAGTATAGAGAGAAGACAATGGGATGGAAGTGAAAGATGCTCCAGCTAGATTTTTGGTGAGTTGCAAGTTTTTTTTCCTCATTTATAACTAGGATATGAGCTTGATTATCGAGTCAGAGTTGGATCTGCAATGTTACGATAGACATGATATATTGGATGTGTTTGTCCATTTAAATGGTTAGATGAGATATCCATATGTAAATTTTCTATGAAATGTAGTATGTAGAAAACTGAAGTTGTATTGATAATCAGAATAGTTACAAAATGTACAGAGTAATGCTATTTATATACATAGTGATAATATGCTTAAGTGGGCTGACAGAAGGCCCAAAACAAAAATAAACGCAGCCCAATGGAAACCGAGTATAATCGGTTTGTATGAAAGAATGCTCATATCTTAACACGCCCCGTCAAACCGATCTAGGGTTTCCATGCTTTTGCTCTATGCCGCCATTGAAAACATTCAACTCCTCTCTTAATCTCTCGAAATTACTCTTTGATAAGGCTTTAATTAAGATGCCAGCCTTCTGATAAAAGGCTGGTATGTGCTTAACCGAGAGTTTTCCTGCTTCCGTTCTTTCTCTGATGAAATGGAGGTCGATTTCAGTGTGTTTCATCCTCGAATGCTGTATTGGATTGATGGATAAGGAGACTTTGCTCTTATTGTCACACCAGAGAACCGGCTTCTTCGTAAAAGTTAACCCTAATTCACTGATTAGGGTTTCTACCCAGATGACTTCAGCGGTGGCTGACGCGATGGCCTTGTACTCCGCTTCAGTGCTAGACTTAGAAACTGTCGGCTGCTTCTTCGTGCACCATGAAATAGGGTTTGGTACCATAAACAAGCAATATCCAGATGTAGATCTTCGATCATCTGGATCATTAGCCCAGTCCGCATCACTGTAAGTGCACAAATTGGTATCTTTACCTGCTTTTATTGTTAAACCATAATCTGTAGTCCCCTGTAAGTAACATAGAATTCTCTTGATCGCTCTCCAGTGCTCACTTAAAGGGTTCGCCATAAACTGACACACCTTGTTTACACTAAAACATATTTCTGGTCTCGTGATAGTTAGATATTGAAGTGCTCCAACTATACTACGGTATTGAGTGCCATTGTCAATGTTATCACCCTTGTGTTTTGACAGACGTAAATTGCTAGTCATAGGTGTGGAAATAGATTTGGCTTTGTCCATGTTTTCTTTGATGAGAATTTCAGATATGTATTTCCTTTGAGATAGAAATATTTCTGACTTTGATCTTCTCTGAATCTGTATGCCTAAGAAATAATTTACTTCCCCCATGTCTTTAATAGCAAAGGTTTTATCCAAGTGTGATATAACCTTGTTAATTTCAATATTGTCACTTCCTGTCATAAGGATATCATCAACATAAACAAGTATGTAGACACTTCCTTGACTATGAGTTTTAGTGTATAAAGAGCTATCTGACTTTGTTGCAGTATAACCCAAGTCATTTAGTGTGTTCTTTAGCTTAACATACCATGCTCTTGAAGCCTGTTTCAGTCCATATATGGCTTTGTGTAACTGACATACATAGTTTTCTTTTGCTTTGCCTTTGGTTGTTGCATATAAACAGTTTCATGTAGCTCCCCATTTAAGAATGCATTGCATACATCCAATTGTCTTATGTCCCAGCCATTGTAAACAGCTAGATTCAGCATGATTCTAATGGTTGTTGGCTTGACCACTGGAGAGAACGTTTCAGTAAAGTCAAAACCATACTGTTGTGAAAAACCCCTGACAACAAGTCTAGCCTTGTGTTTGCATATTTTTCCTTCTGCATCCTTCTTTAGTTTGTAAATCCATTTGCATAACATAATGTTCTTACCTTTTGGTGCAGCCAGAAGACTCCATGTCTTATTCTTAACCAATGCATCATACTCTTCAGTCATAGCTTTGCACCATAATTTGTGTTTCACTCCTGTTCATATGTAACTGGTTCTATGGTGTCTGCATTTTCAGTAGTTGCATTGTATATTTTTGGTTTAAATATGCCACTTTTGGCTCGTGTGATCATGTGGTGTCCAATTGGTTGATCTTGATCATTGTTTCTTCACTACCACTGTCTGTTGCTTCATTTTCACTGCTTCGATGTTGATCATTGTTGTCATGACTGTCATAGTTTTGTGCTTGATCATTATCTTCACTTAAATGCTCATTTGAACTGTAATCAGATCTGGTGCTGGAAACAGTTGGAGTAGCAATAGTTAATGGTGGTGTCTCATTATCATCAGCTTTTTCAGTCCATTCAGTTAGTGTAGGAATAATTCTCATAGTTCTTCTGGACTGATCATGTTTTTGATTTCTATCCTTTTTCTTGTATGAAAAAGGAAACACATACTCATTAAAAACCACATGTCTAGACACATTAATCTTTCCCTTATCATCCAGACATTTGTACCCTTTTTGATTATTTGCATACCCTAAGAAGGTACATGGACTGGATCTTAAAGAAAGTTTATGATTGTTATATGGTCTAAGGCATGGAAAACACAAGCATCCAAATGTTCACAGAAAGGTGTAATTTGGTTTATTTCCAAATAAAACCTCATGAGGACATTTGTTTCGCAAAATTTTTGTAGGCATTTTATTTATTAGATAAACACTTGTGTTGAATGCCTCATTCCAATATTTTAAAGGTAAAGAAGACATAGAAAATCATGTTAACCCTGTTTCCACTATGTGTCTGTGTTTTCTTTCCACAATACCATTCTGTTCAGATGTGTATGGGCAAGTGGTTCTGTAAATAATACCTTTTTGATTAAAAATATGTTTAAGTGGTAAAAACTCACTTCCCACATCTGTCTGTATGACTTTAATGCTGCAGTTTATTTGTTTTTCTATGAAATTCATAAACTGTAGCATTGCATTGTATGTTTCTGATTTGGCTTTGAGAAAGAAAATCCAGATATACCTGGTATATGCATCTACTATGGAAAGATAATACATGTGTCCTTGCCTTGAGCTTAATGGTGCAGGTCCCCATAAATCTGCTGTAACTAATTCAAGGGGTTTAGAGTAAATAGTTTCAGATTTACCAAAAGGTAATTTGTGGATCTTTCCAAGTTGACAGTGTGTGCAAATAGTAGGAACATGTGAGTGTTTAAAAGAAATAATATTGCCTTTTAAAATCTGCATTACAATGTCATAGCTAGGGTGTCCCAGTTTACAATGCCAATTGTATAAATCATTTTGAACACAATTATTATTGTTAACAACATCAGACTTGTTTTCATTGTGATTATCATTACTAATCTGAATATTGACATTGCAACACCAAGTATTCTTCTCATTGTTCAATCTTGACATAATAGGGCTGAACTTGTAAAGGCCATTACTCAACCTACCCTGTAATAATATTTCCTTGCTTAGAAAGTCTCTAAGTAGGCAATAATTAGGGTGAAACTCAAAATATACCCTGTTGTCATTAGTGAATTGGGATACACTAATCAAATTCTTCTTAACAGTAGGAACTCTAAGAAGATTATTGAGATATAATTTTCTTTTACTTTAACGTATCCTGCTCCAACATGTGATATATTCATAGTTTCACCATTACAAGTATGAATAACTTGCGTACCTGAATAGTTCTTGTTACCCAGATTTAGATTTTGAAGGTTGTTAGTAAGATGATTAGTTGCCCCAGAATCTGGAAACCAGTCTTCAGTATTTATGTCATCATTCTTGACACTATCATCACTGCCAGTAACTTGTGAAGTGGTCCCCTCATTATTTTGCCTTCCTTGGAAGTTTGCCTGTGTTAAGTTAGCATTCATGCCTCTCTGATTACTTTGTTGAGCATTGTTAACATCAGTATTAAATCTAAAATAGCATCTGTTTGCTGTGTGTCCTGGTTTATCACATATCTGACATTTTACTCTGTATGTATTGCTGCTATTATTTGATCTGCCTCTCCCCCGCCTTTCTGATTGGGATTACCTCTCTGTCCTTGTGGATTTCCTCTTCCATATCCAGGTGTGTTTCTTTGTTGATTTGGATTGGTATTTCTTGAATCTGATGCTAAGTTTATGTTGTATTCACTCTGGATATCCTTTCTTTGTTCTACTCTACCCTCATGTGCCAATAGGGCTGAATACACAGACTGTATATCTGGTAGGTTAGTTTGGGTAGCAATATAAGTAACAAGAGACTCATATTCTTCATCTAACCCATTTGTTAGAGTCAAGATTTGTTCACTGTCTGAAATAACATGTCAAACAGCCTTGAGTTTATCACATAGGGTCTTTTCTTTAGAAATATATTCATGCATACTCATATGACCCTTTCTTGCATTTTGAAATTCTCTCCTATAGTGCATGATTCTTGCTGCTGATTGAGAATTAAAAATTTGTTGAATTATGGACCAAATTTCATAAGATGAATTGCACCCTATGACTTGTGACAACAAATTGGCACTAATTGAAGATAACAGCCATGAGGATAGTAAGTTGTCTTGTTTTTGATGATGAATGAATTCTGGGTTGCTGATCATATTAATAGTGCATCTGTGATCATTGTAGGTGGTGTGGTTTTAGTTCCTTTGACATAATCTTGGAGGTCATATCCCTTCAAGGCTGTTTCAACTTGGAATTTCCACATCAAGTAATTGTCTTCATCGAGGAATAGTAATAACTTGGCTCTTTGGCTTCACTAGAGGCTGAGAAAAAAGCGGTGGTGGACCATTGTTGTCGGTTCTTGAGGTAGTAGATGATTGTTCAGTGCTTCCATCGGCCATGATGCTAAAAACAGATTATCAGAGGTCGATGATCAGGGATATGGCGTGGTCACTGCTCTAAAGGTGGCAGCCTATTCAAGATGATAGAAAAGAAAACAAGTGAACTCAGTGGTTCTTGTTTTTTTTCAAGATTCAAGAATCTCTGTTTCACACAGAGGGGAAAAGAAACCCAAATGACGAGATTATAATCTCTGATGGTTGGTGAAAGAACTGCTGTAGCCGCCGTGAATAAAGTTCCGGCAAGGCACGCACAGTTTTGATCTGATAAAACAGAACACTGCACGATCAGAAAGGGATGATCTCCGATGATGAAATTTCTCTGAGGAGACTTGCACTTTATCCTTCTTTCTAATCAGAAATTCAATTATCTTGATTTTCCTTATTTTGATTTTGCCGTTTGGCTTATATGCTCCAATACCATGTAAATTTTCTATGAAATGTAGTATGTAGAAAACTGAAGTTGTATTGATAATCATAATAGTTACAAAATGTACAGAGTAACGCTATTTATATACATAGCGATAATATGCTCAAGTGGGCTGACAGAAGGCCCAAAACAAAAATAAACGCAGCTCAATGGAAACCGAATATAGTCGGTTTGTATGAAAGAATGCTCATATCTTAACACCATAAAACGTAATACATAAAAGAATACATTGACATTTCAGGAAGCTAGCCCAAGGAGGGGATCAAAAGCATGTATCCACGAACAGAGTAGCATAAGCAAAGACAACTGATGAACTTTCAATACGTACAAGTGTGATAGCTACAGCAAAGTGACCCTAAAGTTTGAAAGTATGTACATTTTTGCTAATAGAATTATGTACGTTTTCAATCTTTTTGTTTGTCTTTGCTGTGTTTTCTCATGTTAAATGCGTTAAAACAGGGATTCATTATTTTTATTTGATCAATCTTCAACACACACACACAAAAACACACACACATATATATGAGTTAATTCTATAATTATCTTCATTGGCATAGTCCCTTTTTTTCAGACATTTATGTTTTGTTATGTTGGAGACTTAAATGGTTAATTATATTTCAACCCAGCTAATTGCTGAGTAGTCCCCTAAAATATATTAAAACCGAGTAAACCCATCATTTTGCTGAGTAGTCCCCATTTTATTTAAAAAATCCAATAATACCCTTCTTCGTAGTGCCTCTATGTGGTTTTATAGTGAACCTCGTAGGGCCACTACGTGGTAAGTAATGATACCACGTAGAGCTTGTACGTGGTATCATTAGTTACCACACAGTTCCCCTACGAGGTTCACTACAAAACCACGTAGAGGCACTACGAGATAGACTGAAAACTGGAAAAAAAAACATATAATTGAAAAAGGGCAGTTTCGTCCTTGATTTTTTTATAAAACTGGGGGCTACTCAGCAAATTGCTCAGTTGAAATAGAATTTGCCTTTTTCTAATGGAAAATTAGGTTGTTGATTTGTCTTTTACATCGTAATAATAACTACACCATATGCCTACTTCTGATTTTCTGCTGACGCGTCTGTCCTTGCTCTGCTATCAGACCTAAATAAGAATGCAAATATTTTTTTTAGCATCTATTAAAAATCGTAGGTTAGCCTATTTGTACCTTGTAAAACTCTTTACCAGTCCTATAGATATGTATATTGAAACTACAGATTTCTACGTGAACAACAAATACATTAACATAACAATAATACACGGATAACATATTTTCAGCTGTGGTCAAATATTTCTAAGGCTGACAACGGATACTTTCGGATACGAATAGTGTTATATCGATATCCGTATCCAAAATCATTTTCGGATATCGGATATCCGTATCCACGGATACGGACGGATATCGGATAATTATTCTATCCGCCGACGATCGATAAATCATGAAATATAAATGAAAATTTATAGTTTAACATAATTGTTTTTCAATTTCTTTAATCGTTAAAGTGTTAAAAATAAGCATATACGATGAAACTAAATAGATTTGAGTAACTAATATGCATTTAGTACATATGATATAAACATTCGACTTAGTAATGCAATAAATCTGATTTATTGTACTAAAATACATATAGTTTTGAGTATAATATTAAAAATACTCGGACGGATAATTTTCGGATGCGGATATCTATGTACCCATATCCGCATCCATTTTTTCAGATATCGGATAATTATCCACTTTTCGGATACGAATGCGGACGGATATCGGATTTTTCGGGTATTCGGTTCCAGCCCTAAATATATTTATGCATACATCCGTTGGACGCATACTTTTGGATACCGATCCGTACGCCGAACCGTGATCAGTTATGGTTCAAGGTTTTGAAGGTAAGGTTCAAGGTTTTAAGGTTGAACTGGTCGAACCGTAAAAACCGTGCATTTTCTTTTTTATTAATTAAATAAAACATTTTGCAAAATACGGTATATAATACACAAGATTTTATAATATGCAATACGATTTGAGTTGAGACCAACCGTAAATGGTTAAGAATAGGCAAATGTATGACCGCACATGCAAATGGTTAATAACACATTCATTCAATAAGTTATGGATATCTTAAACAAACGCAGACTGGCACAATTACTAATTACTAAAAGGTAGGAAACAGTTTTAACTCAATCAAAAAGAATCATTCAACTTACCATTCTGTCAATAGTAAAACAAAGCATTACAGCAATAACACACTTTATATTAACCATAACCCGGCACCTTTATATGCCTTCATAGTTCATACAATTTACAACCTGTAAACTTAATACAAGACCATGCCCAATAATCTGGGGATTCAAAATAAAATTGTACCCAGTAGGCTAGTTCGTTAACATAAAAGCAACGCTTAAAGTTTGCATTTTCAACTACAAAATAATGACAGTAAACTAGGATCAAATGTTCGTCGTCCATGGTGATAATCTAGCACTCGATCTAGCATCTTCAGCTTCTTGTACCAATGCTGTATAAGTCAGTGATGGATTAAAATTAAACGTTTCTATGTCGTTGTTATCTTCTTGTAAACCTTCTTCATTACCAACCATATCAACGTCACCAGCATTGTTGTCCGCAATGTCAGCTGCCAAATCGTCCGATGATACTTCTAAACCAATACTATCATGCTGTGTGTCGGCATTCCAATTGATATCCACACGATACAAAACAGTTATGCATCTATTATCTAATATATCTAACATAAGTAAGCTATGATTTTTTGAGTCTTCATAACACAAACAAGATATTACCTGCTTCATTATACAAAGCATCAATCTCCTCAATCGTCAACAAAGGAGCTTCTTCATCCAAGACCCATATGTCATTTTCGTCAAACTCTTGAAGGGATATGTACTAGATTGTTAGCAATCATAAACTAAATATCAAATGTTATAGATATAAACAAGATAATAATTATGAATTTCAAATTAATGTACCTTTAGAAGAGTAAACCAAGAAGTTAATCAAACTTCTACCATTTTGATCCGACCATCCATCAGCCATTAATGTGCAGCCGTTTTCCTCCCATGTATCACGATGTTTCTTGATCTTGTCGTTGACTAGTTCGACGCAATTCTTTAATAATTTTCCACGTAATGCATAAAGGTTGGGTCCTTCATATCCTTTTCCATAGCTAGCAATGGCATTAATCATTGGTTGATACAACACAGAGTTTACGGCATTGAAGGGAATTGATGCATCGTAGAACCACCTTGCAACGGCTATATCCACTGCAACCTTTACTGCTTGGCCTTGAAGTACACTTTTTATAGTTGGTTGACAACCAGATGTAGTTCTAGGCATAAATCCGGGACTTAATAGAATGTTAGAATCTGATGTCTGTATGCTAGTAGATGCTAATCTTTTCCTTGAACCCGAAGCTAAATCCTCTTCTTCTTCGTTTTGAAAAGCACGATCCCTAGCATTTTTCACTGCAATTTTCTTCTTGGAAGCATCTATGTTTTCAATATTCAGTTTCATTGCATGTTTTACTTCATCGGTCACATGTGTACAGGAAGCACATCCTCTTCCAAACAAACCAGAAATATGATATTTGAAACGACGAATCCCACCCCCTTTGAAAATTTTGTTGCAAAACATACACTTTATTTCTGAATGTCCATCAATTATCGTTTCCGTGCAGTATTGCTACGCAAGATCAGTTTAGCTCTACTTGATTGACCAACGATGCTTTCAGTTCCATGAAGATTAGATGCTTCAATCGATCTTGGATTAGATTAGATAACATTCTGTTACTACTTAAAAAACAATAATTTTGTTAAAATTTGCCAAAGTTAAGTGTACTAAAATTACACAACCATGATTGCATAAGGGACATCTTAAAAGGAAAACCATAACATAAACAAGCTATGTTTTACAAAAGAAATGAGCAGTGCATTAAAGTCTCAAGCGAATGTATTTGCACACATTAGACTGCACATGCACTCGGAAACATACACATTATGTTGCAGCACACAAAAAGTAAGCAGTGCACTAAAGTCTCATGCTTGTGTTCTTTTTTACCTCTTTTTGTGCAGCACTACTGCTGCCAATAGAAGCAGCTACGCTGCTGTTTAATTAATTTTTTTTCCTATTTTATTTTCAGCCACATATCAGAGATACACCTGAATGTTAAGTACAGAATTTTCAAGCCATAGAAAACTGTTGATTCAAAGGTAACGAAGTCGAAGTATATCGCGAAAATTCTTCATTTGCCAGTGAATAAACCCCCTTTCAACGATGGATATCATCATGTTTGCATATATCACGAAATTCTAATACGGTGGCAGCTACAAAACCAAGATTCTAAATTGGGGAATCATAATTTGCACAATAATTAAATTAGAAGGAATAATACCTGTTATTGTTAGATCCTGAAAATTAGCTCACGCTGGAAACTTAATTGCAACTTGCGAGTCCTTTGAATGTTTGTTAATTTGATATGTAGGGTTTGAAACTTGAAACTGAAAGTAAGAATTAGGTGAAAAGTAACGAGCTTGGAAACTGAAGGATGAAAAGTAAAAGTGAAATGGAAAAGTCAAAAGTCTCTGTCATATAACGTGACTCTTTTTTAGAACCGCGGTTAAAAGGTAGGGTTAAAAAGGTTATTTTTTTAGGTTATAGGGTTAAGATTATTTCATTTTGGGGACCATAAGAATTGAGGGTGCGTTCGCAGCAAAGTTTTGGCACGCTGAACTTTGTGTTCGCGTCCGACGCGAGCACTTTTTTCCACTTTCAAATGGAACGACCACTGGATGTTGGAAATCAAGCCGTTGGCGTCCGACGCGTCGGACGCCAACGGCTTGATTTCCAACTTCTCTTCCTCCCTATATATTACCCCCTCTATCTTAACACCTTACACAATACTACTTCTTCAACTCTTTCTACTTATTCGACTAATGTCAAACTCCGATTCATCCTCCGAGAACGACGATTTGATGGAGCACTACGGGGTTTATCTGATTCAGAATGAAAGGAGAAATCATATGACGCGGATTAATACTTCGGAGTTCACTGGCTTATCTTGGATCAACGAAATTTTGAATGGCCATCAAAGCCGTTGTCAAAATAATTTTCGGATGAAAAGACTTTGTTTCTACGCATTATGTGAGAAACTGCAACATCATGGTCTCGCTTCCAGACTAGAAATCTGTGTCGTCGAAATGGTTGGAATATTCATTTATACAATGGCTACTGGGCTTTCAAATAGACAACTACAAGAAAGATTTCAACGATCAGGTAGCACAATTTCCGTTTGTTTTCATGATGTCCAAAACGCTTTTCAATTACTCGCTGCTGATGTAATAAAGCCAGCGGAACAACAATTTAATATTGTTCCACATCACATCAGAACTTCCACCCGGTATTACCCGTATTTCAAAAACTGTATTGGCGCTATAGACGGTACCCACGTATCTGCACATTTACCCGCTGATCAAATTATCCCTTATATTGGAAGAAAAGAGTTTGCAACTCAAAATATATTAGCGGTTTGTGATTTCGATTTACAGTTTACGTATGTTATGGCTGGTTGGGAAGGGACTGCACATGATAGCAGAATTTTTAATGCTGTTACAAACGATAGAAACTATAACTTTCCTTACCCTCCAGCTGGACAGTATTATTTAGTTGATTCGGGCTATCCACTACAGACTGGATATTTACCGCCATATCGAAATATGAGATATCATATTCCGCATTTTCGTGATACAATGAATCAACCAAAGTCGGCCAATGAAGTGTTTAATTACTACCATTCGAGTTTACGGATGGCCGTAGAACGAACATTTGGCATTTGGAAGAAAAAATTTACCATTCTCAACAAGATGCCTACATATCGGTTTCAAACTCAAGTGAAAGTTGTGGTGTCTACAATGGCCTTACACAACTTCATACGCAAATACAATAGTGGTGACCCAGATTTTATGGCTTTTGATGATGATCCTGAACGAATACCCGATAATTACTTGACGGAATATTATAGTATGAGAAATACGACGAATAGAGGCATAGAACGTGTTCAAGCAGAAGGATCCCGAGAAATGTCATTAGTTCGAGATACCATTAGAGATCGGTTGGTTGCTGCGGATCTGCACTAATTTGTGTTTGTATTTGTAACTGTACTTGTATCTGTATTAGAAACTGTATTTGTATTTGTATTTGTATTTGTATTCGAATTTGCCAAACCATCTCTATTTAAATCTTATTTTAAAAATACCACGCTCAAATACCCCGTTCGCCGCTAAAAACACAATTCATCTTCGCTACAGTACCACGCTCAAATGTCACGCTCACGTTCGTTAAGAACGCACCCTGAGGAATAAGCTTTACCGTGGTTGGGGTGGGTCTTTAAAACACTATTTGGACGTGGCTGTACTCCATATTTAACTGGTCTTCGTACTGTGTGTTGTACATATAACCGCTTCCCCTTCTCCCATGGGGAGAAGGAACGACAATTCACATCACTTAATTATAACCGCTTCATAGATCCACTTTTCTGGTGATCAAACCAGGCGAATTCCACAGCAGATCGAGTGCTTATGTAATCGACCTCCGTTCCTGCGAAGTTCGATTCAACTCAGGGATATTCAACCATAAAATCACAACTAACGCAGACACTTTGAATCGATTCTGGAATCCCATCACAGAAGATCAAGCCATAGTGGACAAAGTGAGATTTGAAAATATCGATTTAAAAGCGAGATCCAAAAACAACATCTCCTCATTCCTCGTATCGATCTTCTTTTATCTGGAATTATCTTTCAGTTTCAAGCCGATTTACGAAAGGTACAAGTATTAATTTCTGCGATTTGGGTTACTGGAGATTAGATTTACTCAAATTCCGTTGGTTGCTAGAAAAGTGAGTTTGTTGATAACTATTTTACATTTCAGATGTAAACGACCTAAATGTTTTCTGCTGCACCATCGTTCCATGCAGTTTTATTTTTAACCCAATTCGCACCTTTCTAGCTGTAAATTGAAGCCGTATATTTAGAAGAGGCCATGATTTTTTTTTTCTCTGTTTTCAATTTTTGCGGCCAGTTTTCAGTTATAGATGAAAGTGTTTTCATTGCATTATTCTGCCAATTGTTGGATTTACAAACTTCAAAGTGATTTCTGGAATATATGCGAACTGATACTGCATCCTTGTTTGGAAATTCGTTTCTCATCGTTCAGGATGCTCAGGTTTAGTTCATAAATTGAAATCACCAAACTGGTTACAAATCGATTATGAGATTGGTTAACAGTATCACACTATCTTGGCTATTTTTGGGTTTGTTCCTTCGATTTTTATTCAAGAAACAAATTTATGAAATTGTTCCACTGATATTGCTATTGGGTTTTCATCATAAATTAGTAGCAATGTTAATGTTTATCATTAGTTCAAAGGTGCTTTAGTAATTGACTGGAGAACGTAGAATGCTCCTCTAATAAAAAGGTGGAGCAGTTGAATTGTTCTCTCTCCGTTCAGTTCTTGTAGCAATTTTTGTACACTGGTTGGGAATAGTTTCAATCTAAGGTATTTTCAAGATGACAGTTAAAGCATTATACTAGCCCAACTTATATTTATCTGTTTGGGTTTGTACTGGAATTTTAACGATGGTTGGATCAAGTGCAATGAGCGGTTGAATAAGTGAAGGAGCCAGAGCCTAAATCAAGCAGTAATACTTTAAGCGGTTGGTCCTTTTCACTAGTTGTGCCCAACTTTTTATGACTAAGATTTCACCACAGGTTATTCTTTATGTGTGTGTGTGTGTGTGTGTGTGTGTGTGTGTATATATATATGGAGAGGCTATTTGGACACAAAAATTAGACACAAATATGGAGACACAAAGCCTCAACCGTTGGATCTTTTTGTCATTACATGAAGAGGTGAAATTCATGGGGTGATCCAATGGTGCAAATTAATTGTGTCACCATTTGTGTCAAGATTTTGTGTCTAAATAGACTTTCCCATATATATATATATATATATATATATATATATATGTATGTATGTATATGGGGTGGTTTCCGCTATACCTCATATATTGCACGTGAACTCTCTCTGAATCTCATCCACTCATTCTCTCTCTTCCCACTAAGAAAGAATATTCAAATGGAAAGAGAGAGAATGAGTGGATGCGATTCAGGGTGAGAGTTCACGTGCAATATAAGAGGTGTAGCGGAACCCTAGGTCAACACTCACTAGCCGTTAGATAAGAAGCGGACATTACTTAGAGAACTACCCTACGCACGTTAGCATATAATAGGACCATTTAATACCTTACAGGAGAAAGGAAGACCCAACAATCATTTAAATTTTCGAAGGGCAGGCCATATGACTTGGGTTCTTAAAAAAACAGTGAACCTTAGGAACAGACCTGATCCTAACCACTTAATACCCAACAAGGGATAGGTTGGCCACTTAATACCTTTTTCCCAAGGCGGGCCTACTCTACACACAACATATATATATATATATATATATATATATATATATGCGCATTAGACATCGCACATTAGGCCTACTATTTGTAGATACAGGATTTTTTAGGTGGTTCCAAAGCCTAGACTTGCATCTAGCATACTAATTATAATCACCTATGGCACCTAAACCTCTCACATTAAACAGATTTATTTGTAGACATCGGATATGCCAGTCGGTTCCAGGTAGACTTCTACTACAAATAATGGATAACCTCGTGTCTACGTTTTATTGATTTAAGCAAACCATTAACTTACACATATACAGACATACAAATTCCTACGGGGAGATTCCAATTCTATTCGTAATTTTATTGTATTTATTGCGCACTTAATACATCTTAATATTACATTGATTACTATATATATATATGTGACGTAAATCAATCAGACGAGATTAATGCCCTTACCACATTTTTGTAATGTCGGTCTTTATCCAACCTTAAAGGTGTACAAGTCATTTCCCATATATTTTTCAGCCATAACATAAATGTACATATTAACCTATGACAATAAAATGAAAAAAAAAATCATAACATAAAAACTTGTAACCCTGGTTTTGACTAGATTTTTGTAACAATAAAAAATAAATACAAAATCATATGTCTAATATACATACATATCTATAGTCAAATTTTTGTAACAATAAAAAATAAACACAAAATCATATGTCCAATATACATACATATTTATAGTTCCTATTTTCAATAGATTCCTTTATTATATAAGTTCATATGCAAAACCTTAATATTTAGATATTTTGAAAATAAAAAGTTCAAATACTCTATTTAGAAAAATAGAGATTTAAACCTATTTAGACTTACAAATCTATCCAAATCTTAACCTTCTGCACAAATGAATTTACATGAAAATGGAACAAAAAGGAATCCAAACAATATAGAAAATCATACAACAAGAAATGTGTTTTTACTTTATTATTGCAATAACCCAAAACCACAAATGCAACTAGATTGATCATTTCTACGAACTAATAAAATAAACTTAGGAAATTTGAAGGGTTTAATTATATTATTCTTGTCCCCTACTGTATATGAATATATACACAAATTTGAATTCAAAAGGAATATTATTTTCATGCTTATACAAATTAATATATTCTTGGTTTGAATATATATATATATATATATATATATATATATTTGATATTCAAATTTTGTAAGTTAATATATACATACAACTTAATTTATTAATAATTTTCGCATACAGACTCCGTTTTCAGTAAATAAAATATGAAATGGATCAGAATCTCGCCACGAACATAACTACAATACTTTCATGGCCTAATCCCCAATTGTTAAAAATTCCATTTTTAGCCTATTAATATATTATTAGTTATTATTGTTTATTTTAAATTATCTTATGTCTTAATTAAGTATATTTTACAGGGTGTTATAGATGTCTCGTTGAGAATTCTGTTGAAGCTATTGCATCAATTCAAGATTCTTCTTGATTTATTCATTAAGCAGTATTTGAGTTATTCGAGCTTTCTTATGACTTCGATCAACTGGGCTTGAGTAACCATAGCCTCGGGATCACGAGATGTAGCCACATCGACAGTGGCTTGAGCATTATAAGAGTGTTGTTGGATGGATGCCTCTTGATTGGTATTGGAAGGTCCAATAATGGTGGATTTTCCCTTGTTTACCATTAGTATCAAGCTTGTAAGTAGATCTTCAATGATCGGAGTAGCTCTCCAAACTTGGATGAAAGAACGGTAGGAAAATAAGGAAATATGTAGAGTAAATGCAAGAAAACAACCACATAATGGTTTATAGTGGTTCGTGTAGGATCTAAATTAACCCTAGAAGGGGATGAATATGGTTTATTGCAGCATTGAGGAATATAAAAATTGTGATAACACAGATCACGATAGAGTAAATAAATGTAGAAAACAAACGACATAAATTTACCCAGCTTCGGCAAAACCCTACCTTATGCTCCATTCTCCAAGGTTTCTTACTAAGAATTAAAACAATCTCTATGCTTACAATTCCATGTAAACTCATGACACCCTCTGCCAACTGTTCTAATCCTACGCATAAAACCTTGCACTGATCTCGAGTCCTAAGATCATATTTTCCCTAACTAGAACCTCGTAGCTAGAACCCTAGTTTACAGAAACTAGAAAAAATGTAAATCGAATTACAAAGGAAATTAACACTTAAAAAACAAAATAATCAAAAACCCCGTTAAATAAATTAAAATATCTGGTCCTCCTTTATTCTATTTGAAATATTATCGGCTTCAAAACAATGGCGACCGAAATCGAATTTAGGGTTTTGTTTCCCAAATCGTGACTCTTGTTTGCTTTGGAATTGTATTCTCCGATGGCTTTGAAATTGTTGCTCTCTTTTTATTTGATTTGGCTTTAGCTTTGAGATTGAAACTTTGAGTATTCTCTGATTTGTTTTTCTTGGTACTTGAATGAATTTATTTTGTTTCAATACTTCATTGCCTGTGATGAATGATGTTTAAATAGGGTTTAGTAACCCATTTAATTTCTCTGATTTCATGCATAGACTTGGCCTTGATAATGCGTGATTTATGCTTGTTGAATTGTCATATTCTCTGGATATTTCATTGATTGAATTTGAGGACTTGTTGCCGAAATTACCATGTGAATTATACCAAATTTGGTTTTCAAAAATTTGCAATGTTCTTGCCAATTTTACTCTTGTAATTATCTGGAAAGATTTTGAAATTGTTGCCAAATAAAATTTTGAAACTGAGAATACATGCATGAATTTCCAAGTCTGAAATCTTTACACCTTGTCATTTTTAATCATTGATTGCATAAACAATCTTGCTAAAGAATTTTTGAATTTATCACTGGAAACTTGTAAATGTTCTGCCAAAATTACTTGCTTTCCCTTTTTACATGCTACTTAATCTCCTTTATGCAAACACTAATGAGAACATATGCAATTTGCTTGAAAACTCCTTTGTACTCATTCTTGTCCCTGCCTTGCTATATTTGTTGTTCCACTGCTTTGTCCATTTTGAGATGCTCTAGATTGTGAATTCATCTCCATAATGTTACACGCTCTTTGAATCTGCCCTACCATTTTGAAGTTTCAGGTTGCATTTGAGCTAGCCTTGTACACGTGCATGCATGCTATTTTTTGACTCGAGTCTGTGCATGTTTGCCTGCTTCAATTTAGAGTTGCTGCAGTTATTTAGGTTGCTTTGTGTCACATATTTCTTTCGAAACTTGCTTTGCTTGAAAAGTTACACTTGACAACTTTATTGTACTTGTTGCCATGTTTACATTGCATTTGTGCATGCTTGCTGGTTTGAATTTCTGGCTTGTGATGTTGGCTGGCCATCTCTATTTGTTTGATGTTCTTGTGTTTACGCATACATGTATATGTGAGAAAGAGTATGTGTTGCATGCATATTTTACGTCATACATGCTGTGCACACCATGCTGCTACCAGATTTGCCTTATGCATAACTTTACCCATATCACTTCTCACTGGACTGGTATATATTGCTAGATTTGATCTCTCACTTTGCAATGTTCATGTGCAATCCATGCTTCGCAGCTTGACCTGTGCACCCATTTTTTTATTGATGTGTCACTTGACCCATCTTCATATTTGATGCATCTGAGTTGTTGATGAATGCATATACGTATGTGGCTTTTCCTTACTCTTCAGCCTACCGTGTCATGCCATTTTGGATCACCCTATAGTGTTGACTGGCTTCATTTGTGCTTGCTTGCTGCACCCTTGAACATGTGCATTATATAGTTACACCTATGTGACCTGCTTGCAAACTACTGCTTCATGTATGCATTGTATCTTCTTTGACTTTGCCATGATCATCATGCTCATGCTTGTTCTTGAGCCTACCTATGCACTACTATGTATATGTGAATCTGCTTTCATTAGTATTTGCAGCTCTCTCACACTTTGTTAATGTTGCATGATATCTCTCTGTTCCAATGTACATGTACTTGGCTTGAGCTGCTTTGAATTTTTTTTGTGTATTATGAAACACATTTGTTCAAATTTGGCATATTCAAGTATTTGGCTTTCTTGTTGTACTTGTATAATCTTGTATATTACTGTGCCACACTTGAAATTGCACTGATTTGGTTTTGTATCTGTTCGCCTAAAAGTCACTATATACAAGAGGAAAAATATTTTTCCATTAAAATCAACATACTACTATATGTTGTTTCGTGGCCGGTCAAGGTCAGCAGACCACAAATGTGAGATGAGGCTGTTCTTCATCAACAGACAACTATAGTTGTGTTGAGGCTGATATGCGAGCACTAATGTTCATCCTACCTTGTTGTATTTATAGTTAGTCACTGTGAATATCACAAGTAGTCTAGACTCAAACAAATGTATATACATATCAGATCAAGTCTAGAAATATGATGAGAAACACACCAAAATTCTGAGGAAAATAAAATTTAAAATTAATTTATATTTGTTTGTAATAAATTCTATTTTCGTTCCATTTACCATGTGTATTTTTGTGACTGGTGTGCAGGTGACTGGACTGGATCTGAAGCACCTAAAGACAAAGTGTATTAGTGTATGAAAATGTATATGTCTATATATGAAACTAAATATCTAACTGAGTGAAATGAGTGTTGTAGTGAGGTATCAATGTAAATGTGAATTTGTACAAAAGCGTTATATAACAGTGAAATGTACAATAGTGGAGTTAGAAGTTTGTACTATTTCAAATACAGAAATAAAATAATTATCTGAATAAAAACACTGTTTGAATATTAAATTCTATGCAATAGTATTTTGTCTAGAAATAAATATTTATTTCTATATGTATGAAAATAGAATAGTACGGATGGAAACGCATTTATATGATATATATATATATATATTTGTTACCATCAAATAAGAATCACATTGTTATATTCAACAGTTTAGTCATTGTTAGCCTATGTCCACTCTCAAGTTTTAGCACTTCATTGATCAACTTCACAAGTTACAGAGTGGGTTCAATATTACCCACGCATCTTACAAGGGCTAGGAGAATACAAAGTGATAAAGGTCCTTCTCTCACTCAGGATAGGGCTATTATAGTTGGAGATTTGGAGGGAAGCTGGTTAGTGCGTGGTAGTCATGACTCATGAGCTCTAGGGACTAAATAACATTAATGGGGATCAATATCGAACCCGGGATCGGTATTGAAGTTCTTTGTCTCGTTCCACTTCATCTTCTGGTGGAACTTGGTTGAGGCACTGATGGAAGAATTGGGAAGCACAAACTCTAGAAGTTAGAATTGATGGTTTGCTGATTCATGTTGATCATGAAAGTGTTGCAATGGATTCTGAGATGTTGGGAAGTTGTATCGATCCCCAATGCCTTAGGCTTATATGTTGAGTTGTACAATGCCTTAGACTTGTATGTTGACTTGTCTGACTTTGGGGAGTCATACTGATCCTGCAGTGGGTTTTGTACCTATTCTTAGACACTTGTTCGGGAGTTGTTTGGTGCATAGGGAGCCATACCGATCTATAATGGGATTCATACCGATCCCCAAACATGTGTACATGCGAGAGTTTTCTTAATGAGTTGGAATGATCGTACTTGCATGAGTCCATCAAGACTAGATCCCGTGGTGTTCAAATGGCACTTCTGAGTCGTTTAGCCTTGCCATGGTCGAGTCATGCCAATCCATATTGTTTCTGCTAGCAGAACCAAAAGGCCAGGTAGCAATCTACTAATTCAGCTGACCTCTTGTGCAATGCATCAAATTGTATGCAAGAACTATATTGATAACATATAGTTTTATATGTGTGCTTCAACCATCATCCATATGCAACAATCATTTAATAACATCCATTTAATTCACCTATGGAAATAAAATAAAATGCACATACATCCATGTGCATATATGCAACAACCCAAATTTTTAACAAGCAATAATTAATTAATGAATTAATTAATTAAGGATTAAACTGGTAAAATAAATGTTAATTGGAAAAAAATTGTGAGTTGAGCTAAAAGGATTTTACCATTGCATCCGTTACAAAATTCTAATTTAGATAGACTTTTGGTTTGCGTAAGTCGGACATGAAATGAGTATGTTATGATCAATCAAAGTTTGAAATTAAATTAGAGAATTTAATAAATAAACAGAAAATAATGCAATGGTAAATGGGCTATCCAACCAACATATGGGTTGACCTCTGTGTCGAACCGTGGGTCGACACAGGTGTCAACCTACATATAAGGTGGGTCGACCCAGTTTGAGACAGGCACAAGCCCGTGCCTAGCAATGTTGCCTGCTACTAGATTATTGTTTTCTGATGTATTTTTGATGTGCCTTCTATGGTTTAGACTAAAAACCTAATGTCTAATGGCCTAAAATTTAAATACATAATACAATGGATCTGGACAATAAAATCCAATGAACCTAGACACCTAATTATATTATAAATAGCCTCCAAAACCTTATCTAATCTTCACTACTCCATTTCTCTACCTCTATCAAATAACCTTCTTCTCAAATATAATTTTAATGGAGTATTGGGGGTCTAATTATGCACATATTTCTGGGGGATATTCATAGATAGAGAGGATCTACAAAAACCTAGTGGATTTTCTCAGATTTTTTTGACTATTACTGTGATTATTAGGTTTCTTCTAAGTTAATTTTAAAACTGATATAGTAGTTGTTGTAGTGATTTCAGATATAAATAAAACGGATTAAAACAGTAAAATAGTTTGGATCTAAAAGTTTGACAATCATAGTGTTTATATGTTTGTCTTTTGCATATCTTTGTTCATATTATTCACTTTTTATTATTTATCCCTTTTCAATTGTTATTTATTTACAAGTAAAATCTTCTTCTTTATCCCCTTCTTTTTATTACTTTATTTACAGTCTTATATTGCTTGTTTATTCATTTCTGTTTATTCTTAAGCCTAGACCTACTTCTCCTTTACCTTTGTTTTTGCGCTAAGCCTAAGCCAATGAAAGCCTATCCTTTACCATTTAATTTGCGTAAAAATTGATATAATCTAAAAGAATGTTAAAAAGTGATTTTTTTTGGGCATATTGAGAATTATGGACTATATACTGGGGTAAATTCTAATAGAAGAATATGCAAACTTGTGAATTGAAATAAACTATACTTAACTATACAATAAGTAAACAGTAATTTGGAAAACATGTTAATTTTTAATTTGGAAGACATGTTAATTTGACAGTAATTTGGAAAACATGTTAATTAATAATTTGGAAGACATGTTAATTACACAATAATTTGGAAACATGTTAGTTTGACAGTAATTTGAAAAACATGTTAACTTAACATTAATTCGAAAAACATGTTAATTTGGCATTAATTCGGAAAACATGTTAATTTGACATTAATTTGGAAAACATGTTAATTTGACAGTAATTTGGAAAACATGTTAATTTGACATTAATTTGGAAAGCATGTTAATTTATAATTTGGAAGACACGTTAATTTGACAGTAATTTGTAAACATGTTAGTTTGATAGTAATTTGGAAAACATGCTAATTTAACAATAATCTGGAAAACATGTTAATTTGACTATAATTCGGAAAACATTTTAATTTGACAATAATTTGGAAAACATGTTAATTTGATAGTAATTTGGAGAACATGTTAGTTTCACAGTAATTCGAAAAACATGTTAGTTCGACAATAATTTGGAAAACATGTTAATTGAAATGAATTGTATTTAATATGATATTAGTATCATGTATTTGGAAAACATGTTAATTGAAATGAATTGTACTTAGTTTGACATTAAGTCCTATATTTGGAAAACAAGCTAATTAGAATTAATTGCACTTAATTTAACATTAAGTAACCTGTACTTGGAATTAATAGGAATTAATTGTAAAGTAACATGTAAATGAAAAACATGTAAGCAGTGAATAATTGGTAGATTACTTTCATTAATTTCAATCTAGAAGTAAATGGTTGTAGATTGCTTTCATTAATTACAATTCAAAAATAAAAGGCTGTAGATTACTTTTTCTATTTACAATATAGAGGTAAAGGGTTGTGGATTACTTTCGTTAATTACAATTCAGAAATAAAAGGTTATAGATTACTTTTATTAACTAAATTCTAAAATCAAAGGTTGTAGATTACTTCCATTAATTACAATCTAGAGGTAAAGGATTGTAGATTACTTTCGTTAATTACAATTCAAAAATAAAAGGTTGTACATTACTTTCGCTAATTACAATCTAAAGATAGAGGGTTCTAGGTTACTTTCATTAATTACAATTCAGAATAAATTGTTATAGATTACTTGCATTAATTACAATCTAAGGGTAAAGGGTTGTAGATTACTTTCATTAATTACATTCTAGAAATAAAAGGTTGTAGATTACTTTCGTTAATTACAATCTAAAGGTAAAAAACTGTAGATTACTTTCGTTAATTACAATCCAAGAAATATAACAAGTGGGTACATTAGGATTACTAATGAACTTAAATGTGCTAAGTTAAATCTGTCTGATTAATAAGCTAAGGAGTCCATTCCTTTAAGATATACGGGGATCATAGAAATCCTAGTTAACTTAGGGAACAAGATTCTGGCGGCTTGTGTCAGGGCATTATTGTGTTGGAACCCGTATCAGTCAGTATTCCTTGGTTATCACAGGGCCTCGCACTAGATAGAGGTTAAGGCACGCTTGTACTGAACTGGATGGAAAGAGATTCAAACATGAGGTGGGTAGGGGCGTGTTCCCGCAGAGTCAAGAGGGTGCATGGATCCGAACAGAGAATATAAGGCATTGTAATGCCTATGATTAAGGTTGTGTCTATTTAGTTGATGGGTTCGAGACTGATAATTCCGAATGTCATAGCTGGCACCGGTTATTCACATTCTGTTCAAGAAGCCGGACGATGGGTAGTATTAAGGAATTCCTTCCTAATTATCTTTTTTTGTTTGAAACTATATAAGTGGAAAACAGTCAATCGGTTTTAGTATGATTATTATTATAATCATTGTCTCTTGGATAAGAATATTCAATCCTAATTAACAGTTCATATCTGTTATTGTTCACCTTTAAATATGTACAAACACTTACCTTTTATGATACTAAAACCATTATTTATTTGTTTTCCTTAACTTATGTGTTGAGTGGTAATTAAAACAACTCACCAGACTTTATGTCTAACCCATTTACTTTCTTTCTCTTTCCTTTCCCCAGTCTTATAGGGAGAAAGTGTATAATTCAGATTTCTGTATTGATTTTGTCATGATTGATTTCTACAAAAGATGGATTACATCCTATTTACTTTCTATGGTTAGGTTATACCTTTTTGACTATTTGTGGGATAATATTATTTTACTCTGATATTGTTTTGACTGAGATTCTGAGACATGACACTTTGTAGCTATTTTAATTAAACTATAAATGGTTTTGTATTATGAAATGAAAGTTTCTTCTTCTGCTTTTGTTAACCCCATTAAAACACAGTTTAGAAAATAATACATCAACTACTTTATTTTGCAATAGACAGTTACGGCGTAGTCAAGTCATTCAAGACTCGGGTCGCCATCATTCAGGTCGTTTATATGCTGTATGGGCCTGGATCGTTAGTATCATGTACTCAGGTTGTTCGGCTTAATAGTCATGGGTCGTTCCAAGAGTCACGCATTTTAGATCATTGGCACGATATGATCATATGTGTGTGCTAGGCTCGCCCTGTGTGAAAGAATTAGCGGTGAAACGTTCATACCAAGTGCCGGCCGTATGGATTGTATAAGTTCCAACGTAATGCTTAAACAATGAATGGCGAGCATATCATGTGGACCTTACATAGTGAAACATGTGGAGTGTACATGAAGCTATGCATAATACTAGTTGTTGCCAGCTGTGAAAGGGTAACTATTTATATATAACGTTTAAATTCAGGTCGGTGGTATTTTGTCCACTACTAGATCGTATGCAAGGCACAATCGAGAATGCCATATCATTCAGACATGAACATGTCAGGTCGTAAGCCATTCTTCTTGCCAGGTCGTTAACTTCATTTACACGTGAATGCATGAAATAAGACCAGGTCGTTCTCCAATATTCATATCGTAACTTACTCAATAGGTCGTAAGCCTGTATAAAATGGATGGGTCATATGGTGCTGCCACGTATAAACAAATGAGATCTCATGCATGTTGGACCGTCATGTCTTTATATATACAATGGGCCATTACATATGGTGGCACATTTAATTATATATGAAAGAGTGGATCAAATGCTTTCAGTTAAGTCGGTTTTAGAAAATATAAGCCACGTGTAAGTGAGCTTCACGTAGAAGCAAGCTTATTTATCATATAACAATGGGCAGCTACTGTAAAGGGATGGTTTGATTTCATGTATTGGCTTAATTGGATCGTTATGGTCATATATATGTCAGAACATATATAAGGCATGTAGCAGGTCATGATAAATAAGTCATCTTCTTTTCTTAGGTCGTTCGCCTTTCTTTGGATCGTCGTCACAATGCACACATACAAGGAGGCATGTGACATCTGATAACATGTAGAGGAAGCATGGGTGGGTTTTAATATATGATTGTTGGGTCGTCAACACGACAGATTGGTCATTGATATTAAGAGCAAATAGATTGCATGGCATGAAAATCAGATCATTTGCATTTGATAGAGTCTGGTCGCATATACATTTCAGCAGATCGTTAACCACTCATGTGAAGAGAAAAAATAGATCGCGACTATATAATTACATAATAGGACATGTGACCGTTAAGCAAATGGTATGGGTCAGTTAATTAAGTGATGGGTACCTGACAACACGCAAATAATGGAGAGTTATGTATATGTGCCAGCAGGTCGTTTGGTGAATATACAAACATGCAGGTCGTTCTTATGTTATAAAGTTAGGTCGTTATGTACTAGGTTGTACCCTAACCTAGAGCTTGTGCACATGCTATTATGACTTCGCCACCCCACCCCAACTGTAACACCCCGTAATTTTAATGAACATTAATGACAATAAACCAAATAATACTTAATTTAATATTGGAAATTAAGTAAAATGGACTGTACCATTGCGTCATCTCGAAATTCTGGTTCAGATATACCCCAAATGTGCATAAAACTGATAACATATGAAGAAGTTATGAGCATTAGAAGTTTGTATACACATAAGGGGTTATATATATACATAATTCTAATAAATTCAAACTGAATCGTCAACACAAAGGGTGGGTCGACCCCTAAAGGGGTGGGTCGACCCCCAAAAGGGTGTAGACCCATGGGTCGACACCCGCTGATCTAGGAAAATTCTGAAGTGCGAATTTGGATTGTTTTGTGGCCAAATTCGTTTATAACTTAGCATTGCGTGTGAAAGAACACCTATAAACAGGCTAGCAGAGCCTAGCCTAAATCTCATATTTTCTAAGAAGCTGTCTAAACTCTGCCATTCTTCTTCCTCCTCAATTCTCCTTAGAAAATAGAATAATTAGTCAAAGGAAATTCTGATTCAAGATCTGGAGGAAAATAATGTATATCTCCAAATGGGTGCTCAGAATTCTGATCGAAGTGAGGTAAATTCTTGGATTTGGTCAATTTAAATTTCTCTTCTTTCTTCCCTTTTCTTTTAGTATGAGAATTATGAATCCATGGTTATTTAGATTCTAGATTCAGTAAGGAGAGCCATGGAATGCTAGGTCTGGACCAGATTCATGAATTGGAAAGCTATCAGGTGAGTGGATTTAAGTTATGCCTTTTTGATAATGGTATATTTATCATTTGGAATTCCTCATTAATAAGTATAATATATCTACTGAAATGTTTAACCTGATGTAATCTGCTGGAATGATTAATCTATTGGACTGTAAACCTGATGAAATGTTTAATCTGTCGAAATCTGTTGAAATTAAGTACTTTGGAATATGACAAGAAATTTGGGGTTGTATGAACATGTAAATCTGTAGTCTTAATCCAAGGTTAAGTGGAACATTTTAATGGAACTGTAAGTAAACCTGTTTAATCTGTGGGGTTATGTAAATTTGTTTAATCTGTTGGATTAAATAAAGCCTATTTCCATTAATTACCTGTATGAATTGAGAATTTCTGTGAACACTGTAATTATGAAATTTATAATGAACATGAATATTTGTTTAAGAATATTATTATGCCAAAATATTGTAAATAGGAATTATAGTAAAATTTGGAAGAATGAATATGCCTAAAGTTACAGTAAATAAAGAATAGTAATCGCATTTAGACACGAGGTTAAATTCAACTTGTGGTAGAAGTCTGCCGGAACCGCCTAACAAATCCAGCATCCACAAGTGGTTAATTTAATGTGAGTGATCTAGTGTGTAATCATACATATAACAGCACTAAGACACGAGGTTAAGTCCAACTTGTGGTAGAAGTCTGCCTGGAACTGCCCGACAAATCCATCATACACAAGTGGTTGACTTAACGTGAGAAGTCTGGTGCATAAACATATATATGTGAATAAATGTATATAATAGGATTAAAACAAATGACATTAATTGTAATTAATGGAAATGAAGGAATCTTACAACAGTAATAGAAATAAGGGAATGAATGGGGAATGATAATAACCTATTATGAATAAACCTGAAAGGGAAAAGAAAAGATAATAGGTAGGCTTGTCCTATGGACAAGTGGAAATTATAACTTAGGCTATAATAAACGATAAAGGGAATGAGATAACTTATGTATTGAGATAAGTTATACTTAATTATAAATTTAGTAATCTATAAATCTGAAAACCTGAAACCTGTAGTTTGTAATCAGTAGAGAAAGGAGGGAACTGAAATGTAGTAAGTTGTACTTAATTATATATTAAGTAATTTGTAAACCTGAGAATCTGAATCCGGTTGATAAGAAGAACATGTTATTTGTAAACCTGAGAATTTGGAATCTTCTGATAGGAATAACATGTTAAAGGCTTATTAATGAACTTAAATGGGTTAAGTTATATAACTGAAATTAATAAGCAAGAGGAATTTGGTAACTTGAATAAGAGGTCTGACTTGAAATAACCAAGTTAACTGGAAATCTGATGAGGTAGAGCAAGCGCGTAATTAAATGTTTAGACGTAGGGTCTAATAACAAAACAACTTGGGGCGCTTGGACCAGTCCATACGTCTGAAGGTGAATAACCCAACGGGGTAGATCATCGTGGTGGTATGAGACATGAGGGAAGCACACGTCCATCTAATTATTCAGCATGTTTTCTGCTGATATTCTGGTGGCTCCGAAGGACTAGAAGTGAAGCACACGGCTTCCTGGGACATGGAGGGTACTCTTGGTTGTCCTCCATGCGGTGACAATGCTCAGGATGTGCTCGCAGGGGTTGGGTCTGCGCGTTACTAACTGGGGAGTATACCTTGACTACCACGATAGGGGGCATTTAGAAGGCTGTACGGTGGTATAGGTGATTCGACGATCTTGTTGCCTTGTGACTAGGCGGGTTATGACCATCTTATCTGTTTGCCTTTGGCAGGTCTAACCATCTGATTGGTAGTAATCGCCAGGTACCAGCCATCGACAGTCAGCGTGATGCATGATGCATGATGCGGAAAAACGGGGAGCTAAACCTACAGACCATCGACCTTTCACTATCAAGGCTTTGGTTGCGGGACAGGCCAATTAGGATGTTGTTTGTTGTTTTTCTGGGCCATGTCAGTAGCTCTCAATTCTGATTTTCTTTCACTAGTTGAGGGAAGGGTCTGGTGGGGCCATAGCCACCGTGAAAATGCAGACCATAGCATCTGTGTATACAGATATCTGAAAAGACTCCCGACCGAGTTCCGTGTTTCTGATAAAGCCCTGTTACGGAACTTGGTGCACAGTAGACAATACATGCGGATACATGCATACCGTTTCCGAATGGTGTATCATCAAGGTTGAGCCATCGAGTATGATTAAAAATATGTACATAAGAAAGTCTAGATACATGCATGACTACTTCGGGTGGTGTATCATAGACTTTAGGGCATTACTTTGTGACTGGATCTGGTTCGATCGAAGGTGCAGTCCGTACGCTTACGTAGCATGGTGGTTCTGTGAAGAACATAGCATTGTTATATAGAGGTCCGTATGTCGTTCCAGCGTTGGATGGGGGACTGCGTATATTTCGGTGACGTTACGGCAGAGATCGTGCGAGAGGGGTACCATGGGGGTACCTTAATGTTGGGGGGTAGCTACATATATACTGTATTAGGTTAATCCACTGGGAAGTAGATAGGTACGGCGCGTGTGTAAGCCTTGAGTGTTGTTAATCCAGGTAACCTAATAAATAAGAAAATGTAACTGAACGGTATATGTAGGGTTATCCAAAATGTGTAGTTTAAATCTAGTCACCAGAACTTGTATTCTGACCCCCTCCTCATAACATTCTCACATGTTAGATTTGTGGAAGAGATATGATTGCTTTGGATACTGGTTAGACAGTATTATTATCTGGGTACTATATTTGCTTATATTATATTTTATTCTATTCCGTTGTGAAATGTTTTCTAAACACTGATATGTTTATTATCTCTGTATTTTCTAAAGGATACCAGACAAACCAACATAGATTTCGATAAATTAGAATTTCAAAAAAAAATCGTTCTGTCGGAATTCGGGTTGTTACACTAGCCACAACTATAAATACCCCACCACTCCACACATTTAGGGATCGGATCTTCTCTCCACGAAGTGATATCCAACTCATTTCTCAACCATTCCAAATCACTTCGACCTCCATTAATTCTTTCTCAAGCCTAGATTCAACCCAAAATCATCATGGAACCAATGAAGATCATTTAAATGTTTAAGTTGTTGAATATCTACACCGCAACCATCACAATTCAAGAGATCTCATTCATTTCTTTGTGAATTCAGGTGAATCTAGAGAAAAAAAGAGAGAAAAAGAGAGAAATACTTGGAAAAAAGAGAAAATGAGTGTTGAGACAAAGAGTGTGTACCTTGCAAATTCGATAATGGTAATGAGAATTCCTTCTACAGTGGATGTAGGCCTATTCTAGGCCGAACCACTTTAAAAACTCTTTGTTCATTACTGTTTTTTCTGTGTTTGTGGCTCCATATTTTAGATCTTACTTTTTTATGAAGTATTGCTAAAACACCTTGGGTGTTGGTGTCATTTTTGATATCAACATTTTGGTTTACACAACAACCATCATAATTCAAGAGATCTCATTCATTCCTTCGTGAATTCAAGTGAATCAAGAGAAGAAAAGAGAGAAGTACTTGTAAAAAAGAGAAAACGAGTGTTGAGACAAAGATTGTGTACCTTGTAAATCCGATAATGATAATGAGAATTCCTTCTACAGTGGACACATGCCGAATTTATGTCGAACCACTTTAAAAACTCCTTGTTCTTTACTTTTTTTCTGTGTTTATAGCTCCATATTTTAGATCTTACTTTTTTGTGAAGTGTTGCTAAAACACCTTGGGTGTGGGTGTCATTTTTGACACCAACGTGTTGGTGCCCACCAAGGGGCCACGTTCACATTCTCCAGTGTAAGTGCTTTGTGTGAAGTTGAACTTTGAAGCCTGCTTCTACGATAGATCTTCAAATCAAAGATCCAGGCCAATTGACGAATTCTCTTCGAAGTTCAAAGCCTTATCCAAGATAATGGCAAAGTTAAAGAAAACTGCAAGTAGAACTATTGGAGGATCCGACAATGTTGCTAATGAGGCCACACCACTTACCAATCACTTTGAGATTGGCCAAAACTCGACAAGAGGAGCCAGAGTAACCAGAGATGAGTTAATTGTCGTCATCGCCAATTTAAATAAACGAATAGAGACTGACTAAACCAAAATTGTTCTAAACACAAAAGGTACTTCGGGAGTACTTCACCAAAAGGTTAGAAATAAGAAAACGAGACCACAATCGCAAAAAGTAAGTAAAAACACAAGAATGTTTATAGTGGTTCGATGTAAAATAGATCTACCTCCAATTCTGAATCACTTCACATTATCGTACTTTGTTTTACAAAATTCATGAATTCGCTCATATTGTTCATCTCTCTCTTTTCTCTCTTTCTATGATCTAGATTTCGCTTGAACTTGCATAGGAATCGGTGAGATCTCTTGCTTTGTGATGATGGATGCGCGGATCTTTGATCACTTTAGCAATTGAACGATCTTCATGGATTCCATGGTGATTTAGCGTACGATCTAGCCTTAAAAGAGGATTGGCAGAGATTAGAGATGCTTTGATTGAATTTGAGAGAACTCTAATGGTGTTTGGAAAAGATTAGATCCATTTATTGTTGGAGAGAAGTTGATTATTCCTTGAAATCCATTAATGAAGCTTGGAATGAAGCTTGAAGTGTTGGAGAAATGATTCGACGGCGCTTTGGGGTAGAAGAATTGGTCCCCCTTTCAAGTGTAGATTATGGGGTATTTACAGAAATGTTTTAGGGGTTGTGGCACACTCGTAATTAAATCGTTACAGTTGGAATTATCACTTTATAGCTGGAGATAGCTGTTAGGCCGTGCGTCATGTTCATCACGGCATGGATTTTGTATATGCTTATCATTGCGTCTTCCCATCTGGCGGTATGCGGCATTATTCAAGTCATGCAAAATGACATAGCATTCGCGTACAGCTGTCCACGTGCTTTCAATGACACGCATGAGTTTGCGTTCACAGCTTGACTACAGCATACGGCATGATACACTTCCGCCATGCTTTTTTTCATATGAGGCAACGACATGCTTGAATTTATATTATATACAAATGGGAGCCTTATCTCTCATGCACACGTGTCTGTATTGTGTAAGAATTGGCCCATATAATATTAAAAAGTCACCAGCTTATTTCCTTACACATTATCGTCTTAAGATCATTCGTAGTATGAATATAATGGCATGAATGAACTTGACTGCCACGTCAGCCCCTGTACGCCATGATCCATATGAATTGACTTTTTGTCGCTGCAGTGACTTAACACCATCTCGCAGTCGGGGCTTAACACCATGGCACAGGCACGACTTGGACTGTATATGGTCTTAAGTCTGTTATGGTGTAACTTAGACTTTGCCAGTTTTGAATGTATTTACGACATGAATATTATAACGCTATGATCCGCTTATCATCATATGACCCAAAACTTATCCATCCTCCCATGATTTGTGCCAGCTGACATTGTAATTATGACGATCTGCAACTTGCCTAAGCTTTTTTTTATTCACAGATGATGGCGTTACTTATACTAGAATGGTCTAAATGAATGCATGTGATCTGATTTCTCTTATATAATGAATGGCTAAATGACTTGGTACATAAGTTCACAGTCCATGATTATATTGTCATTGGTAACGACATTATCATTTTTATATACTTGCGGCTCAATTCATGTCGTTCTATGTTTGTCTTATCAAAACGGCAATTATCCAAAGTTATGCCATGTGTTCTCATAGTTATTGTTGACCCATGCACTCGCTGACATGGCCCCGACTTATATGTCATGCTTATTTGCACATACGTGTTCCAGAATAGCGGACAACATAAGGACGAGCATGGTCTAATGGCTTATGGACTGGTTTGTAACAGCTTTATCTAGAAGGAACGACTTGAGCAAAGTCATTAGTACGACTTGATGAAAGCTACTTGCACAGCAAGAATGTAAGCGACATGGTCTCTGCAGCTTGGATTCATGGCTTGATTCTTGTGTTCCCATTCATTATTATAATACACATATTCCCCTTCACTGTTGGCACTCTACGTATGGCCATCTTTTATAATGCACTTGCACCATTCATTGCCACATGTTTGCTCAACCACATTATCTGGGATTTAAGCACACAAGTCACGACATGACTTACAACATTACGGTCTGAAATGAGATTCGCATCATGGATGTCGGCGACATGAATTAAATGACATAACTCATGTTGTGGGTAACAACATGAATGCTTCAAATGGCAGCTTACGCAATGGACCATGTCGCATTGAATGGTTTTTCACCGAGTCGTATGAGCGATTTTGAGTCATGTCGCCAGAATATGTAATGTGAAACTATCCAGTCCTTTGTGTATTACATCATCATCATATTTTTCTGAACTGCGCTTTAATAACCGGGTTAACATTTTCCCCTCGAAGCTTGTATTTTTTGCTTGGGAGAAATGCAGGCTTCGAAATGAACACAGTTTGTATTGAGATTCAGTCGTAGCATTTTGTTTGATATGGCAAATCATGCTCTGAACTTATATGTTCCATGCAACCTATTCTGTAGTTAAAATATATTTGCATGATTTTGGACTTATACTTTATTATTAATCGTCCACATTAATAACAGAATAGTTAATCACTAATAATGAATCATAGCAAATTTTATGACTAGAATTGAATAACATGCCTATAAAGAACTATTTTGTTTAACTGCTTATAATTCGTCAAACATTGTTTGTATAAATACAATATTTCTAATTCGAATTCACAATGACACTTGAGTTCTGCTAATCGATATGTATATAGAATACATATTTCAACCCTTGCTCTGTTAATGACTTACCTGATTTTGTACGACTATTTACATTTTATGAAATGTGTACATGTTCAGATTGGAACTTTGATTGAAGTTTCCGAGGCTAGAGTGACTACAACTTTTGGATTGTAAGCGGATCAGCCTTTGGCTATTCCTTATTATCTTGACAATTTGACGGAAAGATGCCTTTTTTTGCTAACTCAATATGTGCATTATTTTATCATCCCTGAATTTGTTGCAAGATTGCCCGAGAAAGAAGAATTTTTTGATTGTCTATTTTTTAGGCATGCTGCAGTGGCTCACCTGGATTTAGAAATCCGAACCTGAATTTGCTTTGACACCATGGATCATCCAGGGATATAGAATCTCTATTTCACGACGGCTTGCCCCAATTGTTTAATTATTGCTCAATCTCCTTTTTATGTCTCATATTGAAACTGTTGACGGATGTTACTGTAACACCCCGTTTTTTCTGTGAACGTATAAGTAACAAATCAGAGAATAATTAATTTTTCAAATAAGAATCAAGGGAAACGGGTTGCGCCATTGCGTTCGTCTCGAAATTCTGCTTGAAAACGAGTCCGAGTTTTCGAAAAAACGGAGTCCGTATGACCAAGTTATGACCCTCCGAAGTTTCAAGAATTTAAATAAAATAAAATAGCTCGAAATTAAAGCCAGAAATTCGAAATTCAAACCCAGAGAAGGCTAGCTGGAAAATTCCTGTAACGACCCGCCATTTTGACCGTGCCGAATTGACAAAATATGCCAACTCGAAACGTCCAAAACAACAGATTGTTATTAGCTTCTGAGGTAAATAGAACAAATCACAGATCACAGACACAGATACAAAGCAATATAATATCTCACAGCGGAAAAATTAAAATACAATAGTAGTTTATGAAGCTTTACATCAGAGTTTACATAAATAATTCAGCGGAAGTCTAATACAATAAATAACTGATAACAATCTGAAACAGAATGACAAAGATAACTGAACAGGTAGATATAAATGAGAAAACCCAATAATCTTCAAACTCCAAGAGTGGATCTCGAAAGCTGTGATAATCGATCTGACCCGAGCAATAATGCAAAACAAAACAACTCGGATCAGGACTAACATTCTCGTGGAAGTAAATCAATTCAAATGAAATATTCGATGAAATGCAAACAGTAACTTAGAGGATGTTTGGGATCACCATCCTCTAAGGATCCGTCAAACTAATACTATATAGTATAATACGCTATATACAATAGTGTCTATCAGTAAAGTAAAATATCAAAATAGCGTAAGCGGGATTACCATGATTACCCTTACACCGTTTATATATTCCCATAGTATATACAGTACCGTAATTCCTCCGTAAACTGGAGGTTGATCAGAGGGCACTCCATATAAAACAGTACAAAACAAAATCGTAGTGGGCTCGTATTAGGCATGTGACAAGGCACACAAGGAATGCCAGGGTGGATTCACCGTTTGCAGAGCCGGACTGGTGGTAACGCATAGTAGCAACTACCGCCCACCTCGATACACACTCCCATAATCAAAAGGGCCCAAATCGAATCTCAACAATAATAGAATAATATCGAAGAAGTGTGCTCGATAAGAGGTATGACCTCACTTGGTCCGTGCATAGCTCCTGTTTTAGCCACATCAAGCTGACTCAAGGTGGTCAGGGTCTCGTAATTAATATGAAATAAAATAAAATAAAATAAAATAAAATAAAATAAAATGGAGTCGTTCGCCAAATCACCCCCTTCATTCTAGAACTCCACCGCGTACACAGTTGTTAAAGTGGTTTTCGGTATTGGCAGAGAGTATGACAATAGCCGATCCCGGTCTCTTTAACAACCCATCGTTTACATTTTTCACACCGTGGTCATTATTTTATAAATCATTTTATAAAATAGTTTATACGAAATATCATATTCGATTTTGAAATCAAAATTAATATCTAACTTCGAATATATAAAATTATGAAACCCATTCACTTAAATCGCTTAAATCGAATTGATTTAGAAATCATATCGTAAAGGTCTTAATTTCCATTTAAATCAATACCAACATTTAACTTCGATAACATTTTTGATTCGGTTTATATTCGCAAAAATTCAAGTTCGAAACAATTCAAATGATTAAATTTCACCTTTCCAAGAATTCACTTTAAGTTGATTCAGTTAAATCCAACCTTTTGGTTCAAATTCAAAGTATACGATTCAAGTCAAAACTTACATTTCAATTAAACAAATTTTATTCAAGTCATACGATTCGAAATCGTTATTCAAACAATTCATACAAACAAGTTTTACTATTTAAGCATTCATTCAAGTTGATTCAAAATCCAACACTTAAGTTCAAATTTAGTTTATATAATTTACTTCGAAACCTTATGTTTCAAATTAAATCAAATCATATAATATATTAACTCAAATCGAACTATCAAATTCATTACTTAAAATTTGAGTTGAAGCCTTATATTCAATTCAACAATTCATAAGATTTAAAATTATTCCTATAAATCAATTTCACAAATTTCCCAATTCAAACCTAACGATTTACAAAACCAATTCTATATAAAATTTAAATATTTAAATTTACACTTCTGTCACTAAAGAAATCAAATTCATTTCATTTTTACCTAATTCAAATTCATCTCCACTAAAAGTTCGAATCAATTTGAATTCATAACTTAATATGAGTTCACTCGTTATTCTAATATCGTTATAAAAATTTACATCTTTAAACTTCGAATTTAAATCGCGAAATCTAACCTATCCAACTCTTGGTTTATTATTAAAGTTTGTAAATATATATAAAGAAAAATATAATTTTGAAATATATATATATAAGTTTATAAATTTCTAAAATAAATTAGAAATAGATTATAAACATATATAAGGTCAAAATAGTATAAAATAGATTTAAAAGAAATATTTACTATAATATAATATATAAAAGTTTTTAAAATATTTATATAATTAAATTATAAGTTAAAATCAACTTCCAAATCATTTTACTTCGAATACATGACCAACGGTGTTCGTATATAGTTTCTACCCTATGGTCAAGTGATACAGATATTTATCATTTCAACCCGTAATTTATAAAATTCAACGGGTCTGTCATTTCAACCCGCGATCCCAAATTTAGTAAAATCGTTCAGGTCTATCATTTCAACCCATAACGATTTCTCCTATTCTACTGTCCGTTCGGGTATGTATCATTTCAACCCTTAGTGATTTTTCCTATACTAGGGGTATCAACAGTATAAACAAATCATTACATGGCAACAATCACAGCATATATCAAATCAAACAATTTCTATCAGCAATCCTATACATTTCATATAACAGTTCATTATTGATCTAACATCCATGAAGTAAATGTGAGTCAGGTGTGAGATAAACTCACCTTTCGTGGTACAGATTGGAGATAGTAGAGGAACTGGCACCGAATGAACTGACGGCTTACAGGCACGATTCAGAATGGATCCGACTTGATGATCGCTCAATATTTATTTTAATTTTTATGAGAGGATGCTAGGGAATTTCTCGACGGATCAGTGTGGTTATCGGGTTTTTGGGACGGGTTACGGGACGGTTCGAACTTAACACTACACTTAACTCAGAAATAAACACACACACACACAAAAAAAAATATTTTATAAAATGTTATATAAATATTTCCATATACGTGTGTATATATTTAAAATTCAACGTACACCAAAACCCCGTTATATAAATATACATTCATAAACATTTAAACAAATATGTAAACCAATATTTTCTGAACAAATCTATTTAAAACAACTCACACCAACATATAAATATAAATATATTTATATATAACATACCCCGGATATACACTCCCGCATGCTCAACACAGATGAACTCATGCACACTTGAACTAAACAACCCATATAAACACACTAAAACATTATATATATATATATAAACATACACACAAACTAGCAAATATATATACATTAAAATATATATATATATATTTACGCGAAATGAAAACCCAAAACAAATTTGATAACCATAAATGAAACACACCCAGCAAAATTTCTACACACTATATAACCACACACGCATGACACAAATAAAACACACTACAAATTCACGCACGCTACACACAGAACACAAAAATATCACACAAAACAAATATGCCCAGAACACAATTCACATAAATAAATTATATACAAACTCACACACACCAACATGATGGGATCTGAAGGTTGTATGGGAAGAGGGCTCGGGTTTGAGTGGATGCGGCTCAGGACTTCCAGGCAGTGGGGTCGACCGGACGGACGAGGACAATGGTTGAGCAACTTTGGTTGGAGGGCTTCAGTAGTAGGGCGGAGGGACAGGGAAGGGCGGAGCTGGCGACGCGGAGAGGTCGGCTTCAGATCTGACGTTTGGAAAGGAAGCAGCTTTCATCATTTTTTTTTGGATGATGGGAGCGAAGCATTAAAAAATGGGGAAGATGGAATTAAGAGTGGCAACTGCACTTCGATTTCACACATTTAAATAGGCCTAGGTTCGCTTACTTATTCTTCTCGAATGCACGTATTTTTTCCTTTAGAAGCGGACAACGGTTTGAATGAAAGTTTAGGAAAACTGAATGGGTTAAAACAAAAGTGGTGAATGCGGCCACAACGTTCTGGTTTGGATCTCAAAAAAAAAAAAAAAATGGACACGCTTTTGGTTTAAAAGAAATGGACAGTTTCAATCTTTATGAATGTATATGTATTAAAAGAGAACAAAACTAAAAGTGGAAGGTCATATTCTAATGCAAGAAAGAAGAAAGAAGAAAAAAAATGGACGTGCATGCATGGTTTGGACAAATGTACACATAGCTTTGGGAAAAAAAATGACGCATGTAAATGGGAAAAGTGGAAGTGCAACGTTGAATGCAAGGAAGAAAAAAGAAGAAAGAACGTGCATGCCATATGTAATAATGTGTCACTTGAAATATGTCCAAACTAAGCCTTCAAAAAAACAAAAATATTTAGGTGGTTTAAAAAAAATAAAAGTACATCTTTTGCAGACCCAAAATGTCTAAAAAAATATGAAAGATCGGAAAAGGGACACATCGAACTCAAATGGCTCTGTTTCAAAAATGAACTTTGCAAGCATTTTCACAATTTCAGCGCGAACTGAACACCGAAACTAACAAATGAATATATTGCAGTAATTAGCGCGACGAGACGGACACAACGGTATAAAATTTGCAGTGTCAGGATGCTCTGTTCAAAAGCGCGTTACGGACCCCTTTGACGTAAAAATGCGGACGGAAAACAGATGTCAAAACGTCCGATTTTCGCAAAACGAATTTCGCCGTCGAATTCGTGACAACGAACAGAATATTTTTCGTGTTTGTCCGAACTGGTTTTGGAGAAATTTTTAAATCGCTAAAATTTGGTTTGTTATGCGCAGCTTTGCACTGAAAATTGCACGATCGAGAAACATTCAAATTTTCCAATGTGATTTTCACTACTGCTGCATCTCACTGTACGTATTTCAAATTTTAAATTCCCGTTACAAAAAAAATTGCAAAAAGTTTTCAAAATAAAAATTTGATTTAAATCGGATTTTAAATCATTAAAAATTACCGGTTGTTACAATCTCCCCTACTCAAAACTTTTCGTCCCCGAAAAGGAACGAGGCAGGCAAATAGTAATTAAATAACTAAATATATTTAAACCAATGGTTCATATCTATAATCATACGTACATATAATTGGAAATATATATATATATACACAAATCAAAAGTTAAAATATTTTCAAACATATTTCAAAATAATTTCAAGTACTCACTCGACGTCTCGATTGGCTGTATATATATATCCCACTTTCGAAACCCGAAAATAGATATCGATGATGCTGCAGTCATCAACAGAATCATTTCCAAGCGACCAGAGTGTGACTTTATATTTATCTAATACACATAGGACTTAACATATACGTTGATCAGACGTATACACCAAATCACTAGGTATTCGATAGGCCAACTTTAACGTCAAATAAGTACTCAAAACATCTTTTTATATTTAAATAGAATATATACCACACTCTAAATCATATATTATAAATAATATATTTCAAATCATTAAAATTTCAAGTAGGGAAAAATGTATCTCTCCCCCACTCATTTATTTGTTAAAAATCAACTACAATTCTTAATAAATATACAACAATATTATTATTAAATCAAATATATAACAAAATCATTCTATACTATATCTAAATCTTTTCAAATTCATGTTATCAATATTTAAACTTATAACACTTAATTAATTCTATAAGTTAACATATGAATACATTACACATAAAATCTTTACAAACCATTGGTATTACCAAATTATTTACAAATATCAAATTAAATATTACATTAAGAAGATCTTATATAATAATATCTTTCAAAATATAAATTTCAAACCAATATTTAATAAAGACAGACTGGCTAGAAGACTTACACTCTTCTTCTACTTCTTACCTTGAAATGGACAAGTATAAATTATAGAATTCGAGGTAAAAGCTGAAAGAACAAAAGAACCTAATCAAAGAGGATCTACGAAGGAAGATAGATTCAAATGGAAAGGAAACTCAGAAGAAGATTTAAATATTAAACAGAATATTATATTTGAAATATTTATTTAAAAACATTTTAAAACATTTATACTTTCCAAAATACGTTCTCTCAAGAAGGATTCTACGATTAATTCCACTCATTCTAGGGTATCGCTACCCTATCTCTAATGAGTGTTTACCCCATAAGCTAAAGCTTTGATAAAACCAAAGCTCTGATACCACTTGTAACGACCCGCCATTTTGACCGTGCCGAATTGACAAAATATGCCAACTCGAAATGTCCAAAACAACAGATTGTTATTAGCTTCTGAGGTAAATAGAACAAATCACAGATCACAGACACAGATACAAAGCAATATAATATCTCACAGCGGAAAAATTAAAATACAATAGTAGTTTATGAAGCTTTACATCAGAGTTTACATAAATAATTCAGCGGAAGTCTAATACAATAAATAACTGATAACAATCTGAAACAGAATGACAAAGATAACTGAACAGGTAGATATAAATGAGAAAACCCAATAATCTTCAAACTCCAAGAGTGGATCTCGAAAGCTGTGGTAATCGATCTGACCCGAGCAATAATGCAAAAAAAACAACTCGGGTCAGGACTAACATTCTCGTGGAAGTAAATCAATTCAAATGAAATGTTCGATGAAATGCAAACAGTAACTTAGAGGATGTTTGGTATCACCGTCCTCTAAGGATCCGTCAAACTAATACTATATAGTATAATACGCTATATACAATAGTGTCTATCAGTAAAGTAAAATATCAAAATAGCGTAAGCGGGATTACCATGATTACCCTTACACCGTTTATATATTCCCATAGTATATACAGTACCGTAATTCCTCCGTAAACTGGAGGTTGATCAGAGGGCACTCCATATAAAACAGTACAAAACAAAATCGTAGTGGGCTCGTATAAGGCATGTGACAAGGCACGCAAGGAATGCCAGGGTGGATTCACCGTTTGCAGAGCCGGACTGGTGGTAACGCATAGTAGCAACTACCGCCCACCTCGATACACACTCCCATAATCAAAAGGGCCCAAATCGAATCTCAACAATAATAGAATAATATCGAAGAAGTGTGCTCGATAAGAGGTACGACCTCACTTGGTCCGTGCATAACTCTTGTTTTAGCCACATCAAGCTGACTCAAGGTGGTCAGGGTCTCGTAATTAATATGAAATAAAATAAAATAAAATGGAGTCGTTCGCCAAATCACCCCCTTCATTCTAGAACTCCACCGCGTACACAGTTGTTAAAGTGGTTTTCGGAATTGGCAGAGAGTATGACAATAGCCGATCCCGGTCTCTTTAACAACCCATCGTTTACATTTTTCACACCGTGGTCATTATTTTATAAATCATTTTATAAAATAGTTTATACGAAATATCATATTCGATTTTGAAATCAAAATTAAATATCTAACTTCGAATATATAAAATTATGAAACCCATTCACTTAAATCGCTTAAATCGAATTGATTTAGAAATCATATCGTAAAGGTCTTAATTTCCATTTAAATCAATACCAACATTTAACTTCGATAACATTTTTGATTCGGTTTATATTCGCAAAAATTCAAGTTCGAAACAATTCAAATGATTAAATTTCACCTTTCCAAGAATTCGCTTTAAGTTGATTCAGTTAAATCCAACCTTTTGGTTCAAATTCAAAGTATACGATTCAAGTCAAAACTTACATTTCAATTAAACAAATTTTATTCAAGTCATACGATTCGAAATCGTTATTCAAACAATTCATAAAAACAAGTTTTACTATTTAAGCATTCATTCAAGTTGATTCAAAATCCAACACTTAAGTTCAAATTTAGTTTATATAATTTACTTCGAAACCTTATGTTTCAAATTAAATCAAATCATATAATATATTAACTCAAATCGAACTATCAAATTCATTACTTAAAATTTGAGTTGAAGCCTTATATTCAATTCAACAATTCATAAGATTTAAAATTATTCCTATAAATCAATTTCACAAATTTCCCAATTCAAACCTAACGATTTACAAAACCAATTCTATATAAAATTTAAATATTTAAATTTACACTTCTGTCACTAAAGAAATCAAATTCATTTCATTTTTACCTAATTCAAATTCATCTCCACTAAAAGTTCGAATCAATTTGAATTCATAACTTAATATGAGTTCACTCGTTATTCTAATATCGTTATAAAAATTTACATCTTTAAACTTCGAATTTAAATCGCGAAATCTAACCTATCCAACTCTTGGTTTATTATTAAAGTTTGTAAATATATATAAAGAAAAATATAATTTTGAAATATATATATATAAGTTTATAAATTTCTAAAATAAATTAGAAATAGATTATAAACATATATAAGGTCAAAATAGTATAAAATAGATTTAAAAGAAATATTTACTATAATATAATATATAAAAGTTTTTAAAATATTTATATAATTAAATTATAAGTTAAAATCAACTTCCAAATCATTTTACTTCGAATACATGACCAACGGTGTTCGTATATAGTTTCTACCCTATGGTCAAGTGATACGGATATTTATCATTTCAACCCGTAATTTATAAAATTCAACGGGTCTATCATTTCAACCCGCGATCCCAAATTCAGTAAAATCGTTCAGGTCTATCATTTCAACCCATAACGATTTCTCCTATTCTACTGTCCGTTCGGGTATGTATCATTTCAACCCTTAGTGATTTTTCCTATACTAGGGGTATCAACAGTATAAACAAATCATTACATGGCAACAATCACATCATATATCAAATCAAACAATTTCTATCAGCAATCCTATACATTTCATATAACAGTTCATTATTGATCTAACATCCATGAAGTAAATGTGAGTCAGGTGTGAGATAAACTCACCTTTCGTCGTACAGATTGGAGATAGTAGAAGAACTGGCACCGAATGAACTGACGGCTTACAGGCACGATTCAGAATGGATCCGACTTGATGGTCGCTCAATATTTATTTTAATTTTTATGAGAGGATGCTAGGGAATTTCTCGACGGATCAGTGTGGTTATCGGGTTTTTGGGACGGGTTACGGGACGGTTCGAACTTAACACTACACTTAACTCAGAAATAAACACACACACACACAAAAAAAAATATTTTATAAAATGTTATATAAATATTTCCATATACGTGTGTATATATTTAAAATTCAACGTACACCAAAACCCCGTTATATAAATATACATTCATAAACATTTAAACAAATATGTAAACCAATATTTTATGAACAAATCTATTTAAAACAACTCACACCAACATATAAATATAAATATATTTATATATAACATACCCCGGATATACACTCCCACATGCTCAACACAGATGAACTCATGCACACTTGAACTAAACAACCCATATAAACACACTAAAACATTATATATATATATATTTATATATATATATATATAAACATACACACAAACTAGCAAATATATATACATTAAAATATTTATATATATATTTACGCGAAATGAAAACCCAAAACAAATTTGATAACCATAAATGAAACACACCCAGCAAAATTTCTACACACTATATAACCACACACGCATGACACAAATAAAACACACTACAAATTCACGCACGCTACACACAGAACACAAAAATATCACACAAAACAAATATGCCCAGAACACAATTCACATAAATAAATTATATACAAACTCACACACACCAACATGATGGGATCTGAAGGTTGTATGGGAAGAGGGCTCGGGTTTGAGTGGATGCGGCTCAGGACTTCCAGGCAGTGGGGTCGACCGGACGGACGAGGACAATGGTTGAGCAGCTTTGGTTGGAGGGCTTCAGTAGTAGGGCGGAGGGACAGGGAAGGGCGGAGCTGGCGACGCGGAGAGGTCGGCTTCAGATCTGACGTTTGGAAAGGAAGCAGCTTTCATCATTTTTTTTTGGATGATGGGAGCGAAGCATTAAAAAATGGGGAAGATGGAATTAAGAGTGGCAACTGCACTTCGATTTCACACATTTAAATAGGCCTAGGTTCGCTTACTTATTCTTCTTGAATGCACGTATTTTTTCCTTTAGAAGCGAACAACAGTTTGAATGAAAGTTTAGGAAAACTGAATGGGTTAAAACAAAAGTGGTGAATGCGGCCACAACGTTCTGGTTTGGATCTCAAAAAAAAAAAAATGGACACGCTTTTGGTTTAAAAGAAATGGACAGTTTCAATCTTTATGAATGTATATGTATTAAAAGAGAACAAAACTAAAAGTGGAAGGTCATATTCTAATGCAAGAAAGAAGAAAGAAGAAAAAAATGGACGTGCATGCATGGTTTGGACAAATGTACACATAGCTTTGAAAAAAAATAAAATGACGCATGTAAATGGGAAAAGTGGAAGTGCAACGTTGAATGCAAGGAAGAAAAAAGAAGAAAGAACGTGCATGCCATATGTAATAATGTGTCACTTGAAATATGTCCAAACTAAGCCTTCAAAAAAACAAAAATATTTAGGTGGTTTAAAAAAAATAAAAGTACATCTTTTGCAGACCCAAAATGTCTAAAAAAAATATGAAAGATCGGAAAAGGGACACATCGAACTCAAATGGCTCTGTTTCAAAAATGAACTGTGCAAGCATTTTCACAATTTCAGCGCGAACTGAACACCGAAACTAACAAATGAATATATTGCAGTAATCAGCGCGACGAGACGGACACAACGGTATAAAATTTGCAGTGTTAGGATGCTCTGTTCAAAAGCGCGTTACGGACCCCTTTGATGTAAAAATGCAGACGGAAAACAGATGTCAAAACGTCGGATTTTCGCGAAATGAATTTCGTCGTCGAATTCGTGACAACGAATAGAATATTTTTCGTGTTTGTCCGAACTGGTTTTGGAGAAATTTTTAAATCGCTAAAATTTGGTTTGTTATGCGCAGCTTTGCACTGAAAATTGCACGATCGAGAAACATTCAAATTTTCCAATGTGATTTTCACTACTGCTGCATCTCACTGTACGTATTTCAAATTTTAAATTCCCGTTACAAAAAAAATTGCAAAAAGTTTTCAAAATAAAAATTTGATTTAAATCGGATTTTAAATCATTAAAAATTACCGGTTGTTACAATCTCCCCTACTCAAAACTTTTCGTCCCCGAAAAGGAACGAGGCAGGCAAATAGTAATTAAATAACTAAATATATTTAAACCAATGGTTCATATCTATAATCATACGTATATATAATTGGGAATATATATATATACACAAATCAAAAGTTAAAATATTTTCAAACATATTTCAAAAAAATTTCAAGTACTCACTCAACGTCTCGATTGGCTGTATATATATATATCCCACTTTCGAAACCCGAAAATAGATATCGATGATGCTGCAGTCATCAACAGAATCATTTCCAAGCGACCAGAGTGTGGCTTTATATCTATCTAATACACATAGGACTTAACATATACGTTGATCAGACGTATACACCAAATCACTAGGTATTCGATAGGCCAATTTTAACGTCAAATAAGTACTCAAAACATCTTTTTATATTTAAATAGAATATATACCACACTCTAAATCATATATTATAAATAATATATTTCAAATCATTAAAATTTCAAGTAGGGAAAAATGTATCTCTCCCCCACTCATTTATTTGTTAAAATTCAACTACAATTCTTAATAAATATACAACAATATTATTATTAAATCAAATATATAACAAAATCATTCTATACTATATCTAAATCTTTTCAAATTCATGTTATCAATATTTAAACTTATAACACTTAATTAATTCTATAAGTTAACATATGAATACATTACACATAAAATCTTTACAAACCATTGGTATTACCAAATTATTTACAAATATCAAATTAAATATTACATTAAGAAGATCTTATATAATAATATCTTTCAAAATATAAATTTCAAACCAATATTTAATAAAGACAGACTGGCTAGAAGACTTACACTCTTCTTCTACTTCTTACCTTGAAATGGACAAGTATAAATTATAGAATTCGAGGTAAAAGCTGAAAGAACAAAAGAACCTAATCAAAGAGGATCTACGAAGGAAGATAGATTCAAATGGAAAGGAAACTCAGAAGAAGATTTAAATATTAAACAGAATATTATATTTGAAATATTTATTTAAAAACATTTTAAAACATTTATACTTTCCAAAATACGTTCTCTCAAGAAGGATTCTGCGATTAATTCCACTCATTCTAGGGTATCGCTACCCTATCTCTAATGAGTGTTTACCCCATAAGCTAAAGCTTTGATAAAACCAAAGCTCTGATACCACTTGTAACGACCCGCCATTTTGACCGTGCCGAATTGACAAAATATGCCAACTCGAAACGTCCAAAACAACAGATTGTTATTAGCTTCTGAGGTAAATAGAACAAATCACAGATCGCAGACACAGATACAAAGCAATATAATATCTCACAGCGGAAAAATTAAAATACAATAGTAGTTTATGAAGCTTTACATCAGAGTTTACATAAATAATTCAGCGGAAGTCTAATACAATAAATAATTGATAACAATCTGAAACAGAATGACAAAGATAACTGAACAGGTAGATATAAATGAGAAAATCCAATAATCTTCAAACTCCAAGAGTGGATCTCGAAAGCTGTGATAATCGATCTGACCCGAGCAATAATGCAAAAAAAACAACTCGGGTCAGGACTAACATTCTCGTGGAAGTAAATCAATTCAAATGAAATGTTCGATGAAATGCAAACAGTAACTTAGAGGATGTTTGGGATCACCATCCTCTAAGGATCCGTCAAACTAATACTATATAGTATAATACGCTATATACAATAGTGTCTATCAGTAAAGTAAAATATCAAAATAGCGTAAGCGGGATTACCATGATTACCCTTACACCGTTTATATATTCCCATAGTATATATAGTACCGTAATTCCTCCGTAAACTGGAGGTTGATCAGAGGGCACTCCACATAAAACAGTACAAAATAAAATCGTAGTGGGCTCGTATAAGGCATGTGACAAGGCACGCAAGGAATGCCAGGGTGGATTCACCGTTTGCAGAGCCGGACTGGTGGTAACGCATAGTAGCAACTACCGCCCACCTCGATACACACTCCCATAATCAAAAGGGCCCAAATCGAATCTCAACAATAATAGAATAATATCGAAGAAGTGTGCTCGATAAGAGGTACGACCTCACTTGGTCCGTGCATAACTCCTGTTTTAGCCACATCAAGCTGACTCAAGGTGGTCAGGGTCTCGTAATTAATATGAAATAAAATAAAATAAAATGGAGTCGTTCGCCAAATCACCCCCTTCATTCTAGAACTCCACCGCGTACACAGTTGTTAAAGTGGTTTTCGGTATTGGCAGAGAGTATGACAATAGCCGATCCCGGTCTCTTTAACAACCCGTCGTTTACATTTTTCACACCGTGGTCATTATTTTATAAATCATTTTATAAAATAGTTTATACGAAATATCATATTCGATTTTGAAATCAAAATTAAATATCTAACTTCGAATATATAAAATTATGAAACCCATTCACTTAAATCGCTTAAATCGAATTGATTTAGAAATCATATCGTAAAGGTCTTAATTTCCATTTAAATCAATACCAACATTTAACTTCGATAACATTTTTGATTCGGTTTATATTCGCAAAAATATGAAAGATCGGAAAAGGGACACATCGAACTCAAATGGCTCTGTTTCAAAAATGAACTGTGCAAGCATTTTCACAATTTCAGCGCGAACTGAACACCGAAACTAACAAATGAATATATTGCGGTAATCAGCGCGACGAGACGGACACAACGGTATAAAATTTGCAGTGTCAGGATGCTCTGTTCAAAAGCGCGTTACGGACCCCTTAGACGTAAAAATGCGGATGGAAAACAGATGTCAAAACGTCCGATTTTCGCGAAACGAATTTCGCCGTCGAATTCGTGACACCGAATAGAATATTTTTCGTGTTTGTCCGAACTGGTTTTGGAGAAATTTTTAAATCGCTAAAATTTGGTCTGTTATGCGCAGCTTTGCACTGAAAATTTCACGATCGAGAAACATTCAAATTTTCCAATGTGATTTTCACTACTGCTGCATCTCACTGTACGTATTTCAAATTTTAAATTCCCGTTACAAAAAAAATTGCAAAAAGTTTTCAAAATAAAAATTTGATTTAAATCGGATTTTAAATCGTTAAAAATTACCAGTTGTTACAATTCCCGCCCATATACCCAGGTCGACTGGGGAGTCGACCCCCCCCCAACCAGGTCGACTGGGGAGTCGACTGGGGTGTCGACCTCCTCATGACCAGGTCGACTGGGGTGTCGACCTCCCCATGACCTGGTTCATTCTGATGTATCCGGTCTCGTTTTCTATCTAGATTCGTCCGCCTAATCCTATATAAACAGCCCCTAGCCTCATTTTCTCTACACAATTTCATTCTGTCTATATTCTGCCTTTGTTCTAATTTAAAATAAAAATGGCGTCGCTACTCTGTTGGAATCAAAACTTGGATTGATGCATCTTCTTCCAACCTGAATAGAATTAAAAGCTAAATCAAATCTCAAATCAAAGTTTAGAGCTACAACAACAATTAAAGAGGAGTAATTCAACATTTCTGCATCAACAACAGTTTATTATCCTTTCTTAAAACCACGAAAGGCAAGTACAGTTATTTTCCGATATATACTTTAATTATGGTTGTGGCAAGATTATAAATCTGAATCTGAGGTTATGTATATTCTTATCTGTCAGATCTATTTTTCTGTGACTATTCTATACCTCTTTCTTCTTTCTGTTCTATAGCCAGGCTACTACGAGCTTGCGCCGAATCTCATAAAAGATTAACGCACGAACGCTAAATTTTGGGACAAATAATGAATAATGCATAATTGGACATGAAACTGTTGCCTATAAGACTATTGTCTATGACTATGATTCATGCCTATGAGACTATTGCCTATGACTATAATTCACGCCTATGGGACTATTGCCTATGACCATGATTCATGACTATGAGACTATTGCCTATGACATTGAATAAGAAACTATTGTAATTAGTAGCCCATGACTATTGTGGTTAGTTGCTTATAACTATTGTAGTTAGTTTTTTATGCTTATTCCCTTAATGATGTTAGATCTCATATTTAGTATGTTACTTTGTTAGTTTATTCCCATTCACTGTTATGTACATCGAGCCTAGAGGGGCCATTATCATTGTATTTGGTTCATTATTGCATGCCTATTCTTTCTTGTGCTTATCCCCTATTCCTTTTGCTAGGGCCATTTCATGAGTATTTAGAGAACTTGTGGAAACATGTTATACGGGGATTGGGCGTAGCTTAATTAAGTTAATTTGGCATAGCAAATATGTTGGCATAATCTGAATTGGCTATAATAGAGAATGATTTACATGTGTATTAGTCCTGGACATAAATGGTAAACTAGAATATTAAATCTAGTTTTGACATGAACTGTAAATGGGAATATTAAGGCTAAAATTTGGGGCATATATTGTATTATGAATTATGACCTTGATTTGGGCATGTAAGTTTAGGCTAAACTTATAATTAGGCAAGATATGTCAATGAAACTTTAAGGAATGATTAAATCTGTTATATTTCCTAATCCGCCAGTTCTGTTATATTGCCTAAACTGCTAATTAGATTGAATTGCCTAATCTGCTAACTATGTTAAAATTACCTTATCTGCTAGACCTGCTAAATCGCCTAATCTGCAAGATCAGTTATCTGTTTAGTCTGTTGAATGGCGTAATCTGTTGGAACTGAAATGTTGAAATTTGAAGTATGTAAATCTGTAGGCTCGATCTAAAATTGAGCAAAACTTGTTAATAGAACCTCGAATAATCTGTTGTAACTCGTACAGAAGTTAATTTGTTAAATTAGCATGATTAGTCTGATATTAGCACAGTCTGTGAATGAATACATTGGCTAAACATGAAACATTGCTAACTCGAGGTTAGAATGAGTTTGCGGCGTAATCCTGTCCGGAACCGCCCGGCACATCCAGTGGCCGCAAAAAATAGGTTCTAATGTGAGAAGTTAGTCATAACATGCTTGAAACCCGAGGTTAGACTCAGTTTGTGGAAGAAACCTGCCCGGAACCAACCGGCCTAACCAGTGGCCGCAAACTGTCAGTCTAATGTGAGAGGTCTGCTCGTTAATTTTTAATTGATACAAATCAGAGATAAATATGATGTCTAAAACGTGTTGGGTGGGTAGGGTTAAACCAATTGGACTAATGAATTTAACAAACCCGTTTCGTGAATCTGTAGGCCCAATTACAAAGTTAGACAAATCTGTAAATATGTTAAATCCGTATATCTGATCCGTTAGTCTGAAACTTGTCTGATCTGTAAACTAGTTGATCTGAACTCTGTTTGTCTGCACCTGTAAACAAGTTAATCTGAAATCTATTAGTCTGGGGACACAAGGTTTGGAGGGAAATTACTTGTGTCATCTATTGTTTGGGACCCATATTAGTCAGTAACCCTTTCTGGTATCAAACTTTGACCCAACAGTAGGTAGGGTCCGGGCACGCTTACTGAACTAATTATAAGCGGTTCATTCTGATAATGGCGAGGGGTGTTGATGGTGCGTTCTGGCCGGGTCATGTGCGTGCATGGATCCCGGTCTGCCTCTGAGGATGTAAGACGTCGTGACATCTGTAAATAGGTCTGTGCCAATTGATTGTCACTTTAGGGAGTGATACACCCTACTGTGGGGCCGACACAGGGTATTTATGTATTAGGGAGCCGATCGCTTAGGGTAGGGTTTTAGGGTACACTTAGTTCTGTATGTTTCTGTTGGTACCGTCTCTTTCTGTTGGGTGGTAACACCTGTCTGTTTCTGCGTGGTACCGTCTGTTCGGGTGGTAAAGGCCCATTTACTAGTGTACACCTAATTCTACATTCTGTTTCCGTAGGGATTAATCTGTTTATGTTTCTGCACCTTCTGTTCGGGTGGTAAAGGCCCATTATTAGCACTTTGTTTCTGTCTGTTTCTGTTCGGGTGGTAAAGGCCCATTATTAGCATTCTATTTCCGTCTGTTTCTGTTGGGGTGGTAAAGGCCTATTACTAGCATTCTCTTCTATGGAAATTATTCTGTTCCTGTTTCTGTTTCAGTTTAGACATTGGGGTGACACCTAACCCTGTTATACTAGTATTAGTGCAGAGAAATGAAAAGTAATATTATTCTGTTTCTTCTGTTTAACCTAAGTACATCTGCTTCTCCTGTTACTGTTATCTCTTATCCAGCTTATTTTCATGTCATAATTATTATTATCTGTTCATATGCTAAAAGTCACTGGACTTGCCAGACTTTATGTCTAACCTTGCTTGTTTTCGCCCCTTTTTCTTCCTTTCCCCCCAGGTTTTCCAAGGAGGGAATACTTTAGCTTGATCCGGATTTCTTCGGCCTGAAGTACTTAGAGTGCTTAAAGTATGGCTTGACTCCTTATTGCAGCTTCTGTGGGGATTATGATTTTACAGTTTTGTACTCTGATGATTTTCTGAACAAGACTGATATTTATGTACTTGAGTTTTTGGTAATGATGTAACCAAACTGATTTTTGTTTTCCGCTGTAATAAATTTATAATTTCTCTAGTATTGTTTATCTGTCTTGTAAATTTCTGTTCTGTCTACTAAAACGCTACACCAAAGTTAAGGCATTCCCTTTGTGAGTGTCCTTAACGGAGGTGGGGTGTTACACCTGGTATCAGAGCTGAAGGTTACCAGATTAGGTAAAGTTTTTGATAACTATTTTCAAAAAGGTTTTATAAAGGAAGTATTTTCAAAAGTAAAGCTTATTTTTGAAAAACATAATCCCCAAAAGCCATATATCTATCTTTTGATCCTCTGTTTGAATCTTTATTTCCTTCTTTCTCCGGGGCTCCCGGCTTTCTGGGAGGTAACCTCATCGCGGTATGATTCTGTAGGATTGATAAAACTACGACACCGGTCAAAGGGCAAATAAGCGCCCGACTTCTATCTGTAGCCGCAGTAGTCTCACCTACGGTTAATTTTCTTTCGAGCTTTGTAGGATTTTCCATGCAATGAAGGCCGGTTTCGAGGGACTTGTCAACGTGTTACACACAAATAGTAAAGATGAGAATGAGGGAGTTTGGCTAAGGAGCACAACCCAAGGATGAGAAACTCATGGATATGGATTTGGTTCACAAAGGAGGCTAAAAGGAAACACAAAAGAAGGATGGAAAGTCTGAAGATAAGAAGGAGAAAAAGTGCTTTACTTGTGGAAGCTCGACTCATCTGAACAAGGATTGTCGAAAAGAGGAAGGACACTCACTTCAACTATGGTGAGATGGGACACTTCACTAGGGACTGCCCGAAGAAACGGGGGCAAGGACAGAGGACATGACCTACTTCGGGAAGGCAGGCGAATGCTCTCATAGTTGGTGGATAGGATAGAAGTAGGAAAATTTCCGTAGAGAGTTTAGTTTCCTTATCTGATTACTGAGTTAGAACGCTTTCCGATTATGGCATTCTGATTCTGTAGTCGAGTCTCTGCACTTTAATACTAGTCTTGTTTCTGATCTGGTTATAGTCTCAAACCCCATAGGGGTTACGACTCATCTGTTGGTGGTAGGTTGGGGTTTGAGGGTATCTGTGTTAGGCGTCAAGTCGATTGTAATGCATACATTCTGGGTTTTTGAGGGATATGGTGGGATTTTCCCATGCTTAGTTTCCTAAGAATCATTTAGTAATCTGATCTGTGCCGGTAATCTGTAAATATTTGAATATTTCTGATAAGGTTGAGATTTCCAGTTTTGACATTGTCTAAGGAGGGTAATTCTCTGGGTGTCAATCTGATGTTGATTTCGGTCTTCGGGGCAGATACTTAGGGGAACTATTCTCTCAACCAATGTCTAATGGGAACCAAGTTTTTGTTTTATTTGTACTCGCTCCCCTCATTCGACTGTATCCTATCGATCGAATCTTCGAACCCTAGGTAGAGACAAATGGGTGTAAACATGTGTTTGAGACATGTTATGTTTAATGGTTGCAAGTGGATGCAAGTGGTTGCTAGTGGTTGCTCGTGGATGCATATACACACACTAGGCACTAGATCGGCTCGAAAACACTCTCATACTGCATATGGATGTGTGAGCATTTTCAATTTCTGTGGATGCAAAATGATTGACTCATCACATGGATGTTGCATATGAATGAATGGTTGTCACTCATATAAGAATAATATGTATCAAATAGGAAAATTGCATACATGTTGGACTCATGACACTGACATAGTTCGCATTAAGGAGGCCAACTGAATCAGTGGACCGCCTGATCTTTGCATTAGATAAGGAACATATACACACACTTTTGCATATGTTCATACAACATTAGAAGTTTTCTAAGGACAATGGATGCTTGTTGATGATGGTTGAGTAGATGGATGACTGGATGGTAGGACACATTCTTCTTAACTTGAAGATTTCGGGGATGAAATCCTTTAAGGAGGGGAGAATGTAACACCCCGTATTTTCTGTGAACGTATAAGTAACAAATCAGAGAATAATTAATTTTTCAAATAAGAATCAAGGGAAACGGGTTGCGCCATTGCGTTCGTCTTGAAATTCTGCTTGAAAACGAGTACGCGTTTTCAAAAAACGGAGCCCGTATAACTAAGTTATGACCCTCCGAAGTTTCAGGAATTTAAATAAAATAAAACAGCTCAAAAATAAAGCTAGAAATTCGAAATTCAAACCCAGAGAAGGCTGGCGGGAAAATTCCCGCCCATATACCCAGGTCGACTGGGGAGTCGACCACCCCAACCAGGTCGACTGGGGAGTCGACTGGGGTGTCGACCTCCCCATGACTAGGTCGACTGGGGAGTCGACCCGGGGGTCGACCTGCTCCCGAAACCTAGTTTTTGAACCTGGTTCATTCTGATGTATCCGGTCTCATTTTCTGTCTAGATTCGTCCGCCTAATCCTATATATACAGCCCCCTAGCCTCATTTTCTCTACACAATTTCATTCTGTCTATATTCTGCCTCTGTTCTAATTAAAAATAAAAATGGCGTCGCTACTCTGCTGGAATCAAAACTTGGACTGATGCATCTTCTTCCAACCTGAATAGAATTAAAAGCTAAATCAAATCTCAAATCAAAGTTTAGAGCTACAACAACAATTAAAGAGGAGTAATTCAACATTTCTGCATCAACAACAGTTTATTATCCTTTCTTAAAACCACAAAAGGCAAGTACAGTTATTTTCCGATATAAACTTTAATTATGGTTGTGGCATGATTATAAATCTGAATCTGAGGTTATGTATATTCTTATCTGTCAGATCTGTTTTTCTGTGACTATTCTGTACCTCTTTCTTCTTTCTGTTCTATAGCCAGGCTACTACGAGCCTGCGCCGAATCTCATAAGAGATTAACGCACGAACGCTAAATTTTGGGACAAATAATGAATAATGCATAATTGTACATGAAACTGTTGCCTAAGAGACTATTGCCTATGACTATGATTCATGCCTATGAGACTATTGCCTATGACTATAATTCACGCCTATGAGACTATTGCCTATGACTATGATTCATGACTATGAGACTATTGCCTATGACATTGAATAAGAAACTATTGTAATTAGTCGCCCACGACTATTGTTGTTAGTTGCCTATAACTATTGTAGTTAGTTTCTTATGCCTATTCCCTTAATGATGTTAGATCTCATATTTAGTATGTAACTTTGCTAGTTTATTCCCATTCACTGTTATGTACATCGAGCCTAGAGGGGCCATTATCATTGTATTTGGTTCATTATTGCATGCCTATTCTTTCTTGTGCTTATCCCCTATTCCTTTTTCTAGGGCCATTTCATGAGTATTTAGAGAACTTGTGGAAACATGTTATACGGGGATTGGGCGTAGCTTAATTAAGTTAATTTGGCATAGCAAATATGTTGGCATAATCTGAATTGGCTATAATAGAGAATGATTTACATGTGTATTAGTCCTGGACATAAATGGTAAACTAGAATATTAAATCTAGTTTTGACATGAACTGTAAATGGGAATATTAAGGCAAAAATTTGGGGCATATATTGTATTATGAATTATGACCTTGATTTGGGCATGTAAGTTTAGGCTAAACTTATAATTAGGCAAGATATGTCAATGAAACTTTAAGGAATGATTAAATCTGTTATATTTCCTAATCCTCCAGTTCTATAATATTGCCTAAACTGCTAATTAGATTGAATTGCCTAATCTTCTAACTATGTTAAAATTGCCTTATCTGCTAGACCTGCTAAATCGCCTAATCTGCAAGATCAGTTATCTGTTTAGTCTGTTGAATGGCGTAATCTGTTGGAACTGAAATGCTGAAATTTGAAGTATGTAAATCTGTAGGCTCGATCAAAAATTGAGCAAAACTTGTTAATAGAACCTCGAATAATCTGCTGTAACTCGTACAGAAGTTAATTTGTTAAATTAGCATGATTAGTCTGATATTAGCACAGTCTGTGAATGAATGCATTGGCTAAACATGAAACATGGCTAACTCGAGGTTAGAATGAGTTTGCGGCATAATCCTGCCCGCAACCGCCCGACACATCCAGTGGCCGCAAACAATAGGTTCTAATGTGAGAAGTTAGTCATAACGTGCTTGAAACCCGAGGTTAGACTCAGTTTGCGGCAGAAACCTACGCGGAACCAACCGGCCTAACCAGTGGCCGCAAACTGTCAGTCTAATGTGAGAGGTCTGCGCGTTAATTTTTAATTGATACAAATCTGAGATAAATATGATGTTTAAAACGTGTTGGGTGGGTAGGGTTAAACCAATTGGACTAATGAATTTAACAAACCCGTTTCGTGAATCTGTAGGCCCAATTACAAAGTTAGACAAATCTGTAAATCTGTTAAATCCGTATATCTGATCCGTTAGTCTGAAACTTGTCTGATCTGTGAACTAGTTGATCTGAACTCTGTATGTCTGAACTTGTAAACAAGTTAATCTGAAATCTGTTAATCTGTGGACACAAGGTTAGGAGGGAAATTACTTGTGTCATCTGTTGTTTGGGACCCATATTAGTCAGTAACCCTTTCTGGTATCAAAATTTGACCCAACAGTAGGTAGGGTCCGCGCACGCTTACTGAACTAATTATAAGCGGTTCATTCTGACAATGGCGAGGGGTGTTGATGGTGCATTCCAACTGGGTCATATGCGTGCATGGATCCCCATCTGCCTCTGAGGATGTAAGACGCCGTGACATCTGTAAATAGGTATGTGCCAATTGGTTGTCACTTTAGGGAGTGATACATCCTACTGTGGGGCCGACACACGGTATTTATGTATTAGGGAGCCGATCGCTTCGGGTAGGGTTTTAGGGTACACTTAGTTCTGTCTGTTTCTGTTGGTACCGTCTGTTTCTGTTGGGTGGTAACACCTGTCTGTTTCTGCGTGGTACCGTCTGTTCGGGTGGTAAAGGCCCATTTACTAGTGTACACCTAATTCTACATTCCGTTTCCGTAGGGATTAATCTGTTTCTGTTTCTGCACCTTCTGTTCGGGTGGTAAAGGCCCATTATTAGCACTCTGTTTCTGTTCGGGTGGTAAAGGCCCATTATTAGCATTCTGTTTCCGTCTGTTTCTATTGGGGTGGTAAAGGCCCATTACTAGCATTCTCTTCTGTGGAAATTATTCTGTTCCCGTTTCTGTTTCAGTTTAGACATTGGGGTGACACCTAACCCTGTTATACTAGTATTAGTGCAGAGAAATGAAAAGTAATATTATTCTATTTCTTTGTTTAACCTAAGTACATCTGCTGCTCTTGTTACTGCTATCACTTTTCCATCTTATTTTCATGTCATAATTATTATTATCTGTTCATATGTTGAAAGTCACTGGACTTGCCAGACTTTATGTCTGACCTTGCTTGTTTTCACACCTTTTTCTTCTGTCCCCCCCCCCAAAGGTTTTCCAAGGAGGGAATACTTTAGCTTGATCCGGATTTCTTCCGCTTGAAGTACTTAGAGTGCTTAAAGTATGGCTTGACTCCTTATGGCAACTTCTGTGGGGATTATGATTTTACAGTTTTGTACTCTGATGATTTTCTGAATAAGACTGATATTTATGTACTTGAGTTTTTGGTAAAGATGTAACCAAACTGATTTCTGTTTTCCTCTGTAATAAAGTTATAATTTCTCTAGTATTGTTTATCTGTCTTGTAAATTTCTGTTCTGTCTACTAAAACTCTCCACCAAAGTTAAGGCATTCCCTTTGTGAGTGTCCTCAACGGAGGTGGGGTGTTACAGTTACCTTCAACTTCTTTGATAAGCGGTGCTGCTCAATTAGATTCGAACAATGCCATATTCGCATAATTGCCTTTTTAAGCATTGCTGATCTGAAGCAAAATATCGTTGGTTTTTCGTGAGATATTTATGGTTGGAGCTTTGGAGGTGAGAAAGCCTTTGCGTTAAGAGATTCTAATTGGGCTTCACATATTTATTTTGATTGGTGCAGTGAGTTTATCGACATGTCGAGCGTATCGATTTTGCCCAACTTTTTGAATGTCCAATTTTTGAAGGCAAGACCAAGCCAAGTGTATTGGCTTCTCTAATGGTAAGAAACTGATTTTTGGCTTATCAAAATGTCGTGATAGACCCGTGGTATTTTCACGGGCTTTATTTGATACTTATATGGTTGTGTTGCCTTTATACCATTGGTCGTCACAAGTCGCAAAAGCTCGATGTGTTCAGTTTGTCGGGTTTTCTTAATCGTAGTTGGCATGCTAGAAGCTTTAACTTTGTCAGTTGAAGTTATTTGTGCTTGCCAACATGTATAATGCTTCTGAGCTTTGTCAAAATAGGGATTCTGACTTTTACTGACTAGTTAGGCACTTCTACTTGGAGAAGTTTTTTATATCTTTGTACCCCCACTAAGGAAGGTCTTTGAATTTAGTGCCCTTACTTGGGGAGAATTTATATTTTTCCTCTGTTGTGGGAGGACTTTCATAGCTCAACGTTTGTCTGGTTTGTCGGTCTGTTCTGACCCTTGAGACTTCATTGGATTTCCCTACTATTGAGAGGTCTTTTATAAACCAATGCTTGTCTTTTCACGTCGACTAAATTGACATTATAGACTTTACTGGGCATTGTTGGTTTCTTCTGTGGAGAGCTGGACCTACTGTGTTGGCGCAAAAGTCTGATACGAAGGATTTTGATTTGCCCTTGCTATGGAGGGGTTTTAAATCTACCTTTCTTATGGAGGGATTTCCCTTGCTATGGTGGGACTTTAAATTTACCCTTGCTATGTAGGGATTGCCTTTGCTATGGAGGGACTTTATTTTTCCTCTGTTATGGGAGGTCTTTGATTTGCCCTTGCTACGGAGGAATTTGATTTTCCCTTGCTATGGAGGGACTTTTAATTTTACCCTTGCTATGGAGGGACTTTAAATTTACCCTTATTATGGAGGGATTTTGATTTGCCCTTGCTATGGAGGGACTTTATTTTTCCTCTGCTATGGGAGGTCTTTGATTTTCCCTTGCTATGGAGGGACTTTATTTTGCCTCTGCTATGAGAGGAATTTGATTTGCCCTTACTATGTAGGGACTTTATTTTGCCTCTGCTATGGGAGGACTTTGATTTGCCCTTGCTATGGAGGGACTTTATTTTGTCTCTGCTATGGGATTCATTTTCGTGCAATTCCACTAGGTGGCCATCAGTCATCGTGTCAGGTATGCTTAACTATTGTAAGAGATCGCAGCCGGACTGAGAGGCTCTCTTGATAGTACTTTGCAGGGTTTGTGTCATTTTGCAAGGTGAACATCAGTCCTTGTGTGTCGGATGCACTTATCCATAGTAGGAGATCGCAGCCAGACCGAGAGGTTCTTTCGAACATCAGTCTTCGTGTCAGATTCACCTTGTTATAGTTAGTGATAACATTTAGACTGGGAGGTTATGACCCTTTGGGATTTGCACAGGTTTGCGTCATTCCGTGGAGCGAATGTTGACCTCCTGGTGGATGCACTTGACTATGGAAAGTGACTACAATCGGGTGTAGGCTGCTGTAATGACCCGCGTTCTACGCATCGGAGGATCGTAGAATATTTATTTCTTTCCCGTATGAAGTCGTATGGTCATGTAACTTTGGGAAACATCCATTAGAGTCATTTCCCATGTTCATGGTTTTTGTCGATTTTTAAATGACCATTTTGCCCTTAGTTGGTACTGTTTTGGCCATAACTTTTGATTGGAAAGGAATTTTGACCTGAAACCACTTCCATTAGATTCGTTTGATGGTTTACCTTTCCGTAGAGTGGTCATAATAGCCAAACGGACTTACCGTTTGGGAGATATGGCTGAAATAAGGTTTGGAGGGTGAAAAACTGCTTTACCGGGCCAAATCGGGTGATTAGTGAGTAGGCCCATAACCCATTTCGGGATTAGGGTTATGGGAAGGCTGAAATGAGATGGAGAATCATTCCATTTCAGTTTTCTAGCCTCCACTTATCACCAAGGAACCCTAAAAATGGCCTCTAACCTCTAAATCACCTCCAAATCACCTTTTGGTCAAGGATTTGGCTTAGCAACCTCTAATCAAGGAAGATCTACACCAAAGCAACATTGGAGCTGCAGTTTAGCATTGGAATTCACATCAAATCAGAGATTTGTTTCAGATCTTAGTTTATTTTTGGCTAAGGTGAGTGATTTGCATAGTTTTACACTAATTATGGCTAGTTAAGGGTAATTAGTGTTAATTAGCGAATTTAAGCATGATAAAATTCGGGAAAAATGTTCATAAATTCTTAAATGATGTTTTAGACCTCTGAGATGAATTTGGGTTAATTTGGTTAAGTTTTGTTAATCCTATCATTAGTTTCACCTAAACATGCTTAAGGGGAAATATGGGATTTTGGGTACGTTTGATCCATTTTAACCTATCATATTGATGTTTTGATGTTGGTGGTTGATTATGCATGTTGCTATGACTGTATGAAATGCTTTGTGATTGGTTTCAATAGTTAGAATGGTCGAAAACGTCGTCGAATGGCGTAAACACTTGCTGGAGCAGTTTCAGAAAACAGTGCAGGTTTCGGATCGGATCAGATATAGGGCTCGGATCGGATATGTTGAACTGGGAAAGGGATTCGATCGGATCGGAATCTGACACTTAAGAAAATTGGCAAAAAGGAAGGCCACGCTAACTGAACTGGGATCGGATCGGATTAGGGAGGACGGATCGGAGCGGAAGCACGAAGGTGGATCGGATCGGAGCACGTGAAGGATGAGGGGACGGATCGGAGCGGAGGCACGAACTGGAGGAGAGATGGCACCCGACCCGACCCGAGGTGAAGCACCCGACCCGAACCGATGGAGGATACCCGACCCGAACTGTACCAGAAGAAGACCCGACCCGAACCGATGGAGGATACCCGACCCGAACCGATGGCTTGAGGAGGAACCCGACCCGACCCAGTGTTAACCAATAACCCGAGATGCAAAGGTAGTCCAATATGGGAAGTTAGAGCTCAGGATCCAGTTGGGAACCGATGAGTTCACTTCATGGTTGGACTTTGCTGCGGGACGTGTGCTAAGGAGTTGTCGACGTTCATAACTTCGATTCACCACTAAAAATGAATGATGGACTACGTTATCAGTGCAGTAGAGTCATTATGACTTGAGGGGCAAGGTGATGCGTAGTAAGACTATGAGCCAACGCAGATGGGGTGAATAACTCCAGGGGGAAAGTGGACATAGTAAGGATTGGTAAGGCTATGAGCCAGCGCAGATGGGGTGAATAACTCCATGGGGCAAGTGGACATAGCGAAGGATTAGTGGCTACGTTATCAGTGCAGTGAAGCCATTTATGACTTCATGGGGCAAAGTGATCGTAACAAGGGTGGGTGATCGAAGTGGTGAATATCGTATGCTTTACGCACTGAGTGAGAGATGTGAGGATGGATGCTATGTCTGATTGTTTTCCATCACTATGACATGCACACCTCCCCCACCTCCGTATCTTTATACCGTTTGATATGGTACCTTAGAGTGTTGTACAGTATGTAGTGCTAACTCTTTGGTTGCAGGTCCAGGTTCAGGTATGTTTTAGTCTACCTGTTATTGTTCACTTTAGATGCTTATCGCTCATACCAGGCTTTATGTCTGACCCAGAGTTTTATGTCTCCTCTTATTACTCTGGGTGCTCACACGAGCAGACTAGAGACAGGTTAGCTGGTGGTGCGCGAGTAGCTGATTCGGAGGCGGGCAGGAGGCTTCCACATATGATATATATATATATATATACACATCCTCCCTGTGTCGTCGGTGGTCGCTACTTGGGCATTAGTAGTGTACCCCCTTTATCTTACTTTTGCTTTGAGACAGTTTGAAAAGTTGTAATAAGCTGTATTTTGGATTTCCGCTGCTATGATGTTTAGTTCTGGTTTTCAGCTTATGCACTGTCTCACCTGTTTTATGTTAAGTATGTTATTATTATATTTTATTCTATGCGCTGTGAGACATTCTACAGGTTCTTTGTTAGTTCATTCCCTTCTTCTTTTTCCTTTTGACGACCCGTTCCGTGCTAACTGGACATGTGTACAGCGCACTTTTGGAGTAAATGTCGGTTGGTGCGGGGCGGGCCGTCACACTTGGTATCAGAGCTCTAGGTTGCGTAGTTAACCTAGGGAAAGACACCAGGGAGATAGTACGTATATGAGAGCGCGTATTTGTAATTACTTTGGTTTTCAAAAGCTATATATATATACTATTAGTAGTATAAGAATGAAGTCGCGCTGCACTAGCACCACTATGGGGTCGTTAACCGTTTCCCTTTTTCAGATTGACGATGAGCCGAGACACGAGGGGTGCTGGTAGAGGGACCAACCAGGGGAATGCCGCTGACATGAGGGCGATGTTTACTAACCTCATGAGAGATATTCTTAGAGAAGTGCAAGGGGCAGTTCCCAATCCCGGAGTTGGCGTTGGCCCAGTAGTGCAGGCGCCTAGGGTCGATTTCGCCAAGTTGTGCAAAGATTACACTAATCTTGGTGGGAAGCCGTTCCACGGGACGGAGTCGGCCACAGATGTTCAGGACTGGATGGTTAGCTGTGACCGTATCTTCGATGACTTGGGTCTTGAGGATGCGATGAAGAGAAGGCTAGCGTCTCGTCAGCTGCAAGGGCGAGCGATGAATTGGTGGAATGCCATTAGAGCAGCTACTCCAGAAGATCAGGTTACTTGGGATCAGTTCAAGGCTCGCTTTAGCGAGAAGTTTATTCCAGCTCCCCAGAAGTCAGTGTTGTTTAAGAGGTTCTTGGAACTCAAGCAGAACGGAAGGGCAGTTTCTGATTATATTGCTGAGTTCGACACTTTGTCGAAGTATGGACTGTCTCTTATCGACACTCCTGAGAAGAAGAATGAGAAGTTTATTACTGGCTTGGATGGATACTTGGGGGAAAGGCTTATCAACCACATCGATGAGACTTTTGAATCGATTGTGGGGAAGGCTTTGAGATCAGAGAGTCTTTACCCTAAGTCAAAGACTGAGGCTGCATCTGCAGAAGGGCCAAAGCCGCAAGCAGGCGGTGGAGGCAAGAATAGCTCTCAGAATAAGAGGAAGCAGGACCAATCTAAAGGTGGTCAGAAAAAGAGCAAGAAGGATGTTGAGTGCTTCAGCTGTGGAAAGAAGGGCCATTATGCTAAAGATTGTCGGGTCAAGCCAGCGGATAAGAAGTGCTTCAACTGTGGTCAAGTGGGACATTTCAAGGATAAGTGTCCGCAACCTCTTAAGGAGAAGCAGATTGTGAAAGCATATGCTATTGATGTTGTTCCTTCTTCGTCGAATGCCCCAACTGCGGCGGAGAAAGGAAAGAATGTTGTTATTCAAGGTATGCTTTCTATTTATGATGTACCAGTTCGAGTTTTGTTTGATACTGGGGCTTCCCGTTCCTTCATATCTAGTGACCTGGTAGATAGGTTGGGACTGGAACCCAAGATAGTCGATAGACCATTGGTTGTGACGAACCCGATTGGTGGTTCGACTAGCCTTAGTATGATTTGCAGGAATTTGGTCTTATCGAGTCATGGATGTATGTTTGTGATTTCTTTGTTTTGGGCTTTACTGGGTATGGCATTATATTGGGAGTCGATTGGCTCCAAAGATACGGGGTGGTGGTAGACTGTGAGGGCTTTTTGGTGACAGTGAGGGCGGATGATGGGCGGAGGGTAGTGTTTGGTGGTCTACCCAGTGATGGGGTTATGGCTAGTTTTGTAAATTCCCTCGACATCCCGCAGGATGAGTTGTCAGATGTGCCCGTGGTTGGCCAGTATCCGGACGTCTTCGAGGAGGTGACCGGGCTTCCACCACACCGAGAGATTGAGTTCCGTATTGATTTAGTGAAAGATGCCAGACCTATAGTGATGCCACTTCGTCGTATGGCACCAAGGGAGCAGCGAGAGCTCGGGGTGCAAGTCAGCAATCTTTTGAAGAAGGGATTTATTAGAAGGAGTGTCTCCGAGTGGGGAGCACCAGTTGTGTTTGCCACTAAGGCAGATGGTTCCCTTCGTTTGTGTGTGGACTATCGCGAGTTGAATAAGGTAACGAGGAAGAATAAGTATCCTCTACCACGGATAGATGATTTGTTTGATCAACTGGAAGGAGCAAAAGTGTTCTCCCAGTTGGACCTCGTGACAGGATTTCATCAGCTACGAGTAGCGGATGAGAGTGTTCCGAAAACGGCATTTAGGACGCCGTCTGGATTTTATGAGTGGTTGGACATGCCGTTTGGGTTGACCAATGCACCAGCCTACTTTGTGGATCTTATGAATCGAGTATTCAGAGATCAGTTGAATAAGTTTGTTCTTGTGTTCGTGGATGATATCCTTGTTTACTCAAGGACAGAGGAGGAACACAAGGGACACTTGAGGATAGTGATGGAGGTGTTGAGGAAACACCAATTGAAAGCGAAATTCTCTAAGTGTCATTTTTGGAGAAGGGAAGTGAGATTCTTGGGTCATGTTGTTTCCGAGAGTGGTATTGCCGTGGACCCTGCGAAGGTGGCTACGGTACAGGATTGGCCTACGCCCAAGAATGCAACAGATGTAAGAAATTTCTTAGGATTAGCTGGATATTATTGTAAGTTTATCCAGGACTTCTCCAAGATAGCAGCACCGTTAACTCAATTGACTAAGAAGAATCAGTCCTTCGTCTGGGACGGAGTGTGTGAGGATGCCTTCAAGAGTCTAAAGGAGAAGTTGACGCGTGCGCCAGTGTTAGTCATTCCTAAAGGGAATGAAGAGATGACGGTATACACGGATGCTTATGGTACCGGACTGGGTGCAGTATTGATGCAAGGAGGTAGGGTTGTAGCTTATGCTAGCCGACAGCTAAAGCCGCATGAGAAGAAGTATCCTACCCATGATTTGGAATTGGCAGCGATTGTATTTGCACTGAAGATGTGGAGACACTATCTCTTGGGAGAAAGATTTGAGTTGTTTACCGATCATAAATCGTTGAAGTATCTCTTCTCCCAGAAAGATCTGAATCTCCGTCAGCAGAGATGGTTAGAGTTCTGGGCTTCGTATGATTTTGATATCGCATACACACCTGAGAAAGGTAATGCGGTAGCCGACGCCTTGAGTAGGAGACATGCCAGCTTAGGGGCAATGTTTCTCGAGTGGAAGCAACTGGAGTATATCGCGGGGTTTGATTTCAGACCAAAGTGCGAATTGGATCCAGTCATGCTAGCTAGTTTGACGATCAGACCCACTTTGATAGAGCGGATTGGTTCCAACCAAAGGAACGATCCTAACCTGTTGGAAATCATCTCCAAGTTAGAGATGGGTATCGATGAGGAGATGAATGTGTATGGGCTTGATCGAGATGGATGGCTTCGGAAGAATGGAAGACTAGTTGTGCCCAACGTGAATGGTTTGAGAGATGAAGTGCTTAGAGAATGTCATCACTCAAAACTGACTATACATCCCGGTGGTAATAAAATGTATCGAGACATGAAGCAAACCTACTACTGGGAAGGGATGAAAAGAGACGTTGGGAAGTTTATATCCAAATGCATGAATTGCCAGCTAGTTAAACCCGAGCAAAAGAAGCCTAGTGGGTTGTTGCAACCATTAGAGATTCCCGAATGGAAATGGGAACAAGTCTCGATGGATTTCATCGATGGTTTACCAAGGACTAGATCGGGATATGATAGCATTTGGGTAATTGTGGATCGATTGACTAAAAGTGCAAGATTTATACCAGTCAAATCGACCAGAACGGCAGCCAAGTTGGCAGAACTGTATATGAAGTGGGTAGTGAGATTTCATGGAGTACCAAAAGCATTGTGAGTGACCGAGACCCGTTGTTCACTAGTGGGTTTTGGAAAAGCTTACAAGAGGCTCTGGGGTCAGGATTACATCTCAGTACCGCATATCATCCTCAGACCGCCGGTCAAACAGAGAGGGTGAATCGTATATTGGAAGATCTCTTGAGAGCTTGTATATTGGATTTTGGTGGATCGTGGGATGACCATTTGCATCTAGTAGAGTTTGCATATAATAATAGCTACCAATCCAGTATCGGTATGGCTCCATATGAAGCTTTGTACGGAAGACCGTGCAACTCACCATCATGTTGGATAGAGACTGGCGAGAAGTTTATGCTTGGACCAGACGTGGTGAGAGAAACTTCGGATAAGATTAAGATCATTCAGCAACGAATGAAAGCTGCCCAAGATAGGCAGAAGAGTTATGCTGATAAGAGGAGAAGAGACTTAAAATTCTCCGTTGGTGACTTGGTGTTTGTCAAGATCTCTCCATTAAAGAGCGTGATTCGATTTGGCAGGAGAGGCAAGTTGGCACCAAGATTTGTTGGCTCATTCCTTGTTCTTGAACTAGTCGGGAATTTGTCTTATGGAGTTGGCTTACCAGAGAAAATGGCGGGAGTTCACAATGTGTTTCATGTTTCCCAACTAAGGAAGTTCGTTCACGACTCAGATATGACTATTTCACCTGATCAGTTAGAGGACTTCGAAGTAGAACCCGAGGCGGTTGGGAACCGCAAGCCGATTCGTATTGTGGGGCACGATACGAAGCAACTTCGAAGGAAGGCGGTGAAGCTAGTCAAGGTTCAGTGGGGCGAGGACGAGAATGATTGTACTTGGGAGACAGAGGAGAGCATTAGGAAGGCATATCCAGAACTCTTTGCCTGGTAAGATTTACTTTGCAATTTAGTTTTCCGCATGCTAGGGTAGACTTGTTTTGCTTGTTTGCATGTTTGATTGTTGTTTTATGATTGATAGGCATGCGGGACCTTTGTGTGTGTTTTGATTAGGAAATTTCGGGGGCGAAATTTCTTAAGGGGGGAGAGTGTAATGACCCGCATTCTACGCATCGGAGGATCGTAGAATATTTATTTCTTTCCCGTATGAAGTCGTATGGTCATGTAACTTTGGGAAACATCCATTAGAGTCATTTCCCATGTTCATGGTTTTTGTCGATTTTTAAATGACCATTTTGCCCTTAGTTGGTACTGTTTTGGCCATAACTTTTGATTGGAAAGGAATTTTGACCTGAAACCACTTCCATTAGATTCGTTTGATGGTTTACCTTTCCGTAGAGTGGTCATAATAGCCAAACGGACTTACCGTTTGGGAGATATGGCTGAAATAAGGTTTGGAGGGTGAAAAACTGCTTTACCGGGCCAAATCGGGTTATTAGTGAGTAGGCCCATAACCCATTTCGGGATTAGGGTTATGGGAAGGCTGAAATGAGATGGAGAATCATTCCATTTCAGTTTTCTAGCCTCCACTTATCACCAAGGAACCCTAAAAATGGCCTCTAACCTCTAAATCACCTCCAAATCACCTTTTGGTCAAGGATTTGGCTTAGCAACCTCTAATCAAGGAAGATCTACACCAAAGCAACATTGGAGCTGCTGTTTAGCATTGGAATTCACATCAAATCAGAGATTTGTTTCAGATCTTAGTTTATTTTTGGCTAAGGTGAGTGATTTGCATAGTTTTATACTAATTATGGCTAGTTAAGGGTAATTAGTGTTAATTAGCGAATTTAAGCATGATAAAATTCGGGGAAAATGTTCATAAATTCTTAAATGATGTTTTAGACCTCTGAGATGATTTTGGGTTAATTTGGTTAAGTTTTGCTAATCCTATCATTAGTTTCACCTAAACATGCTTAAGGGGAAATATGGGATTTTGGGTACGTTTGATCCATTTTAACCTATCATATTGATGTTTTGATGTTGGTGGTTGATTATGCATGTTGCTATGACTATATGAAATGCTTTGTGATTGGTTTCAATAGTTAGAATGGTCAAAAACGTCGTCGAATGGCGTAAACACTTGCTGGAGCAGTTTCAGAAAACAGTGCAGGTTTCGGATCGGATCGGATATAAGGCTCGGATCAGATATGTTGAACTGGGCAAGGGATTCGATCGGATCGGAACCTGACACTTGAGAAAATTGGCAAAAAGGAAGGCCACGCTAACTGAACTGGGATCGGATCGGATTAGGGAGGACGGATCGGAGCGGAAGCACGAAGGTGGATCGGATCGGAGCACGTGAAGGATGAGGGGACGGATCGGAGCGGAGGCACGAACTGGAGGAGAGATGGCACCCGACCCGACCCGAGGTAAAGCACCCGACCCGAACCGATGGAGGATACCCGACCTGAACCGTACCAGAAGAAGACCCGACCCGAACCGATGGAGGATACCCGACCCGAACCGATGGCTTGAGGAGGAACCCGACCCGACCCAGTGTTGACCAATAACCCGAGATGCAAAGGTAGTCCAATATGGGAAGTTAGAGCTCAGGATCCAGTTGGGAACCGATGAGTTCACTTCATGGTTGGACTTTGCTGCGGGACGTGTGCTAAGGAGTTGTCGACGTTCATAACTTCGATTCATCACTAAAAATGAATGATGGACTACGTTATCAGTGCAGTAGAGTCATTATGACTTGAGGGGCAAGGTGATGCGTAGTAAGACTATGAGCCAGCGCAGATAGGGTGAATAACTCCATGGGGCAAGTGGACATAGTAAGGATTGGTAAGGCTATGAGCCAGCGCAGATGGGGTGAATAACTCCATGGGGCAAGTGGACATAGCGAAGGATTAGTGGCTACGTTATCAGTGCAGTGAAGCCATTTATGACTTCATGGGGCAAAGTGATCGTAGCAAGGGTGGGTGATCGAAGTGGTGAATATCGTATGCTTTACGCACTGAGTGAGAGATGTGAGGATGGATGCTATGTTTGATTGTTTGCCATCACTATGACATGCACACCTCCCCCACCTCTGTATCTTTATACCGTTTGATATGGTACCTTAGAGTGTTGTACAGTATGTAGTGCTAACTCTTTGGTTGCAGGTCCAGGTTCAGGTATGTTTTAGTCTACCTGTTATTGTTCACTTTAGATGCTTATCGCTCATACCAGGCTTTATGTCTGACCCAGAGTTTTATGTCTCCTCTTATTACTCTGGGTGCTCACACGAGCAGACTAGAGACAGGTTAGCTGGTGGTGCGCGAGTAGCTGATTCGGAGGCGGGCAGGAGGCTTCCACGTATGATATATATATATACACATCCACCCTGTGTCGTCGGTGGTCGCTACTTGGGCATAGTAGTGTACCCCCTTTATCTTACTTTTGCTTTGAGACAGTTTGAAAAGTTGTAATAAGCTGTATTTTGGATTTCCGCTGCTATGATGTTTAGTTCTGGTTTTCAGCTTATGCACTGTCTCACCTGTTTTATGTTAAATATGTTATTATTATATTTTATTCTATGCGCTGTGAGACATTCTACAGGTTCTTTGTTAGTTCATTCCCTTCTTCTTTTTCCTTTTGACGACCCGTTCCGTGCTAACTGGACATGTGTACAACGCACTTTTGGAGTAAATGTCGGTTGGTGCGGGGCGGGCCGTCACAACTGCCCTTGCAACTTGCAAGCTCTGGCATTGACTTCACATCGGCTTGCTGAACTCTCCACCGTTTGACTCTTGGCAACTCCTCCCACTCACTCTCCAGGGTGGTGCTTTTAATAGTTACATTGATTCATGCTGATATTCTTTGCACTCACCGCTTGAGCTGGTGTTATTGGGGTTGCCATATTACATTGGGTTTTGAGAAATCAACCTTTTGTCGGATAGCCTGTAATAAGGAATCGTCTGTTAGCAAATTTTGAATTATCAAAAATATTGCTAGTAAGAGATTTACTGAGGCAGGTATGCTTTTAGTCACAAAGACAACATTTAGTACATCACTTCCAGACTATTACAGACTATTTACAAGAAGTTTTGAATATAGAAAAAAGTAAAACATGAAGTAAAGCATGAAATAAATCAGTGGCGATGGTGATCGCTTATTCTGAGCCATTGAAATTAGAGCACCACTCGCTTTTAGTGGATGATTGGCTTTGGTTTGGTTTGAGCAGGAGCTTCGTTGCTTGGACTACACTTGCCATTTGATGCCCCTTTCCCCTGGAGAGTTGCAGAAGGATTTGTATCTTGAGGATTCTTTACATATTGTTGCAATATGTTCTTCTGAATCAACTCCTCAATCAAGCTTTTAGGGTTCCTACCTTCATTTGTATTATGATCGGGTTGGTTGTGGAATCTACAGAACATTCCCGGGTTCGCTGCCTTCTCACCTATCCTTGTCGGTTTTGGTTCTGCATATTCTTCAAAAAAAATTGTTGCCAAATAGATGTTTTCAGGGGTGTCATTCAAAGGCGTTAGCTCTGATGGGTTGAAAAGGAAAATTTTCTTATAATCTTTGTTGTCCTTTCCATTGTTGGCATGCTTTTGTCCTTGAGTATTTTTCTTATTATAGTGAGTAGCAGCATTTTTGGGAGCTTCAAGAAGTTGGTTACCATCAATAATCTGAAGAGGCACAGGATTATTATCGACTCTCATGTACTCCTCGACCTTTTTATAGAATTTCTCAAGTGCATTTTGTTCTTTCATTTTATTCCATCTACTGAATTTGCTCTTCTCATTTATGGCATCAATTAGAGACATAAGTATTATGCGAGGTTCTGGATTTCTCACTTCGGAAAAAGCAACGTTGAATCGACTGAGAAAAGCTTTAACGGATTCCCCTATATTCCGCTTCATCGCTAAAAGTGTTATAGCATCCTTGGTTTTGGTAGCATATAAGCGGAACTGCTCCTTGAACTTTTTGATCGAGTCGTCGGTCTACGGACTTAGATAGTAGCTTTGCGAACCATAATGACGCAACACCTTCTAAATAGAGAGGAAAATATAGGCATCTCATCTCATCTGTTACTTTTGCCACACTCATATGCCACTCGTATTTGAATAGAAAGTAGTTGGGATCAACAAGGACATTGTACAGACGCAAGGTTGGAGGATTGAATTTCTTTGAACACTCTATCTCTCGAATTCTCTCGGTAAATAGAGTCCTATCAGGAGAGAAATCCCATTCCCTATCATCGTCATTAAGAACTGGATTCATCTTCATGATTTATTCTATCATATCCGAGATGTACTCTTACGTGGTGTAACACCCCGAAATTTTAACAACATTAAAGTGGATAAATTAGATAATAATTAATTTAATATTAAAAATTAAGGGAAACAGACTACGTCATTGTGTCTGTCTCAAAATTATGGTCAAGATAGACATTTGGTTTGCGTAAAACGGACACCGTATGAAGAAGTTATGAGGATTTTAAGTTTGTATACGTATAGAAGAAATATGTATATACACATGATACACATATGAGTCAGATATGAGTCAGCACTTATCCATAAAGGGTCCAAAAATCGAAAATTCGTTTGGTGGAAAATTTCCCGCTCTAGGGGGTCGACCCCCTCGAGGGATGTCGACACTGGGGTCGACCCCCCTTAAGGGGTGTCGACACCGGGGTCGACGCACATATAGGGTTATCGACAACCCTCGGGCTAACGTGGCAGTCGGTTTCAGAGGGGCTGGCAGCTATAAATACATGGTCATTTCTCTTGTTTGCTTCATTGAGAATCCATGGGGGTCAAACTCTACTGGTGTCTGAACTGAACTAGATCCGTTAATCTCATACAACTATCAACTTAAACAAATCAGTTAGAGATTCAAGATACGTTCTTCTTCTATTTTCTAATCCAAACACTGTGAGTTCCTAATACCTTTTAGATTTGAATATTTAAAAGTAAACGTGATATGAATATAGTTTGGATTTGTTCATATGAACAGATTATACCAGATCCATTGTAAGTTGTGAAAATATAACATTTTTAATTGGTTAGGATTTGGATCTCAATCTTTATCTTATCGGATCTATTGTAACCTACATGACATTCTATGATGTGGATCTTGATCTTATTTGTGTTAGATCTACTTTTAACTATTGGATCTAAATTATTAATCAAATCTAGTTTATCACCTTGTGCTTATCATGCTAGATCTACCTTTATAGGTCTAATTCGTTTGTGGTTAATTTATCATGTCATGTTTGATCTACCTTTATATATCAAATTCGTTTGTGGTTAATTTATCACGTCACATTTGTGGATCTTAAACTTTACCTATCATGGGGTAATTAATTTTGATCTATCATTAATTGGAAATATGAATCCTTATTTATTCGTGCCTATTATGACATCCTTAGTATGTTAGATCTAGTTTTATTATCACATGCTCACTAGATCTATTTTTATATGTCCACCTTATCACTATGCCAATTACATGTTTATGTCACTTTTTTAAAACAATCAATATTGTCATCTTTCCCCTTTATGAATATGAATTTGGACATATAACATATTATGAATATAATTGGGTAAATGGACATGAACACCTATAAAGACATAGGTATAATTGATTGGTTAATAATTAAAATGCCTAGAATTATAGTAATTAGAAAACTGTAACGACACTTATGACATGAGGTTAGATTGCATTAGTGGTGGAAGTCTGCCCGGACTCGACCGATATATCCAGCAACCACTAATGTTGAACCAAATGTAAGAGGTCTAAGTGCGCAAATACGAGACGGGCTATGACACGAGGTTAGGCCCAACTTATGGAAGAAGTCTGCCTGGACCCGACCAGCATATCTAACATCCACAAGTTGTAGGCCTAATGTGGGAGGTTTAGCCCATTATAACCATAAATGGACATGGTAATGAATTGGAATAAACAAGGAAGGATAATAACCTATCATCATTAATTACTTTAATGCAGAATGTTATATAATAGGTAGACTTGCCCTAGAGACAAGTGGAAATTATAACATATGTTATAATAAAAAGGGAAAGGAAGCATATTAGAAAACCTTAGTTAAGAAAACTAAGTTAATAAGTAAACAACGTCAAGTTGTAGTAATATGTTAAACAGAGAAAAGGTGAACTGAGACGAAATATTCTTAATTACATATTAAGTAAAACATGTTATTGTAACTATGGAATCAGACAATGGATAATACAAGCGGATTGTAATATTACTTCCGCTTATTACAATCCAGGGGTGAAAGATTGTAAGATTACTTCTATTAATTACAATCTAAAGAATAACATGTAATGGGGCTTATTAATGAACTTAAATGGATTAAGTTATATTTATATGAAATTAATAAGCAAGTGGAATTTTGGTAAGTGAAAAGAAGTCGATGTGAATGGGGATAACCTGTTAGTCTATAATGGTTAACCTAATTGAATCCATATGGATTGTATGAACATGACAACTTGATTAGGGGTTTAGTAATATTTGAATTAAACTGTGGGAGGGTTAAGTACATCATGGGTTAGTGGGTAATATTTGTATATATAGGCCTACAAACTTAACCTGTTCGGGTTATGTAATTAAAAACATCATTAGGTAAACATAATTAGTGGATAACCTACTAGTGGGGATGCAAGACAAAGGGAAGAACTTGCATCATCTTTTGTGGGACCCATTTCAGTTAGTAACCCTTAAGTAGGTATTAAATGGGTACTCCGAATTAGGTCGGAGTGGGGCACGCTTACTGAACTGATTATAAGAGATCCAAACATGGAGGACAGTGTCATGACGACGCATTCCAACAGGTTCATGTGCGCATATGACTCCGCCTGCACGGAAAAATAAGACGTTGTGACATCAGTAGATATGGTTGTGCACATCTGGAAAATGAATGGTTTCCACTTTAGGGAATGATACACCCTACTGTGGGGCCATCACAGGGTATCTATGGAGTAGGGATCCGATCAACTAGGGAAGTACTTAGGGTACATCTAGACTTTGGTAAAGTTAGGAGTCCGTTCTAGGGGATACCTGTCGATTGTATGGGGTTTACCACCTCTCACCAGAAAGTACGCTTAAGTCTGCAATCTTATACATGTTGGGGATCATCTCGGTTTAAGTTATACTAGTATTAGTGCATAGTATTCATTAGAAATGTGTACATCTTATCCTGTCTACCTTGCCACACCTGCCTTTTATGTAGTTATCCCTCTCTTATCCACTTTATATGCATGTCATGCTACTTTTATTTAGTTATTTGCTAAAAGTAACTGGACTTGCCAGACTTTATGTCTGACCCTTTTTGTTTCCTCTTCTTTCTTCCATTCCCCCCATTATAGGTTCGCCGAGAGGGAATTCTCAGGCTTAGTCAAGACACGGTTATCATCTTGTTGGAGCTGCTTTGGAAGTATAGCTCAAGTTCTTATCTCAACTATGGCTTTGTCTCTTTTATTTGGGGATTTATGTATTCTGTTAAGTATTTATGTACTCTGATGGTACAAGACAGAAGTTATGTTATTGTAATGGGATTTTGTATTTTCATACATGTGAGTTTTTGGACCATGGTATTTTATGATAAATAAAGTTTTTATTCCGCTGTTATTTTATATGTCTATCTTGTAATATTTCTGTTTTGTTTACTATAATGCTTCACGAAACTTAATGCATTCCCTTTATGAGTGAAATTAACGGACATGGGGTGTCACACTTGGTATTAGAGCCGAAGTTTATCAGATTGGATAAAGTTTTTGAAAATTTTCAAAAAGGTTTTAAAAGAAACCATTTTCAAAAAGAAAAGTCTATTTTGAAAGACTTTCCCCAAGAATCCATATGTAATATCCTTCGGTCCTGTGTCTAAATCTCTTCCCTTTTTCTTTTCAGCATGTTTGGGGAACCTAACATTCCTAATATCCCAGAAGGCGTTACGATACCAGGATGGTTCCATAGGTATTTGGAGGCCATGGCGCCCGCTGAAGGCTAAGGAAACATTCCTCCCCCAGCTGCACCAGTCGTTCCTCCTCCTCCTCCTCCTCCAAGAGCAGATAATTTCTCTAAGATCTGCAAAGATTTCCATGCTATGGGAGGGAATCCATTCCATATGAATGAGACGTTTGTAGAAGCGCGGAATTGGATCAAGGAGACTGAGGACTTGTTTGTAATCTATGAAGTCGAGGATCGAAGGAAGATCAGTTAGCTGCTTGGCTACTGAAAGATGAAGCATCATTCTGGTGGGAGGTCACCCAAGCTAGACATCCGGTGGAAACCTGGGAACATTTTAGACAAAGATTTGAAATGAAATTTCTTTCCCATGCTGAGAAAAGCATGCAGATGGAGAGGTTCCTGGCACTCAAACAAGGGAATATGACTGTAAGAATATGTGAACAAATCCAACCAATTAGCAATGTTCGGCTTGGAACTGGTGGATACGCCGCATAAGAAGGCTTTGCGGTTTGCTAAAGAACTAAATGAACCCCTTCATGGGTTAGCCATGTCCCATATTCCAATGGGAGCCACTTTTGAAAAGCTTGTTGATATGGCCCTAATGCATGAGGAAGACAAGGGAGAAAAGAAGGAAGTAAAAGTTGAGGAAACAACTCAAAACAAGAAGGTATGACCCAAGAAAGGACAATAACAACAACTGGAGAAAGACGAAAGAATGACAAGGCTAAAGATAAGAGGAAGTGCCATAGTTGTGGGCGAGAGGGTCACTTGGCCAAGCACTGCAGGAAAAGGAAGAATGCTCACTTCGTTTGTGCGGAGGTCAGGCATCTTATTAAGGATTGCCCGAAGAAACAAGGACAAGGTCAAAGGGCAAGAATCTCTTGAGAGCAAGCAAATGCTCTCGTGGCCAGTGCTCCAGATCAAGGTAGGAAATTTTTTGTGGAAGATTTAATTTCTCTTTCAAACCACCCTATTAGAACTCTTTTTGACTCCGGCGCTTCACATTTATTTATATCTTGTTCTATAGTTGAATCTTTGCACTTAAATACTGGTATGGTAGTGGATCCCGTTGTTGTATCAAACCTCGTTTGTGGTTCAGCTCATTTGTCCATGATTTGTCGGGGTTTGAGAGTATCTGTCTTAGGCGTCGAATTTGAGTGCGATGCATATATGCTCGGGTTTATGGGCTATGGTTTGATTTTAGGGATGGATAGGCTAGCCATGTATGGTGCCATTTTTTATTGTGAGAGAAGGGTCGTTAGGCTTCTGATTTGTCATGAGAGGACCCTCAAGATTTCTTGTTACCTGCAGGGGTCTGTCATGCTTAGTTTCCTAGAATCTATCGAGGCATCTATCGATGATCTGCGATCGGTACCTATAGTTGTGAGTATCCTGATGTTTTTTATGAGGTTCGAGGTTTACCCCAAGGCATGAGATTGGTTTCCGCATATACTTGGTGGACAATGCAAAGCCAGTTGCATTGCTTGTGCGACATGTGACTCCTAAAAGGAAAGAGGGAAATTGATAAGCAAGTAGAGGAGCTACTTGAGAAGAGGTTTGATAGGTGAATCATATTAGGATGGAAAACCTAACGAAGACAGTCCTTGAGGAGGCTCATCATTCTAAGATGACTATTCATCCAAGCGGTGATAAAATGTATAGAGTTCGAGGTAGTGAAGCCAAACGTGCGAGAGGAATTGAAAGTAGAGAAGGAAGCAATGATTGGACAAGTACCGACTTGCATACTTGGATCAGAGGTGAAGAAATTGCACAATATAGAGGTTAGGTTAATAAAAGTGCAATGGGGAGAAGATAGCGGGGCTGCGACTTGGGAGACTAGAGACAAAGATCACGCTTCGTACCCTTTCCTTTTTGGGACTATGTTCTTAACTCCTTTTTCCAAAGCTATTATTCGTACTTGCTGCTATTATTTAGGTATATCCTATTAATCAAATCTTCGACCTTTAGGTAGGAGTCCCATGATTGTAAACATGTGGTTGAGACATGTTATGGCTGATGGATGCAAGTGGTTGCAAGTGTTTGCTAGTGGTTGCTTGTGGATGCATATACACACACATTAGGCACTAGATCGGCTCAATCACTCTCATACCGCTTATGGATGTGAGTGCATTTTCTTTTATGGATGGAAATGGATGTATTAACATATGGATGTTGCATTTGGATGAATAAGTGTGCATGTATATAGAACTCACATGTCATAATAGGATTATCTGCATGCATATTGGATTCATGGCACTAACATACATTGCATTAAGGAGGTCAACTGAATCAGTAGACCGCCTGATCTTCGCATTAGTATTGGGACATATACATACACCTTTGCATATATTCATATAATAATTAGAAATCTTTAAGGAAAATGGATGCTAGTGATTGATGGATGAGTAGATGGTTGATGGATGGTAGGATATGCATTCTTCTCAACTTAGAGATTTCAGGGAAGAAATCCTTTGAGTAGGGGAGAATGTAACACCCCAAAATTTTAACAACATTAAAGTGGATAAATTTGAGAATAATTAATTTAATATTAAGAACTAAGGTAAATGGACTATGTCATATCGTCCGTCTCGAAATTCTGGTCAAGATAGACATTTGGTTTGCGTAAAAGGGACACCGTATGAAGAAGTTATGGGGATTTTAAGTTTGTATACACGTATAAGAAATATGTATATACACATGATACACATATGAGTCAGATGTGAGCCAGCACTTATCTAGAAAGGGTCCAAAAATCGAAAATTCATCTGGCAGCAAATTTCCCGCTCTAGGGGATCGACCCCCCTAGAGGGGTGTAGACACCGGGGTCGACCCCCCTTAAGGGGTGTCGGCACCAGGGTCGACCCACTTATTGGGATGTCGACACCCCTAGGGATGAAGCGACAGTTGGTTTCATAGGGGCTGCCAGCTATAAATACATGGTCATTTCTCTTGTTTCTTCATTGAGAATCCATGGGGGCTAAACTTTGCCGGTGTCTGAACTGAACTAGATCCGTTAATCTCCTACAACTATCAACTTAAGCAAATCAGTTAGAGATTCAAGATCCATTCTTCTTCTATTTTCTAATCCAAACATTGTGAGTTCCTAGTTACTTTTAGATTTAAATATTTAAAAGTAAACGTGACATGACTATAGTTTGGATTTGTTCATATGACCAGATTATACCAGATCCATTGTAAATTGTGAAAATATGACATTTTGAATTGGTTAGGATTTCGATCTCAATCTTTATCTTTCAGATCTATTATAACCTATATGACATTCTACGATGTGGATCTTAATCTTATTTGTGTTAGATCTACTTTTAACTATTGGATCTGAATTATGTGGACATCCAAATTATTAATCAGATCTTGTTTATCACCTTGTGCTTATCATGCTAGATCAATATTTATAGATCTAATTCACTTGTGGTTAATCTATCATGTCATGTTAGATCTACCTTTATAAATCAAATTCGTTTGTGGTTAATTTATCACGTCACCTTTGTGGATCTTAAACATTACCTATCATAGGATAATTAATTTAGATCTACCATTAATTGGAAATATGAATCGTTATTTATGCATGCCTATTATGACATCCTTAGTATGTTAGATCTAGTTTTGTTATCACATGCTAACTAGATCTGTTTTTATATGTCCACCTTATCACTATGCCAATTACATGTTTATGTCACTTTTGTTAAAACAATCACTATTGTCATCTTTCCCCTTTTATTGTTTATGGCTAGTCCATTTTCTAGCCTAGGCATGACGCCAAATATATGCAGATGCGTTAGTTAGGGAACGGGGGGAAACATTAGAATTGGCATAACTTGAATAATGAATATGAATTTGGACATATAATCCATTATGAATATAATTGGGTAAATGGGCATGAACACCTATAAAGACATAGGCATAATTAATTGGTTAATAATTAAAATGCCAAGAATTACAGAAATTAGAAAACTGTAATGGCACCTTTGACACGAGGTTAGGTTGCATCAGGGGTGGAAGTCTGCCCGGACCGGACCGGCATATCCAGAAACCACTGGTGTTGAACTTAATGTGAGAGGTCTAAGTGCGCAAATACGAGACGGGCTATGACACGAGGTTAGGCCCAACTTGTGGTAGTAGTCTGCCCGGTTCCGACTGGCATATCCAGCATCCATAAGTTGTAGGCCTAATTTGGGAGGTCTAGCCCATTATAACCGTAAATGGACATGGTAATGAATTGGAATAAACAAGGAAGGATAGTAACCTATTATCATTAATTACTTTAATGAAGAATGTTATATAATAGGTAGACTTGTCCTAGAGAGAAGTGGAAATTATAACATATGTTATAATAAAAAGGGAAAGGAAGCTTATTAGAAAACCTTAGTTAAGAAAACTAATTTAATAAGTAAACAATGTCAAGTTTTAGCAATATGTTAAACAGAAAACAGGTGAACTGATACGAAGTATACCTAATTACATATTAAGTAAAACATGTTATTGTAAATATGGAATCATACAATGAATAATACAAAGGGATTGTAAGACTACTTCCGTTAATTACAATCCAGGGGTGAAAGATTGCAAGATTACTTCTGTTAATTACAATCTAAAGAATAACATGTAATGGGGCTTATTAATGAACTTAAATGGATAAGTTATATTTATATGAAATTAATAAGAAAGTGGAATTTTGGCAAGTGAAAAGAAGTCAATGTGAATGGGTATAACATGTTAGTCTGTAATGCTTAACCTAATTGAATCCCTAGGGATTTTATGAACATGACAACTTGATTAGGGGTTAAGTAATATTTGAATGAAACAGTGGGAGGGTTAAGTACATCTAGGGTTGGTGGGTAATATTTGTACATATAGGCCCACAGACTTAACCTGTTATGGTTATGTAATTAAAAACACTATCAGGTAAACACAACCAGTGGAAAACCTAGTAGTGGGGATGCAAGACAAAGAGGAGAACTTGCATCATCTTGTGTGGGACCCATTTCAGTCAGTAACCCTTAAATAGGTATCAAACGGGTACTCCGAACTAGGTCGGAGTGGGGCACGCTTACTGAACTGATTATAAGAGATCCAAACGTGGAGGACGGTGTCATGATGGTGCGTTCCAATGGGGTCATGTGCGTTCATGACTCCGCCTGCTCCAGAAAATAAGACGCTGTGACATTAGTAGATATGGTTGTGCGCATCCGAAAAATGAAGGGTTGCCACTTTAGGGAATAATACACCCTGCTGTGAGGCCAGCACAGGGTATCTACGGAGTAGGGAGCCGATCGACTAGGGTAGTAGTTAGGGTACATCTGTTCTCTAGTAAAGCTAGGAGTCCGTTCTAGGGGCTACCTGTGGATTGTATAGGGTTTACCACCTCTCACCAGAAAGTACGCCTAAGTCTACCATCTTATACATGTTGGGGATCATCTCAGTTTAAGTTATACTAGTATTAGTGTAGTGTAATCATTAGAAACGTATACATCTTATCCTGTTTACCTTGTCACACCTACCTTTTATGTAGTTATCCCTCTCTTATCCACTTTATATGCCTGTCATGCTACTTTTATTAATTTACTAGCTAAAAGTAACTGGACTCGCCAGACTTTATGTCTGACCCTTTTTGTTTCCTCTTCTTTATTCAATTCCCCCTTCCTCAGGTTCGAAGGGAGGGAATTCTAAGGCTTAGTTTAGACTCGGTTATCATCTTGTTGGAGTTGCTTTTGAAGTATTGCTCAAGTTCTTATCTCTACTATGGCTTTGTCTCTTTTATTTGGGGAACTATGTTCTCGTTTAAGTATTTATGTACTCGAATGGTACAAGACAGAAGTTATGTTATTGTAATGGGTTTTTGTATTTTTAGACATGTGAGTTTTTGGACCACGGTATTTTATGATAAATAAAGTTTTTATTCTGCTGTTATTTTATATGTCTGTCTTGTAATATTTCTGTTCTGTTTACTACAATGCTTCATGAAACTTAATGCATTCCCTTTGTGAGTGACATTAACAGACGTGGGGTGTCACTAGTGGTATGTCTCTTCGCGGGGTTGACTTCGATCTCTTTGCCAAATGTTCGTCTGGTCAAGCAATCATGATTAGACAACTTAGGTCCTTTACCTTACTGGCAAAGAGGTACGCCCTTGGCGGGACTAGTAAACCTTTGAGTATTTCTCTCGGAATGATTATTAGCTTTTAGATTCGAGTCTTCGACATTAGCCTAATCTTTGTCGCTCAACCATTCATTATCATCTTCCATGTTGTCATTGTGATCATGGTCAGAAGCGAATGAATTGTCATTTTCTTCGAAATCTACATGATTCTTTTGAGGGGCTGGATTTGGTCGAGCGTTAAGGATTGCGTCAAGTTTTTCCATCATAGCCTTGGTAGAGGCATCCATTCGTTGATTCATGTTGGCAATAGCGGCATCCAACTCATTCTTAGTCACACCCACTCCACCTATCGAGTTTTCGCCAACTTCAAAATGGTTAATAAGGGGTGTAACTTCGTTGTTAGCAACCTTTTTTGTTTCTTCAATGGTTTTGCTTATAGTCTTCTTATATTTAGCCATACTAGAACTTGAATGTAAGGATATTAAGATTGAGGGAAGTTCGAACGTGGCCCCACAGTGGGAGCCAAATGTTTAAACCAAAATTGGTGTAAACACCAAAGGTACTTCGAAAGTACTTCACCAAATGGTTAGAAATAATAAAATGAGATCACAATCGCAAAAAGTAAGTAAAAACATAAGAATTTTTATAGTGGTTTAATCTAAAATAGATCTAGGTCCACTTTTGAATCACATCTCATTATCATATTTTGTTTTACAAAATACATGAATTCGCTCACATTATTCATCTCTCTCTTTTCTCTCTTTCTATGATCTAGATTTCGCTTGAATTTGCAAAAGAATCAGTGAGATCTCTTGCTTTATGACGATGGATGCATGGATCTTTGATCATTTTAGAAATTGAATGATCCTCATGGATTCCATGTTGATTTAGCGTTAGATCTAGGCTTTAAAGAGGATTAGCGGAGAATAGAGAAGCTTTGATTGAATTTGAGATAACTCTAACGGTGTTTGGAAGCCATTAATGAAGCTAGAAGTGTTGGAGAAATGATTCGGGGGCCCTTTGGGGTAGAGGAATTGGGCCCCCTTTCAAGTGTAGAGTATTGTGTATTTATAGTAGGGGTGAGCATTATTTTGTTAAACCAAATAAACCAACCAAACCAATTTATTTTGGTCGGTTTGGTTTGGTTTCGAAATTAGATCGGTTTGTAATCGGTCCGAAAAAATATTTAGTTTGGTTATCGGTTTAACCAAATTAACCGAACTTTTATTATATTTTCAAAATTATTAATAATATAGTAAATATTTTATATTAGTTTAATTGTCTAAGTAAATTTTAACCATCACATATGTATCAAAATTACTTTTGGAAAGAATAAGAATAATAAATGATAATACTTTAATCATATATTTATGTTTTAATTTAATTTATAGTTACTATTATTAACATAAAGTCTAAAATATTTTTAGTTCGGTTAGATCGGATAACCAACCGAACCAACCAATCTTAATTTGGTTGGTTTGGTTTTCATTTTTATTGGTTTTAGTTTGGTTTGGCATTTTTCATCATCGGATAAACCGAACCAACCAAACGCTGATTCCTTATTTATAGAAGTGTTTTAGGCGTAGTGGCACACTCGTAATTAAATGGGTACAGCTGGAATTATCAATTTACAGCTGGCGCTAGTTGTCAGGCCGCGCGACATGTTCATCACGGCGTGGATTTTGTACATGCTTATCACGATGTCTTCCCATCTAGCGTTATGCGACATTACTCAAGTCATGCAAAACGACATAGTATTTGCTTACAGCTATCCACGTGCTTTCAACAACACGCATGAGTTTGTGTTCACAGCTTGACTACAGCATATGGCATGATACACTTCCACCATGCTTTTTCTCAAGTGGGGCAGCGACATGCTTGAATTTATTCAATATAAAAACTGGAGCCGTATCTCTTATGCACACGTGTCTGTATTGTGTAAGAATCAGCCTATATAATATTAAAAAGTCATCATCTTATTTCCTTACACATTATTTCCTTAAGATCATTCGTAGTATGAATATAACGACATGAATGAACTTGACTGCCACGTCAGTCCCTGTATGCTATGATCCATATGAATTTACTTCATGTCGCTGCAGCGACTTTACATCATCTCGCAGTCGAGGCTTAACACACCATGGCGCAGGCACGACTTGGACTGTATATGGTCTTAAGTCTGTTAATGGTGTAACTTAGACTTTGGCGGTTCTGAATGCACTTACGACATGAATATTATAAAAGCTACGATCCGCATATCATCATATGACCCAACACTTATCCATCCTCCCATGATTTGTGCCAGCTTCCTTTGTAATTATGACGACCAGCAACTTGCCTAAGCTTTTTTATATTCACAGATGCCGTTGTTACTTACAGTAGAATGGTCTAAATGAATGCATGCGATCTGGTTTCTCTTAGGTAATGAATGGTTTAATGACCTGGTACGTAAGTTCACGGTCCATGATTATATTGTCATTGGTAACGACATGATCCTTTTTATATACTTGCGGCTCAATTCATGTCTTTCTATGTTTATCTTATCAAAAGGCCAATTATCCAAAGCTACACCACGTGTTCTCATAGTTATTATTGACCCATGCACTCGCTGACATAACCCCGACTTATATGTCATGCTTATTTTCCCATACATGTTCCAGAATAGCGGACAACATGAGGACGAGCATGCTCTAATGGCCTATGATCTGGTTTGTAGAAGCTTTATCTCGAAGTAATGACTTGAGCAAAGTCTTAGTATGTCTCGGCAGCTTGGTTCCATGGCTTGATTCATGTGTTCCCATTCATTATTATAATACACATATTTCCCTTCTCCGTTGGCACTCTGCATATGCCATCTTTTATAATGCACTTGCACCATTCATTGCCACATGTTTGCTCGATCACATTATATGAGATTTGAGCACACAAGTCATGACATGACTTACAACATCATGGTCTTAAATGAAGCTCGTGTCATGGATGTCGGCGGCATGAATTAAATGGCATAACTCATGGCATGGGTAACGACATGAATGCTTGAAATGGCGGCTTATGGTCTGGACCATGTCGCATTGAACGGTTATTCACCGAGTCGTATAAACGATTTTGAGTCATGTCGCCAAAATATGTACTGTGAAACTATCCGGTCCTTTGTGTATTACATCATCACCATATTTTCCTGAACTGCATTTTTATAATGAGGTTAACATTTTTGCCCTCAAAGCTTGTATTTTTTGCTTGCAAGAAATGCGGGCTTCGAAATGAACACAATTTGTGTTGAGATTCAGTTGTAGGTTTTTGTTTGTTATGGAAAATCATGCTTTGAACTTATATGTTCCATGGTACCTGTCCTGTAATTAAAACATATTTGCGCGATTTGGGACTTATACTTTATTACTGATCGTCCACATCAATAATAGATAAGTTAATCATTAAAAATGAACCATAGAGAATTTTATGACTAGAATTGAATAACATGCCTATACAGAACTATTTTATTTAATTGTTTATAATTTGTCAAACATTGTCTGTATAAGTACAATATTCTAATTCGAATTCACAATGGCACTTGAGTTCTGCTAATCGATATGTATATCGAATATAGATTTCAATCCTCTCTCTTTTAGTGACTTACATAATTTTGTATGACAGTTTACGTTTTATGAAACGTGTACCTATTCAGATTGGAACATAGATTTAAGTTTCCGAGGCTAGAGTGACTACAACTTCTGCATTGTAAGCGGAACGGTTTTTGGCTATTCCTTATTCTCTTGAAAATTTGCCGGAAAGATGTCATTTTGTGCTAACTCAATATGTGCACTTATTTTTTTCATTCCTTAATTTGATGCAATATTGCCCGGGAAAGAAGAATTTTCTAATTGCCTATTTTTTAGGCATGTTGTACTGGCTCTGCTGGATTTAGAAATCCAAACCTGAATTTGCTTTGACACCATGGATCATCCAGGGATATAGAATCTCTGTTTCACGACGACTTGCCCCAGTTGTTTAATTATTTCTCAATCTCCTTTTATGTCTCATATTGAAACTGTTGACACATGTTAGCTTCAATTTCTTTAAGAAGCGGTACTGCTCTATTAGAATCGAACCATGCCATATTCACATAGTTGCCTTTTTAAGCTTTGCTTATCTTCATATTTGAAGCAAAATATCATCGGTTTTTCGTGAGATATTTATGGTTGGAGCTTTGGAGATGAGGAAGCCTTTGCGTTAAGAGATTCTAATTGGGATTTCCAGATTGATTTTTATTGGTGCGGTGAGTTTATCGACATATCGAGCGTATCGTTTTTGCCAAAATGTTCAAATGCCCCGTTTTGAAGGCAAGACTAAGAAAAGTGTATTGGTTTCTCGGATGGTAAGGAATTGATTTTTGGCTTATCACAATGTCATGATAGACCCATGGCATTTTCCCGGGCATTACTTTGTTAGGGACTGCAGAATGGATCGTTCAGGCAAAGAAAACACTAGAGGGAGGGGGTGAATAGTGTTTGTAAGAATTTAAACAAAAATAAAAACTAAAGAGAACTATGGGATGAATCAAACACCACAAACACAATCATAGACAAAGATTCAAACACAGATGCAAAATAAACAAAAATAAAAGTGTAGAAAAGGAAAGAACGTACCGGATTTTATACTGGTTTTGATCACTCCTACCTCCAGTCCAGCACAATGCTGGATTGTGCAGAGTTTTATTACTATTTTCAAATAGCCAAATACAACCTCCTTGATTTCATGGCTCAACAAGGAGACACCGACTCCTATCCCTTGATTTCACGGCTCAACAAGGGCACACCGACTCCTATTCCTTGATTTCATGGCTACAAGGATAAACCGACTACTCTTTGACTTACAAATAGGGTCTTTCAACCCAAGCAATTACACAACAGCCCTATAACTCTTCAATAGCACTTGATTAAAGGAGTAGAGAGTAGAGAGTGTTGAGAGAAGAAGTTTTATCAAAATAGAAGTGAATTCGGAAGAGTATAAGTGTAAGAATCATAAAAATGATTAAGAATAATGATGGGATGAAAGAGTATGAAGCTAGAGAAGAAGATGTGTTAAAAAATTCAGTTTTAACCTCTTTTTATAGAGTATGAAAGATTGCAACGATTCTGAAGCGTTTCAAATAGTGAAAAGACACTTCCCTTCGAAATTAGAAAAATATCAGCTATAAGTTGACATACATATTTTGCTATGTCCACATAGTCATGTGTAATTTTCAATTTCAAAGCATTTTTCAAGTATTTTGATATAAAATTAATTCTAAAAATTCTTGAGTAAAATTCTAATGTTGTAAATGAATATTATATGACAGAAAAACATATGAAAACATATTTTTAAACTATATAGATATATCTATAAAATTATAAGGTTTTAAACTAAATTATTAATAAAGTATATATAAAAACTTAAGTTTGAAAAACAAAGAAGAATAATAATAGAAACAAATACAAAAACAAAATAGAGAGGATTGAGAAAATAATTGAAAAATCAGAATTTGAATTTGAACCTAGAGTGCTATTTAGAGTCTTACAAATTCTAGACTCTATAATTATATTAAACTTGAACTCTTGAAATCTTGATTACTCATGAGTCTTGTAATTTCTCTGATCTTTGAATCTCTATCATTTTTATAACTGTACAGTCTTCAGTAATATTTCCTATATATAATTCCTGCACACACACACACACATATGTATATATACAAAAAGTGTTTGCATATATTTTATAATCAATGGTAATTGAAATAAGGTTGTTGTCATTAAAACTCCATTCTCCAACAATCTCCTCCTTTTTGATGATGACAACCTTAGTTTATAAAATATCATACCTGTATATACTTGTTTGATGATGTTCCTTCTATAACCCCCCCGTATATAAGAATCCTATAAACTATGTGTATATTTTATAATTTCTCCCCCTTTGTCATTATCAAAAAGGAATTCTAAAAGTACTCCCCCTAAATCCTATAACTATCCAAATAATTCCTATACAGAAGTAAAGTACTCCCCCTGAGTCCTAAATCTATAATCATAAAATACTCCCCCTAAATCCTATATCTATCTATAAATATTTTATTATAATATTCTATATAACTATCCCTGATTCTATGATACCCTTATATCTTCCTCTAACTCTATGATTCATAAATCTCCCTAAAATTATGACTCTACTAGTCTAATAGAAGAATAATAAACAAGGCAATCTAATCAATGTTTATAGTCAATTCTAACAATCGGTCCAAACAAGCAATTCAAGGAATTAATTCAAGCAAGCAATTCAAGCAATCTATTTAAGCAATTAATTCAAGAAATCAAGGTAGGAAATCAACCAAATCAATCAAATTAAATAATATGTGTTAATAAACACTTCTTGAACCTTTAATTAAACCTAGAAACTATAAAACTCCCCCTTAATCTAATACAAGACTAAACCTCCAACTGTTAGGGTTCATCACTAACCAGTGGCCTAGCCTATACTCTAGTTCCCTTAAAACTATAATAAGACCTTAATCTAGACTTAGAAATAACTCTGATAAGATATCCTTAAAATTATGATACAAGTAAAGTAATTCAATCCAATCAATGAATCAATTTAAGTTTTGTTGTCACAAAACATCAACTCACACATGAAACTAAACATTTCTTGTAACTTCTATCTATCCTAAAACCTTCAAAGCTCCTATCAACAATAAATTCATAAGTATATTTCTAACAAACCTATCAACTACTAATGAAATTTAATCATGTCAAGTAAGTAAATCAAGTTATTCAAGTCAAACAAAAAAACCAAATAAGTCAATCAATTCAATCAAATTAATCAAGACAAAGTAAATATGTTATGTATTTAATTAATAATCCTATATTTCTAACAAAAACTTTTTATACTATATACTTATTATGTGTGGAGTTAAAGTTAACATGTAATGCAGTGTGTGAAGTATGTTGATTATAATGTAGTATGAAATGTATGTCATATGCACAACAATATGAAATGCAACTTGTGGTGTGAATAATCTTGATTTGAAATGCAATTGTAATTTATAATGATGATATGAAATAAGATGTATAATTAATAGTATGCTGAATGATTTGGTGATAATATCTATTTAGGTAAGCACTATCAAACTATTATAAATTATTCGAATCAAACAAAGATAATGTTAATTTGTAGACTTAGGATATTTATTTTAATGAAATTGATTAAAAGAATATTAAAGATAAGAGTTTAATTAAAAGAATATTCATGATAAGTAGTAAAATATTCAGAAAAATCATGGAATTAAATAATATTAGTAGGGTAAATATTGTAAAAAAATGAAGATCTTTCTAAAGAGAATATAAAATTTGTATAAAGTAAGCTATAAAAACTAATTAAAAAAGAACTTAAAATTTAATTTATGAGATATACATCAATATTTTGATACAAATCAGTTTTAAATTTAAACTTTAGAAATCAAAACATATTTATTTACTAAAAAATCGTTTATACTTTAGAAGAAATCTATAGTTATAAAAACATTATGAAGTAATCTATAAAACTTCTTATATTTAAACTACATAAAAAATCATGTATATATATTTCTTTATATTAAGTTAAATTTTAAAGCTTTATAAACCTTAGTAGGAAGTCAAAAATTTATTTTATTACTAATATTTTGAATTTTAAATATCAAATTTGAGTTTTAAAGTTTTAAATTTCAAATTCAAAGCAAAACAAACAAGTCAATCAAAGCATTCATTCAACCAATTTAATTAAAGCGTACCTATTTTTGCAATCCTTCTTTTTTTTTGTTCTTTCATTGTCATTAATCACACATTCACATCTTTTAGAATTTGATGATGAAATCTGCTCTATTGCGACCGGCTCTTTTTTTGGGTCAGGATAGTATTTTCAGTTGTTGAATTTGAATATCGTATGAGAAAGATATCGAAGATTTAGTAGTTCAACCAACTTGGCACCAAAAATTTTAGAATTTGAATATCCAATAGCCATATAGCACATCTTTTCCTATAAAACAACACAACTTTTCAAATAATCAAATAACTTTTCAAATAATTCAAATGTCTTTTCAAATATTCAAATGACTTTTCAAATAATCAAATGACTTTTCAAAATAACTAACCACAATAATATCATGAAGGTTTTGTAACATATCCATAGAGCAAAAATTTCAAAATTTAAAACCTTTCAAATTTCAAAGTTTCAAATTTGAAAAAATAAAATCATAGTGACTTGATTTTTCTATAAAATTGAATGCAGACTCATTTAATACTTGATGAAATACATGAATCAAAACTAGTATTCAAAATTTTCCATTTAACATTTTCAAAAATCAGATTATGAACTTTTTGAAAAACCTTCTCTGATACTAATTGTTAGGGGCTGCAGAATGGATTATTCAGGCAAAACAAACACTAGTGGGGGTGCATAGTGTTTTAAGAAATTAAACAAAACTAAAAACTAGAGAGAACTATAGGATGAATCAAACACCACAAACACAATCACAGACATAAATTCAAACACAGATGCAAAATAAACAGAAATAAAAGTGTAGAAAAGGAAAGAACACACTAGATTTTATATTGGTTCGAATCACTCCTACGTCCAGTCCCGCACAACGCTGGATTGTGCAGAGTTTCATTACTATTTTCAAATAGCCCAATACAAGTTCCTTGATTTCACGGCTCAACAAGGAGACACCGACTCTTATCCCTTGATTTCAAGGGTCAACAAGGGCACACCGACTCCTATTCCTTGATTTCATGGCTACAAGGATAAACCGATTACTCTTTGACTTACAAACAGGGTCTTTCAACCCAAGCAATTACAGAACAACCCTATAACTCTTTAATAGCACTTGATTCAGAGAGTAGAGAGTGTAGAGAGAAGTTTTATCAAAACATAAGTGAATTCGGCAGAGTATAAGTGTAAGAATCATAAAAATGATTAAGAATAATGGTTGGATGAAAGGGTATGAAGTTAGTGAAGAAGATGTGTTAAAAAATTCAGTTTTAATCTCTTTTTGTAGAGTGTGAATGGTTGCAATGGTTTTGAGGCATTTCAAATAGTGAAAAGACATTTCCCTTCAAAATTAGAAAAATAGCAGTTATATATCGACATACATATTTTGCTATGTCGACATAGTCATGTGTAATTTTTATTTTCAAAGCATTTTTCAAGTATTTTGATATAAAATTAATTCTGAATTTTTTTGATTAAAATTCTAATGTTGTAAACCAATATTATATTTTTTAAAACATATGAAAACATATTTTTAAAATATATAAATATGTTTATAAAATTATAAGGTTTTAAACTATGTAAAATATAAATGAAGTATATATAAAAACTTAAGTTTGAAAAACAAAGGAGAATAATAATAGAAACAAATATAAAAACAAAATAGAGAGGATTGAGAATAAAATAAAAAAACAAAATAGAGAGGATTGAGAAAAGAATTGAAAATCAGAATTTGAATTTGAACCTGGAGTGTTATTTAGAGTCTTACAAAATCTAGACTCTATAACTATATTAATCTTGAACACTTGAACTCTTGAAATCTTGATTACTCACGAGTCTTGTAATTTCTCTGATCTTTGACTCTCTATCATCTTTATAACTATATGGTCTTCAGTAATAGTTCCTGTATATAATTCCTTCACATACACACACACACACACACACATATATATATTATACAAAAATTATTAGCATATATTTTATAATCAATGATAATTGAAATAAAGATGTTGTCATCAAAACTCCATTCTCCAACATATTTGACTCTTATGTGGTTGTGTTGCCTTCATACCATTGGTCGTCACAAGTCGCAAAAGCTCGATATGTTCAATTTGTCGGGTTTCCTTAATCGTAGTTGACATGCTTGTAGCTTTAACTTTGTCAGTCGAATTTATTTGTGCTTGCCAACATGTACACTGCTTCTGAACTTTGTCAATACAATAGGGATTCCTACTTTTACTGACTAGTTCAGCACTTCTGCTTGGAGAAGTTTTTTATATCTTTATACCCCTACTAAGGAAGGTCTTTGAATTTAGTGCCCCTGCTTGGGGAGAATTTATATTTTGCCTCTATTGTGGGAGGACTTTCGTTGCTCAACGTTTGTCTATTTTGTCGGTCAGTTCTGACATTGGAGACTTCATTGGATGCCCCTACTATTAAGAGGTCATTTATAACCCAATGCTTGTCTTTTCACATTGACTGAGTCGACATTTTAGGATTTATTGGGCATTGTTGATTTCTTCGGTGGAGAGATGGACCTTCTGTGTCGGCGCAAAATTCTGACACAAAGGATTTTGATTTTCCCTTGCTATAAAGGGATTTTAAATCTAACCTTGTTATGGAGGGATTGCCCTTGCTATGGAGGGACTTTAAATTTACCCTTGCAATGTAGGGATTGCCCTTGCTTTGGAGGGACTTTATTTTGCCTCTATTATGGGCGTTCTTTGATTTGCCCTTGCTATGGAGGACTTTGATTTGCCCTTGCTATTGAGGGACTTTTAATTTTACCCTCGCAAAGGAGGGATTGCCCTTTCTATGGAGGGGATTTAAATTTACCCTTATTATGGAGGGATTTTGATTTTCCTTTGCTATGGAGGGACTTTATTTTTCCGCTACTGTGGGAGGTCTTTGTTTTGCCCTTGCTATAGAGTGACTTTATTTTGCCCCTTCTGTGGGAGGACTTTGATTTGTCGTTGCTATGTAGGGACCTTATTTTGCCTCTGCTATGGGAGAACTTTGATTTGCCCTTGCTATGGAGGGACTTTATTTTGCATCTACTATGGGCGGACATTGATTTTCGCACAATTCCATAAGGAAGCCATCAGTCGTCATGTCAGATACGCTTAACTATAGTAAGCGATTGTAGCTGGACTGAGAGGCTCTCTTGACAGAACTTTGCAGGGTTTGTGTCATTCCGCAGGGTGAACATTAGCCCTTGTGTGTTAGATGCACTTATCCATAACAGGTGATCACAGCCGGACCGAGAGGTTCTTTCGAACATCAGTCGTCGTGTCGGATTCACCTTGTTATAGTTAATGATACCATTTAGACTAGGAGGTTATGACCCTTTGGGACATGCATGGGTTTAAGTCATTCCGCGGAGCAAACGTTGACCTTCTGCCGGATGCACTTAACTATAACAAGTGACCGCAGTCGGGCGCAGGCTTCCCCTTGGAACTTGCACCCTCTGGCATTGACTTTGCATCCGCTTGCTGAACTCTCCACCGTTTGACTCTTGGCAACTCCTCTCGCTCACTCTCTAGGATGGTGCTTTTAATCGCTACATCGATGCATGCTGATGTTCTTTGCACTCGCCACTTGAGCTGGTGTTATTGGGGTTGCCATCTTACATCGGGTTTCGAGAAATCAAGCTTTTGTCGGATAGCCTGTAATAAGGAATCGCCTGTTAGCAAATTTTTAATTATTGAAAATATTGCAAGTAAGAGATTTACTCAGGCAAATATGCTTTTAGTCACAAAGCCAATGTTCAGTACATCACTTGCAAATTATTACTGACTGTTTACATGAAATTTTGAATATAGCAGAAAGTAAAACATGAAGTAAAGCATGAAATAAAGCAGGAAGTAAAGCAGTAGCGATGATGATCGCTTATTGAAATTACATCACCACTGGTTGTCAGTGCATGATTGGCTTTGTTTTGGTTCGAGCAGAAGCTTCGTTGCCTGGACCGGACTGGTCATTTGATGCCCCTTGCCCCTGGGGAGTTGCAGAAGGATTTGGAGCTTCTGGATTATTCACATATTGTTGCAAGCTTTTGAGGTGCCTACATTCATTTGTATTATGACCGGGTTGGTTGTGGAACCTACAGAACTGTAACAACCCAGAAAATCAGAACCAATTTAAAAATTTTGTTTTGGCAATTTTAATGAATTTTTAATATTTAAAATGAATTATTTTAAATAATAACGACTAGAAATTTATTTTGAGTAGAATTAGAACGTATAAATTTAATTAAATCGAAGTTAGAATATAAATATTTGTTTTAATTACAAAACGAAAGGGAAATGACGCAATAGTTTGAAAATTCTATTTCAAATTTCAAATGAATGTACGTGATTCAATATACACCAGATTTTTGTAAACCAAAAATATTTGAATCTGTTTGAAAATATCTTTCCAATGAATGTGAAAAATCCAGATTTCATAACGGGAATAAAAAGTTATGTCCAGTTGAAAAACCAGTATATTCGCTATGGAATTTAATATAATATATAACCCTTAAAAATAGCGATTTTGCAAACGACCTCCATTTTTGACGAGACCACTTTTGTTGGATTCGGAATGTCAAATTATTGCTAGATTCCAATTTCATAATTTTTGGAATCAATATGGGAGCGTGGTGAATTTAAACGTGTTTGGTTAATTCAGTTTGAATTTAATCGACTGGAAAATGACCATTTTTCAAACGATCTCCAAATTTGACGAAATTAGATTTGTTAGGACCGTATTGTTAAAACATAGCTAGATTTATTTTTTGGGGATTTTTGGAATCAGTATGTGGCCCCGGCAAATTAAAATATACGTGAAGATCAATTTTGAATGTTATATTTATTTACGTTTTAAATTCAAACAAAGACTGATCGATACAGTCGAATCAGCTTACCCGAAGTATCCCATTGTGTTTGGAAAGGGGAATGGCTAAAAAGTGGTTTAGCGTGAACGTAGTTCAAAAAGTGGTTTAGTGTGAAAATGGTTAATTCGGAAGATAGATAAAAAGAAAATATATATATTTATATATATATGACGTGTACGCATCATGTGGCGCACGTGGCGCATTTTTTGTTGGTCAAGGATTGTCTTTTTTACGTGGCCTTCTCTGATTGTCTTTGTGACAAATTCGGAGGTGTTAGGGCTTATGTGTCATGCTATGATTGGCTGAGTGACACTTGCTTTAGTTATATGGCTCTGATTGCTCCTAAAACGATCTAACGTCTCACATAAGATTTAACTTCTATAAAAGCAACCATAATCCTCAAACCCTAAATCACACAAATTCATTCCAAGGAGCCACCATGCCGTCCATGATCGTTCTAGTTTAGCCACCATTCCTTCTTCAACTTGAAAGCAAGATTAAAGCTACGAATCAAAACTAAATTAAAGAATTGTTAGTCTTCTTCAAGGGATTGCTTTCCAATTTCAGAAAACAGATCCCAGAAAACAAGACTTTCTTTTCTTTGTAAGTTTTGTTATTATTTAGATGTGAATGATTAAAAGTTATGATTTGTAATAAAATGAAAACTAGCGTTATTCCTAGTTGTAAGATAATGATGATGTTGATTCATGCCTATTCTTGTAACGATTCTATCGTATATGCTTATGAGATTATTATGGCTATTATTTTGGTGTTAAAACAATCATGTATTATGTAAAGTTTGGTGATTTATTCATGTAATATTACATGCAAGTTATGTGGTTATTATGTTGTTGTAAACTAATCATGTAAAATTGGCGATTCATTCATGTTATGTTACATGCAAGTTGTTACGCTATGTGGTTATTATGTTGATGTAAACCAATCATGTAAAATTAGTGATTCATTCATGTTATGTTACATGCAAATTATTAGGCCAAGACATGTATTATGTTTAAATTTACATTTAGATCTATGAAAATTGGATCCAAGATTAAATTTCATATTTACATGCCTTGTTAAACTTGTGTAAAACCATATGCTTAAGATGCATGTTTGTTGGATCCAAAATAAAAAGTTCGTATTTACATGCCTTGTTAAACCTGTGTAATTCCATATGTTTAAGATTCATGATTATTGGATCCAAATTAAAGTTCACATTCACATGTCTAGTTGAACGTGTGTAATTCTATATGCTTAAGGTTTATGTTCGTTGGACCCAAAATAAAAGTTTAGATTTACATGCCTAGTTGGATTTGGGTAATTTCATATGCTAAAAGACTCATGTTAGTTGGATCCAAAAATGCAAGTTCATTATTTTATGCCATGTTTACATGACACATGTTTAGTTAGATCCCAATTATTTTATGTTGTGTGAATGGTACATGCTCCCTTCTTTCCCCTTTCGAATATAAGTCAGGCTAAGTTACGAGCCTAACATTCTATGTGAATTTTGCGAACGTGTGACGGGGGTAACGTTGGGAAAACCTTAGAAATTATTATTATTAGTAAATATAGGCCTACAAAACTTAACCATTAAATAAACATGCTTGAATCAGTAGGAGGGTTAAGTACATATCAGGTTGGTTGGTAATATTAGTAAATATAGCCCCACAAACTTAACCATTAAATAAACATGCCTGAATCAGAGGGAGGGTTAAGTACATATCGAGTTGGTGGGTAATATTAGTAAATATAGGCCAACAAACTTAACCAGTAGGAAACCCTAGTAAAGAGGAACCATTTCAGCAGTAACCCACATAGATGTATCATGGTACCCTGAACTAGGCAGGGTGGGACACGATTACTGGGCTGATTATAAGCGGTCAAAACAGTAGCAGGGCGTACGTCAGTGTAGGTTCCGATGGTTTATGGGCGTTCACGTACTCCGAAGTGGGACAAAGCGGGCACTGGGTATCAATAGTTATACACTATGCATCTTGAATCGTGTCGGGTTGCTATCATAAGGATTGATACACCTTATGGTGGGACCAGCACAGGGTATCTACACGTAAGAGAGGGTCGATTGACACATACACAAGGAAAAAATTAATACGAGTAAGGAGACGATCGAAAAAGTAGTAAGGGTACATCTAACATGTTCATGGCAATTAGGAAGATTAAGGTGGAATCCTCACGATAGATGCACAACTGAAGGCTACCACAATTGTGGGGACTGAGATCACATTACAATATGATCATTTTATATAGATTACTAGTTTGGACACTAGTTAGGTGGTGCAGAGAAGTGAAATGAGTGCGATAGCATATTCATCCTTATTATTTTATTTCTAGGGTGTGGTCCTAGATTCAGTTTATTCATGTCATATCCCTTTTTCTTGTTTACATACTAAATAGTCACTGGATTTACCAGACTCATGTCTAACCCATTTTCTTTCGTCTTCTTTTCTTCCGTTCCCTCCCCTCCAGGTCCGCAGGGAGGAACACTTCAGCTTAGATCGGATCATTTCCAGCTTGAAGAGAGTAGATGTATTGCTTGGAATCTTTTTCCTTGGGCTATGGCTTTGGATACTCTCTTATTGGGGATTTATGCTGCCTTACTGTTGTTTTAATGCTTCTTTATGTTTTAATTCAAGACAGAAGTTCTATATATTAGTTTTAGGTATGACTGAGACAACTGCTGTAAAAGCTTGACTGAACCACATTGTTTATAAAATGATTTTTATTTTCCGTTGCTTTATGTGTCTGTCTTGTAATTCATCTGCATCTTTTACCTATAATGCTCCACCAAAGTTAAGGCATTCCCTTTGTGAGTGACCTTAACGGATGTGGGGTGTTTCACTTGGTATCAGAGCTAAAGGTTACCGGATTAGATAAAAGATTTGAAAAATTATTTTCAAAATGGTTTTAAAAGAAGCATTTTCAAAAGAAAAGTTTTGTTCTAAAGGCATATTCCCCAAAGCCATATGCGCTATCTTTTGGTCCTCTTTCTGAATCCTTATTTCCTTCTTTCTTGAGTCTCCGGGGCTCCTGGCTTTCTGGGAGGTAACCTCATCGTGGCATGGTTTCATAGGCTTGATGATACTACGACACCTGTCAAAGGGCGAAGAAGTGCCCAACTTCCATCTATAGCTGCAGTAGTTTCACCTGCGGCTAATTTTCTTTCAAGATTTGTAGGATTTTTCGTGCGATGGTGGCATTTTTCGAGAGACTTGACAACATGTTACACAAGGATGGTAAAGATGAGAATAAGGAAGTTAGCTAAGGAGCACAACCCAAGGATGAGAAACTCATGGATCTGGACTTGGTTCGCAGTGGAGGAAAGAATAGTAAAACTTAAGATAAGAGGAAGTGTCTTTATCATAGTATAATGGGTCATATAATTAAGGACAAGGCCAAGAAAAAAGGACAGGATTTTCAGGAGGGCAAGTGCATGATCTCACCACCAGCGTACCTAAGAGAGAGGTAGTAAAGTTTCTGTTGAAAAAGTTTAGTTTTTCTTTTGATCACCCTATTAGTACTCCTTTTGATTTTAGCGCTTCACATTCGTTTATATTTGCTTCCATAGTTGAGTCTCTGCACCTTAGTACTTGTATAGTAGAAGATCCCATTATTGTCTCAAATCCAATTGGTGGTTTGGCTCATTTATCTTTGGTTTGTAAGGATTTGAGAATAGCTATATTAAGTATTGAGTTTAAAATGAAATGCTTATGTTTTGGGTTTCATGGGCTGTGGGTTGGTTCTAGGCATGGATTGGTTAGCTAGACTTTTGACTTGCCTCGGAAATACCCTCGAGATTTCATGCGATCCTGAGGGGATCAGTTAGGCTTAGCTACCTAGAATCACTTGATGCATCTATCGACGATTTGCGATCCGTTAGAATAGTCCATGAGTACGCAGATGTTTTTGATTAGGTTAGGGATTTTCCCCCTAAAACTCGAGATAGACTTCCGCATATATCTAGTTGACAATGCAAAGCCAGTTATGCGATCAACGATAGTTTTGGAGCAAGATTGGAGAGGATAGCCAGAGTCAGTTCAGTGCTCTATTGTTTGGTTGTTTTGCTAGTATCATCTCACATATATCGTCCAAATTTAGAGGAGGTATTCCTTAGGTGCTTGTCTGATATTGGTTTAGGCCTTTGTGGCTTGTACTTGAGGGATGTCGAGTTCGACTAGGATGGTTTGCGTCAGAAATAAATGGTTGTGGCAGGCGCCCTAAAGTAAGACTGACCTTAAGAGAGGTAAAAGTTACATAGCAACCTTTAACTTTAGACCCTCAGATTTGTGACATTATGGATAAACTAAGTAGAGGAGAGACCTCTAATCATCTTAGTATATACACTTTGTATCTTGGCTCATACCTGTTTATCTTGGAAAGATAGTTCGACTACATTGGATACCCTCTAGCATAGTAAGTGATCGAGGTCCTATCTTTACTAGTGAGTTTTGGAAATGGAGGTCAAGAAGCTTGCAACTGTGAAGATAAATTTGTAAAGGTACAGTAGAGCGAATCTCAAGAAGACGCGACGTGGGAGACTGAAGATAAGACACGCGCATCATACCCTTTTTCTTGAGGGTATATCCTTGATCGTTTTTCTAGGAATTATATGCATGTTTGTTTCTATCTTTTTAGGAATATCCTCTAGGTCATATCTTCAATCCTTAGGTAGAAGCCAATGGATGTAAACATGTGTTTGGAACATGTTATGATTGGTGGTTGCAAGTGGTTGCTAGTAATTGCTCGTGGATGCATATACACACATTAGGCAGTAGATCGGCTTAGTCACTTTCATATTGCATATGCATGAGTGAATTTTTATATATATGAACTGAAACTTGATGTGTTATCATAAGGATATTGCATTTGTATGAATGATTGTGCACTCATGTAGAAGTTATTAAGTACGATTAGGAATAATTGCATACATGATGGACTCATGGCACTGACATAACTCGAATTGAGGAGGTCAACTGAATTAGTAGACCGCCTGATTTTGCATTAGGTAAGGACATGTACACACACTATGCATATGATCATGAAGGCATTAGAAATCTTTTTAAGGACAATGGATGCCTGTGTTTGATGGTTGAGTAGATGGATGATTGGATGGTAGATATACATTCTTCTTAACTTGAAGATTTCAGGGACGAAATCCTTTAAGGAGGGGAGAATGTAACACCCCGTATTTTCTGAGAGTATTAAAATAAAAAATTAAAGAATAATTAATTTGAAAAAGAAGAAATAGTTGAAACGAGTGGCGCCGTTGCGTTCATCTCGGAATTCTACTTGAGATAGTGTCCGAGTTTGCATAAATCGGACTACGTATGAAGAAGATATCTTTAAATTAAATATTACAGCAAAACATGAAAAAGAAGAATGAGAAAAGAATAATGTTTAGCATTGTTCTAGGGTTTGTAAGCAAAAGACTTAGTAGCTCATTTGGTTAGAACATGTCACTTGCATACAAGAGGTACGGAGTTCGATCCCCGCCAGCGCCATATTTTTGTTTTAGGGGAATGGCAAAAAAGTGGCTTAGTGTGAACGCAGTTCAAAAAGTGGTTTAGTGTGAAAATGGTTAATTGGGAAGATAGATAAAAAGAAAAAAAAAAATATATATATATTTTTATATAGAAAAAATATATATATATATACATATATATATATATATATATATATATATATATGACGTGTACGCATCATGTGGCGCACGTGGCGCATTTTTTGTTGGTCAAGGATTGTCTTTTTTACGTGGCATTCTCTGATTGGCTTTGTGACAAATTCTGAGGTGTTAGGGCTTATGAGTCATGCTATGATTGGCTGAGTGACACTTGCTTTAGTTGGATGGCTCTGATTGCTCCTAAAACGATCTAACGGCTGACATAAGATTTAACTTCTATAAAAGCAACCATAATCCTCAAACCCTAAATCACACAAATTCATTCCAAGGAGCCACCATGTCGTCCATGATCGTTCTAGTTTAGCCACCATTCCTTCTTCAACTTGAAAGCAAGATTAAAGCTACGAATCAAAACTAACATAGAGAATTGATAGTCTTCTTCAAGGGATTGCTTTCCAATTTCAGAAAACAAATCCCAGAAAACAAGACTTTCTTTTCTTTGTAAGTCCTGTTATTATTTAGATGTGAATGATTAAAATTTATGATTTGTAATAAAATGAAAACTAGCGTTATTCCTAGTTGTAAGATAATGATGATGTTGATTCATGCCTATTCATAGCAATTCTATCGTATATGCTTATGAGGTTATTGTGGCTATTATATTGGTGTTAAACCAATCATGTATTATGTAAAGTTTGGTGATTTATTCATGTTATGTTACATGCAAGTTATGTGGTTATTATGTTGATGTAAGCCAATCATGTAAAATTGGTGATTCATTCATGTTATGTTACATGCAAGTTGTTAGGCTATGTGGTTATTAGGTTGATGTAAACCAATCATGTAAAATTAGTGATTCATTCATGTTATTTTACATGCAAATTATTAGGCCAAGACATGTATTATGTTTAGATTTACATTTAGATCTTTGAAAATTGGATCCAAGATTAAAGTTCATATTTACATGCCTTGTTAAACTTGTGTAAAACCATATGCTTAAGATACATGTTTGTTGGATCCAAAATAAAAAGTTCATATTTACATGCCTTGTTAAACCTTTGTAATTCCATATGTTTAAGATTCATGATTATTGGATCCAAATTAAAAGTTCACATTCACATGTATAGTTGAACTTGTGTAATTCTATATGCTTAAGGTTTATGTTCATTGGACCCAAAATAAAAGTTTACATTTACATGCCTAGTTTGATTTGGGTAATTTCATATGCTAAAAGACTCATGTTAGTTGGATCCAAAAATGCAAGTTCATTATTTTATGCTGCGTTTACATGACACATGTTTAGTTAGATCCTTATTATTTTATGTTGTGTGAATGGTACATGCTCCCTTCATTCCCCTTTTGTATATAAGTTATGCTAAGTTACGAGCCTAACATTCTATGTGAATTTTGCGAATGTGTGACGGGGGTAACGTTGGGAAAACCTTAGAAATTATTATTAGTAGTAAATATAGGCCCACAAAACTTAACCATTAAATAAACACGCTTGAATCAGTAGGAGAGTTAAGTACATATTGGGTTGGTGGGTAATATTAGTAATAGGCCCACAAACTTAACCATTAAATAAACATGCCTGAATCAGTGGGAGGGTTAACTACATATCGGGTTGGTGGGTAATATTAGTAAATATAGACCCACAAATTTAACCAGTAGACAACCCTAGTAACAGGGACCCATTTCAGCAGTAACCCACATAAATGTATCATGGTACTCTGAACTTGGCAGGGTGGGTCACGATTACTGGGCTGATTATAAACGGTCAAAACAGTGGCGGGGGTACAACAGTGTAGGTTCCGATGATTTACGGGCGTGCACGTACTCCGGAGTGGGAAAACGCAGGCACTGGGTACCAGTAGTTATACACTGTGCATCTTGAATTATGTCGGGTTGCTATCATAAGGATTGATTCACCTTATGGAGGGACCAACACAGGGTATCTACACGCAAGAGAGGGCCGATTGACACAGACACGAGGAAAAAATTAATACGAGTAAGGAGCCGATCGATAGAGTAGTAAGGGTACATCTAACATGTTCATGACAATTAGGCAGATTGAGGTGGAATCCTCATGATAGATGTACACCTGAAGGCTACCACAATTACGGGGATTGGGATCACATTACAATATGATCATTTTATATAGATTACTAGTTGGGACACTAGTTAGGTGGTGCAGAGAAGTGAAATGAGTGCGATAGCATATTCAGCCTTATTATCTTATTTCTAATGTGTGGTCCTAGATTCAGTTTATTCATGTCATAACACTTTTTCTTTTTTACATACTAAATAGTCACTGGACTTACTAGACTCATGTCTGACCCATTTTCTTTCGTTTTCTTTTCTTCTGTCCCCCTCCCCCCAGGTCCGCAGGGAGGGAACACTTCAGCTTAGATCGGATCATTTCCAGCTTGAAGAGAGTAGATGTATTGCTTGGAATCTTTTTCCTTGTGCTATGGCTTTGGATACTCTCTTATTGGGGATTTATGCTGCCTTACTGTTGTTTTAATGCTTCTTTATGTTTTAATTCAAGACTGAAGTTCTATGTATTAGTTTTAAGCATGATTGAGACAACTATTGTAAAAGCTTGACTGAACCACATTGTTTATAAAATGATTTTTTTTTCCGCTGCTTTATGTGTCTGTCTTGTAATTTATCTGCATCTTTTACCTATAATGCTCCACCAAAGTTAAGGCATTCCCTTTGTGAGTGACCTTAATGGAGGTGGGGTGTTTCAAAAAGCTACTCGAAAAGGGGTTTATATGGCGGAGTATTTCTGAATCAGGTGCTCCAGTAGTATTCGCAACCAAAGCGGATGGTTCACTTTGCCTATGCGTTGACTATAGGGAGCTAAACAAGCTGACCAAGATGAATAGGCACCCACTTCCAAGAATAGATGACTTGTTTGATCAGCTTGTAGGTGCATCGGTTTTTTCCCAACTGGATCTGGCTACCGGGTTTCATCAGCTAAGAGTGGCTGAAGACAGCATTGATAAGACCGCGTTTAGATCCCCGGATGGTTTCTTCGAATGGCTTGTCACGCCTTTCGGCTTGACAAACACACCCGCATATTTCATTGACTTGGTGAGTAGGGTGTTCAGGGATTTCCTTAATAAGTTTGTGGTGGTCTTCGTAGACGACATTTTGATTTTCTCGAAGAATGAAGAAGAGCATGCTCTGCATTTAAGGGAAGTCATGGATACTCTTCGTGCACATCAGCTGAAAGCCAAATTCTCCAAATGCCATTTCTGGAGAGAAGAAGTGAGGTTTCTTGGACATGTGTTGTCCAAAGAGGGGATAGCTGTGGACCCCGCAAAAGTAGTTGCGGTGCAAGATTGGAAGGTTCATGGAATGCAACAGAAGTCCGAAGCTTTCTCGAGCTAGCGGGCTTTTACCGAAAGTTCACTAAAGACTTTGCGAAAATCTCAGCCCCACTCACAAGATTGACAAAGAAGAACCTAATTTTCATTTGGGATTTGGATTGCGATGTTGCTTTCCAACGTTTTAAAAGGGCTCTAACAACAGCCTCAGTTCTGACATTGCCTGATTGGAGCAAAATGTTTACCATATACACAGACGCATGCGGTACAGGATTAGGCGTTGTCTTGACGCAAGAAGGCGAGGTAGTTTGTTATAGGGGAAGGCAATTGAAGGTACATGAGGAGAACTACCCAACTCATGATTTGGAGCTAGCTGCCATTGTTTTCGCTCTTAAGTCATGGCGTCACTACCTGCTAGGAGAAAAGTTTGAACTGTTTACTGACCATAAATCATTAAAGTACCTTTTCTCACAGAAAGATTTTAACTTAAGACAACAAAGGTGGATAGAGTTCCTTGCCTCATATGATTTTGAGATTTCCTACACCTCTGGAAAAGGCAATGTTGTAGCAGACGCCTTGAGTAGAAAGAAGCTGACCTTAAGTCCTCTCTTTGTAGAAAGGCAAACTTGGAGTACATAGCAAACTTTGACTTTTGACCCTCCTCTGAATTGGTACCTGGTTTGTTAGCATCGCTAGAGGTGCGTCCTACTCTTTTGGACTCAATAGGAACCGCGCAACGTGAAGACCCTCAGCTAGTTGATATGACGGATAAGCTAATTAGGGGTGAGACTTCTAGTCACCTCAAAAGATACTTCATCGATGATAAGGGTTGGTTGAGGTGGGATGGAAGACTATGTGTCCCACAAGCAAGGGATTTGGTGAAGACGGTTCTCAAAGAAGCACACCATTCTAAGCTGACCATACACCCAGGTGGAGACAAGATGTATAAAGATATAAAAAGGGTTTTCTTTTGGAATGGCATGAAAAGGGATGTTGCTAAGTTCGTCGCTAAGTGCTTGATATGCCAACAAGTCAAAGCGGAGCAGAAGAAGCCTGGTAGTCTGCTTTATCCTCTAGAGGTCCCACAGTGGAAATGGGATAGCATTTCGATGGACCTTGTTGATGGGTTGCCTAGGTCAAGAAGTGGCAATACCAGTATTTGGGTAATAGTGGATGGGCTCACAAAAAGCGCTCACTTTATACCTGTTAAGAGTAGAAGGACTGCCTCGTCTCGAGCATCTATTTGTCTTAAAGAGATAGTTCGACTCCATGGGATACCCTCCAGTATAGTGAGTGATCGAGATCCTATCTTTACGAGCAAGTTTTGGAGGAGTTTGCAAGAGGCTGTAGGCACGCAACTATGCTTAAGCACGGCCTATCACCCCCAAACCGATGGTCAGACGGAAAGGGTGAAGAGAGTATTAGAAGACCTTTTGAGATTGTGCATTCTTGACTTTGGAGGAACATGGAAGGATCATCTTCCTTTGGTGGAATTCGCTTACAACAATAGCTACCAAGCCACCATAGGCATGGCACCCTTCGAGGCTTTATATGGAAGACCATGTCGATCACCAACTTATTGGTGGGAGTCTACAGACAAGCTCGTACTTGGGCCAGACATGATTAGAGAAACTTCAGAGAAGGTGGACTTGATAAGAAGACGAATGAAGACTGCACAAGATAGACAGAAGTCCTACGCAGACAAAAGAAGGACCGAGCTTGAGTTTGAGGTTGGAGATAGGGTGTTCCTTAAAGTATCTGCTTTGAGGAATGTCATTCGCTTTGGGTCCATAGGAAAGTTGGCACCAAGATTTGTAGGACCATTTCCTATCATTGAAAGGGTTGAGACGATGGCTTACATAGTAGAGCTACCCGAAAGACTGGATGGAATTCATAATGTTTTTCATGTTTCTCAACTACGAAAGTGCTTACATGAGTCTGCGGAAGTTGTGGAGCCAAGTATGCAAGAGGAAGTAGAAGTGGAACGAGAAGCGACTGTGAGAAGAGTTCCAACTCGTATCTTGGGTACGTAAGTCAAAAATCTACGCAACCGTGAAGTCAAGCTTATTAAAGTTCAATGGAGTGATGCTGTAACGACCCGGATTTTCGGCGACTTTGATTATCGACATAAGCTCGATGTCGATAACCAAAACATCGAAAAATCCTGGTAATTAATGAAAGAAATTAGAGGGTGAGGATAGATAAGATAGAAACTTAGAATAGAAGAAGAAGAAGAACACAACATCAGAGTAACACGAACCTCACAGCGGAACGAATAACATATAATATATAACATAACTTTGAAATATAACAGTTATGTATACAATAGCACTTATCAGAGTACAACACTTACAACAACAGCGGAAATAATAATAGCTATAGAATCCTGAAGCCTCCTGCTCCAAGCTCTCCAAGTGTATCTGTAAAATCCCGACTACTTGATTGCCCGTACAAATTTAGGCACCCAAGAGTTTAGGGAAAACAACAAAGTAAACTCCGGGTCAGTCATGGGACTGGTGTGAGTAAAACAGTTTAAACAGGTATATGAACAAGTAAACGATATCTCATAAGACCACGCCGCAGAACGGAACGGGTTTTTCCCTTATGAGAGTCCAAAATATCTTTATATCAAAAACCTTTTGATATTATAATAATGTCTATGTACAAATAGATATCAACTGGAAGAAACCCTTTCATCTCACGTTCTACATATATAGTATACAATCAAAATCGCAAGCACGTATTGGGTAATGGATTTCCAACTATGACAAGGTATGGAACCACCTTCCGATCAGTGTACTCTAGGAACGATACACTGGAGTTCAACAAGAACATCTTGTAACTCAGCCACACATGACCGACCACTCATTTTGCTTGAGTGTATCGAATGTATATCACCAATGGTTGGGATCAGCAACCGTTCCCGTATATATATGGGACAACATTGATAGATTTAAGAAACAAATGAATATTCTCTAGATAGGTGATTATACACCCTACTTCGGTGCGACCGACTTAGCCATGCTGCCTGCCCGATTTCTGTCATTTACCGGTTGATGAGGCTAGAAGCTACGCTTTATCATTACATCAGATTCACTTCGAATGCCACATTGTCAGATCCATCGAAAATCACTAATTGGTGTCTACAACAATACGTTACGTGTTAGCTAAAGAAGTTTCCTTTTCCGCTTCCACTCTTGGTATAGTTGAAGAAATCAATGTACGTGACCTTTCTGGAAATACTCTGTCAGACATTCATCAACACAAGTCATCCTCATCCACTTAGAATGTCACATCGTCATACCCGCAAAATCACAAATTGATTTATCCAAAAGTAACACGGGTATACAGCTTAGAGAAACGAATTCCTCCGCCACCAAACGTGAATACGTTTGAACAGATCAACTTACGCGATCCATTGGATATACTCTGTCAGACCTTCGTCCATACAAGTTGTCCTAGGACTGGACAAACCGAAGGCACTATTCAGTATATCCATCTTAGTCACTGTTATCTAAGACTTATACAACAGCCCTTGCTTTTTACTCCGTCTTTAATTATCTTTGGCATATATGATTCGCAACGCTTATGCCAATACAGAGTGGTTCTTTGGATAATAATCCAACCGGTCTCTCCATATTAACAACGTTAAAATGGTCAAAACTTCGATAGTCTGTGATTTAACCATCAAAGAAAAACAAGTGTGCAAACAACGATATTATTTCCAGATGGAAATTATATCGGTAAATCATCAACATATATCTATATATATATTCACATTGCCTTATTTTCTATGTTTAGAAAATATATGTTATTAACACTGGAAAACGTTTTCCATTTGCTTATTTACAAATCACTACTCTTCCCCAACTATCAGTCCCTGACTGTGAACTAGTATGAGAACAATTCCCTAAGTATAAATCCCGAAGGCCGAAACCAACATCAGATAGACACTTAGAAAACCATTCAATTTACTAATCTCTAGTCAGTTCTAATTTTACTTAACTCTATTTGATTAACTCTGATTGATTAACTCTAACTGGTCAACCTTACTTAATTAACTCTAACTGGTTTTACTTGGTTTGACTAACTCCATTTATTAACTCGACTGACAAATTCAACTCGATTAACTGAACTAATCACTTTGATTAACTCGACTAATTCACTTTGGTTAACTTAACCAATTCACTTAACTAATTCACTTAGTTTAACTTAACTAATTCACTTAACTCCTGTCGAATAAACTATATTCGATAACTCCTCTAACTCTATTCGAATAAAGTATATTCGATTAACTCATTTACTCTATTCGAATAAACTATATTCGATTAACTCCTTTAATCTATTCGATTTGATAACTCCCCTTTTCGAATAACCAATATTCGATTAACTCACTTCGAATAACCAATATTCGACTACTCACTTCGAATAACTAATAATTGATAACTCCTTCGAATAAACTATATTCGATAATCTCCTCTCGAATAACTAGATTCGATTAACTTAACTTATTTAACTCATCTTGATTAACTCCTATCGAATGACTAGATTCGATCAACTTAACTTATTTAACTCATCTTGATTAACTCTTATCGAATAACTAGATTCGATTAACTTAACTTTATTAACTCATCTTGATTAACTCCTATCGAATGACTAGATTCGATCAACTTAACTTATTTAACTCATCTTGATTAACTCTTATCGAATAACTAGATTCGATTAACTTAACTTATTTAACTCATCTTGATTAACTCCTATCGAATAACTAGATTCGATTTAACTCCATTTGCTTGACTCTAGATCGCAACGATCACAATGGTTACGCCTGATTCCCTTAGGCAACATCCGACCGCCTTAGGCTATTTACATCCCTGCGAATTACGCTAGCAGTCGTACGAAATGGCAACTTACCCTGAATACTATGTTTGACTAACTCTGTCTCAAATAACTATATTTGATTAACTCTAGTTCGTTTTAACTCTAATCGATTAACTCTAACTGCGTAACTCTAACTCGATCAACTCGACTTGATTAACTCGACTTACTTAACTCAACTGGTTAACTTGACTTACTTAACTCACTGGTTAACTTGACTTATTAACTCACTGGTTAACCTGACTTACTTAACCCAACTGGTTAACTTGACTTACTTAACCCAACTGGTTAACTTGACTTACTTAATCCAACTGGTTAACTTGACTTACTTAACCCAACTGGTTAACTTGACTTACTTAACCCAACTGGTTAACTTGACTTACTTAACCCAACTGGTTAACTTGACTTACTTAACCCAACTGGTTAACTTGACTTACTTAACCCAACTGGTTAACTCTACTGAACTGGTTAACTCTACTGAACTGGTTAACTCTACTGAACTAGTTAACTCTATTCAACTAACTCGACTCGACTAACCCCTTTCGAATAGCATATTCGTTTTACTAACTTTCGAATACCATATTTGATTTACTCCCTTCGAATACCATATTCGATTTACTTTATTCACTTTATAAAGATTTCCTTTTTAACAACGTTTTATTCATTTGAAAAGATTTACTTTTAAATAACGGTTCTACACTTTAAAAATGATTTCCTTTTTATAACGTTTTCTTTTCAATTCTATTTGTAAATGGTTTACAAATATTTCCTTTTCAAATTTATTCTTGAAATATTCTAACTCCTTAAATTCTCTGAAAAATTCGCCATAACCTCCTTTGTAACGGGAGCATCGGGAAAATCCCCAAACCCGCCACACAGGCCTTTCCATTCAAAAAGAAAATGTTTTGAATTTATTTCCTTTTTAAATTATCTCCTATTTATAAATATTTCAATTTATAAATATTCCTTATTTATAAATATTCAAATTTATAAATATCTCTTATTTATAAATATTCCATTTATAAATATTAGATTTTCACTATCACTTTGAAAATTCCCTTATCAACATTCCGGTATGTTATGGTATTCAATCATATCAAATCACGATGTTCAATATCGTCCAAGCATATATAATTTGCCCACAGATTTTATATCACATCATATAACAATATATGAAAAACGATAAAATAACCGTTGAGGAATCCAGTCGGATTCCTCCAACCTGTCTCCCTGCATCCACAGATGTTACACAATATGATTATCATCACTTTCAGTTCAATATAAATTATTCTGATAGCAGAATCAATATATAAACATTTAACGGTTTATATATATATATATATATATATATATAATTTTCACTAACTGAATAGCAGTTCAATCAAACAATCAACACACAGTCAAATAAACAATATTTAACAGTTCTAAGAATACGTTGTAAAAATAGAACTGTTCAGAGTTGGTGAGTTTTACTCACATTGGCATTTCATTGTTAAAGAACGATAAACTGTTATTTGATTTGAATCAAACAATTAAATTCGCCGTAAATTCAGACGAGCTCCAATCCACTTCCAGTCAGCTTCGTTGTGAAGCTCTCGTCCATACGATCCCAACGCAACTTACGGTTCGTGATTCTGATAAGGTATGACGAAGTTATACACTTTTGAAGTTAATATACTATTTTGGATTTTAAATAAAACTTTATGTTGAATTCTTATTGGGCCTTACCCTTTACAAAACCGCCGGCCCAATTTGCCTCAGCCCATTTAAATCATTACTGGCCCGCCCCACTTAAGATGCTTCTTCCTCAATGAAACGCGGTGACTTCCTGTACACCAATTCCACCCATAACCGATCCTTACTCCATCAATTTCTTCATTACAATTCAAACGAAAAATACCAATATTATTCGCATTTGTTCCTCATCATTTCCAACCCCCTCAACTCGAACTCGGCTCCCCCTTTCCAGATGCGTCGACAGCTCTGCTACCGTGGCCACCGAACTTGAGTTCCACCGATCTTGCCAAAAGAAACCACAACCTCTTCGATTCTGCACCCTGGATCCTAATCTGAACTCACAACCATCTATACCTTCCTGAATTTTTGAAGAAGTCGAACCCTAGTTCGAAACAACAGACGCTGTAAAACTTCAAACTCGTCAAGCGTGAATCGCATGCCACCAAAGTGGTACTGAATCGAAGAGGAAGATCCCAGCAACACGAATCCACATATATATATATATATGGTTTAGGATTTTATGAAATTTGTTTTTGATTTACTTTGATTTTCAAAGGATGGATTTTTCTGTTGAAGAGAAAGAAAAGTGAGCGGCGGTGTTAACTTTGACCAAAGAAAATAGTTGACTTAGGTTTAAGGGTAAGAGGGAGGTATTTATAGGCTCATAAAATATCTAGATATTTTTTTATTAATATTTTTTTATTTTATTTTCATCTTTTATATTTGTATCCGTCTTCTAAAAATCCGTGTGATCACACACGATACCGAAAAATCACGAAAATTGACATGTAGCTAGAGTTCGACATTACGGTCCCAAGGAAACCGGTTTCGTCGTTTTCCGACTTCGTATGCTCACACAGCGTATTTTTAACTGTCAAAATACTGACTGTTTTCACTCTAAAAATCCGTACGGCCACCCAGTGACTCTAAAAATCACGAAACTTGACATCTAACAATAATTTGACATTGCGGATCCAACAAAATTAGTTTCGTCGAATTCCGACTTCGTTTGCAAAAGTGGCTATTTTTTTACTGCTCTGAATAACCCATTTAAATATATAAATATATTTAAATAAATTAAATTAAATATAAATAAATATATATTGTCGTATATATTCACGGTGGAATACCACACAGCTTCAGAAAAATTATATACTTGATATTCCAAGTCCAGGTTGAATCGATATTCAATTTATATTGATAAACCCATTTATAACGTAAATAAAGCGTTACGAATTATAAAGGAATTTCACAGCGACTTTTCTGAAATTTGATTTGGACATAACTCAAAATCTACACGACGAAATCTCGATTTTTCTCTTCCATTAGAAAAATATACTCCACCAGCTCCACACGTTTCTTGTTTCACAGAAATCCGATTTAAAACGAACCCTGTATATTCAGTTGAAGTTCAAATCGCCAAATAGCGAACTGCAGCGCCATTTCAAGCTCGATTTTAATTATAATATAATTATACGTTTCAAACTGACGTCGATTGAATATATTCGTCAACATGATTCAACTCTAAGCTGAATTAAATCTTGGGGATGACCCTGTTCACAGAATATTGTGTTTTCCAATATTTCTGATTATTTCTGAATTAAATATATTATTTAATTATTTAATTTAATTAAATATTCTATTATTTAATTCCACGACCATTAAATCCTTTAATTCACCATTCATATAATTAAATAAATTAATTATAATACCTCTGCCAATGCGAGTCATTACATTCTTCCCCATTTAAAATAATTTCGTCCTCGAAATTGCTAAGTTAGAGGACGACCCTATCTATCGGAATTCCTAAGATTTGTTTACCCCTTATTTCTGATTTCAACTGAACCAATTAATATCGCTAAAATATTAATTCATTCTGACCAATTAAAATTTTCAAAAATTCTGAAAATTTCCTAACACTTTATATTCTCGGAAAATTTCACCAGCACCTCCTTTGTACTGGTCAATATCTCAAACTCCAACTCGCCTCTCTGGGCCTTCTTCAACCCAAAAGAAAATCAAACAGCCAAGCGGCTTGCCAATTTGGCTCATAAATTCCAAACTCATATAAAATATAAACTTGTACCTTTTTGTTGGGCATAACATTATATCCCTACCATCTATTATCAACTCGGCATATACAAATGCCATCCCAATCAACTCCAACCAAGTTATTCTTAACACAACCATTCGCTTATTCAAGCCGAATTCAATTTCAAATTCGAGTTTCAAATTCCAAACTCTCGACTTGTCATTTCAAATCCAAATCCAGATTATTCTCTAATCACTTCCAGTTTTTCTTAACCTATCATCTCAAGTTAAATTCTGGTTTATTATTTACTTTTACCATCCCATTCGAATTAACTTCACAAGCTAAATTTTAATTTCTAGAACTTAAATTCCTGGGAAAATTTCAAATCAATTTGAAATCATACGGCCAATTCAAAACCTTTGAATTTTCTAAACAACTTGTTTTCTCAAAACAATTCAAATCAAAATCTCTGGTAGTAATCCACCACTTAGAACTCGAAAATCACACCGATGATACTGCGCAGTCATCATCGGAATTATTTTCCAGCGACCCAAGTGATTTCAATACTATATCATTTCAAAACCCTTACAAAATACATCCATTTAGAAAACATTTCAAAATCTCCCGGGAACTTAAAATCTCCTTATTTTAATTCCAAATCTGATTTAAATTCATATTTAATTCATCTTATTTCATATACTTTACTTATATAAATTCTGATTGGTCAGATATAACCTTTTCATATTTTATAATCTTAATCGATTATAATTACAACCAATATATCTAATATATGATAATATATTAGATATCCATACTGTGTCGGTCCATCGTATTCTAGTATTTATTTACTCCTACCGATACAGTGGATCAAACTGATCGACCAGAACTCATAAACAACTCAGCCAATGAATCTCCACAATATAAAACCATTTTTATATCAAATACAAATACGCACTCGTATATATACACCCAACTCAATCTAGGGTATTACTAACCCTATCTCTACCGAGTCACGCCACAGAGCCAAGGTAATTCACTTAACTTAAGCTCCGATACCAACTGTAACGACCCGGATTTTCGGCGACTTTGGTTATCGACATAAGCTCGATGTCGATAACCAAAACATCGAAAAATCCTGGTAATTAATGAAAGAAATTAGAGGGTGAGGATAGATAAGATAGAAACTTAGAATAGAAAAAGAAGAAGAACACAACATCAGAGTAACACGAACCTCACAGCGGAACGAATAACATATAATATATAACATAACTTTGAAATATAACAGTTATGTATACAATAGCACTTATCAGAGTACAACACTTACAACAACAGCGGAAATAATAATAGCTATAGAATCCTGAAGCCTCCTTCTCCAAGATCTCCAAGTGTATCTGTAAAATCCCGACTACTTGACTGCCCGTACAAATTTAGGCACCCAAGAGTTTAGGGAAAACAACAAAGTAAACTCCGGGTCAGTCATGGGACTGGTGTGAGTAAAACAGTTTAAACAGGTATATGAACAAGTAAACGATATCTCATAAGACCACGCCGTAGAACGGAACGGGTTTTTCCCTTATGAGAGTCCAAAATATCTTTATATCAAAAACCTTTTGATATTATAATAATGTCTATGTACAAATAGATATCAACTAGCAGAAACGCTTTCATCTCACGTTCTACATATATAGTATACAATCAAAATCACAAGCACGTATTGGGTAATGGATTTCCAACTATGACAAGGTATGGAACCACCTTTCGATCAGTGTACTCTAGGAACGATACACTGGAGTTCAACAAGAACATCTTGTAACTCAGCCACACATGACCGACCACTAATTTTGCTTGAGTGTATCGAATGTATATCACCAACGGTTGGGATCAGCAACCGTTCCCGTATATATATGGGACAACATTGATAGATTTAAGAAACAAATGAATATTCTCTAGATAGGTGATTATACACCCTACTTCGGTGCGACCGACTTAGCCATGCTGCCTGCCCGATTTCTGTCATTTACCGGTTGATGAGGCTAGAAGCTACGCTTTATCATTACATCAGATTCACTTCGAATGCCACATTGTCAGAACCATCGAAAATCACTAATTGGTGTCTACAACAATACGTTACGTGTTAGCTAAAGAAGTTTCCTTTTCCGCTTCCACTCTTGGTATAGTTGAAGAAATCAATGTACGTGACCTTTCTGGAAATACTCTGTCATACATTCATCAACACAAGTCATCCTCATCCACTTAGAATGTCACATCGTCATACCCGCCAAATGACAAATTGATTTATCCAAAAGTAACACGGGTATACAGCTTAGAGAAACGAATTCCTCCGCCACCAAACGTGAATACGTTTGAACAGATCAACTTACGCGATCCATTGGATATACTCTGTCAGACCTTCGTCCATACAAGTTGTCCTGGGATTGGACAAACTGAAGGCACAATTCAGTATATCCATCTTAGTCACTGTTATCTAAGACTTATACAACAGCCCTTGCTATTTACTCCGTCTTCAATTATCTTTGGCATATATGATTCGCAACGCTTATGCCAATACAGAGTGGTTCTTTGGATAATAATCCAACCGGTCTCTCCATATTAACAACGTTAAAATGGTCAAAACTTCGATAGTCTGTGATTTAACCATCAAAGAAAAACAAGTGTGCAAACAACGATATTATTTCCAGATGGAAATTATATCGGTAAATCATCAACATATATCTATATATATATTCACATTGCCTTATTTTCTATGTTTAGAAAATATATGTTATTAACACTGGAAAACGTTTTCCATTTGCTTATTTACAAATCACTACTCTTCCCCAACTATCATCCCTGACTGTGAACTAGTATGAGAACAATTCCCTAAGTATAAATCCCGAAGGCCGAAACCAACATCAGATAGACACTTAGAAAACCATTCAATTTACTAATCTCTAGTCAGTTCTAATTTAATTAACTCTATTTGATTAACTCTGGTTGATTAACTCTAACTGGTCAACCTTACTTAATTAACTCTAACTGGTTTTACTTGGTTTGACTAACTCCATTTATTAACTCGACTGACAAATTCAACTCGATTAACTGAACTAATCACTTTGATTAACTCGACTAATTCACTTTGGTTAACTTAACCAATTCACTTAACTAATTCACTTAGTTTAACTTAACTAATTCACTTAACTCCTGTCGAATAAACTATATTCGATAACTCCTCTAACTCTATTCGAATAAAGTATATTCGATTAACTCATTTACTCTATTCGAATAAACTATATTCGATTAACTCCTTTAATCTATTCGATTTGATAACTCCCCTTTTCGAATAACCAATATTCGATTAACTCACTTCGAATAACCAATATTCGACTACTCACTTCGAATAACTAATAATTGATAACTCCTTCGAATAAACTATATTCGATAATCTCCTCTCGAATAACTAGATTCGATTAACTTAACTTATTTAACTCATCTTGATTAACTCCTATCGAATGACTAGATTCGATCAACTTAACTTATTTAACTCATCTTGATTAACTCTTATCGAATAACTAGATTCGATTAACTTAACTTATTTAACTCATCTTGATTAACTCCTATCGAATAACTAGATTCGATTTAACTCCATTTGCTTGACTCTAGATCGCAACGATCACAATGGTTACGCCTGATTCCCTTAGGAAACATCTGACCGCCTAAGGATATTTACAGCCCTGCGAATTACGCTAGCAGTCGTACGAGATGGCAACTTACCCTGAATACTATGTTTGACTAACTCTGTCTCAAATAACTATATTTGATTAACTCTAGTTCGTTTTAACTCTAATCGATTAACTCTAACTGAGTAACTCTAACTCGATCAACTCGACTTGATTAACTCGACTTACTTAACTCAACTGGTTAACTTGACTTACTTAACTCACTGGTTAACTTGACTTACTTAACTCACTGGTTAACTTGACTTACTTAACCCAACTGGTTAACTTGACTTACTTAACCCAACTGGTTAACTTGACTTACTTAACCCAACTGGTTAACTTGACTTACTTAACCCAACTGGTTCACTTGACTTACTTAACCCAACTGGTTAACTCTATTGAACTGGTTAACTCTACTGAACTGGTTAACTCTACTGAACTGGTTAACTCTACTGAACTAGTTAACTCTATTCAACTAACTCGACTCGACTAACCCCTTTCGAATAACATATTCGTTTTACTAACTTTCGAATACCATATTCGATTTACTCCCTTCGAATACCATATTCGATTTACTTTATTCACTTTATAAAGATTTCCTTTTTAACAACGTTTTATTCATTTGAAAAGATTTACTTTTAAATAACGGTTCTACACTTTAAAAATGATTTCCTTTTTATAACGTTTTCTTTTCAATTCTATTTGTAAATGGTTTACAAATATTTCCTTTTCAAATTTATTCTTGAAATATTCTAACTCCTTAAATTCTCTGAAAAATTCGCCATAATCTCCTTTGTAACGGGAGCATCGGGAAAATCCCCAAACCCGCCACACATGCCTTTCCATTCAAAAAGAAAATGTTTTGAATTTATTTCCTTTTTAAATTATCTCCTATTTATAAATATTTCAATTTATAAATATTCCTTATTTATAAATATTCAAATTTATAAATATCTCTTATTTATAAATATTCCATTTATAAATATTAGATTTTCACTATCACTTTGAAAATTCCCTTATCAACATTCCGGTATGTTATGGTATTCAATCATATCAAATCACGATGTTCAATATCATCCAAGCATATATAATTTGCCCACATATTTTATATCACATCATATAACAATATATGAAAAACAATAAAATAACTGTTGAGGAAACCAGTCGGATTCCTCCAACTTGTCTCCCTGCATCCACAGATGTTACACAATATGATTATCATCACTTTCAGTTCAATATAAATTATTCTGATAGCAGAATCAATATATAAATATTTAACGGTTTATATATATATATATATATATATATATATATAAATTTCACTAACTGACTAGCAGTTCAATCAAACAATCAACACACAGTCAAACAGACAATATTTAACAGTTCTAAGAATACGTTGTAAAAATAGAACTGTTCAGAGTTGGTGAGTTTTACTCCCATTGGCAGTTCATCGTTAAAGAACGATAAACTGTTATTTGATTTGAATCATACAATTAAATTCGCCGTAAATTCAGACGAGATCCAATCCACTTCCAGTCAGCTTCGTTGTGAAGCTCTCGTCCATACGATCCCAACGCAACTTACGGTCGTGATTCTGATAAGGTATGACGAAGTTACACACTTTTGAAGTTAATATACTATTTTGGATTTTAAATAAAACTTTATGTTGAATTCTTATTGGGCCTTACCCTTTACAAAACCGCCGGCCCAATTTGCCTCAGCCCATTTAAATCATTACTGGCCCGCCCCACTTAAGATGCTTCTTCCTCAATGAAACGCGGTGACTTCCTGTACACCAATTCCACCCATAACCGATCCTTACTCCATCAATTTCTTCATTAAAATTCAAACGAAAAATACCAATATTATTCCCATTTATTCCTCATCATTTCCAACCCCCTCAACTCGAACTCGGCTCCCCCTTTCCAGATGCGTCGACAGCTCTGCTACCGTGGCCACCGAACTCGAGTTCCACCGATCTTGCCAAAAGAAACCACAACCTCTTCGATTCTGCACCCTGGATCCTAATCTGAACTCATAACCATCTATACCTTCCTGAATTTTTGAAGAAGTCGAACCCTAGTTCGAAACAACAGACGCTGTAAAACTTCAAACTCGTCAAGCGTGAATCGCATGCCACCAAAGTGGTACTGAATCGAAGAGGAAGATCCCAGCAACACGAATCCACATATATATATATATATGGTTTAGGATTTTATGAAATTTGTTTTTGATTTACTTTGATTTTCAAAGGATGGATTTTTCTGTTGAAGAGAAAGAAAAGTGAGCGGAGGTGTTAACTTTGACCAAAGAAAATAGTTGACTTAGGTTTAAGGGTAAGAGGGAGGTATTTATAGGCTCATAAAATATCTAGATATTTTTTTATTAATATTTTAATATTTTATTTTCATCTTTTATATTTGTATCCGTCTTCTAAAAATCCGTGTGATCACACACGATACCGAAAAATCACGAAAATTGACATGTAGCTAGAGTTCGACATTACGGTCCCAAGGAAACTGGTTTCGTCGATTTCCGACTTAGTATGCTCACACAGCATATTTTTAACTATCAAAATACTGACTGTTTTTCACTCTAAAAATCCGTACGGCCACCCAGTGACTCTAAAAATCACGAAACTTGACATCTAACAATAATTTGACATTGCGGATCCAACAAAATTAGTTTCGTCGAATTCCGACTTCGTTTCAAAAGTGGCTATTTTTTTACTGCTCTGAATAACCCATTTAAATATATAAATATATTTAAATAAATTAAATTAAATATAAATAAATATATATTGTCGTATATATTCACGGTGGAATACCACACAGCTTCAGAAAAATTATATACTTGATATTCCAAGTCCAGGTTGAATCGATATTCAATTTATATTGATAAATCCATTTATAACGTAAATAAAGCGTTACGAATTATAAAGGAATTTCATAGCGACTTTTCTGAAATTTGATTTGGACATAACTCAAAATCTACACGACGAAATCTCGATTTTTCTCTTCCATTAGAAAAATATACTCCACCAGCTCCACACGTTTCTTGTTTCACAGAAATCCGATTTAAAACGAACCCTGTATATTCAGTTGAAGTTCAAATCGCCAAATAGCGAACTGCAGCGCCATTTCAAGCTCGATTTTAATTATAATATAATTATACGTTTCAAACTGACGTCGATTGAATATATTCGTCAATATGATTCAACTCTAAGCTGAATTAAATCTTGGGGATGACCCTGTTCACAGAATATTGTGTTTTCCAATATTTCTGATTATTTCTGAATTAAATATATTATTTAATTATTTAATTAAATATTCCATTATTTAATTCCACGACCATTAAATCCTTTAATTCACCATTCATATAATTAAATAAATTAATTATAATACCTCTGCCAATGCGGGTCATTACAGATGCTGAGGAAGACGCAACTTGGGAGACTGAGTACAAGATACGTGTAGCCTACCCTTTTCTTTTTGAGGGTACATCCTTAATCTCTTTTTTCCATAAGTTTATACATGCTTGTATCTACCTTTTTAAGTATATCTCCTCGGTCCCATTCTTCATCCTTAGGAAGAAACCAATGGATGTAAACATGTATTTGAAACATGTTATGATTGATGGTTGCAAGTGGTTGCTAGTGGTTGCTCATGGATGCATATACACATGCATTAGGTATTAGATCGGCTCAGTCACTTTCATGTTGCAAATGCATATATGTATTTGTATATGGATTGAAACTTGGAATGTTATCATATTGACGTTGCATTTGTATGAATGATTGTGCACTCATGTAGAAAGTACGATCAGGAATAATTTCATGCATAGAGGACTCATGGCACTGACATAATTTGCATTAAGGAGGTCAACTGAATCAGTAGACCGCCTGATTTTGCATTAGATAAGGACATATACACACACTATGCATACAATCATGAAAGCATTAGAAATCTTTAAGGATAATGGATGCCGGTGTTTGATGGTTGAGTAGATGGACGATTGGATGGTAGGATATACATTCTTCGTGACTTGAAGATTTCGGGGACGAAATCCTTTAACGAGGGGAGAATGTAACACCCTGTATTTTCTATGTTTATTAAAGTAACAAATTAAAGAATACTAAATTGTAAAAGCGAGAATTAAGGGAAATGGGTTACGCCATTGCGTTCATCTCGGAATTCTGCTTGAGATAGAGTCCGAGTTTGCGTGAATCAGACTCCGTATGAAGAAATTATGGAGTTCAGAAGATTTCATGTTTAAACAGAAAATTATATAATTTAATAATTTAATAAACAAAACAGTTCGAATTTCAAAATCACGTAAATTAGCTGGCGGGAAAATTCCCGCCCATAGGGGTCGACTCCCCCCACGGGTGGTCGACATAGGTGTCGACCCCCCTATGGGGGTCGACCCCCTCGCCCAGATCCAAATAGTGACGATTTTCTGACTTGTTGTTGAGTCACTAGGGCATAAGTGGCAATTTTTGGATAACTCTATCTAGTCTGGACGGTTTTGATTGCTCCTAGGTTGATCTAACGGCTCACACAAATCTAAACCTCTATAAAAGCAACCCCAACCCTCAACCCTAAATCACACAATTTCATTCCAAGAAGCCACCATGCTGTACATGGTCAACCTAGCATAGCCACCATTCTTCTCCAACTAGGAAGCAAACTAGAAAGCAAGTTAGAAGCTACGAATTAAATCTAAATTAGAGAATCGATAGTCTACATCAAGGGATAAATTTTCAGTTTCAGAAAAAAGATCCCAGAAAACAAGATTTTTCTTTTGTTTGTAAGTCCTGTTATTATTTATATGTGAATAATTAAAAGTTATGATTTGTAATAAAGCAAAAACTAGAATTGTTCCTAGTTGTAAGATAAATGGTGATGCTGATTCATGTATATTCTTGTGACAATTCTATCATATATGCCTATGAGACTATTGTGGTTTACTGGACTTATCTTATTGTATGTTAAACCAATCATGTATTATAAAAAATTGGTGACTCTTTCATGTTATGTTACAGGCAATTTTTTAGGCTAAGTCATATATGCCTATTATGTTTAGATCTACATTCTCACATGTTTAGATCTATTTTTGATCCAACTCAAATAAAAGTTCACATTTACATGCCTAATTGGATTTGTGAAATTCTATATAAGTCCCCGTTTATATGCTTAAGATTCATGTTAATTGGATCCAAAATGCAAGCTTACATTTACATGCCTAGTTGGATTTGTGTAATTCTGTGTAAGTCCTCGTTCATATGCTTAAGATTCATGTTAATTGGATCCAAAAATGCAAGTTCGTTGTTTTATGCCAAATTTATATGACACATGTTTAGTTAGATCCTTATTATTTTATGTTGTGGAATTCGTATGTGCTCCTTTCTTTTCCCTTTTGTTTATAAGTTAGGATAAGTGGCAAGCCTAACATTCTATGTGAATTTTACGAATATATAACGGGGGTAACGTTAGTAAAATCCTTAAATTTCATATTATTGGCATAGTTTGGCCCATAATCATATAAATGATTAGTGGCATAAAATGGTATAGTTTACATACCTAATAATTATGAACATGATTTAGAGGGTAAATGGGGCATGACTTGAATGGCAATAATTGTGGATAATTTACATTTAAATATGAAGGGTAAATATGTAAACTAAGTAAAAGACGAATATGCCTAACTCGAGGTTAGATTGAGTTACGGTGTAAGACTACCCGAAACCGCCCGGCACATCCAGCAACCGTAACAATATAGATCTAATGTGAGAGGTTAGCGCATCAAGCCCAAAAGAACCTGAGGTTAGATTGAGTTGCGGTTTAAGACTGCCCGGAACCGACCGGCACATCTAGCGACCACAACAATACATATCTAATGTGAGTATTTGGTGCTTTAATGAATGAATTAAAGCTAAGGCACGAATGGTAAGGTTAAGTTAATTAAAGGAACACTTAACCAATACAACATGTTAACTAAACTGATGGGTGGGGTTAGGTTAATTTGAGAACACTTAACCGTTTTAACATGTTGATTAGGAAACCCTAGTAATGGGGACCAATTTCAGCAGTAACCCATATAAATGTATCACGGTACCCTGAACTAGGCAGGGTAGGGCACGATTACTGGGCTGATTATAAGCAGTCAAAAACAACGATGGGTGGTGCATCAGTGTAGGTTCCGACAGAGTGCGGGCATGCACGTACTCCAGAGTGGAAAAAGCAGGCACTGGGCATCAGTAGTTATACACTGTGCATCTTGAATTGTGTCGGGTTGCCACCATAGGATTTGATACACCCCATAGTGGGACCTGCACATGTATTTACAATCAAGCGGGGCCGAATGACGTAAGTAGTGAATATATACTAGTAGGAGCCGATTAATAAAGGGGATCATTTATCTTGAACACATGGTGCTAGTTGAAACACTTGTAAGTGGTGCAGAGAAATAGTAATGAGTGCGATAGCATATTCAGTTTTATTATCTTATTTCTAGGGTGCTGTCCTAGGTTCAGTTTATTCATGTTATGATCCTTTTTCCTGTTTGCATGTTAAATAATCACTGGACTTACCAGAATCATGTCTGACCCATTTTTCTTTCATCTTCTTTTCTTCCGTTCCCCCCCAGGTCCATAGGGAGGGAATACTTCAGCTTAGTTCGGACCATTTCCAGCTTGAAGAGAGTAGATGTATTGCTTGGATTCTCTTTCCTTGGGCTATGGCTTTGGATACACTCTTATTGGGGATTTATGCTGGCTTATTGTTATTTTATGCTTCTTTATGTTTTAATCAAGACAGAGATTTTGTTGCAATGGTTTGGAAGTTGGTTTGAGATAGTTGTTAAAATGTTTTGAATGAACCACGTACTTATGAAATAAATTTAGTTTTTCCGCTGTTTATATGTCTGTCTTGTAAATTATCTGTATCTTTTACCTAAAGCACTCCACCGAAGTTAAGGCATTCCCTTTGTGAGTGACCTTAATGAAGGTGGGGTGTTTCATGTACTAAGGGGTTATCGACGTCCATAACTTTGATTCGCCGCAAAGACAAATGTTAGGCTACGTATATGTGTAGTGGGGTAGCTATTACTCCATGGGGCAGAGTGATCGTAGCATGGCAATGAACCAGTGCAGTGAAGTCGTCATGACTTCATGGGGCAGAGTGGACAAAGCAAGGGACTAGTGGCTATGGATCAGTGCAGTGGAGTTGCCATGACTCCCTGGGGCAGAGTGATCATAGCAAGGGTTTGGGTGATCAAAGCAGTGGATATTGTATGCTTTACGCACCAAGTGATCAGGAATGTGAGGATGGTTGCTATGCTTGATTGTTTGATATCATTATGACATGCACACCCCCACACTTGTACCTTTACACTTTATGTTAGTGTCACCTTAGAGTATTGTACATCCTGTTGTGCTAACTCTTTAGTTGCAGGTCCAGGTTTAGGTATGGTTTAGTATACCTGTTATTGTTCTGTTTTGCTGCTTATCGCTCATGCCAGACTTTTCTCTGACCCAGAGTTTTATGTCTCTTCTTATTACTCTGGGTGCTCTTAAACGGGCAGACTAGAGACAGGTCAGGTGACTATGCACGAGTAGCTGTACCGGAGACGAGCAGGAGGCTTCCACATATGATATATATATATAAATATTCTCCCTATGTCGCTGCTGGTCACTATTTTGGGCATTAGTAGTATACCTTTATTATTTTTATTTAGATACAGTTTTAAAAGTTGTAATAATGATGATGTGGAACATAAGCTATATTTTGGATTTTCCGCTGCTATGATGGTTTAGTTTTCAGCTTATGCACTATGTCACCTGTTTTATGTCAAAGTTATGTTATTATTATATATTTTTTCCATGCACCGTGAGATATACTATAGGTTCCTTGTAAGTTCACTCTTATGTTTCTTTTCTTCTGACGACCGTCCCGTGCTGGTTGGACATCGGCACAACGCATTTCTTTGGAAATGTCGGCTGGTACGGGGCGGGCCGCCACACTTGGTATCAGAGCTCTAGGTTGCGTAGTTAACCTAGGGGAAGACATCAGGGAGAGATAGTATACGTATACGAGAGTGCGTACTTGTGATATTTTGGTTTTCAAAAGTTATATATATGTATATATACTATTACTATATCTAAGGGGGAAGTCGCACTACATTGGCACGACATTGAGATGTCTAATCATTTTCTCTTTAAAGATTGAACGATGAGCAGATATACGAGGAGTACAGTTTCAGGAGAAAACAATAGGGATGTTCCTGATATGAGGACGATATTTACTACCTTCATGCGAGAGATGCTTAGGGATGCTTGGGGAGCAGTCCTAATGCTCCTAACGGTGGTGGTGCAGTAGTGTAGGTGCCTAGGGCCGGTTTTTCCAAGCTTAACAAGGATTATAATAGTCCTAGGAGGAAGCCTTTCCACGAAACGGAGTCAGCTACGGATGTTCAAGATTGGTTGGATAGTGTGAGCGCATCTTCGAGGACTTGGTAATCGATGATGCTATGAAGAGAAAGTTAGCATCGCGTCAGCTTCAAGGACAAGATATGAATTGGTGGAATGCTATTAAAGCAGCTACTCCTGAAGATCAGGTTACTTGGAATTAGTTTATGACTCGTTTCAGCGAAAAGTTCATTCCAGCTGCTAACACATCTGAATTGTTTAGGAATTTTTTTTGGAGCTTAAGCAGAATGGTAGGGCAGTCTCGGAATATATTATTGAGTTCGATACTTTATCGAAGTATGGATTATCTCTTATCGACACTACCGAGAAGTAGAACGAGAAGTTCATAACCGGCTTAGATGAGTACTTCGGGGAAAGGGTGATAAACCACATCGACGAGACGTTCGAGTCTATAGTGGGGAAATCATTGAGATCAGAGAGTCTTTACCCTAAGTCAAAGGTCGATGTTGTTATTGCATCTATAGAGGAACCAAAGCCGCAAGCAAGCGGTAGAGGTAATAAGGAGTCTCAGAATAAGAGAAAACAGGATAAGATCAAGGGTGGTCCGAAAAAGAAGGACAAGAAAGATAAAGAGTGTTTTAGTTGTGGCAAGAAGGGCCACTATGCTAGAGACTGTCAGGAAAAGCCTGGGGATAGGAAGTGCTTCAATTGCGGCCAAGTGGGACATCACAAGGATAAATTTCCACAACCTCCTAAAGGGAAGCAGATCGTGAAAGCATATGCTATCAATGTTGTTCCTTCTTCGTCGAATGCCTCAACTGCGGCGAAGAAGGGAAAGGGCATCGTTATTCGAGATATTCTTTCTATTTATGATGTTCCTGTTCGAGTTTTGTTTGATATCGAAGCTTTCCATTCCTTCGTATCTAGTGACCTGGTAGATAGGTTGGAATTGGAACTCGAGATTGTCGATAGACCTTCAGTTGTGACGAACCCGATCGGTGGTTCGACTAGCCTTTGCATGATTTTTTGTAATGTGGTCTTATCGAGTCATGGATGTATGTTTGTTTGTGGTTGCTTAGTTTCTTTGCTAGTATCATCTCACGTAAATTGTCTGAATTCGGAGGAGATGTTCCTTGAGTGCTTGTCTGATATTGGTTTAAGCCTTTGGGGCTTGTGCTTGGGGAATGTCGAGTTCGACTAGGATGGTTTGCGTGAGATATAAATAGTTGTTGTGATTTCCATTGAATGATATCTCGGCTTACTGAAGGAGTGATGTGCAGCCGTGACATGATAAGACTGTTCAATGGTATGGAGTGCCGCGAGTTGGATTTGATAGGGCTATGAGACGACTCGAGTGGGGCTCGAGAAAGTTGCAAAGTAATGAATTGTTTAGGACCCGATGTTGATGTTCTCGTTGGTTCAAGAATGGTAGAACTTTGAAGGGATAAGATGTGCTTGTTGAGCGTGGAGATACAACGAAGGTTAGGATGATTCATGTTGGACTTGAACTCATAAAAGAAAAATGGGTGTTCGTTGATCGTGGAGATGCAACGAAGGCCAGGATGATTCAAGTTGGACTTGAACTCGTAAAGGAAAAATGGTTGTTCGTTGATCTTAGAGATGCAACGAATAGGGAGACGACTCATGTTGGACTTGAGTTTGTGCTTGAGTTTGTGGGTAATGGTAACTCGAGACTGGGTCTGAGTATGTGGGTAGCTCTTCTGATGAGAGTACCAAGAAATCGTCGATACTCAAAGTGTTCTAGGCGGACTCGAAGTAGGGGTATCTGGGGATGCCCGTTACCTTGGATCTGTTGGACATGGTCTAGTTATCCTTGGAGGATAAATGTACGTTGGACGTATGGTAGTCCGTATGGAGATGGGGCTTCCATTAGCCTTGGGATTGGTTGGACCAATCAAGTAGGCATCGACGTATGTATGGAGGCGGGGCTTCCATTAGCCGTGGGATCGGTTGGCAAAAGTCAAGTACGTATCGACGTATGTATGGCTTTGGCATGTGATAGATATGACATGTTTGATGGATGTTATGGTTGCTATGTTTGTTCCTATTTTTACTCCCTTGAGTAGACTATCACATGTAGGATTCTGGTAATAGAGAACGAAGAGATGAAGACATACACAGACGCCTGTGCTACCGGACTAGGTGCGGTAGGTGATGCATCGAATAGGAGACATGACAGTTCAGATGACATGCTTCTTGAATGGAAGCAATTGGAGTATATTGCAGGGTATGATTTCAGACCAAAGTGCGAATTAGATCCAGAAATGCTACCAAGTTTAACGGTTAGACCCACTTTGATTGAGAGGATTGGTTCCAATCAGAGGGACGACCCTAACCTATTGGAAATCATCTCCAAGTTAGAGATGGGAATCGACGAGGAGATGAACAAGTATGGGCTTGATCGAGATGGATGGCTTAGAAAGAATGGGAGATTAGTTGTATCTAATGTCAACGGATTGAGATATAAAGTGCTTAGAGAATGTCATCACTAAAAACTGATTATACACCCCGGTGGTAATAAAATATACCGAGACATGAAGCAGACCTACTATTGGGAAGGGATGAAAAGAGATGTTGGGAAGTATATATCCAAGTGCATGAATTGCCAGTTAGTTAAAGTTGAGCAAAAGAAACCTAGTGCTTTGTTGCAACCATTAGAAATCCCAGAATGGAAATGGGAACAAGTCTCAATGGATTTCATTGATGGGTTACTAAGGACTAGATCGGGCCATGATAACATTTGGGTGATTATGGACCGATTGACGAAGAGTGCAAGGTTTATACCCGTCAAGTCGAATAGAACAACAGCTAAGTTAGCAGAACTGTATATGAAATAGGTAGTGAGATTTCATGGAATACCCAAAGGCATTGTGAGCGACCAAGATCCGTTGTTTACTAGTGTATTTTGGAAGAGCTTACAAGAGGCGTTAGGATCAGAATTACATCTCAGTACCGCATACCATCCTCAAACCGACGGTCAGACAGAGAGGGTGAATCGAGTATTAGAATATCTCTTGACAGCTTGCATATTAGATTTTGGTAGATCATGGGATGATCATTTGCATCTAGTGGAGTTCTCGTATGATAATAGTTATCAGTCCGGTATTGGAATGGCTCCATTTGAAGCTTTGTACGGAAGACCATGCAACTCACCATCATGTTGGTTAGAAACCGGTGAGAAATTTGTGCTTGGGCCAGATGTAATAAGAGAAACCTCAGAAAAGATCAAGGTTATACGACAACGAATGAAGACTGCCCAAGATAGGCAGAAGAGTTGTGCTGATAAGAGGAAAAGAGATTTAAAATTCTCCGTTGGAGGCTTGGTGTTTGTCAAAATTTCTCCGTTAAAAAGCGTGATTGGATTTTGTAGGAAAGGCAAGTTAACACCAAGATTTGTTGGTCCATTCCTAGTTCTCGAGCAATTTGGGAATTTGGCATATAAAGTTGAATTGCCAGACAAGATGGCGGGAGTTGATAACGTATTTCATGTTTCCCAGTTAAGGAAATTCGTGCATGACCCCGATGTGGCTATTTCACCTGATCAATTGGATGATATCGAAGTAGAACCCGAGGCGGTTGGGAACCACAAGCCGATTCATATTGTCGAGCACGATACGAAGAAACTTCGAAGAAAAGAGGTGAATCTAGTCAAGGTTCGGTGGGGCGGGGATGAGAATGACTGTACTTGGTAGACAGAGGAGAGCATCAAGGAAACGTATCCAAAACTCTTTGCCTGGTAAGGTTTTCATTTCGATTTAGTCTTTTCGCATGCTTGGATAGGTTTGTTTTGTTTGTTTTTTATGTTTGATTGCGAGATATGGCTAGTAGGCATGCGGGACCCATTGGTTGTTTCTTAGTTAAGGAATTTCAGGGGCGAAATTTCTCAAGGGGAGAGAGTGTAACGACCCGCATTCTACGTATCGAAGGATCATAGAATATTTATTTCTTTTTCATATGAAGTCGTATAGTCGTGTAACTTTGGGAAACGACTATTGGGGTAATTTCCCATGTTCGTGATTTTTGCCAATTTTTAAATGACCGTTTTACCCCTAGTTGATCTTGTTTCGGCCATAACTTTTGATTGGTAAGGAGTTTTGACCTGAAACCACTTCCATTGGATTCAGATGATGGTTTACCTTTCTATAGAGTGGTCACATTAGCCAAATGGACTCACCGTTTGGGAGATATGGCTGAATTAAAGTTTAGAATGTGAAAAACAGCTTAATCGGGCCTAATTAGGGTGATTAGCAGCTAGGCCCATAACCCATTTCAGGATTAGGGTTATGGGGAGGCTGAAATCAGTTAGGAAACGATCTATTTTCATTTTCTCAGCCGCCTAAAAACATTTCTCTAACCCTAGCAATGGCCTCCACCTTCTAATTTCATCTCAAATCGCTCTCTAATCTAGGATTAAGCTAATCTACGTCAAATCAAGGAGAAATAGCACCAAATCAGAGTTGGAGCTACTGTATTGCATAGAGATTCGACCCAAATCAGAGATAGTTTCAGATCTAAGTTTATTTTAAGCCTCTGTTAGAAATTTGGGTTAATTTGGATAAGTTTTGCTAATTGTATGCTTAAACATGATTAAGGGGGATTAAGGGGAAAATATGGGTTTTGGGTATGTTTGATCCATTTTAACATGTCAAATTGTTGTTTTGGTGTTTGTGGTTGATATCACATGTTGCTATGACTGTTTGGAATGTTTTATGATTGCTTAGAACAGTTAGAATGGTCGAAAACGCCGTCGTGTGGTGAAAAATAGTCGCTGGAAAGGTTGCAGAAAAATTGTTTACAGGAAACCGGACCGAATCGGATCGCCCGACCCGATCGAGACACCCCTCTCCGAACCGACCCGCTCATGATGATGGAAACCGACCCGAACTGCTCGCCTGAAGATGCCAGTCACGACCTGATGCTCTGGAGCTGGCATCACGAACTGATCCCATTCGTGGCCTATGCACCACGATCCGAACCGATGTGCCAATCACGAACCGGAGTGAGAGCTATGAACCAAAGAACCCAGGAAAGGAGGACCATGAACCATTCATGTGAGCCACGATCCGACCAAGGGCACCACGAGTCACCGTTGCCAGAGCTCTACGAACTGAACCGCCAGGGTTAATCATTACCGATCCAAACAAGGGTGCTTGGACTAGAGACGTGAGCCATGAACCGAACTGGGAGTGCGACCTAAAGGAAAGAGAAGTAGACAACTGAACCGATCCAGAGAAGACCAATAACCGAAGACGCAAAGGTAGTCCAAACAGGAAGTAGAACTCAGGATCCAGTTGGGAACTGGGAACCAACGAGTCAACTTCATGATTGGGCTTTGCTGTGGGATGTGTGCTAAGGGGTTATTGACGTCCATAACTTTGATTCACCGCCAAGACGAATGTTAGGCTACGGATCAGTGCAGTGGGGTAGTCGTTACTCTATGGGGCAGAGTGATCGTAGCATGGCTATGAGCCAGTGCAGTGAAGTTGTCATGACTTCATGGGGGCAGAATGGACATGGCAAGGGACTAGTGGCTATGGGTCTGTGCAGTGGAGTTGCTATGACTCCATGGGGCAGAGTGATCATAGCAAGGGTTTCGGTGATCAAAGCGGTGGATATCGTATGCTTTACGCACTGAGTGAGGGATATGAGGATGGTTGCTATGCTTGATTGTTTGATATCATTATGACATGCACACCCCCACCCCGTACCTTTACACTTTATGTTAGTGTCACCTTAGAGTATTGTACATCCTGTTGTGTTAACTCTTTGGTTGCAGGTCCATGTTAAGGTATGGTTTATTATACCTGTTATTGTTCTGTTTTGCTGCTTATCACTCATAGCAGACTTTTGTCTGACCCAGAGTTTTATGTCTCTTATTATTACTCTGGGTGCTCTTAAACGGGCAGACTAGGGACAGGTCAGTGATTATGCATGAGTAGTTGTACTAGAGACGAGCAAGAGGCTACCACATATGATATTTATATATATAGATATTCTCCCTATGTCGCTGCTGGTCACTACTTTGGGCATTAGTAGTGTACCTTTATTATTTTGCTTTGGAGACAGTTTTAAAAGTTGTAATAATGATGATGTGGAATATAAGCTGTATTTTGGATTTTCCGCTACTGTGATGGTTTAGTTTTCAGCTTATGCACCGTCTCACCTGTTTTAGGTCAAAGTTATGTTATTATTTTATTTTTTTCCATGCGCTATGAGATATACTACAGTTTCCTTGTTAGTTCAATTTTCTTTCCTTTCCTTTCTTTGGCGGCTGTCCCGTGCTAGTCGGGCATTGGCATAGCGCACTTTCATTGGAAATGTTGGCTGGTGCAGGGCGGGCCATCACAATATTAAAGAGCAAATCTCGGTTAGGTGATTCAAATTATATTTTCCATTAATGGTACATTATATCATTTGATTCCTACTGGAATTTACAATATGTTCTTCTTCTTTCCCTCTCATCTGTGTCAGAATATAGAGTTTATGTTAAATTTAAGTTTTACACAAAATGAATAAATTTGCAGTTATGCGCAAAACGAATAAAATTTTGGTTATGTGCTAAATGAATAAAAATGGTTATACACAAAGTAATTAAATTGTGATTTGGCACAAATTTATTTGAATTATATTTACGTACAAAAAAATTGAATTATGGTTAGGCACAAATTAAGTTAATTGGGGTTCTACGCTGTAACTAAATTGTGATTTGGCACAAATTTATTTGAATTATATTTACGCACAAAGTAATTGAATTATGGTTAGGCACAAATTAAGTTAATTGGGGTTCTACGCTGTAATGACTCATAATTTTAAGCAATTCAAAAATTTAAATTTCAAAATAATTATACACAGGTTTGGATAATTTATTGTGATTTTGGTTTAAATAATAATAAATTAGTTTGTTTAAAATCATATAATACAATTGTGAAATATATTGATATATCAGATTTTTTTCAAAATATGTTGTTTAAAACACATTTAATAACACCTTCATAGCATTTTGTAAGATTTGTTATAAGTATACTATAGCATTTCATAATAAATTCTACCATAGCCTCCCTTCCCCATGCAAGGACAAGTGTCTTGGACACTTGTATGCATGCACGTAACTATGCATGGAAAGGAGGAAAGTCTCTTATGTGGCACCTTTTTATCCATCACTCCATCCTATATAAACCTTTCATCCCTTCACTTCTCCATCCATTCCCACTTCTCTCCATTTTCCCTTCTCTTATTCTCATCCCTTATTCCTTATTCATGGCTTCCTAAGCCTCTTCTTCCTTCTTCTTTCCCTCTCCCTCTTCCCTTCTCCTCCTCCCAAATTCGACCTAAATCTTCCGCTCCTTCCTTCCTAAATTCGGCTCCTTCTCCCCTTCCTCACTTCTCCTCCACCTACCTCTTACGACCTTCCTCCTTTCCCACCATCCAGGACCAAAGCCGTTACCACCACCTCGGGCCTAGGCCATTCTCCAGCTCTTCTCCTCTTGGAAAAGCACCATACCACGCCACCACAAAGCTCACACCACTCTTCCCCTTGTGCCACCACCATAGGCCGAACATCCACCCCTCCTCCTATATAAAAAAAGAGAAGGAATATATATAATGGAAGGAAATTTATAGTGTGGTGCACGGTTACGCTGTCTGTTTTTGTTATCGGTGTCCTGCATTAAAGTTTAACGGAGTGAGTATGCCAATGGGAATTTCTTAGCTATTTTTAGATATTTATTATTATCGTAATCTGAATACATTGGTTGTTTTATGGTTGTTTGATGGATGTTATAGATATTATTAAAGTTATCATTGAACATGTTCATATAAGCGTTAATTACCATAAACATATATATATATTATAAATACTATATGATGGATGGTTATTATGGATGTTATCAAGGTAGTTATTAGTGATAATATAACACACTACATGTAACAGCCCGAAAATCCATATAATCTGAGTTGATTAAAACAACACACGTTCAACCCAAATTGCACAGAAATACAAGTCACTAGGGTTAAAGAAATAGAAATGGATAGAAGATAGAACAAAAGAAAAATATCAGAATCTCACAACGGGACTGAACGGAATATAATATATTGGATAACGTTTGAAATACAAATTTGTTTTGTATATACATACCATATCAGAGTACAATGCATATACATCACAGCGGAAATAACTCTAAATTACTAGTGGTGAAGCCTCCTGCTTCAAGCTCCTCAACTGTATCTATAAAAGCCAAAAACACTTGACTGTCCGTAGAAATTTGGGCACCCAAGATTTTAGGGCAAAATAAACAAAATATACCCTAGTTCAGTCATGGGACTGGTGTGTGTAAACTCCAACATTTTTTCTTAACTTTGAAAAACCTTTTTGAAAAAAGGATAATCGTAAGACTGATCCACACATAAATACAGATGGTTTTTACATTATGATAACCCAAAACATTTTTGATATCAAAATCCAATGATATTACAATAATGTCTAATAAAATAAATGACCATCTAGTAGAACGCTAGCATCTCACGCTCCACATACATAGTATAAAATCAAAAACTGCATAGCGCTTATGGAAGATTGGATTCTAACTATGACAAATTATGAGACCACCTTCCGATCAGTATACTCTAAAGGGGATATACTGGGGTTCAACAAAAAACATCTTGCAACCTGGCCACACATGACCGGTCACTCATTTAGCTTGAGTGGACCGAATGTATTATCAACCACGATTATTGGCCGTCCAACCGTAATGGTTAAGGTATCTAAATGATAGAAGAACAAATGAATTTTCTCTAGATGGTGATAATACACACTGCTTGGGTGCGACCCAGCTAGCCATGCTACCTGCCCGGTTTTTGTCATTTTCTAGTTGTGAGGCTTGAGGTCACGATTTCCTTTTAGAACGACACATCACCATTTACTTTTAATGCCACATCGTCAAACCCGTTAAATCACTAGTTAATTTCTTCAAAAATATTATGGATATAAAAAGCTAATAGAAACGAATTTCTCCGCCACCAAACATAATACCTAGAAGATATCCTTTTATGTGATCCGCCAGGCATACTCTATTAGACATTTGTCTATACAAGTTGTCCTCGGATTGAACAAACCGAAGGCACTACCCTGCAAATAGAATAGCCCATACACTTTACTCCGTCTTCAATTATCTTCAGTGCAATCAGATTCGCAACGCTTATGCATATACATAGTGGTTTTCAGATAGTAAATCCAACCGGTCTCTCTGTACTGACAACGATGTCAAAACTTTGATAGTCGGTTATTTAACTATCGAAGAAAAACAAACAACCATCCAAATTTCCAATTGGAGATATTATGACCAAACATCGAGCAATCACTAGCCCTTTCTAATATTTCATTAATTAAATCATTTTCTAGAATCCTTCCAATATCTTTACTCCAATATTTTCAAAACGCTTTAGCCTCTTACGATGTTTGGAAAACTACTTTCCATATACAATCTTTTTTTTTATTTTCTATACTTAGAAAATATCTTCTATTTATGATTGGGATTCATTTCCAATTACTTCTCCCTTTCACCGCCATTTATTTTTATACTTAGCAAATATTTATTATTATATTTCCAAAATTTCACTTACTTGGGTTTAAACGAATGTTGTGCAAAACATCGTTACGACAACCCAAAATATTGCATTCTGCTAAATCTTATTCAAGCATTGATCTTCGAGAATGAATTTTTCTCTTTATCTGTCAATAATGAAATCAATCAAGTTAGGACATAATTATTTGCCAGACCTTGACTGAATAACATTTTTAACTTCAAAACAATCAAATTACTCATCTCGAATAATCAACTATTTACTCATTTTTAAAACGTTTATACGTTTCTTTTTCTAATCTTACCAGATTATTTTTTTGTTTATAACATTCAATTATATGTTCATTTCCTTATCGAATTCTATATATATATATATATATTGATTTCTACTTATCAGTTGTTCCTAAAAATATTCTAACTCCTTAAATTTTTGGAAAATTTCGCTAGTGCCTCCTTTGTACGGCTCAACCGGTACAACAATAAATTTCTTCTCTAGGCCCTTTCCATTCAAAAATAAAATTAAAAAGCCAAGTGGCTTGCCCAATATGCTCATAAAATCTCATATAGAATTTAAACATGTACCTTTTTGTCGAACACTCAAAATATAATCTTCATTCTATACATGTTTAACGTATATATGTCCATTACCAATTTATTTCAATCAACCCAGTCATTTTTAACAAAATTCACTAACCACTTCTTTAATTAGCACTTTTTCCTAATACACTTTTGATTTGATCATATCATAATCTGATATACTTTTAATTCGTTTATACACAAGTTAAAATCAAATTTAATGTTTGATTTAAAGTTTTATATTCAAATTTCCAATTCCATTTTACAAATTCAATTTCCTTAACCAAGGTTGAATTTGATCCAATCTTTCATTAACTAATTGAATTTCACATTAATCAACTTCATTTCATAATGCAAGGTCTGACTTTTATATCAAAAATCACTTCATTCACTCCACTTCAGTTCGTATATATTTTATAACTTAAATCAGGATTTTCTAATTGAAATTTGGAATTTATTCACTCAAAACTCTTATATTTTATTTAATAAACCATTATGGTTTATAAACGATTTTACAGCGACTTTTTCAAAATGTGATTATGATATAACTTAAAACCTACAAGACGATATCCAGATTTTTTTTCTTCAAAATGTGATTACGATATAACTTAAATCAGATTTTTTTTCTTGCATTGTTTCATCGAAATTCGACTTATATTGTGTTCTATAAACTCAACTGAAGTTTGAATCATCAAACTACGAATTATCGCACTATGGCGAGTTCGTTTTTAATTAAATTATAACATTTAAGTTTCATTATTAAATAAATTTCAACTTTACTTCTTTAATATAAACTATTCCAGTTTATCAAAAGCTAACTTAAAACTCCGATTTTTCTACAATTGCCTATTTCCAATCAAAATTCATAACTTGGTTATGAATTTATTCACAACTTAAATTTTCTATATTAAACTCTATCTCAGTTTTCATGGAAATAACTTATTTTCTAAAATTCGATATAATCAAATTCAATTTCTTAATCTGTTGAATTTACTTCAATTCAATATATATTTCGGGATTCGGAATAAAATCTAACGTTCCCTTTTTGAAATGATCTTAATTTTCTCTTTTTAAATTCATACTTGAATTCAGATTCTTAAATTATCAAATCATATATTTTTCACTACCATTTACAAAAGTCGTTTATAAATTACACTTCTTGTTTTATGTAGTAAAAAAAGTTCTTGTTTCAAACTCCATTTAAAATTCAATTTATATTTTGGGAAAATAACCTATTTTCCTTTAAAATTCACACTTGAATTTACATTTCTAAATTATACAATGATAGTTTTTCTTTCCATTTATAAACATTATTTTATAAATTCAGCTACTTGTTTTTATTATTAAAACAATTTAATATTTCCTAACCCATTCGAAATTCTATTTCAGAAAATAAATTTTCCTTTTTAAAATAAAAAATCCCCTTTTTGTGATATTTTTAAATATGAATATTTAGGGCCAGTGGTATTGGAACATCCAAATGCACATCCATCAATTCAATTCAAAACATCACATATATAAATTTGTAAACAACAATAAATAAATTTTTGAGGAATCCAATTCGACCCCTCCAACCTGTTTTCCCTGCATCCATAGATATTAGTCAACATAAATAACACCAATCCTGCTTCAAGGCAGGATATCGCGGTATAGAAAGTCATCCACTACATATATTGTGGGGGCGCATAGGGAAATCATCCGCTAATGGTACTATGAGAAATATCCAATCACCAATTATATTTATATATATATATACGAGTGGAAACTCGTGCGATGCACGGAAGCATAGAATTTCAAGTGTTGAAGTTTGCCCGTGATTTTATTCTGCTTGGTCTTGGATTGCTTTCCTTTCCGAGTATTACTTCAGTTTATTTATCTGTGTTTATTGTTATGATATATGAGGGATATTATTTTGGGGTATTGTACTCTGAAGATTCATGAGATAGATATTTATGGTTTTGACATTGATGGATTATTTTTGGAAAATCTAATGCAGAAATTAGTTTGAAATTTTCCATCGCATTCTTATATTATGTCTTGTTAAAATTAGTCTCTATATTATAACTGCATCCTCCAGAACTTAATGCATCCTCATAAGGTTACATTAAGGGACGTGGGGTGTCATAGTGTCATTTCTTATTTGTTTTCCAAATTTATACAACATCAGTAGAATATATAAATATAGTGGATGCTCTCAACTGCGGAGAATAAAATCAAAATGAATGAACAATGAAATTTTGACAGAATAAAATTATATTTAATTTTATTTTGTTCTAAAACGATAGTATTAACTAACAACGAAGAAAGAACACAGATAATACCATGCGATAAAGCCAGAAAAGCAAAATTATACTTAAGTACTAAGGCACAATCATACGATAATACCTGAAAAAGATTGAAATGCAAATCAGTTTAGTCTAATAAATTATATTATCATGCATCAGACAGATGAAAATAATTACACTAACGTACAAAAAACATATTTTTATTCTCTGTACATTCCTTTGCAAGTGTCTCGGTTATATCTTCTAACAATATAAGTCAAAATTTAGATAATTATATTATGTATCAAATGACTTCTGGCATTTCAACAAAATGGAGCAATAAAGAGTATTTATTAAAGTTCACACACATTCCGTACTAACTGTCGGTTACTCCATCTTTATATGCCATAGCTGTCATAGCAAGCATTGCAAATGCTCTTAGAAAGCTTTTCAAAAGAATAGAACAAATCGTTCTCTTCAAGCTTCTTTTTCATCTAAGCAATTCCTGTTGAATCTTGTATTAATCTTCTAGAAGTTCTAACATGCAAGAGATGCCTTTATTGTTGAGCTAATACTTTGGTAAAGGATTCTCATTCAATGCTCTTGCCAGTATATTACCCCATTGAAAATAAAAGAGATTTAGCCAAAATGCATAACATGGATTACATGATTTATAAGTAGTACAGTGAGACATTTCAAAATAGCATATAACTATATGAGTTTCACAATCATGAGTCATGAATGGTAAATATATCAAGAGTCTTCTCTGTCATCCAGCGCAAAATCTACAGGAGTCTTGTTCATTTCTTTGAAGACAGATTTAGCTCTTGTGCAATATGGGCAATAAGAGCTGGAAAAATGGCAATTTCACTTGAGTCCATAGCACTTTCCACAAATGCCTCGCCATCGCCATACGCTACAGAAGAATAACACACCAAACACATGACCACCTTTGTTGCCGCCATCATCCTCCTTCCTATCAGCTCAGTTTTGCTTTCAACTCCCTTTAGTTGATGCTGAGCGCTTAAACTAAGAGAAGATAGCTGTCGGCGAAAGGGTGTAGTGGAGGAACTATAAGTAGATATATAGCAAGTAAAAAACATACACTTTGATACGAATCGAGTAACATAAATTTAAAGTGTGTGTGTATATATATACACACATATACATTTGCAGCTAGCACAACAATTAGAAGCTTAACTATTAACATCTCTTTAGCTTTGTTCATGTACTATGAATTCTTATATAAATTAAGGAATGCCCTGTAAAAATAGATTCATTTTAATACATCAGTATTTTATAGGCATGAGATAATCTACATTATTAGAAACAATGCAATCATAGTATTTAAAATAATATATTGCCATTATAAGCAACTTTAAGGCCAGTTAAAAAATTGGGTATAAGAAAGTGATCCATTTTGTGAGTATAAATTATTGTTATCATTATGAAAAAATACATTGTAACAATTGAACAATTATGTATAAGATTTCATCTACGGGTATAAAGTTAACTTCTAATCTTTGGACAATATTGTATTTATATTTTATAGAACGAATTAGGTTTATAGTCAGAATAAAAATCTAAACATAAAAAACAACGTAACAAACCTAAAATAATAATGTATATCAAATCTCATGTTGGAGTAAAAAGTAATCTAAGAACTATATTCTGACATAACCAAACATTTTATACTGCAAATTCATTTTCTATTATTGTCAAGTAATTTGAATTCAAACACTTGCAAACATGTTCTTCAATCTTGACAGTTTCGCCTGAAGTACATATTAATAGTATACGGTCCTTGAATATTGCAACGAAGTATACTGACATATAATATGCCAGTAAAATATCATTCTAATGACGGTTATTTTGTAAAAGAGAACAAATAAATCCATTAAAAAGCACAATTATGCAATGATAGTTACGATTGAGATCAACAAACAGTACAGACATGTTATTATAAGAATTGGTTCTAGCTATTTATCTCCTTAATTCGCTGCTTAAAAAAAGTGAAGTAAAAAGGAAAAATAAAATGATAGCAAGCAAATGGAAGTGTTCGATTAATACAACAGCAATGCGTACTGATATCATATATATAGTTAAAATCTGGAAACATGTAAACAAAAAATCGCTATATTAGCATCAATTCAATTTCGAGGCAAATCCAGGCTGTAGCCATGTCGTCTGCCCTTCGGATTATCACTCCAGGCTGTAGCCATGTCGTCTGCCTCCACCTTCCAGACCATGACTCCACCCTGCTCCCATGTTGCTAGCAAAGTCGCCAGAAAAATTGTGCATCACCACCTAACATCATGACCATCCGTCGTAGCATGAACACACACACGAATCACCAGGTTGCATCGACCTTGTCAAGACTTCCAATGCACCTTCAACCACAACCTACTATGCATGTGTTCCTTATGCTTGAGTTTGAGCGCAATCTTGTTTTTTTCCTTCCATATATTCAGTTTGAATGGTCTTGAGAATAAAAGAGAATAAGAGCCACTTCAACCAATATCTATGTGTTGCCATCTAAAATCTATGTGGCAAAGATTACTACAAATTATTAAGAGAAAGCGAAAGCATTTAACATTTACGAGTTATGTCTCTAATAAAATGAAAAATTGTGATGGAAGTACACTATTTCACTTTTGTCCTTATGTATCTACATCCGCGTAGTAACAACTTAAATTACTTAAGACTCAATGGATTAACAAAAACTTTTAATGATTACCATTAGCAGTGTTTTTGGCAGAATTCCAAATATTGACAGCACATCCAAAGTCTGAACAATAGCATCAGAGACAACACCAATAGCAATGGACTCCAAAATCCAAGGCTTGGAGTCATGTTTCAGTTCAATAACTCATGTTGAGGTTACCAATCTATCTTGCGGCATCGGTCAACAGTCGGTCATTCTTGCTTTTGCATAAGACGCGAAGCTGAAAAATAGGGTTTGGAGATCGAAAATTGCTTTCAAAGAGGATTCTTTTGGCTCCAAGCATTAGGATTCGTAATGGGCCAGAACCTCTACCGGACTCAGTGGCACGTGTTTCTAGCTTGCAGCTGTTTCCTCGACGATCGGGGTTTCTTTAGTGGCGGAGGAGTTTTCAAAGATAAATGGCTGCTCCATTTTTTATTTTTACTTTTTGTTCTGATAAAAATTGAGTGAATTAATTGATGATTGCGAAGTAACAAACTGCAGAAAGGCATAAACAGAACGTGGGGTGGTGGATTGGATAACGTGTGCTGAGACATGATGGAATACGTAGTGGAAAGGTCAAGACACGGCAGCAATCCTAAGATTTATATATGTATTTTCTTCCAGCCGTCTGATGTCTTTTGCAACTTTAAATCACCGCCCCTCTTTGTCTCTTGGTTTGTCCTACCAAGGGATTTTATTATATAGATATATTCAAACACCAAGCCTAAATATAACTAATATATATATATATATATATAATAGCCACAATAATATTTCAATGCATCCAAACAACCAACAAACAACATTTAACATTATATTAAATAAATATTCGTTTATAATAAATTATAAACGAATCCAGAGAGTGAGTTTACTCACATTGATTTTTAATTATGTCCATTTAAAGTGCCATATCATCTTGGCTACGCATCTACTTGAATAGCTTCAACTGAATCTATCTCGAATCGACTTATTTTGTACTTATAATTATTTAATTTTGATTTCGATTGAATGATTTATTTGTTTAAATTAGCTACTACATTAAATAAATTAGTCTATGTGTTTTAAATTCAATAAAATGTATACCTTACTACCTCGACCAACTATGAAGCAAACCCAACAATTAGCGATCCACTTCTACTGGAATCAGTCCTACTTCAATAGCTTCAAAACCACTTCGCCATTTCATCAAACACGGTGCTGACAGTCTACCAACTCTACAATCATCGAACCAGCTTCTTTGAAATCAACCCAATCGCTGCCCACACTACTTTAGCAATTCAACTAACACCTTCTATGCAGTCTCCGTCCCTTTTTTATCACATGCATCCCTTGTTTGTTGCTGCCCGTATTTGGTACACTACCCATAACAACCTCGAATACATCTGACAATGCCACTGTATTGTATCTACTACAACAGTTCCATGCTGCATCCAGATAAGCTCCTACAATCGAGCCATTCACTACACTTATCCCTAATGCAACATCACATATTCGAGCTTCCATATAATCACTGTTGAACCCCTAATACCCGGTTCAACCGACAATACTTCGCTACATCTCCTACCTAGAAACCATATCCATCCTCTCCTCAACTCGCATCCTCAACATAGGTCTAAATTCCCATCGTCGAACTCGAAACAAACCATGATCGAATCCCTACTTCCTCCCTGCACGTGAGCCTCGAGCTTAAGGAAATCTCTAGCTTCAAATCGCGGTACCTAATTCCCATCTTCCCAAATTCACAAGTGCCCCCAGGGTTGAGTCAAGCTTTAGGGCTTTTGAATCGCGATTTCCCCCTTCGAAAATCTCAGAACAAACCAACGGTGACACCCCTATCTCCTTCTATCACGAGTGCTTGAGCTTTGGTAACTCCCAATTTCGATTTGCAACTTTGATTTCAATTGTATATATAATTTTTTTTAATATTGGAGGATCAATTCTTTTCTCGTGACTGGGAAAAAGGAAACGAGAACAAGGATTGAAATATTATTCAGGTTCGAGAAGAATGAATCACGGTTTTGTTTTTTGATTGGAAAAAAAATAAGAAGCAAAGACATGAATTTTTCGAATGAGGAAATATCTGGTTTCAAAAATGGGAAAATACGAAGATGAGGCTTAATTTATAGATACGAAAGGGGAAAAAAATGTACCACTATTAAATTCACCAATTACATGTGTGTGTGTGAAGGTAGGGAACATTTCTTACAACTCGAGGAAGAACAAGTACGCGATTTTCAGTTTTAGGGTTGTAACACCCTGAAATTTAATATATAATAACCAAAATGTAAAGATAATAAAATTGGGTATTATTTAGTTAAATATCGGCTTTACCGTTGCGTTCGTCTTGGAATTTTGGTTCAAACAAACCCTAAATTTACGTAAAACGGATAACGTATAAAGAAGTTATGAGAATTAGAATTTGTACACACACAAGGGGGCTATATATATTCAAAATAATTCACACCAAGAAAACAACGTTTGCAGAAGACCATTAGGGCACGACCCACAACGGTCTTGGGTCGACCTAGGGGTCGACCCAAGGGGTAGGTAGGTCGACCCACCTAGATCCAGGGTAGATTCCGATTTTTGTATTTGGTTTGCTTTATGGGCTAGATTCATTGCTAACTCAGCTCTACATCTATGGCTAGGATTATAACCCTAAGATCTAACTATTAAAGGTTGGCTCTGTTAATCGGTATAAAGGAGATCTCGCTCCCATTTAATATACACACAATTCTTCACCTTTATCTCTACCCTCATTACATATTCGAAACTAAATAATAAGATGGAGAGACTCTACTGAAATCTAGATTAACATAGAAGATTCAAGATCTGTAACCAACCTTCAACCCTGTAATCAACAAAGAGATAGAAGTGGACTTTTCTACAATGGCATATAGATATATATAAGAGATATAATTTCTTCTTCACTAAGATCCGTTATGAGTTCCCTGTTATTTTCAGATGTATCATTACAGTTAAATAAATTTGGGTTTAAAACATACAGTGTTTATAAGATAATTGTTATACATGTTCTTCACTATTATTCACCTATTTCGTTGTTATAAGTAATTTATGTGCTTTTACTGTCATATTATTAATTAGTTATGTATATCTATCTTCCTTTTCCCCATTTCTCATGTTTTAGTTTATTTTCAGTCTTGCCTGTATGCCTATATAGTAAGATTTGATTCTATTCTCCTTCCTCTATTTATTTTCCCTTTTTGTTCACGCCAAGCCTAAGCCTTGGAAAGCCTAGGCAATGTCCGATTAAAGTTTGTGTATAGTAAAATTGGGACAATAAGAAATAACATGAAAAAGGGGAATTTGGGCATATTATTAAATTGGGGACTGATTGACTATAATTTGGGAAAAGGATAATATTCATATACTTGTACTTGCTGTAACACCCCGAATTTTTAACGACATTAAAGAGAATAAATTAAATAATAATTGTTTTAATATTCAGAATTATAGGAAACAGACTGCACCATTGCATCCGTCTCGAAATTCTGGTCAAGATAAACATTTGTTTTGCGTAAAACGGACACCGTATGAAGAAGTTATAAGGGGTTTAAGTTTGTATATACACAGAAATATTTTATTTATACACATGAGTCAAAGGTGAGTCAGAGATGAGTAAGAATTCTATCTTGAGGATTCAAATTCGAAAAATTCCTCTGAGCAGCAAAATTCCCGCTCTATGGGGTCGAACCCCCTAGAGAAGTGTCGACCTAGGGGTCGACCCACCCACAGGGGTGTTGACACCGCTATGGCTGACGTGACACTCAGTTTCAGGGGGTCTGGCAGCTATATACACGTGTCCTATTTCTCATATTTTCTTCATTGGAAGTCATGGAGGCCATATGCTGCTGGAGTGCGAACTGAATCATTTTCTACAACAACATATTCTACAAATCCAATTCAGAAATTCTAGACCTGTTCTTCCTCAATTCTTTGAACCTAACGCTGTGAGTTCTAGTTGTTTTTAGGTTTAGATAAATAAAAGTATACTTTGAAAGACTATGAATTGGATATGTTGTAAAGTATGATTCCGTGTTAATGTGAAATCCTATACTATGTCATGATAGATCTGTTTTCCTATATGTAATAAAATTATGGTTATTCGATTATGTAGCTTATGTGGATCTTGACTTGTAACCATGTTATGGTGGTTGTACATCCATTAAATTGGACAGTCGTAACATTACTTAGATCTAGATCTTTATGTTAATCACCTTTCACCAGTTATATTGTGATCCATTGAGATATGTTGTAAACTTGACATATGAATCCATATTTAGATCTAAACACGTTACTATATCACCCTAACTATGCTAGATCTAAATAATTGGACACCTTATGGTTAATTTAGATCTCATTATGTTGCGTTGACATTATAGGTTCTACAAGTTCATCACATTTATGCTTTCCTTGCCATGAGGATTACATGACCATTCACCTTGTTATCATACCTGTTTATGTTTATGTTTATGCCAAGATATGTTGAAACTATCACCTTCGTCATATTCCCTATTCATTCTTATAGCTAGGCTACTTTATAGCCTAGATGCCGCCAAAATACGTACGAATACGTTAAAGAGGAATCCTTAGTGAAACTACCTTAACCACTACCCTAATCGATCGGCTCATTTCAGTTAAGGTGTATGTGCCAAAGTACGTACGAATACTGTGAGTTATACTAGTAATAATGCAGAGTAATCATTAGTGAGGCACATACACCTTATCTTGCTTACCTTGTCACACCTGGCATTTATGTAGTGATCTCTTTTATCCACTTTATATGCATATCATGTTGCTTTTATTTATCTACTGGCTAAAAGCAACTAGACTCGCCATACTTTATGTCTAACCCTGTGGTTTCTCCTTCTTTCTTCCGTCCCCCCTAGGTTCTCAGGGAGGAAACACTCAAACTTAATCAGGAATCAGATATCATCTTGTTAGGAGCTATTTCTGAAGTATGGCTCAAGTTCTTGGCTCTACTATGGCTTAACTCTTTTAATTGGGGAAATGATGCTTTTTATTTACTTATGTACTCTGATGGTGCAAGACAGAAGTTATTTTATTGTAATGGATTTTGTGACTTTGAAATTGTGGGCCACGGTATTATGACTTAGGTTTGAAATAAAAGTTTAAACTTTTCGCTGCTGCCTTATTTATATCTGTCTTGTAATTATTCTGTGTTTGTTTACCTATAGTGCTTCACGAAACTTAATGCATTCCCTTAGTGAGTGACATTAACGGACGTGGGGTGTCTCACTTGGTATCTGAGCTGAAGGTTACCAGATTAGATAAAAGTTTTTGGAAATTATTTTCAAAAAGGTTTTAAAAGAAAAGCATTTTCAAAAGAAAAGTCTATTTTGAAAAACATTCCCCAAAAAGCCATATGTAGTATCCTTCGGTCTTTATCTAAATTTCTTCCTTTTCCCTTTTTTCAGCATGTCTGGGGAACAAAACATCCCTAATATCCCAGAGGGCGTCATAATACCTGGATGGTTCCGTAGGTATTTGGAGGCCACGGCACCGGCCGAAGGCCAAAGAGACGTTCCTCCCCCAACTGCACCAGTCATTCCTCCTCCCCCTCTAAAAGCTGATAACTTTGCCAAGATCTGCAAAGACTTCCGGGCTATAGGAGGAAGGCTATTCCATGTGAATGAGACATTCGTAGAAGCTCGGAATTGGCTTAAGGATACCAAGGACTTATTCGTTATCTTTAAAGTGGAGGATCGAAGGAAAATTCAATTAGCTGCTTGGCTGTTAAAGGATGAAGCCTCATTTTGGTAGGAAATCACCCAAGCTAGACATCCAGTAGAAACTTGGGAAGACTGAGGTTAAAAATGAATTTTCTTTCCTAAGCAGAGAGAATCATGTAGATGGAGAGGTTCTTAACTCTCAAACAAGGAAATTTGACGGTGAAGGAGTATGTGAACAAGTTAAACTAGCTGGCAAGGTTCGGGCTAGAGTTGGTAGACACACCGCACAAAAAGGGATTTGCGATTTGCTAAAGGACTGAATGAGCCTCTGCAAGGTTTATTTATGTCCCATATTTCGATGGGGGCCACCTTTGAAAAGCTTGTTGATATGGCCCTAATGCATGGGGAGGACAAGGGAGAAAAGAAGGAAACAAAAGCTGAGGGGACATCGCAGAATAAGAAGGTGTGGCCCAAGAAGGGGCAGCCACAACAACAACAGCAGAAGAAAGGAGGGAAAGATAATAAAGGCAAGGATAAGAGAAAATGTCACAATAGTGGGAAGGAGGGTCACTTGGTCAAAGATTGTAAAAGAAGAAAGGCCAATTGTTTTAATTACGGGGATATCAGACACTTCTCTAAAGAGTGCCCGAAGAAACAGGGATCGTACGGACAAGGTCAAAGAGCAGGGACTTCTGGAGGGCGGGTGCATGCTCTCGCGATCAGTTCTCCTGAAAGAGGTAGAAAAATTTCCGTAGAAAGTTTATTTTCTCTTTCAAACCATCCAATTAGAACACTATTTGATTCTGGTGCTTCACACTCGTTTATATCTAGTTCTGTGGTTGAATCTCAGCACTAAATTACTAGTATGGTAGTAGATCTCGTAGTTGTTTCAAACCCCATTGGTTGTTTGGCTCATTTATTAATGATTTGTCGGGGTTTGAATATATATGTGTTAGGCATCGATTTTGAATGTGACACGTATGTGCTCGGGTTTATTGGCTATGGTTTGATTCTAGGAATGGATTGGCTTACCACGTATGGGGCCATTCTGGATTGTGAGAGGAGGGTTGTTAGACTCTTGATTTGTCATCGGAAGACCTTCGAAGTTTCTTGTGACCCTCAAGGGACTGTTATGCTTAGCTTCCTAGAGTCTCTAGATGCATCCATAGATGATTTGCAATCTGTTCCGGTGGTTCGATATTATCCCGATGTTGATATTATCCCGATGTTTTTGATGAGATACGAGGTTTACCTCCAAGGCGTGAGATTGACTTTCGCATATATCTGGTGGACAATGCAAAGCTAGTTGCATTACCAGTATGCCACATAGCTCCAAGAGAAAGGAGGGAGCTGAGTAAGCAAGTAGGGGAGTTACTTTAAAAAGGGTTTATAAGACGAAGCATATTTGAGTGGGGTTCTCCAGTAGTATACGCAACTAAAGCGAATGGTTCGTTTCATTTGTGTGTTGACTATAGAGAGTTAAATAAGCTCACCAAGAAGAATAGGCACCCGCTTTCGAGGATTGATGATTTATTTGATCACTTGTTGGTGCCTTGTATTTTCTCAGTTGGACTTGGCTACGGGGTTCCATCAGTTGAGGGTGGCTGAGGACAGCATAGATAAGACTGCTTTTTGAATTCCAAATGGTTTCTTTGAATGGCTACTTATGCCTTTTGGGTTGACAAATGCACCTGCCTATTTTATTGATTTGATGAGTAGGGTGTTTCGGGAGTTCCTAAACAAATTTGTCATAGTCTTCATTGATGATATTTTGATCTTCTCCAAGAGTAAAGAAGAGCATGCCTAGCATTTGGGAGAAGTTTTGAAAACTCTCTATGACCATCAGCTAAAAGCAAAGTTCTCCAAATGTCATTTCTGGAGAAAGGAGATGAGATTCTTGGGGCATGTAGTCTCCAAAGAAGAGACAGCTGTAGATCCCGCGAAGATGGTCGCAGTACAAAATTGGCAGATTCCTAAAAATGCAACCGAGGTGAGTAGCTTTCTTGGGTTGGCAGGTTATTATAGGAAGTTCATTAAGGACTTTGCAAAGATATCAGCCCCTCTCACCAGGCCGACAAAGAATAATTTGGCATTTTCATGGAACATAGACTGTGACGTTGCTTTCCAACGACTAAAAAGGGCTCTGACAACAGCCCAAGTCTTGACCTTGCCCGATGGGAGTAAAGTGTTTACTGTTTACACTGATGCATGCGGTAAAGGCTTGGTGCGGTTTTGATGCAAGAAGGGAAAGTAATATGTTATGGGGGTAGACAGTTGAAAGTTCATGAGAAGAACTACCCTACCGACGATCTAGAGCTAGCTGCCATAGTATTCGTATTAAAGACGTGGCGTCATTATTTACTTGGAGAAAAGTTCGAGTTATACATCGATCATAAATCTCGCAAGTATCTATTCTCATAGAAGGATCTAAACTTAAGGCAACAACGGTGGATGGAGTTCTTAGCTTCATATGATTCTGAAATCTCTTATACCCCTGGCAAGGGTAATGTGGTGGCAGACGCACTAAGTAGGCAGAGGGTGGCCCTGAGTCCTCTGTTTGTGAAAAGAAAGAACTTTGAGTTCATATCAGCTTTTGATTTTAGAACCTCCATCGAGGTTTTACCAGATTTATTTGCATCCTTGTAAATACGACCGACTCTTGTGGATCAGATAGGAGCATTGCAACAAGGTGACCCATAGATTCTAAACATCATGGGTAAGCTCAGAAGAGGGGAGACTTCTAGTCACCTAAGTAGGTATGCCATAAATGAAAAGTGGTGGTTGCGACGAGATGGAAGACTTTGTGTTCCTCAAACTGGAAGTTTGATAAAGGCAGTCCTAGAAGAAGCCCACCATTCTAAGATGACCATTCATCCTGGTAGTGACAAGATGCATAGAGACATGAAGAGAGTTTTCTTTTGGGCTTGGATGAAGAAGGATGTGGCCGAATTTGTCTCTCAATGTTTAGTTTGCCAGCAAGTCAAAGCTGAGCAAAAGAAGCCCAATGGATTACTTCATCCGTTGGAGGTTCCGCAGTGGAAATGTGTAACAACCCGCATTCTACGCATCGGAGGATCGTAGAATATTTATTTCTTTCCCATATGAAGTCGTATGGTCATGTAACCTTGGGAAACATCCATTAGAGTCATTTCCCATGCTCATGATTTTTGTCGATTTTTAAATGACCATTTTACCCCTAGTTGATCCTGTTTTGGCCATAACTTTTGATTGGAAAGGAATTTTGACTTGAAACCACTTCCATTAGATTCGTTTGATGGTTTACCTTTCCGTAGAGTGGTCATAATAGCCAAACGGACTTACCGTTTGGGAGATATGGCTGAAATAAGGTTTGGAGGGTGAAAAACTGCTTAACCGGACCAAATAGGGTGATTAGCGAGTAGGCCCATAACCCATTTCGGGATTAGGGTTATGGGAAGGCTGAAATGAGATAGAGAATTATTCCATTTCAGTTTTCTAGCCTCCACTTATCACCAAGGAACCCTAAAAATGGCCTCCAACCTCTAAATCACCTCCAAATCATCTTTAGGTCAAGGATTAAGCTTAGCAACCTCTAATCAAGGAAGATCTACACTAAATCAACATTGGAGCTGCTGTTTAGCATTTGGATTCACATCAAATCAGAGATTTATTTCAGATCTTAGTTTATTTGTGGCTAAGGTGAGTGATTTGCACTAATTATGGCTAATTAAGGGTAATTAGTGTTAATTAGCGAATTTAAACTTGATAAAATTCTGGAAAAATGTTCATAAATTCTTAAATGATGTTTTAGACCTCTGATATGAATTTGGGTTAATTTGGTTAAGTTTTGCTAATCCTATCATTAGTTTCACCAAAACATGCTTAAGGGGAAATATGGGGTTTTGGGTATGTTTGATCCATTTTAACCTATCATATTGATGTTTTGATGTTTGTGGTTGATTATGCATGGTTGCTATGACTGTATGATATGCTTTGTGATTGATTTCAATAGTTAGAATGGTCGAAAACGTCGTCGAATGGCGTAAACACTTGCTGGGAAAGTTACAGGAAACAGTGCAGGATCGGATCGGATCGGATATGGGGGCTCGGATCAGATATGTTGAACTGGGCAAGGGATCCGATCGGATCGGAACCTGACACTTGAGAAAATTGGCAAAAAGGAAGGCCACGCTAACTGAACTGGGATCGGATCGGATAAAGGAGGAGGGATCAGATCGGATAAAGAAGGAGGGATCGGATCGGAGCACGTGAAGAATGAGGGAACGGATCGGAGCGGAAGCACGAACTGGAAGGGAGATGGCACCCGACCGGACCTGGAGGAGGACACCCGACCCGAACTGATGCAATGCTGGGAACCCGAACCGAACCGCCACAAGGGAGGACAACACACCGACCCGACTCAGAATGGACACCCGACCCGAACCGATGGCTTGAAGAGAACCCGACCCGACCCAGTATTGACCAATAACCCGAGATGCAAAGGTAGTCCAATATGGGAAGTTAGAGCTCAGGATCCAGTTGGGAACCAATGAGTTCACTTCATGGTTGGGCTTTGCTGCGGGACGTGTGCTAAGGAGTTGTCGACATTCATAACTTCGATTCACCACTAAAAATGAATGATGGGCTACTTATCAGTGCAGTAGAGTCATTGCGACTCGAGGGGCAAGGTGATGGTAGCAAGACTACGTTATCAGTGCAGTAGAGTCATGTAACACCCCACGTCCATTAATGTCACTCACAAAGGGAATGCATTAACTTCCATGGAGGTTATAAGTGAATATAGAACAGAAAAATTACAACAAGACAGATAATAAGTGGTACTTGAAAAATCTAAAACTTCATTTTATTGCAGCGGAAATTAAACATGTTTGTTACATCACAAAACCATTAATCAGAGTCAAGTACATTATCCATCTTCATAAAACAAAATACATAATCCCATTACACAAATAGCCATTAAAGAAGATAACAAGCTGGACTTTACTTCAACGGTCCAAGCTTTCCAAAGAGAGATGAGCAATCCAATCAAACTCCACTAGAACTGGGCCCAACCTGAGGACCTGGAGGGGGAAAAAGGATAGAAATGGAGGGGGTCAGACATAAAGTCTGACGAGTATGACAATTCTAACAATACTATTATCAAAATAACTAGACTAAGGCATAAGCTGGAAGACAAGTAAATGTCTACGAACTATTAGGTAGATAAAGATAACGTTTAAGATAACGTTAAAGATAACGGTAAAGGCATACCTAATTACTAACGAATAATTACTATACTGCATCGCACATTACTACACTGCACCGCACATTACTACACTGCACCGCACATTACTACACTGCGCCGCACATTACTACACTGCACCGCACCAGTCACCCTAAAGGTTGATCCCACTTGCTTCACACAGAAACAATATAAATAGCCTTACGTACCCCTAGCTGACTACATAGGTGCCGTCTGCCCCTATCTCCACTAGGTGTACCCCACTACCCACTTTCGATCGGCTCCCTACTCGTAGATACCCGTGCTGGCCCCACAGTGGGGTTTATCACTCCCCTAAAGTGGCAACCCGATACAACTTGAGAATGCACGGCTTATATCTACACGATGCAACAACGTCTTACCTACCAGCCCGGGTCCACACACGCATATGAAACCCGTTGGACTTGCGTTGCCACCGCTCCCCGTTTTGGCCTCTTATAGTCAAACTCAGTATGCGTGTCCCGTCCTCGACTTGGGTCGAGCCCACAAAGATACGTTTGGGATACTGGTTGAAATGGGCCCCCACAAGCTACCCACCTAAGCTTGTCACCACTAGTATATCCCACTTAACCCTCTTAGTCATGTTCATTTACATGTGTGTTTGGTTAAGTCTTACTAATCGTATTTCACATGCCACTAAGGGCACCCACTATATTCCTCATGCCACCCAAGGCACCTACTTAACCCCCATGTCCCACTTTACATGTTTATCTGGTTAAGTATTTCTTAATTCATTCAGGCCATAACCTCATAAAGACCTCTCACATTAGACTGGCATTTATGGCAGCTGGACTTGCCGGGCGGGTCCGGGCAGTCTTACACCATAAACGAGTCTAACCTCGTGTCTTTACAACTGTTATGCTTTAGTTTAGGCCTAGGACCTCTCACATTGGGCTGACATTTGTGACCACTGGATTTGCCGAGCGGTTCCGGGCAGGTTTACGTCACAAACGAGTCCAACCTAGTGTCCTAAGCATTGATTGACAACTTTCGATCTTTTACCCCAGTTTTAATAATTCCCTATCCAAATTATTAATTAAGTCCACTTTTATTTATGTCCATAATTGACTCAATTATGGTCATCCACTCATGGTATGCAAAATCATATCAATTGCACCCTAACATCTTATTATTAAATCCTTACTATTACCCCTACCCCACGTTTATACGTTCGCTTATTCAACGCATAATATAGGATAGAATTGAATAGTCTAACGCATAGCACAAAGATAAATTATCACAACATATAGACAATTAAAATAAATCTAATCATAATAGGGGTGAAACTTGCATAAACTACACATGTTAAGGATCAAAAGGTGTCAACTTGTTAAATGTCACAATTTACATGATATGATCATAGCCCAAATCTATACATAAACTTGCATATGGGGTTTTTAGGCAACATAATGATGGTGTGAACTAGCATAGGATATCACATATGTCATAGCATAGTTCTAGATGTCATAATAGATGTCATGGCATATGTTCATAACTTTTCTAATCAATTTAACTTGCATATGTAACTTGTCATATAGATCAACATAGCCCAAACATGATGATTTAATTAATATGAACTAACTAGCATAGATAATAACATCATGGCTTTTTTTACATGTATGATTCATCGCAACTTAGCATAGAACTTTCAACATACATAACATCATCATAGCATGATTTACAACATATAGTATATCATCACCACATAGCATAGGATTAATAACATACATGATAGCATATGACAATTCACATCATCTACTCACAATCCATTCATGACTTAACCTAATTAAAATAATAATAATCTTGTTAAGACACAATTATAGAAGAAAGAGAGTCGAATAAGCGCTCTTTTGATGAAGAATCGCTGTTAGGGTTGGGTAGTTCTGATTTGGTTGTTGTTCTTTATCTTTAATTTGATGGCGGCTGCTCTAGGTCTCAAAATATCAGCATGACGGCCATGGTCTTTGTTTATTTTCTGATTTAGGGTTTGTGTATAGGGGTCTTTTTATAGAGTTATAAATTAATTTAAGCCGTCGGATGTTCTTAGGGTTAATCAAAACCATTCAATTATGATAGGGTGATGAGTCAGCCCTAATGACTCAGCAAGGAGTCAGAACGGACTCAACAACACGGGTCAGCCTGAACCAGAAAGCTGTGCAGGCTCCAGCCTCGGCCTGGGCGCACTTGGCAGGTGCGCCAGTGTAAATATGTACTGTCGCACTTCCCAAGTGCGCCAGTGCATTTATTTTATTTTTTTATTTATTTTTTCTTTGCCACCAAACTTCGTTCGTCCATAACTTTTTCATCCGGTACTCGTTTCCCGCAAACTCGGACTCTATCTCCACTAGAATTCCGAGATGAACACAATGGCACAACCCATTTCCCACAATTCTCACGTCTGAGATTAGTTATTCTTTAATTTGTAAATATTAATATTAACAGAATTACGGGGTGTTACATTCTCCCCTCCTTAAAGGATTTCGTCCCCGAAATCTTCAAGTTAAGAAGAATGTATATCCTAACATCCAAACAACCATCTACTCAACCATCAAACACAGGCATCCATTGTCCTTATAGACTTCTAATGCTCTCATGTTTAAATGCACAGTGTGTGTATATGTCCCTATCTAATGCAAAATCAGGCGGTCCACTGATTCAGTTGACCTCCTTTAATGCAAACCATGATAGTGCCATGCATCCATTATGTATGCAAAAGTTCCCTATCGATACATATTATTTCTACATGCGTGCACAACCATTCACCAAAATGCGGTATCCATATGATAGCACAATCATTATACATCCATTTTACTAAATACGGCCATTTATATGCAATATGCAGTATGAAGTGACTGAGCCGATCTAGTGCCTAATAGTGTGTGTATATGCGTCCACGAGCAACCACTAACAAACACTTGCATCCACTTTGCATCCATCATACATAACATGTCTCAAACACATGTTTCAACCATAGGATTATCCTATCTAAAGGTCAAGAATACTAACGAGAGGATACTCTAAAGGTAAGATAAGTACAAGATAAGCGATAAAGGAGAAATTAAAGGACATACCCTCGAAAAGGAAAGGGTATCGTGAACGCATCTTCTCTTCTGTCTCCCAAGTAGCGTTGCTCTCATCATCTCCCCATTGTACTTTGACCAGTCTGACCTCTCGATTTCTCAGCTTCTTAATCTCTGACCCAAGAATGCGCGTAGGAGCTCGTCGAATCGTCGCATCACGCTCTATCTCCACCTCTCTAAGCAAGTTCGGCTCTACCACTTCCGCGGTCTCGTGCAAGCACTTCCTCAAATGTGATACATGGAATACGTCGTGTACACCACTAAGTCTCTTGGGCAACTCCACTCTATACGCCATTTGCCCAATCTTCTCCTTAATAGGAAACGGTCCTACGAACCTTGGTGCTAATTTCCCAACGGACCCAAAGCGAACAACGTTTCGTAATGGAGACACTTTGACAAAGACCATGTCCCCAACCTCAAATTCAAGATCCGTCCTTCTCTTATCCGCATATGATTTCTGCCTATCTTGCGCTACTTTCATCCTCCTCCGAATCAAGTCGATCTTCTCCGAAGTCTCTCTAATCATATCGGGCCCAAGTAAGATCTTATCGGTAGATTCCCACCAACATGTAGGCGAACGACACAGCCGTCCATAAAGAGCTTCGAATGGTGCCATACCAATGCTAGACTGAAAGCTGTTATTATATGAGAACTCCACCAGTGGAAGATGCTCTTCCCATGTACCCCCAAAGTCTAGGATACATAGCCTCAAAAGATCCTCTAGAATGCGATTCACCCTCTCGGTCTGGCCGTCCGTCTGAGGATGATATGCGGTTCTCAAACATAACTGAGTCCCTACCGCCTCTTGTAAGCTTCTCCAAAATTCGCTAGTGAAAATAGGATCGCGGTCGCTCACTATGCTAGAAGGAACACCGTGCAAATAAACTATTTCTCGGACGTATACAGAAGCTAACCATGGAGCAGTCCTCTTACTCTTCACGGGAATGAAATGGGCGCTCTTAGTAAGTCTATCTACTATAACCCAAATCCCCGTATTACCCTTTCTCGATCTCGGTAATCCGTCAATAAAGTCCATCGAGACGCTTTCCCACTTCCATAGTGGAACCTCCAATGGGTGGAGTAACCCACCGGGTTTCTTTTGCTCCGCTTTTACTTATTGGCACACCAAGCATCTAGCGACATACTCGGCTACGTCCCTCTTCATACCGGCCCAAAAGTAAACTCGTCTCATGTCCATGTACATCTTGTCCCCGCCGGGATGAATGGTCATCTTCGAACGATGTGCTTCATCAAGAATAGTCTTCCTTAGGTCATCGTCTTTTGGTACACAAAGTCTACCGTCCCTACGTAACCAACCCTTATCATCTAGGGTATACCTACGGAGATGGCTTAATGACTCCCCTCCTTTGAGCTTTTCTACTAACTCAACCAACTGCGGGTCGTCTCGCTGTGCCTCGCCAATCCGTCCCAAAAGCGTAGGTCTGACCTCCAAGGATGCTAGCAAACCGGGTACGAAGTCAACGGAAGGTCTAAAGTCAAACATCGAAATGAATTCTAAGCTTCACCGCTCAACAAACAAAGGACTTAAGGATAAAAAATTTCTACTTAAGGCATCCGCCACCACGTTACCCTTGCCAGGGGGAATATGCTATCTCGAAGTCGTAGGATGCTAAGAACTCCATCCACCTTTGCTGCCTTAAGTTCAAGTCCTTTTGAGAAAATAAGTATTTTAGCGATTTGTGGTCAGTGAATAATGACGCCAAGACTTAAGCGCGAAAACAATAGCGGCCAACTCTAGGTCATGCGTGGGGTAATTCTTCTCATGCACTCTCAACTGCCTTCCACCAAAGGCTATTACCCTACCCTCTTGCATTAAGACTGCGCCTAGTCCTGTCCCACAAGCGTCAGTATATACGGTAAATGGCTTACTCCCGTCTGGAAGTACTAAGACTGGGGCTGAGGTCAAAGCTCTCTTCAAACGTTGGAATGCATCATCACAATCTACGTCCCATGTGAAAACTAGGCTCTTCTTCGTCAAGCGTGTCAATGGAGCTGATATCTTTGCGAAGTCTTTGATAAACTTCCTATAGTAGCCAGCCAACCCCAAGAAACTTCTTACTTCGGTAGCATTTTTAGGAACCTTCCAATCTTGGATGGCCACCACCTTCGCGGGATCCACGGCTATCCCTTCTTTGGAAACCACGTTCCCCAAGAACCGTACTTCCTTCCTCCAGAAGTGACACTTAGAAAATTTAGCCTTAAGGCTATGTGCTCGAAGAGTCTCCAACACTTCCCTAAGATGTAGGGCATGCTCTTCCTCATCCTTAGAAAAGATCAAGATGTCGTCTACGAAGACTACCACGAATTTATTAAGGTACTCCCTAAACACCCTACTCATCAAATCAACAAAGTATGCGGGGGCGTTTGTCAAACCGAAGGGCATCACTAGCCATTCATAGAAACCGTCTGGAGTCCTAAAGGAAGTCTTGTCAATGTTATCCTCAGCCACTCTCAACTGATGGAAACCAGTGGCTAAGTCCAACCGCGAAAACACTGAGGCGCCAACTAGCTGATCGAAGAGATCGTCAATCCTCGGCAGTGGGTGTCTGTTCTTCTTAGTAAGCTTATTAAGTTCTCTATAGTCCACACAAAGTCTAAGGGACCCATCCGTCTTCGTGGCAAATACTACTGGAGCACCCCACCCCGATATACTCCGTCTTATGAACCCCTTCTCAAGTAACTCCTTCACTTGCTTATCGAGTTCCCTCCTTTCACGTGGAGCCATGTGGCGTACTGGCAAAGATACTGGTTTCGCATTATCCACAAGATATATTCGAAAATCTATCTCCTGCTTCGGAGGTAAGCCCTTCACCTCCTCAAACACATCCGAATACTCTTGGACCACTCTAACAGATCGTAGATTTTCCTCAGACGCGTCAAGCGATTCTAGATAACTTAGCATAACCGAATTTATGGGATTACAAAATATTTCGAGAGTGTTGCCAAGGCGAGTCATGAGCCTAACTACTCTCCTTTCACAATCAAGAACAGCCCCATTTCTGGATAGCCAATCCATTCCTAAAATTAGCCCATAGCCCGTGAAGCCCAACACATAAGCATCACATCTAAACTCAACGCTAAGTATAGAAATTTTCAAATCCAAACACATCATGGACAAATAAGCTGAGCCCACAATTGGATTCGAAACAACTAAGGGATCCTCTACTAAACTGGTGTTCAAGTGCAGTGATTCAACTAATGATGTAGAAATAAACGAATGCGATGCGCCCGAATCGAATAAGGTACGGACAGGATGATCAAACAGAAAAACTAAGCTTTCAACAGAAATGGTTCTACCTCGTTCTTGCAGCGGTGGGACCGCGAGAGCCTGAACTTGTCCTCTTGCCTGCCCTGGTGCTATAAGAGCCTGCACATGTCCTCCCGAGGTAGCCCCTGCGCTCTGCCCCTTCCTTGGGCAGTCCTTCACTAAATGTCCCGCATCGCCACAATGAAAACAGCCAGTCTTCTTTTTCTTTCGGCAGTCCTTGCTGAGATGGCCTGGGGTCCCACAGTTAAAACATTTCTTCTTTCCCTTGCCATTATTGTCTTTACCACCCTTCTTGTTTTGCTGTTGTGGTTTCTTCTGATCCCCTTTCTTCTCGGGTGCCTTATCAACTTTAGAGCTTTTCTCCTCATGCATGAGCGCCATTTCTACTAGCTTCTCAAAGGTGGCCCCCATAGGGATGTGGGTCATGGCCAACCCTTGCAACGGTTCATTCAAGCCATTAACGAACCTCAGAGCCTTCTTCTCCGGCGTGTTTATTAAGTCCAAACCAGACCTTGCTAGCTGATTAAATTTGTTGACATATTCTTTCACTGACGAGCTTCCTTGCTTCAATGTCAAGAACCTTTCCATATATAGATTTTCTTCCGCCCTAGAGAGAAACTTCGCCTCGAACCTACGTCTAAAATCCGCCCAAGAGTCAACAGGACGCTCCCCATTAGTGACCTCCCACCAAAACGAGGCCTCTCCCTTCATCAACCAAGCTGCTAAACGAACTCTCCTCCCTTCTTCTACTTCAAAGATTTCTAGCAATTCTTCCACCTCCTTAAGCCAATCTCTAGCTTCCACAAACGTTTCTGACCCTTGAAATGGTTTTCCACCCATAGCCTTGAATTCCTTGCACGTCTTTGCAAAAGTATCTACGCGAGGAGGAGGAGGAGGAGGAATGGGTGCAACTGGTGGTGGAGGAACATTGGCTGGACCTGCAGTGACCCTAGTCTCTAATAGCCTCCTATACCATCCTGGTATCGTTACACCGTCAGGTAGGTTAAGATCTTCAGCCATGCTGAAACGAAAAAGGAAAGATTCAAAATGGAGAATTCGAAAGATGGCTATTTGGGGATTATGTTTTTCATAAAAACTTCCTCTTTAAATTTCTCATTAAAACATGTTTTTGAAAACATTTCTTCCAAAAAAAACTATTTTTCTAAAGTATTTTTATCTGTTCTGGTAACCTTAAGCTCTAATACAACGTGTAACACCCCACGTCCATTAATGTCACTCACAAAGGGAATGCATTAACTTCCATGGAGGTTATAAGTGAATATAGAACAGAAAAATTACAACAAGACAGATAATAAGTGGTACTTGAAAAATCTAAAACTTCATTTTATTGCCGCGGAAATTAAACATGTTTGTTACATCACAAAACCATTAATCAGAGTCAAGTACATTATCCATCTTCATAAAACAAAATACATAATCCCATTACACAAATAGCCATTAAAGAAGATAACAAGCTGGACTTTACTTCAACGGTCCAAGCTTTCCAAAGAGAGATGAGCAACCCAATCAAACTCCACTAGAACTAGGCCCAACCTGAGGACCTGGAGGGGGAAAAAGGATAGAAATGGAGGGGGTCAGACATAAAGTCTGGCGAGTATGACAATTCTAACAATACTATTATTAAAATAACTAGACTAAGGCATAAGCTGGAAGACAAGTAAATGTCTACGAACTATTAGGTAGATAAAGATAGCGTTTAAGATAACGTTAAAGATAACGGTAAAGGCATACCTAATTACTAACGAATAATTACTATACTGCACCGCACATTACTACACTGCACCGCACATTACTACACTGCACCGCACATTACTACACTGCGCCGCACATTACTACACTGCACCGCACCAGTCACCCTAAAGGTTGATCCCACTTGCTTCACACAGAAACAATATAAATAGCCTTACGTACCCCTAGCTGACTACATAGGTGCCGTCTGCCCCTATCTCCACTAGGTGTACCCCACTACCCACTTTCGATCGGCTCCCTACTCGTAGATACCCGTGCTGGCCCCACAGTGGGGTGTATCACTCCCCTAAAGTGGCAACCCGATACAACTTGAGAATGCACGGCGTATATCTACACGATGCAACAACGTCTTACCTACTAGCCCGGGTCCACACACGCATATGAAACCCGTTGGACTTGCGTTGCCACCGCTCCCCGTTTTGGCCTCTTATAGTCAAACTCAGTATGCGTGTCCCGTCCTCGACTTGGGTCGAGCCCACAAAGATACGTTTGGGATACTGGTTGAAATGGGCCCCCACAAGCTACCACCTAAGCTTGTCACCACTAGTATATCCCACTTAACCCTCTTAGTCATGTTCATTTACATGTGTGTTTGGTTAAGTCTTACTAATCGTATTTCACATGCCACTAAGGGCACCCACTATATTCCTCATGCCACCAAGGCACCTACTTAACCCCCATGTCCCACTTTACATGTTTATCTGGTTAAGTATTTCTTAATTCATTCAGGCCATAACCTCATAAAGACCTCTCACATTAGACTGGCATTTATGGCAGCTGGATTTGCCGGGCGGGTCCGGGCAGTCTTACACCATAAAAGAGTCTAACCTCGTGTCTTTACAACTGTTATGCTTTAGTTTAGGCCTAGGACCTCTCACATTGGGCTGACATTTGTGACCATTGGATTTGCCGGGCGGTTCCGGGCAGGTTTACGTCACAAACGAGTCCAACCTCGTGTCCTAAGCATTGATTGACAACTTTCAATCTTTTACCCCAGTTTTAATAATTCCCTATCCAAATTATTAATTAAGTCCACTTTTATTTATGTCCATAACTGACTCAATTATGGTCATCCACTCATGGTATGCAAAATCATATCAATTGCACCCTAACATCTTATTATTAAATCCTTACTATTACCCCTACCCCACGTTTATACGTTCGCTTATTCAACGCATAATATAGGCTAGACTTGAATAGGCTAACGCATAGCACAAAGATAAATTATCACAACATATAGACAATTAAAATAAATCTAATCATAATAGGGGTGAAACTTGCATAAACTACACATGTTAAGGATCAAAAGGTGTCAACTTGTTAAATGTCACAATTTACATGATATGATCATAGCCCAAATCTATACATAAACTTGCATATGGGGTTTTTATGCAACATAATGATGGTGTGAACTAGCATAGGATATCACATATGTCATAGCATAGTTCTTGATGTCATAATAGATGTCATGGCATATGTTCATAACTTTTCTAATCAATTTAACTTGCATATGTAACTTGTCATATAGATCAACATAGCCCAAACATGATGATTTAATTAACATGAACTAACTAGCATAGATAGTAACATCATGGCTTTTTTTACGTGTATGATTCATCGCAACTTAGCATAGAACTTTCAACATACATAACATCATCATAGCATGATTTACAACATATAGTATATCATCACCACATAGCATAGGATTAATAACATACATGATAGCATATGACAATTCACATCATCTACTCACAATCCATTCATGACTTAACCTAATTAAAATGATAATAATCTTGTTAAGACTATCATACTCACAATTATAGAAGAAAGAGAGTCGAATTAGCGCTCTTTTGATGAAGAATCGCTGTTAGGGTTGGGTAGTTCTGATTTGGTTGCTGTTCTTTATCTTTAATTTGATGGCGGCTGCTCTAGGTCTCAAAATATTAGCATGACGGCCATGGTCTTTGTTTGTTTTCTGATTTAGGGTTTGTGTATAGGGGTCTTTTTATAGAGTTATAAATTAATTTAAGTCGTCGGATGTTCTTAGGGTTAATCAAAACCATTCAATTATGATAGGGTGATGAATCAGCCCTAATGACTCAACAAGGAGTCAGAATGGACTCAACAACACGGGTCAGCCTGAACCAGAAAGCTGTGCAGGCTCCAGCCTCGGCCTGGGCGCACTTGGCAGGTGCGCCAGTGTAAATATGTACTGGCGCACTTCCCAAGTGCGCCAGTGCATTTTATTATTATTATTATTTTTTCTTTGCCACCAAACTTCGTTCGTCCATAACTTTTTCATCCGGTACTCGTTTCCCGCAAACTCGGACTCTATCTCCACTAGAATTCCGAGACGAACACAATGGCGCAACCCGTTTCCCACAATTGTCACGTTTGAGATTAGTTATTCTTTAATTTGTAAATATTAATATTAACAGAATTACGGGGTGTTACAAGTCATTATGACTTGAGGGGCAAGGTGATGCGTAGTAAGACTATGAGCCAGCGCAGATGGGGTGAATAACTCCATGGGGCAAGTGGACATAGTAAAGGATTGGTAAGACTAAGAGCCAGCGCAGATGGGGTGAATAACTCCATGGGGCAAGTGGACATAGTAAGGATTGTTAAGGCTATGAGCCAACGCAGATGGGGTGAATAACTCCATGGGGCAAGTGGACATAGCGAAGGATTAGTGGCTACGTTATCAGTGCAGTGAAGCCATTTATCACTTCATGGGGCAAAGTGATCGTAGCAAGGATGGGTGATCGAAGTGGTGAATATCGTATGCTTTATGCACTGAGTGAGAGATGTGAGGATGGATGCTATGTTTGATTGTTTGCCATCACTATGACATGCACACCTCCCCCACCTCCGTATCTTTACACTGTTTGATATGGCACCTTAGAGTGTTGTACAGTATGTAGTGCTAACTCTTTGGTTGCAGGTCCAGGTATGTTTTAGTCTACCTGTTATTGTTCACTTTAGATGCTTATCGCTCATACCAGGCTTTATGTCTGACCCAGAGTTTTATGTCTCCTCTTATTACTCTGGGTGCTCACACGAGCAGACTAGAGACAGGTTAGCTGGTGATGCGCGAGTAGCTGATTCGAAGGCGGGCAGGAGGCTTCCACGTATGATATATATATATATTCTGCCTATGTCGTTGGTGGTCGCTACTTAGGCATTAGTAGTGTACCTCCTTTATCTTACTTTTGCTTTGAGACAGTTTGAAAAGTTGTAATAAGCTGTATTTTGGATTTCCGCTGCTATGATGTTTAGTTCTGGTTTTAAGCTTATGCACTGTCTCACCTATTTTATGTCAAGTATGTTATTATTATATTTTATTCTATGTGCTGTGAGACATTCTATAGGTTCTTGATTAGTTCATTTCCTTCTTCCTTTTCCTTCTGACGACCCGTTCTGTGCTAACTGGACATGTGTACAGCGCACCTTTGGAGTAAATGTCGGTTGGTGCGGGGCGGGCCGTCACACTTGGTATCAGAGCTATAGGTTGCGTAGTTAACCTAGGGAAAGACACTCGGGAGAGATAGTACGTATATCAGAGTGCGTATTTGTGATTACTTTGGGTTTCAAAAGCTATATATATATACTATTGGTAGTATAAGAATGAAGTCGCACTGCACTAGCACCACTATGGGGTCGTTAATCGTTTTCTCTTTACAGATTGAACGATGAGTAGAGACACCAGAGGTGCCGGTAGAGGGACCAACCATGGGAATGCTGCTGACATGAGGGCGATGTTTACTGACCTCGTGAGAGACATGCTTAGAGAAGTACAAGGAGCAGCTCCCAATCCCGGAAATGGTGGTGGTCAAGTAGTGCAGGCACCGAGGGTCGATTTCGCCAAGTTGTGTAAGGATTCTACTAACCTTGGTGGGAAGCCATTCCACGGGACGGAGTCGGCCATAGATGTTCAAGATTGGATGGATAGCTGTGATCGTATCTTCGATGACTTGGGTCTTGAGGATGCAATGAAGAGAAGGCTAACATCTCGTCTGCTGCAAGGGCGAGCGATGAATTGGTGGAATGCCATTAGAACAGCTACTCCAAAGGATCAGGTTACTTGGGTTCAGTTCAAAGCTTGCTTTAGCGAGAAGTTTATTCCAGCTGCCTAGAAGTCAGTGTTGTTCAAGAGGTTCTTGGAACTCAAGCAGAGTGGCAGGGCAGTTTCTGACTATATTGCTGAGTTCGACACTTTGTCGAAGTATGGACTATCTCTTATCGATACTCCTGAGAAGAAGAATGAGAAGTTCATCACTAGTTTGGATGGATACTTGGGGGAAAGGCTTATCAATCACATCGATGAGACTTTTGAATCGATCGTGGGGAAAGCTTTGAGATCAGAGAGTCTTTACCCTAAGTCAAAGACTGAGGCTGCATCTGCAGAAGGGCCAAAGCCGCAAGCAGGCGGTGGAGGCAAGAATAACTCTCAGAACAAGAGGAAGCAGGACCAATCTAAGGGTGGCCAGAAAAAGAACAAGAAGGATGTTGAGTGCTTCAGCTGTGGTAAGAAGGGCCATTATGCTAAAGATTGTCGGGCCAAGACAGCGGATAAGAAGTGCTTCAACTGTGGTCAAGTGGGACATTTCAAGGATAAGTGTCTGCAACCTCTTAAGGAGAAGCAGATTGTGAAAGCATATGCTATTGATGCTGTTCCTTCTTCGTAGAATGCCCCAACTGCGGCAGAGAAAGGAAAGAATGTTGTTATTCAAGGTATGCTTTCTATTTATGATGTACCAGTTTGAGTTTTGTTTGATACTGGGGCTTCCCGTTCCTTCATATCTAGTGACCTGGTAGATAGGTTGGGACTGGAACCCGAGATAGTCGATAGACCATTGGTTGTGACGAACCCGATTGGTGGTTCGACTAGCCTGAGTATGATTTGCAGGATTTTGGTCTTATCGAGTCATGGATGTATGTTTGTATGTGATTGCTTTGTTTTGGGCTTTACTGGGTATGGCATTATATTGGGAGTCGATTGGCTCCAAAGATACGGGGTGGTGGTAGACTGTGAGGGCTTTTTGGTGACAGTGAGGGCGGATGATGGGCGGAGGGTAGTGTTTGGTAGTCTACCTAGTGATGGGGTTATGGCTAGTTTTGTAAATTCCCTCGACATCCTGTAGGATGAGTTGTCAGATGTGCCCGTGGTTGGCCAGTATCCGGACGTCTTCGAGGAGTTGACCGGGCTTCCACCATACCGAGAGATTGAGTTCCGTATTGATTTTGTGAAAGATGCCAGACCTATAGTGATGCCACTTCGTCGTATGGCACCAAGAGAGCAGCGAGAGCTCGGGGTGCAAGTCAGCAATCTTTTGAAGAAGGGACTTATTAGAAGGAGTGTCTCCGAATGGGGAGCACCAGTTGTGTTTGCCACTAAGGCAGATGGTTCCCTTCGTTTGTGTGTAGACTATCGCGAGTTGAATAAGGTAACGAGGAAGAATAAGTATCCTCTACCGCGGATAGATGATTTGTTTGATCAACTGGAAGGAGCAAGAGTGTTCTCCCAGTTGGACCTCGCGACAGGATTTCATCAGCTTCGAGTAGCAGATGAGAGTGTTCCGAAAACGACATTTAGGACGCCGTTTGGATTGTATGAGTGGTTGGTCATGCCATTTGGGTTGACCAATGCACCAGCCTACTTTGTGGATCTTATGAATCGAGTATTCAGAGATCAGTTGAATAAGTTTGTTCTTGTGTTCGTGGACGATATCCTTGTTTACTCAAGGACAGAGGAGGAACACAAGGGACACTTGAGGATAGTGATGGAGGTGTTGAGGAAACACCCATTGAAAGCGAAATTCTCTAAGTGTCATTTTTGGAGAGGGGAAGTGAGATTCTTGGGTCATGTTGTTTTCGAGAGTGGTATTGCCGTGGACCCTGCGAAGGTGGCTACGGTACAGGATTGGCCTACACCCAAGAATGCAACAGATGTAAGAAGTTTCTTGGGATTAGCTGGATATTATCGTAAGTTTATCCAGGACTTCTCCAAGATAGCAGCACCGTTGACTCAGTTGACTAAGAAGAATCAGTCCTTCGTTTGGGACGGGGTGTGTGAGAATGCATTCAAGAGTCTAAAAGAGAAGTTGACGCGTGCGCCAGTGTTAGTCATTCCTAAAGGGAATGAAGAGATGACGGTATACACGGATGCTTGTGGTACCGGACTGGGTGCTGTATTGATGCAAGGAGGTAGGGTTGTAGCTTATGCTAGTCGACAGCTAAAGTCGCATGAGAAGAAGTATCCTACCCATGATTTGGAATTGGCAGCAATTGTGTTTGCACTGAAGATGTGGAGACACTATCTTTTGGGAGAACGATTTGGGTTGTTTACCGATCATAAATCGTTAAAGTATCTCTTCTCTCAGAAAGATCTGAATCTCCGTCAACAGAGATGGTTAGAGTTCTTGGCTTCGTATGATTTTGATATCGCATACACACCTGGGAAGGGTAATGCGGTAGCCGATGCCTTGAGTAGGAGACATGCCAGCTTAGGGGCTATGTTTCTTGAATGGAAGCAACTGGAGTATATCGTGGGGTTTGATTTCAGACCAAGGTGCGAATTGGATCCAGTCATGTTAGCTAGTTTGACGATCAGACCCACTTTGATAGAGCGGATTAGTTCCAGCCAGAGGGACGATCCTAATCTATTGGAAATCATCTCCAAGTTAGAGATGAACATCGACGGTGAGGAGATGAATGCGTATGGGTTTGATCGAGATGGATGGCTTCGAAAGAATGGAAGACTAGTTGTGCCCAACGTGAATGGTTTGAGAGATGAAGTGCTTAGAGAATGTCATCACTCAAAACTGACTATACATCCCGGTGGTAATAAGATGTATCGAGACATGAGACAGACTTACTACTGGGAAGGGATGAAAAGAGACGTTGGGAAGTTTATATCCAAATGCATGAATTGCCAGCTAGTTAAAGCCGAGCAAAAGAAGCCTAGTGGGTTGTTGCAACCATTAGAAATTCCCGAATGGAAATGGGAGCAAGTCTCGATGGATTTCATCGATGGTTTACCGAGGACTAGGTCGGGACATGATAGCATTTGGGTAATTGTGGATCGATTGACTAAGAGCGCAAGATTTATACCAGTTAAATCGACCAGAACGGCAGCCAAGTTGGCAGAATTGTATATGAAATGGGTAGTGAGATTTCATGGAGTACCTAAAAGCATTGTGAGTGACCGAGACCCGTTATTCACTAGTGGGTTTCGGAAGAGCTTACAAGAGGCTCTAGGGTCAGGATTACATCTCAGTACCGCATATCATCCTCAGACCGACGGTCAGACGGAGAGGGTGAATCGTATATTGGAAGATCTCTTGAGAGCTTGTATATTGGATTTTGGTGGATCATGGGATGACCATTTGCATCTAGTAGAGTTTGCATATAATAATAGCTACCAATCCAGTATCGGTATGGCTCCATATGAAGCTTTGTACGGAAGACCGTGCAACTCACCATCATGTTGGATAGAGACTGGCGAGAAGTTTATGCTTGGACCAGATGTGGTGAGGGAAACTTCAGATAAGATTAAGATCATTCAACAACGAATGAAAGCTGCCTAAGATAGGCAGAAGGGTTATGCTGATAAGAGGAGAAGAGACTTAAAATTCTCCGTTGGTGACTTGGTGTTTGTCAAGATTTCTCCGTTGAAGAGCGTGATACGGTTTGGCAGGAGAGGCAAGTTAGCACCAAGATTTGTTGGCCCATTCCCTGTTCTTGAACTAGTCGGGAATTTGGCGTATAGAGTTGGCTTACCAGAGAAGATGGCGGGAGTTCACAATGTATTTCATGTTTCCCAACTAAGGAAGCTCGTTCACGACTCAGATATGACTATTTCACCTGATCAATTAGAGGACTTCGAAGTAGAACCCGAGGCGGTTGGGAACCGCAAGCCGATTCGTATTGTGGGGCACGATACGAAGCAACTTCGAAGGAAGGCGGTGAAGCTAGTCAAGGTTCAGTGGGGCGAGGACGAGAATGATGGTACTTGGGAAACAGAGGAGAACATTAGGAAGGCACATCCAGAACTCTTTGCCTGGTAAGACTTACTTCGTAATTTAGTTTTTTCGCATGCTAGGATAGACTTGTTTTGCTTGTTTTGCATGTTTGATTGTTGTTTTATGGTTGATAGGCATGCGGGACCCTTTTGTGTGTTTTGGTTAGGGAATTTCGGGGGCGAAATTTCTTAGGGGGGGGGGGGGGGGGGAGAATGTAACAACCCGCATTCTACGCATCGGAGGATCGTAGAATATTTATTTCTTTCCCATATGAAGTCGTATGGTCATGTAACTTTGGGAAACATCCATTAGAGTCATTTCTCATGCTCATGATTTTTGTCGATTTTTAAATGACCATTTTGCCCCTAGTTGATCTTGTTTTGGCCATAACTTTTGATTGGAAAGGAATTTTGACCTGAAACCACTTCCATTAGATTCGTTTGATGGTTTACCTTTCCGTAGAGTGGTCATAATGGCCAAACGGACTTACCGTTTGGGAGATATGGCTGAAATAAGGTTTGGAGGGTGAAAAACTGCTTAACCGGGCCAAATAGGGTGATTAGTGAGTAGGCCCACAACCCATTTCGGGATTATGATTATGGGAAGGCTGAAATGAGATAGAGAATCATTCCATTTCAGTTTTCTAGCCTCTACTTATCACCAAGGAACCCTAAAAATGGCCTCCAACCTCTAAATCACCTCCAAATCATCTTTTGGTCAAGGATTAAGCTTAGCAACCTCTAATCAAGGAAGATCTACACTAAATCAACATTGGAGCTGCTGTTTAGCATTTGGATTCACATCAAATCAGAGATTTATTTCAGATCTTAGTTTATTTGTGGCTAAGGTGAGTGATTTGCATAGGTTTGCACTAATTATGGCTAATTAAGGGTAATTAGTGTTAATTAGCGAATTTAAACTTGATAAAATTCTGGAAAAATGTTCATAAATTCTTAAATGATGTTTTAGACCTCTGATATGAATTTGGGTTAATTTGGTTAAGTTTTGCTAATCCTATCATTAGTTTCACCTAAACATGCTTAAGGGGAAATATGGGGTTTTGGGTATGTTTGATCCATTTTAACCTATCATATTGATGTTTTGATGTTTTTGGTTGATTATGCATGGTTGCTATGACTATATGATATGCTTTGTGATTGATTTCAATAGTTAGAATGGTCGAAAACGTCGTCGAATGGCGTAAACACTTGCTGGGAAAGTTACAGGAAACAGTGCAGGATCGGATCAGATCGGATATGGGGGCTCGGATCGGATATGTTGAACTGGGCAAGGGATCCGATCGGATCGGAACCTGATACTTGAGAAAATTGGCAAAAAGGAAGGCCACGCTAACTGAACTGGGATCGGATCGGATAAAGGAGGAGGGATCGGATCGGATAAAGAAGGAGGGATCGGATCGGAGCACGTGAAGAATGAGGGAACGGATCGGAGCGGAAGCACGAACTGGAAGGGAGATGGCACCCGACCGGACCCGGAGGAGGACACCCGACCCGAACCGATGCAATGCTGGGAACCCGAACCGGACCGCCACAAGGGAGGACAACACACCGACCCGACTCAGAATCGACACCCGACCTGAACCGATGGCTTGAAGAGAACCCGACCCGACCCAGTATTGACCAATAACCGGAGATGCAAAGGTAGTCCAATATGGAAAGTTAGAGCTCAGGATCCAGTTGGGAACCAATGAGTTCACTTCATGGTTGGGCTTTGCTACGGGACGTGTGCTAAGGAGTTGTCGACGTTCATAACTTCGATTCACCACTAAAAATGAATGATGGGCTACTTATCAATGCAGTAGAGTCATTGCGACTCGAGGGGCAAGGTGATGGTAGCAAGACTACGTTATCAGTGCAGTAGAGTCATTATGACTTGAGGGGCAAGGTGATGCGTAGTAAGACTATGAGCCAGCGCAGATGGGGTGAATAACTCCATGGGGCAAGTGGACACAGCGAAGGATTAGTGGCTACGTTATCAGTGCAGTGAAGCCATTTATGACTTCATGGGGCAAAGTGATCGTAGCAAGGATGGGTGATCGAAGTGGTGAATATCGTATGCTTTACGCACTGAGTGAGAGATGTGAGGATGGATGCTATGTTTGATTGTTTTCCATCACTATGACATGCACACCTCCCCTACCTCCGTATATTTACACTATTTGATATGGCACCTTAGAGTGTTGTACAGTATGTTGTGCTAACTCTTTGGTTGCAGGTCCAGGTATGTTTTAGTCCACCTGTTATTGTTCACTTTAGATGCTTATCGCTCATACCGGGCTTTATGTCTGACCCAGAGTTTTATGTCTCCTCTTATTACTCTGGGTGCTCACACCAGCAGACTAGAGACAGGTTAGCTGGTGATGCGCGAGTAGCTGATTCGGAGCCGGGCAGGAGGCTTCCACGTATGATATATATATATATATTTATATATTCTCCCTGTGTCGTTGGTGGTCGCTACTTGGGCATTAGTAGTGTACCTCCTTTATCTTACTTTTGCTTTGAGACAGTTTGAAAAGTTGTAATAAGCTGTATTTTGAATTTCTGCTGCTATGATGTTTAGTTCTGATTTTCAGCTTATGCACTGTCTCACTTGTTTTATGTCAAGTATGTTATTATTATATTTTATTCTATGCGATGTGAGACATTCTACAGGTTCTTGATTAGTTCATTTCCTTCTTCCTTTTCCTTCTGACGACCCGTTCCATGCTAACAGGACATGTGTACAGCGCACCTTTGGAGTAAATGTCGGTTTGTGCGGGGCGGGCCATCACAAAATGGGAGAGCATCTCTATGAATTTCATAGATGGTTTGCCAAGATCGAAGAAAGGTAATACCAATATTTAGGTGATAGTGGATAGACTCACTAAGAGCGCTCACTTTATTCCAGTTAAGAGTAAGAGGACGACATCATAGTTGGCAGCAATTTATGTTCGTGAGATAGTTCGTCTCCACGGGGTTCCTTCCAGCATCGTGAGCGATCATGACCCCATCTTTACTAGCGAATTTTGGAGGAGCTTGCAAGAAGCATTAGGTACACAGTTATGTTTGAGCACCGCTTATCATCCTCAGAGCGATGGATAGACAGAGAGGAATAATAGGATTCTAGAAGATCTTTTAAGGTTATGTATCCTAGACTTTGGAGGGACTTGGGAAGAACACTTCCTTTAGTAGAGTTTGCCTATGATTACAGTTTTCAAGCTAGCATAGGCATGGCACCCTTCTAAGCATTGTACGGACAACCCTGTAGATCGCCAACTTGTTGGTGGGAATCTACAGAAAGATTATTACTTGGACTAGACATGGTTAGAGAAACCTCCGAAAGATAGACCTTGTTCGACGGCGAATGAAGACAGCTCAAGATTGGCAGAAGTCCTATGTAGACAAGGGAATGACTAACATCGAGTTCGAAGTGGGAGATTTATTTTTTATCAAAGTATCACCTTTAAGGAATGTGGTTCGCTTCGGATCAGTACGGAAGTTGGCACCTAGGTTTGTGGGACCATTCCCCGTAACTGAAAGGATTGGCCAAATGGCCTACAGAGTAAAGCTACCAGAAAATCTATCCGGTGTTCATAACATTTTCCATCTCTCTCATCTGCGGAAGTGCCTGCATGACACCGCAGAAGTTGTTGAGCCGGGCATGTTGAAGAAGTCGAAGTGGAATGGGAGGCGACAGTCAGACGAGTGCCTACCCGTATTCTTGGGTCGGAAGTTAAGAAGCTATGCGATAAGGAAACCAAGTTGCTAAAGGTTCAATGGGGAGATAACCCAGAAGATGCGACTTGGGAGACCGAAGACAAGATTCATGCTTCATACCCTTTTCTTTTCGAGGGTATTCTCAGTGCTTGTTTCTGTCAACAAAATATATCTTATCCATCGTATTTTCGACCTTTAGATAGGAGTCCTATGGATGTAAACATGTGTTTGAAACATGTTATGTTTGATGGATGCAAGTGGATGCAAGTGTTTGCTAGTGGCTTCCTGTGGATGCATATACACACACATTAGGCACTAAGATCGGCTCAATCACTCTCATACTGCATATGGATGCGTGTGCATTTTCTTTTATTTTATGAATATAAATGGATGAGTTAGCATATGGATGTTGCATTTGGATGAATGAATGTTCACAATATAGAATTTATATGATAAGATAGGTTTATTTGCATACATATTGGATACATGGCACTAACATACATTGCATTAAATAGGTCAACTGAATCAGTAGACTGCCATATCTTTGCATTAGTGTTGGGACATATACACACACCTTTGCATATATTCATATAGGCATTAGAAATTTTTAAGGACAATGGATGGTAGTGATTGGTGGATGAGTAGATGGATGATGGATCATAGGATATGCATTCTTCTCATCGTAGAGATTTCGAGAAAGAAATTCTTTGAGTAGAGGAGAATGTAACACCCCGAATTTTTAACGATATTAAAGAGAATAAATTAAATAATAATTAATTTAATATTCATAATTAGAGGAAACATACTACACCATTGCGTCCATCTCGAAATTTTGGTCAAGATAAACATTTGGTTTGCTTAAAACGGACACCGTATAAAGAAGTTATGAGGGTTTTAAGTTTGTACATGCACAAAAATATTTTATATATACGCATGAGTCAGAGGTGAGTCAGAGATGAGTCAGAATTCTATCCAGAGGATTCAAATTCGGAAAATTCATCTGAGTAGCAAAATTCCCGCTCTAGGGGGTCGACCCCCCTAGAGGGGTGTCGACCTAGGGGTCGACCCACCAACAGGGGTGTCGACACCCCTAGGGCTGACGTGACACTCGGTTTCAGGGGGTCTGGCAGCTATATATTCATGTCCTGTTTTCATATTTTCTTCGTTGGAAGTCATGGAGGCCATATGCTGCTGGGGTGCGAACTAAACCGTTTTCTACAACAACATATTCTACAAATCCAATTCAGAAATTCTAGATCCGTTCATCCTCAATTCTCTAAACCTAACGCCGTGAGTTCTAGTTGTTTTTAGGTTAAGATAAATAAAATTATACTTTGAAAGACTATGAATTGGATATGTTGTAAAGTATGATTCTGTGTTAATGTGAAATCCTATACTATGTCATGATAGATCTATTTTCCTAGATCTAATAAAATTGTGGTTATTCGATTATGTAGCTTATGTGGATCTTGACTTGTAACGTGGTTATGGTGGATGTACATCTATTAAATTGGACAGTTATAACATTACTTAGATCTAGATCTTTATGTAATCGCCTTTCACCTCTCGTATTGTGATCCATTGAGATATGTTGTAAACTTGACATATGAATTCATCTTTAGATCTAAACATGTTACTATATCACCCTAACTATACTAGATCTAAATAATTGGACACCTTATGGTTAAATTAGATCTCACTATGTTGCGTTGACATCATAGGTTCTACAAGTTCATCACTTTTATGCCTACTTACCATGAGGATTACATGACCGTTCACCTTGTTATCATACCAGTTTATGTTTATGTTTATGTTTATGCCAACATATATTGAAACTATCACCTTCGTCATATTCCCTATTCATTGTTATAACTAGGCTACTTTATAGCCTAGATGCCGCCAAAATATGTACGAATACATTAGAGAGGAAACAGAGAAAAAGGGATTATAATTGGCATAATTTATGTAATATTTACATGAAATGGGACATGTAATTCAAATAGGGAAAACATAGAAATAGTTACCTATAATGACATAGGTAGATTTGGATTAATTTGGAATGTTTAGTAATTTACAATTAGGAATTGTAAATTGTACTTATGACACGAGGTTAGGTTACATTAGTGGTGGAAGTCTGTCGGACCCGACTGACATATCCAGCAGCCACTAATGTTGAACCTAATGTGGGAGGTCTAAGTACGCAAATACGAATCGGGCAAAGACACGAGGTTAGGCCCGACTGTGAAATAAGACTGCCCGGACCCGACCGACATATCCAGCATCCACATGTTGTAGGCCTAATGTGGGAGGTCTAGCCCATTATAAAACCATAAATGGACATGGTAAAGAATTGGACTACTTAATCTACTTTAATCCATAAAAATTGTATGACTGTGAACTTAAATTAGGGTTAAGTAAAAATTGGATGGGTAGTGGGTGGGTTAAGTAAATTAGAGGGAGTGGGTAATATTTACCTATAGGCCCACGAACTTAACCCGATTAGGTTATATAATCAAAGACACCTAGTGGTCACTACAAGAAAATATGATATACATAGCACTGTATCATAGCCTTATATTAAAGTGCTATAATAAAATAATTAAATAAAATAAAATAATGTATAAATTGCGCTATATTAAGGGAGCAAATAAAATAACAAATAAATTAAGCTATATATAATATAATCCGCTATATTTGCATTCATGAAACAAAAAGCGGGAGCGAAAAAAAGAAACGCGGGACAAAATAAAAGTAAGGCCGCAAAATAAAAAAAATCATTCCATTACTGTTCAAACCTGTAATCCCTAAAACACTAAAAATTTCAATTCACTGAAAGGCGGCGTCTGATTCAATCCAACATCCAAATTCATCCATCTCCTACTCTGTCAAAGGTAAATCTCGAGGATCCCCTATTCTGTTGTTGCTCTTCCTATTTTCGTCATAAATTTTGTTCGATTGTTGAAATTTTTGATGGGTGGAAATCCGTTTATAGTATGTTAACACTTATGCGTAAAGTTTTGTTCGATTGTTGTTAACGCTTTAATTTACTCTTCATATTTTCTACTCTATTGAAATTTTTGTTCGTCTGTTGTTACTCTTAATTTATTTTCGAGATTTGTTTTGCTAGTTTGATGGATCTGTTCCGTTTCATTTTTCTTTGTTTTGTTTGTGGAAGATCTATAAAACAATTATGCGTAAATCTACTAATGCCGAGATGGAAATTGCAAATTTTGAAATTTACTGCTGAGCATTGGCATTGATTTTGCATCGTCAATGCTTCCACATAACATTATTCTTCTCTTCCAGGCTTTGTTTAAACTTTTTTTTTCGCTTTCTAACTCTTGCGAACAGTGGCGTAGCCAGAAACTTTTGTTGGGGAGAGCACAATGAAACATTCCATGCTCTAAAGACTGCAAATATTTTTCCTACTGCCCCTCAATAGATTGAATTGGTCAAGAATTTTGTTTATGACTTGTTTCACTGTGAATTGGCCAGGAGAAAATGGTCTTTAGTTATTTATTATTGTGATTAGCCAGGGATTTTTGTATACTCGACATCGAATTTTGTAGGAGACTTGCTTGCCTAATTTCATTGAAAGTCATGAGTAATCTCTGTTAAAGTTAGTACATATAAAAATTACCAAAAAAGCATCTTGCTTGTGATTATGTCAAAGCAACTTATGATTGCAGCCAATGTTTCCTTAGATTTCATTCAAACATTGCGGCTGTCGGATTCAATTATTAAAAAAAAATTAAGTAGAAATTATGTAAGTACACAATAAAAGATATGGACAGTCTCTACCACATTTAAAAAAAATGTTTCTACTGTTAAATTTGTAGTGTACTACTTCCATGTTTGTTATCATGCAAATTTTGTCTTTACTTGTAAAATCAGTATTCTAATTATAGGACAATATTTTTAATGTGAAAAAATGATAGTAGTGTTAAATATTCTTTAAAATCTATAGTCGCTGGCTCTTGTACAAATAATGACAACACATTGAATGCAAAGCTTTTTCTCATAATGGATGATAACTTCAATACATGTCTGCAAGTCCTGGCCAATGGTATAATGGAATCATATAGCGAGTATAAAAAATATTGTGAATTGATAACTTCAATACTTGTCTACAAGTCCACAACTCCATGCCCCATGATTTTTTTTTTAAATCCTGGGGAGGGCACGTGCCCTCCCCAACCTCAATGTGCCTCCGCCTGTGCTTGCGAACAGGAATTGGAAACAAAGATAACAAAGTATATGCCTTGATTTGAAAAATAAATAAATGAAACATGCTGCCTTAGTATGTTTACAGGTTTTGCATTTCCCTTTATTTTTTTCTTTAGTTTATAGAGCTTCATTATAGGATTTGTTGCAATGGTTGTTACCATATAAAAATTAAGATTTGAAACTGTCGTAAATCATATATACGTCTTCTAATCAAAGAATACATGTAGAAATATATGAGCATGTATAAACAGTATTTCCTTGGGCAGTTATACTGTAAATTTTTTGAAATCACATTGAAAAATGTATCATGCAACACTGATGAGTGGAGTCAGAGACAAAAGTCAGTTGTAGGCATTTTAACAGAAATTTTGTATTTTAACTGAGGCATCTCTTCATTTGCTTATTAGTAAATGGCTAAAAAAATAATTGTTTGCAATTTATGAGCAATTATCAAATGGTGGATTATTCTGTGGATTATCACTACATTTTTCTTACATGTGAGTGGCATGGTTTGCTTTGGTGTTGGTGTTGACATTGGAGTTTTTCCTTCTCTGTTCTTTTTAGGTGAGATGCTGATATGGTTTTAAATTCAACAACAAAATTCAGCTTTGAACACAGCTAGTGACTTAAAAGTTGAATATACATTTCACTTGACATTTAACTTCTGTTAAATTAAGCTATTGATTTCAAACACATATTAAATAAGCATTTAATGTTGTACGTGTATGAAATAAGTGCAAATCTATAAAAAAAAACATGTTATTTATTTCTAATTCTAAAATTAGGATCTCAAACTAAATGTTAAGTTTAATATTTTGTTTCAATATGCTTTTTTAAATTAGCAGAATAATGGGAAAGAAGAAGAAAGCAAACAACAAACAAAAAGAAAAAGAAGCATTGAAGGAGTGGTTAGCCAGGGAAGAGTATATCGTGTGTAGCAATTTGAATGCAATGGAAGACGAAACATGCGTTAATGCATTTGAAAGCAACATGGAAGTAGATGAAGATCATGCAATGTCAATTGATGGAAATAATGAAGTTCCGGTAGAAGCTGATGTACCGGTTCATGATACACTTGCAAGTCCGCATGGCAAAAAAGCTACAAGAGGTCCGACAAAAATGAAAAGACTTCCTTCAGATGCTATGAGTAGAATTGAAGTGAATTTTAATGCGATGGCAGAACCAATATGCCCTGGATCAGTTGCCTTATCTTATTATTTAGGGTCGTTAGTCTGAGGGATTGTTCCGTTTACACTCGCTGATTGGAGGCAACTTGATGATGGTAGAAAAATTGTTTTGTGGGAGTCCATTCAGGTATGATTTAGTTGTACTATGATTCATATTCGCCGGCCAATTATGCTTAGTTCATTGTAGTTTAGCTGATAGTCTGGCAGGTCCTTCTGTTGCTCCATATAAATTTTTGGTAAGGAGGTTATCACGATAATTTCTTGATGAGGGAGTTATCACGATAATTTCTGACTTGCACCTATGTTTCACAACCGTCATAAAAATTCATATTATGTAGTACTTTTTTCCTAATGATTTAGGCAAAAGTGCCGAAATTCAACATTAACTTGACTAAAGAAAGTGACCCCTACCTGATAATTAATATCTTCACAAAATCACCGAATGAGAACTCAAAAATCAACCAAACACAGCATTCGTCAATAGAAGTTGTAGGGATTAGATGAAAGAGTACAAATGAAGTGATGAACAAACAGACAACATAACCTAGATAAACAGTAATATGAGACTGACTTATACATGTGCTAGCATTAGCTTATTAATCATGATGATTTTTAATCATATCCATGATGTTGTGTTCTAGCTGATCAAAAACTATTTTCTTTTTTCTTTTCCTTGAACATGATGATTAAATACAGCGATTTTATAGTTTGGTTCTCTATTTAAAAAATGTATAGATTCTGGGTACGAATTGCTTAAAAAATAAATTAGGTGAGAAGTTTTGCTTTTAAAAAAAAAGAGTATTCTTCAGAAATTAACTTCTGGAATTGACAGTTTCTTGAGCTGTTGTAATTGACAGTTTCTTGAGCTGTTAATTCTGATACAATTTTTGTGGAGAGTCTTCTTCCTGTTCATTAACTTTCGTTTGTAGAATGTGCATAGAAATTAACTTCTTGTTGATATAGATAGTTTTTTTTTAGTCTTCTATGTTTGGACTGTTTCCTTTCATGTTCTAATTTTAGTAAAACATGATTTTTTGTTTTTGTTTTGTTTTATGTGCAGTTTTTAGGACCAGTCTGGTTCTGCACACTGTCATGTCTTTAATACATGTGAAATTTAAGTCGATAAATTATGTACCACATTAAAATGATGAAGAAGTTCTGAAGTTACATGCCCATTAATGTTTATTCAGAGCAACTCTAAGCTATCAACTAGAAATATTTCAAGTTGCCGTATCTTTATATTAATATCAAATTTAAATTGATCATATCAGGGGACATTACCGCCATCTTGATTAACTATGCTTTTCATTTTGCATACTGATATTAGGCTAGATTCAAATTGGATGAAGACTGGCAGAAAGTGTCTATATTCCAGCAAATGGGAGCTATTTGGAGGGCCTCAAAAAGTAGTTTTTTGTTAGGTAGTTGGTAAAAGAAAAAACCAAAGAGGAAATACTACAGTTAAAACCAGATAACATCGACAATATGAACGAATGGAGAGATTTTGTGAAGTTGAAAACAAGTTCAGCTTTTAAGGTAAAACATTTCTTCTTACTGTGTTATGTATTGCCTGAACACCTCCAAATCCACTCTGTTGCAATGCGTGTTTAGGAAAACTATTGTTACCGTAACTTGTTTAGAAATATCAGTCATAGTAGGTATGGAAGACAGACTTGTGGTAACTTGATATGCTCCAAGTAAATCTAAGTTCATTATTTCTCATATATACACCCCTCCATAGAACGCTACAAATTTTGCCTGCGAGGTATGCAAATATCGAGTGAGTGTTCGTTTACAAGAAATCTCTGTCCTTAATTTACCTCTCCTTCACGGCGGCTTTCAGCGTGCAGTCCTCTTCCTTTATTGCTCAATTAAGCTTTGCCTCCTTGTACATTTCTTGGTTATGTTCTCTTTGGCCACTAATAATCCTCAACATGATATATGTAGTTATAGTTTGTAAGAAGTTTTTAAAATATCACCATCTTTACATTATATTATATTGCGATCAGTAAGAGAGATCTGTACAAAATACCTTCTTCATCCGCCATACATTCAGTTATCCTTCCCCTAGATGATCTTCTTATTCCTCCCTTATTTGGTTGATCATTGTGAAGACTTTCTTTCTCCAAATAGCCCTCAACAATTGCCATAGCTTCCCCTTTGTTAGCATTCCCTTTCTTTTCCATGTTCTTTATAGTTTTGTCTTTGTTTATTGTATCAAATGAATTCTGGAACCTGACAATTTTTGAATTCTGGAACGGTTTAAAATTAAATTACATTGATCAAATCAATATTGGACATTAAAAGCTAGGCTACAAAATTATGAGTGAATGGCTATCCTAAACAAATGTTTATGCTACTGATATTTAATGCGAAAGATTAACTTAAGTGCTTACCTTTAGACTTCAGAGAAGGAGAAATTAATGGTGAGTGGTGGAAAGATGATGAGTGAATGCGAGATTTTTTAAATCTTTATTTTCTGCTTTATTTTCCTTCCTTTGTGGAACGGAAGGTTGGTGCTTTAATATTCTTTCAAAACCAATGAATCTTCTTCAACCTGTCACTCCTTACTCTTCCTCAGTTTAATGTATGAATCAAAAAAAATCTTTGATAAATATGAGAGAAGATGAATGTTATGATAAATAAAGGAAACATAATTAAATCCAACTATATATAGATTTATTACCTCTCAAATTATAGTTTAAGGGCAGTGCTAGAAGACACGAATGACACAAGTGTGGGTTTTATGCCGAAATACAAAGAGACGTTGGATTGAGGTCATATATGATTACTCCTGTTTGGTAAAATATTTTGGCTTACATATAATTAAAGCAGTACATTTTAGTTCTTTCATACATGATGCATCTATTTTTTCCCCTAAATATGTTGAATTAAACATTCACCCAATATTCAAGTTTCAGTCACATTAGATATGGAAGACATACTTGCGGTAACTTGATATGCTCCAAGTAAATCTAAGTTCATTATTTCTCATATGTACACCCCTCCATAGAACGCTACAAATCTTGCCTGCGAGGTATGCAAATATCGAGTGAGTGTTCGTTTACAAGAAATCTCTGTCCTTAATTTGCCTCTCCTTCCGGTGGCTTTAAGCGTGCAGTTTCAAAGGGAGGAAATGAGGCTGCTGTCGCATTCTTAAAAATATTTCCGATGACTCTAATGCTTCCCACAAAGGAGGTGACTTTTGAAATGGTAACTTTATTGGAGTAGAGCCTGACAAGTATAAAACTTGACCTTCAGCATTTACATCAGAATCAATGTTCTATGATGCAAATTGAATAGAAACATCTTCCCTATTTTCCTCCACAGGTTCTGTCTCATTCTCAATCCTAGGGGCTTTTGATGTTAAAAATGGTCTGTTAGAATATTAAAAATGAAAAACATCAATAGTACGTACCCACACTGATATTTTTAAGTACCTTCTAGTAATGTTTCGTTATCTACTGTCCTCTTCCTTTTTTGCCCAATAACTAATTACCCTATCAGCCTAATTTCTTGTATGTTAAAATATTTTAAAAATTAGAATAGTAGAATGATAAAAAAGAAAAATTGATAAGCGCAAATAGAACAATAAATTTGTTGAATTATTTTATTACTGTGTACCACGCTAAAGATGTTACTTGCAGATTGAGAAAAAAGGTTAAAAATTCGAAATACAAATACATGGGAAATACAGTAAATGCTAATACAAATTTGTCGATCATAGTAAAAGAATAATCTCAATAATGGAAAGTACAAAGGGATAAATTATCAATTTTCGGTATTCTGAATACTTTTATCTCTCTCTAATTACACACAAAAATTTTAAATTAACATAAATCGTTATTCAGAAATTATATTATGTAATAATATACTTCAAACACTAACGAAGTAGTGTCCTAAATATAAATATATTATCGACGAATTTTGTTACCTTATATGTTTAAATTTTCTACATGGTTTCTTGGAGTGTGCGCATTTCTTTCCAATCAAGGTACAACTTATCCTTGTTGGCACATATGCTTTGGGCTTTGAAGTGTTATGTTCCATATCATTGTTGACTAATTGAGAAATAACTGGAAGACATTCTCTAAAAATAGAAGCTGAAAAATGTGTCGCAAAATATTATGCAAGAACGTGTGATGATATATGCTATATTTGTACCAAATTGAATGACACCATGAAAATTTGGATAATATATTGGCGAAAAGTAACTACTGGTAATTACGATCACTAATTAAAACTCATTTAAAAAAACAAAATTTAAATTCTATATTAAAAACATAGGTTAAACCTATGAATTTAAGGAAATATAGTTGGCATTTTTCAATTGACAACAATTTTAGTTTCAAATTTCAACAAATAATAAAAGTATACGGATTGCGAACGTTACGTTAAATTTTGATCTTTTAGTTCATAAGCATTCACACAACCCTTTAAAACAATTTAGAAAACAGTACAAAAAAATAATGTTGGTCAAGTATTGTTATTTGGATTTGAAATTAGCTGTATCATTGAAAACAATTAAGACCAATATTTTATTATCAGCATTTATTTGTTTTTAAGGAGTGCATCAGAACTACTTTTTGGATGTTTTATGAGCATGCGAGCAATCAACAATAGAAAACTGTTCCTTTGTATTTAGCACTATGTTGCAATTTAATATATAAAAACTAACAAAATGTTAGTAAATGTCAAAATCCATACATGAACATGTCAAAATATAACCATTTTTTCTCTAGAATTTTTTATAGCCTACAACCAGAATAATTGGAATCATGATTAACCCATGCATACTTGAGGAAAAAAAATTACATAGATGCATGAAATTTTGAAATATTATTGAGCATATATTAAAGATATCTAGTAAATTTAGGCATTTAAACTACTGGCATTAAAATTATAAAATGTATGGACAATGAGATAATAATAGAGCAGAGCACATGTTGCTGTAGAATTAAGCGCCACGAAAAATGAAAGGAGTAATTATAGACAACTCGCAATCACGTTGAAATCGGTACCACATGACAATTGTAGGTGCATTATCTACTTATGCACTCGTCTAGTCTAGTCTCTAACTTTGGTTGACAAAAAATTTCTATATATTTTCTTCCATCAGATTTTATCATTTGCAACCCATTGTGATAAAACGTTTTCCACATACAATATTTAACCTAAATCTTACTAATCAACAAAAGCGAAGGTGCGTCAAATATTACATAGCAAAAGAGTAACAACATTATCATTTTTTTCTAGTATTTTTATGATTTCAAAAGAGCGTAGATTATGATAATCACAAAAATAACATTTTGGTAAATAACACAATGGAATATATATAGCTTGCCTAAAAAGATATTTTAAACTAACCAAAGTAATCAAACTGGATGTTATAATATAATAATGTCAGTCTAATGTGTAAAAAGAAGGGAAAACATAAAACTACAGTTAGGAAAACATAGAGAAAAGTAAGAAAAATGAACCTACCAGCATAAGTCATTATACTTTGCACAAGAATAATCAATTTTGGCAGCGGTAACTTGATATGCTCCAAGTAAATCTAAGTTCATTATTTCTCATATATACACCTCTCCATAGAACGCTACAAATCTTGCCTGCGAGGTATGCAAATATCGAGTGGGTGTTCATTTACAAGAAATCTCTGTCCTTAATTTGTAATCTTGGTTCTAAAACATGAATTGATTCGGAGTGCGAAAACAATCAAATATTACAATAAAGATATTGTTGATCTGTCGAAGTATTTGATGATTTGATCAATTGTCACAACTGCAATTAGTCATAACTATGTCGATTATGTCTCATTGTGTAAGAGCTTACACAGAATAATAATAAAATAACATCTTGGTCAGATCAGTATGACTCAGTTTAAGTGTACTAGTTTGAGTTGGTTCAGCAGGTTTGGGTTGGATTCATTCATTATTTTCAGTTATCAATATGGTCACACCCAAACCATGACCCGATGGTTCAAATCAAAGGGAAACGTGTATATAGCAGATGAGGTCATATGTCCTCCATTTAGTGAGTCCATATGCCAGCCTAGCGCCTACTGCATGCATCCTTATTTTGATATACTGTAGTGAAGGACAGAAAAATGGAAGAAATGATCTCCTCTTTTTACATAGATATACGAATATACGGCAGTGGACTTCATTGGCAGCAATTCTACATGCATGATCTACATATATATGCTTTGTTATTGGGAATACGATTTCAAATTGAATATTGTTCATGTTTAATGCTGCAGAACTTCTACTGTCCTTTAGTATAGACCGTGTTGCCTTGTTGCAATGGTATACGTTTTATATCGTCCTTTAGTTAAGATTGTGTTGCCTTGTTGCAATGATATGATTACTCCTGTTTGGTAAAATCTTTTGGCTTACATATAATTAAAGCAGTACATTTTAGTTCTTTCATAGATGATGCATCTATTTTTTTTCTCCCTAAATATGTTGAATTAAACATTCACCCAATATTCAAGTTTCTGTTGTCTTGACCAACCAAAAGCTAAAAACAGGAAAAATCCTTCGTTGACACATAAAAATCCGACACATGCCATTAGTTTCACGATATTTATTAAAAACTTATTACTATTACAGAAAATCTGAAACAACTTTAATGCTACCATTTTTTTAGACACGAAGTGATAAATACAAAGCTATGAAACGGAAGCAAATGCCACATACGTGCAGCCGCAAAGGAATAGCTCGATTAACTAAATATATGGTGAGAAATTATTTTGGATTTAAAACTGTACGAGTTAGCTTGTTTCATATATTCAGTTTTAATCAATGTTAAATATATCTTAAATTTATCTTTTTTTTAATGCAGAAAATGCTGAGTGAGGATCCTTCTTCCATCTGTAGAACTCAAGTTTGGGTTAAATCTCGCATTCGAAAAAATGGTGAACCAGTTAACGAAGATGTTGCAGAGGTTATTGTAAGTGTTTTTGATTACTTATTGTCACATTAAACATTATTTTTATTTATTTAACTTTTTAAAAACTGCGCATTCTCAGTATATATATCGGCATATTTTTATTACAGGAGAAGATAAAACGTTGTGAAAGTGAATCAAAATCTAGTTTCCCAAGCAATGATGCTCTTTCATAAGTGCTAGGACAAGATAAACCAGGGCGTTTAAGAGCAATGGGAAGAGGAATAACTCTCACCAAGTTCATTTTATCATAGGCTAATGATAAGAAACTAACTGACTGTCAGAATACTATTTTAGAATTGAAGCAGACAATTCGCATGCTAGTGAACAATCTGGTAAATATCAGTAGTTTGTTCATTATATGATATAACATATTATTGTTTAGAGCGGTCTGTATTGTAAAACGCTAACTTATTTACTAATTTATTAGGGTATAGAAAATCGGACTGATGCAAGCACATCTGAAATGGTAACTTTAAGTTTCATTGCAACATTTGTTTTTTGGTTTTTAATATAATTTTAAGTTTTTTATTAATCATAGGGTAATCCAGAGAAAATGCATGAAAAATGTGATTTATTGGATTGTAATGGATGTGATGAAATAGTTGCCGAAGGAAGAGTTTTATCAAGTGATCCGAATGAGTTTGTACACAAAGTTCCTTTAGGACCGAATGCTATGAAAATTTTGATAGAATTTCCTAAGATAATAGATGCTTATTTGTGGAGGACCACGGCTACAATGACACATGTTTGAGAAGCTAAGAGCATGATAGTAGCATGGCCAGCTGATAGAGTAATCGTGCACACGATAGAAAAAGAGAAAGAAGACATTATGGTAACATTTTAATTTAGTTTCTATTGTAGCTTTAAAATAAAAATAATATGCAACTTGCAAATCTAGATCATGTGGGAAAACCTGTTTGCTGATAATTGCACTAGAAATAATATTGCAATTTTTCGGGCCAAGATATTAAAAACTTGTATTACCTTATTGTAATTTTTGTTATTGATAAAATATTTTTTTTTTCCTGAAGGGAAGTGAAGATAATAAATGCAAGATTTATGATTGGATAGGAAGCGAAGAAATAGTTGCGGAAGGACGAATCTACGATAGTGATCCAAAAAATCTTGTTAATGGTATACCTCTTGGACCATCCACCAAGCTAGTGTTGATAGACAATCCAAAAAAAATAAAGGCTTTTTTATGGAAGCCAACGACTAATATGAGATATGTTATAGAAGCCGTTGGTAAAAAAGTAGCTTGGCCAGAATCTAAAGTAGTTATTGAGAAAGTAAGCACTCAAGCATCTTTCAGTCCTTTGACGAACCCGGTATCAATTCCTATGGTAATACATCATTTGTATTTCAAGTATTAGTTCCGTTTCGTTCGCAAGATAATGTGTTTCAAATAGTTTATATAATCAATTATTATTGTTACTTGATAGGTTGCAAATTCTACATCGAATAAATGTAAGTTAGTTGATGTATTTGGAACGGGAAATATAGTTGCTGAGGGACGTGTGACTTCAACCGACCCAAAAATAGTGGTACATTTCATCCCGTTAGGAGAGGGTGCGGCTAGAGTTTGGGTTGATATTGCAATAGTTCCAAATGCACATTTGTGGAGACCTACGACCGAGTTCGAATGCATTGAAGATGCCGTTGGCTCTAAAATAGCTTGGCTTATGGCAAATATTGTAACGGATTCATCTTCTAGTAAGCATATCTTATTATTGTTAAAATTGTTCAAATAAAAAATTCTGAATTTATGAATCAAATATCCTACTTGTATATAGGTAATTGATCGTCTTTGGAAAATGGACGTGGACTTTGGCTACCTATGTAGGTAATTTATTTAAAAAACTATGTATTGCTTGACTGCTTTATTTAAAAAACTATGCATTGCCTTTTAGATCATAGTTCCCTTTGATTGTGAGATCCCTGAGTTCTTGGAGATCTCCAATTTGTGTTCATGTATTTTTACTGTTATTCCGTATTATTATTTTTAATACTCTGCTGAGTTCATACAAACATATATGGTTTATGTCAAACAATTTGACTGTTTTATGGCTGAAAATAACTGCTGCTCTTTTCCATGTTTACAATACACTGTGTATTATGGTGACTGTAATTAGTTAAGGTGGTTGGCAATACATGGTGGAGTTCGGGATGAAATACGTAGTTCTAGTGCATTGGTTCTGTTTGAAGGCGACTGAAGGGAAAGAGTTTGCAAGACAGTGTGAAATCAAATTAAGCCAGTGAATTTTAGTTCGGTTGGTTTCTGCTATAACCAAATTGTAGTTTCGCGTTTGAACGAAATAATTGCAATCATGGTTTTCCTTTAAGTTTTGGATATGTTTTGTTTGTTTTAACATTCCAGTCGCCTTCTCATGCAGGAAGCGGTTTAAGATATAATTCACCTTGGACGAAAACGTTGGAGTTCAGGACTATGTTTACGGTAATTATTCACTTACCTTTATGTTGTTTCCTTGCTTCATATATTCATATATTATTTGGAAAATATCACCACTGCTTAAAAATGATGTGCAAATGGATTACTACAATTGATGGCAAATATGTGAAGCCTACACATGTCACATACCTCTTTTGAAATGAAAAGGATTATCCTTTTACTTCGTGCATACTTCAGTTTGAGTAGAATAGTTTGGGCTCAGTATGCATCCTTTACTTCGTGCATACTATTTAAATTATGTAAGCTAGTCAGTTTGACTGCCATTTTATTCAGTTTGACCACCATTTAAATTCATACATTCTTTAATTCAGTTTGACTACCGTTTAAATTATTTAAGCTAGTCAGTCACTTAGCTAGTCAGTATACTTCAGTTTGAGCTGCTCAGTTTGGGCTCTTACATAATTAAGTCGACTTTATGTCGCTATGTTGTTATCCCTTATTAGGCCTTCCCAAAACGCATGTTATTTGACTAATGGCTTCTTTATTCCATAACTCTAAATCAAGGTCCAGTAGTTTCCATATTGGAATTGTTGGAAAACAGTATCTTATCAGTTGAAGCCCGGTCGATATTGTTTGACTGTAACTATTTTTGAATTGAAAGTAAAAGGACTTGAATAAATTAGTGAAACGTTGTCTTCTCCAAGAGCGAAACACATGATTATAAAACCCCTTGGCTTATAATGAATCTCAATTGAACCTTTCGGTGACTACTATTTTCTGATGAACTGGCAAAACTAATCGTGCATACTGATAACATTTATAGTTTAGTCCAATAGGTTTTTCTTCTTCTTCTTTTTTTTTGTCCAATTGGTTTTCCATTAATTTATTGATAGTATTCAGTTCAAGCTGATATAATTTTCCTGTAGCATAATTGGTTCAAACTCAAATAAGATGAAGTAATAAGAAAAAAAATCGAGTGTTGAATATATTGTAAAAGCGAAAGCAATTGATGACTGTTTTTCAGACATACTGATCATCCCTATGTACTTGAAACTTTGGAGTGTCTAGCCAGCCAAAAGCACACAAATTATACTATATATGTTTTGCTATTAGCACCGTTTTTTAGATTGATAATTGTTCCAACAGTACTTCATGAGTGCAATCACTGTGAGATGAGGAATCGTTCATTTATTGAAGAATATGATGACATGTGGAAGTGTTCTTTTGATTCTTTCTGGTGATGAGTTTTATAGTCTAAAATTGAAGAATATGATGACATGTTAAAGTGCTCCACTGTCAGTCTTTAGCAAACAACGTGGGTGTTATCTGAAAGTGAGCATATATGAAATCAACGTTTGTATTATCTGAACATGGACTGTTTTTTTCTCGTAAATGTTCATGTTGGTATGAAACTGAGCTAATTCCCTATTTAATAGTCTAGAAGAAACCAAGCCTGAGCCTGAGAAATATGGTGGTGTCCATATGAGCTAATAATATGGAGATGACATTAGACTGTCACATTTTTGCAATTTAATTGTGTTGCTTGCATTTAACTTTGATACATAACTGTAACTTGTGTTTATGAATTGCAGTTTCTACAAGTTGGACAAGCTTACAAGTTGAAGACTAAGTAATTTTTTATGTAATCTTGTTTTGAAACGATGTTTGAACAACATTGTATGTTGACTTCTATATTTATTAGTAGACTTATTAACTATGACTTTGTAATTAAAATCAAATATGCTTTTGGTATTAATTTTTTGCTATTGGCAGTTGTCTTGTGAATTTACTGCTTAATTGTTTGAACTGTGCACAAATTAAATAAGAGATTTGCTATATAAATATCATAGCTGAAATATGTGCTATAAATTATTAAAGATATTAATAGCGGAAAATTGCACATATGGAAATATAAGATGAAATGCAATGTAAAATGTTAAATAGTATGGAAAATCTTTTTATAGCATTGAATGTGTATTACGAAAAAACTGATAATGCTATATATACTACAAATATTCATAGCGGAAAACTCCACTTATCGAATCAAAATATGAAATGCTATAAAAACCATGTGGAAAACTTTACATATCACTACATATAAGCTATGAAAATAGTGATAATGCTATAAAAAAATTGTTAATATTTAACATGGTACGGTCTATACGCTATATATAATTAGGGTATTTAATAATAGCGGAATTTTTTTAGAAAACAAAATGGAAAACATTTTTCATAGCTATGAATTTATGCTATTAAATTATTGATAACGCTATAAAAAAATAAAATGAGATTTTAGTACGCAAATATAATAGCAAGGTCTGAACGTTATGTAAAATATTTTATACCGGTGATCGTGCGCTATAAAATGTATAATACTATAGCGTTTAGATTTGAGCTATAAGATAAAATAGGGCTATTATTGCATGTTGTTATATAGCATCGTAACTAATGCTATGATAGCCTATTGTAACGTTTTTCACGTGCTATTAAAAGATAAATCTGTTGTAGTGTGGTATACATAACCGGTAGATAATGTAATAAGGTTATGTAATTAAAGACACCTAATGGTATACGTAACCAATAGATAATGTAATGAAGTTATGCAATTAAAGACACCCTTTAGGGTAAGCATAACTGATATAGGGCTATGTAATTAAAGACACCTTAGGGTATACATAGTCAGTAGAAAACCTAGTGGGGATACAAGACCAGGGGGAGAGATTGTATCATATTGTGTGGGACCCATTTCAGTCAGTAACCTGGAGTTGGTATCAAGTAAAGAACTCCATACTACGCGAAGAAGGGGCACGCTTACTGATTGATCGTAAGAGATCCAAACGAGATGGATGGTGTGGGCGGCGCAAACAGACCAGGGACATGTGCGTGCGTGGGCCGGGCAGAGGGGACTAAGACGACTGTGACATCAGTAGATATGGTTGTGCACACCATGGGTTGCCACTTTAGGATGTGATACCTCCTACTGTGGGGTCAACACAGGATATCTACAGGGTAGGGAGCCGATCGATTAAGGTACTGGTTAGGGTATACTTGGACGTATGACCTAAACCTACCAACTCATAGTGGAAGGGATCATCTCATTTCAGTTATACTAGTAATAATGAAGAGTAATCATTAGTGAGGCACATACACCTTATCATGCTTACCTTGTCAAACCTACCATTTATGTAGTGATCTCTCTTATCCACTTTATATGCCTATCATGTTTCTTTTATTTATCTACTGGCTTAGACTCGCCATACTTTATGTCTGACCCTGTTGTTTCTCCTTCTTTCTTCCATCCCCCCCCAAGTTTCTCAGGGAGGAAACACTCAGACTTAATTAGGAATCTGATATCATCTTGCTAGGAGCTACTTCTGAAGTATGGCTTAAGTTCTTGGATCTACTATGGCTTAACTCTTTTAATTGGGGGAAATGATGCTTTTTATTTACTTATGTACTCTGATGGTGCAAGACAGAAGTTATTTTATTGTAATGGTTTTTGTGACTTATGAAATTGTGGACCATGATATTATGACTTAAGTTTGAAATAAAAGTTTAAATTTTCTGCTGTTGCCTTATTTATATCTGTCTTGTAATTATTCTGTGTCTATTTACCTATAGCGCTTCACAAAACTTAATGCATTCCCTTAGTGAGTGACATTAACGGACGTGGGGTGTCTCACTTGCTCTAAATTAGAGATGTAATAAAAAGGGATGATACACATATACTTGCACATGTTGTAAATTGGAAATGTGATATAAAGGGGAAATATGCATAAACTTGTACGTGTTGTAATTTGAGGACATAACCGAATGGAATAGTATGCATATGAATAAACGTGTTAGATTTGACTCAATACAGACATTGTAACAACCCATTTTTTTAGTACGGTTTAAGCCGATATTTATCAAACCATGTCAACTCCAATTATACAGAAAAGCAAATAGCTGTTAGAAAGAAATTAGAGGGTGAGAAAAGAAAGAAAGAAATATTTGAATAGAAGAAGAAAAAGAACTAAGACAATACAGAGTCTCACATCACAGCGGAACAAAATATAATATAGAAATATCTTTATTGAGAGCTTTAAATAAAACTTGCAGTCATCAGAGTACATCACACAGCTAGACATTTATAATAACATGTCCTTGTATACGACACATAGAGGAACAATATATTATATAATATCATACATCTGAACACATCCAGCTCGTCTCTAGACTTCGCAACATCCGATAACCTGGACCTGTACACCTCGGTCTAACCCGGGCATTACAAACACAGGGTCAGTCTGGTGAACAAAAGTGAGAAAAACACACTAAGTTTAAAGGTATCACACAACTTAATTTTAAAGTCAAAATCATTTCGAAAGAAAAGGATAATCGTAAGACCGAATCCACACATAAGTACAGACGGTTTTTACCGTATGATAACCCAAAACATTTTTAAAATCAATATCTTCTCTGATATCATAATAGTGTCTAAATACAAATAAATAGAAATCTAGCAGAACACTTGCACCTCGCGCTCTGCATATATAGTATACAATCAAAATAGTGAATTCTTATTGGAAAATGGATTTCCTACCATGGTATGGGACCACTTTCCTGACAATGTACCTCTGGAGATTAATACATTATGGTTCAACAAGAACATCTTGCAACCCAGGCTAAACATGACCTGCCCCTCACTTTCTCTTGAGAGTACCGAATATATCATTACCACGGTTGGGGGCCAGCAAACCGAACCGATAGCATACATTCATAAAAAGGGACAACCAGAGGCATTTAATTTCACTAGATCAGGTAATGATATATCCTTTTGATGGGTGCGACCCACATAGCCATGCAACCTACCCGATTTTGTGCCATTTCCCGGCTGATGAAGCTAGAGGTTAAGCTTATCCTTCTAAACAACACATCTCCATCTACTTTGAATGCCACATCATCAAATCATCCAGAAAATCACTAATTGACATCCACAAAAATACCATGATTGTTAAGCTAAGAGAAGTGCACTCTTCTCCGCCCAACTTGGTACGTTTGAAGAAATCAACCTACATGACCCCTTTGGAAATACTCTGTCAGACACACTTCAATACAAGTCATCCAGGAACATGATGAACCAAAGGCACCCTCCTATCACATCCTAGGTATCACACTGTGGATCAATAGCGAGAAGTCCTTGCAATACGTTGATTTCAACTGCGATAGAATCATAGTATATCTCTAGCTGCTAAACCAGAGATTATTAGTAGTTCTTCCGTTTATAAAGATCTATGGCCTTTAATGCTCTATCCCGATCATCTTCTGATATCTTCACATATATGTTGGTCGGAATAGTTTTCGAATATAAATTCTCTCCCGGTCTCTCCATACCAACAATCGTATTGGCCAGATTTGATAGTCGATTATTTAACTATCAAAATAAAACAGTTTTTCAATCATGGAAATAAAATGAGTTCATTAGTTCAGTATTCAGCATCACTTGGCCTTTTTAATTAAAACTAATTAACGAATGGTTAATTAAAAACTAAGGCACGTGCTTCTTACATGGCATATTTTGGTACAAAAATGGTGATTGATGGTTAAATCAATCAATATATATGTGGTGGTAAAAATCCTGTATTTACTTCTTATTTTAAAATACTAATGATTCTCAAGACCATTCCATTTTAATACATAGAAAAATATCTTACCACTATATCCAAACAAGTGCGAACCCGTGCTTCGCACACGGGTCTGTGTTCTCAAATTGTAACAAACATTGCGGTAGGAAGGCATGATAGTTTTGGTGGGTGGTGAGGATAGTCTTCTTAGATTAGTTTTCGCACACAGGTCTGTGTTTGAATGGGGTTGTAGTAAGTCTAGTTCTGTACTATTAGTTATGGATTTATGCAATTTATTTGCATGGATGGATCAAAATATAGACATGATTTCATCAGCGAAACCTTTGATATGTTTTTTATTGTAAGTTTATTTTGTGAGAAATTTAGGTAGTGTTTAGAACACTGAACAAAATTTTGAATTAATTAAAAGAGCTTTCAATGTTTCTTTCGTGATATAAAATAAGCTAATTAGTTTGTTGGGATTTATTTAAACTACATTGTTATCTTTTTCAGTAAAACTTGTTTATGTGCATATTCCCTTGTAGCCAATTCTTGCCACCTTACTTTTTCCAATAGGCTGTTTATCATGCTTTGCCAGGATAACATCATACATCTTGGTATAAAATTGTTAGTACTTGTGTTTGGGGTTGACAATTAGAATCAAGAACCGAAAAACCGTACCTAACCCAATAGATCTCAGGTTGGGTTTAAGACGATGAAAAATACAACAAAAACTCAATCAAACTCGACCCGTACTAACCAAAACCGAAAGAACCGATGAAAAACCATTGAAATATATGTGGTTTTAACATTATTATCCAACCGTACCCAAAATGACCGAAATCAAAGCACGAATCAAGGTCAGGTGCAGATTTATGAAATTGTAGTTTAGATCCTACAAAACCCAACCTGCCTAGAACCAAGACCTGCCTGGTCGGGTTCGGGTCTAATTGTTACCTCTACTTGTGTTTTTGCAAGCATCGCAAGTTGCTTTTTTTGCTTTCATAATACAAATAAGAAGAATTCATGGCAAGATCGATACTTCGGTCATTTAATATTCATTCTTCCTATTCTCTTAAAGTGGTACCTGATATGCTTAATTTAGCCTGGAAAAAAAATAAAACAAATTGCAAGTACTTCTAAATTCCATTTAAAATGACATAGATGAAAGAATCGACATTTTCTTGTTTTAAACAAATACATACTACAAACAAGCTGGATATAACCTTCATTGATATGAAATCATAACATACATGGTTCTCCTTACATCAATAATGATTGATCCACCTTAATACTTGTCCATAATCGTTGAATATCATCTCAAAAAATATAAATAAAGTCCAGTATAAAAAAACTGTAGCATTAGGCATATCTTAATCTCGTTTATAACATAGAAAAATATTCAAATGAGAAAAAAATTTGGTACAACCATGCCTTGTTTTGGACTAAATCAATATGACTGTAATAATATTCGTATCCAATGCCACGCCACACCACATCCCCCCCTTCCTTTTTTCTGCTTAAAGGCACTTTTTTCGTTAGTTTCACATGCATTCATAAAAATAATAATAGTTATTAGCATGTAATTACCTGCGTGCGAATCCATTATTCTGCAGCTAGTAAATGCTAGTACGTATAGAATCTACAATAACCGTACAATGTTCCACATGTCTATTGGATGAGAAAACATGTACCAAATGTTCTAAACAAATTAATAATTTTCATGGTGCAAAGAATGTAAAACAGAGGAATAATGCAAACAATACAAGCAACCATTATATGATAAATTAATTTCATCGCCTTAGCCAATTCAATACTATAATTTAGCAATACACAGATGTATAATAAAGTGATGTATTTTTGACCCATTTATGTCATTATTTTATGGAAGGAAATTTGAGTACCAGGTTTTTGCTGTTGATACAGGTGTAAGAAAATTTCTTATCACAATGGGTAAGTAAAGCCAAAAAATCAATCATGACTAATAGAATTTTGTTTCTTTACAATCGCGTGTTAAACATGGAAAATAACTGGAATACACCGAGAAAAGTTAAGTTTCATGGGAAAAGAAGATAATTATGTATAAAAGTTGGCTCTACGTAAATAAAATTAAAAATAAGTAAAATAGGATCTGGGATACATATTTTATCAAGCACGGACTTCCTTACTTGTCGTATGCAGCGTAGGAACTCGAGATCCACTTTGCGTTTTAAGCAGACTTTTAATAGCCACTTTGAGCGTAGGAACTTGAGAGTTATTCTGAATTAATGAAATTAGAAATATATTTTATTACTTTTAGTAAACTAAATAATCTTACCATGTTTCAGTATTGTTATTCATAAAGTAGTATAACTGTTTGTAGGCCAACGTCCTAAGTCTAACCCCAAGGACAGAGGCAATAAAAATTGAATCAAACCTATGATGCCTTATTGTTGGTACCTTTGCATCATCATATTATAGATGATTATCTTCAGATCTTTGGTGGTGATAATTTAAAAACAAATAAAAAGGTTATACATATATCAAATGAATAAGACATTGCGTGGAAAACGATAATATACTTGTATAAATTGTGCTGGTTTATATGGAAGCTAGACATTTACTTATATAAATGGTGGTAAATTGCTTTCTACACATTATTTTGAATTTCTATAAAAAAAGATCCTTGCACAAAAATTACTGCTCATGTTAGATTTCAATTATCCCTGGATGTTCATGATTTATTTTTTTATGGAAAAATTAAAACTAAGGAAATAGGTTTATTCCAAAGAAGTAATTTTCATATCATCTCAACAGAATATATTTTTATTTGTTAAGCCCATAGTTTCGAATTATTGATATTCATACAGTTAACTCCTATAATCATGTACAAACATATTTGACTATGTAGATTTTTGATGTCAATATTTACAATCATTTTTCAAAATATAATATATATATATATACACACAACTATAACATCATTTATTATCAAAATGTAGAGAAGAATCGAAATATAGTTGCAATACCATTAACAAATCTAATTAAAAGCATGTTATGGAAATAAAATAATAATGATCAAATGAAATTATTGAAGCATGCTAAAAATCAAAGGAGTTTGGATATGGATGTTATTACCAAATTATTGAGAATTCAAAGACTGTATTAATCATTATTATTAAATTTATTTCTACATTTATCATGAAAATTCAAATATTCATTGCTCTGTTGAATATATAGGAAAGTGTAGATATTATACTTTAGAAAAGGAAAGGCATAAGTAGTAATTTGAAAAGCTTACCATGATTACCTAAGAGTAATTCTCTCGCCCATTAAATTTGAATAAATGCCAGTATGATCAATAGCCAACTTGCTAATTGACATGCTGACATTAGCATGAACCGATCCACCTGCCAAAAAAAGGAAGTAATTTAGTAAAAAAAAAAAAAAAAAACAAATCAGAGAAAAATTAGACAGTAACTAATTCAGTTCAACAAATTGTCTGAAAACAAACAATAAAATAAGTGGAAAGTTAATGCCAACTTGATAAACATTATCAAAATGAAATTACTTCTGCCACGAAGAAGACTGGCTTAGAAACAATATCTTTTTGTAATTGGCAATCTAGAAACCAATTCATGGAGAACATAAACAGCAAGATTACCAATAAAATGACCAAATAAGTCTATCATCTAAATTGACAATATATAGTAAGATAAGTGAAAATCAACAGCAAAGTGAATCCCGCATTTCCAAAATCCTAAATTACATAAATTACTTTCATTTTAAGAAAATTGATTAAAGTTACCTAAAAATAAAGTTTTATTAGACTTACTCTAATAACAATCACCATGGTAAAACATATACTGAGAGAACCAACATCACATCATACATGTAGATAAACAAATACACATAAAAAAATCAACCATAATCAATATGCAAACAATATGAACTAAAAATGGAACTGTTGCGATCTAAAAATGGAAAGGCATCCAAATTTTGATAATGCTAACGAACCCAAAAAGAAATTATAGCTAAGGTTGATACACCAACATATACATTATACACTGAAGTCAACCAAAACATTACATAATAACCAAAAAAGAAATGATAGTTAAGGTTGATATGAATCAAATTTTTGAAAAAATAGATTGAAAAAAAATGAATATAATGGTAAGAATTTGTAGGTGAATGAATGTATAAAAGTAAAGAAGAGATGACCAAATGCAAAAAAAAAAAAAAAAAAAAAGAGAAGAATAATTCAACCATCAAAGAGAAGACGATACAATGCTATGCAACGGTTATAGAACATCTAATATACACAAACGGGCAAAACAAAACAAAAATTAAAAAAAGGAAAATCAATATGAATTATTTTCATAACTTCACTATGCATCATGATCGATTTTGAACATGCTCTAATAATATCCACCCCTTTTGGCAAGAAAGGGTTTTATGCAATGAACTTAAATGAAGTTGGAACCATCATGATATTGTATCTTTCTATAAACGATGAAAATAACTTTACTTCAATATTGTTGAGCAGATATTTTCTTTCTTCACCATTGCACAATATTGTGCTATCTTGATAATTCTGTAGCCTTAATAATAGGCACAGTGTTAAATATCGTTTATTTTTTTGTATGTGCTTTAATGCCATTTCACATTGTTAGGTGTTTTCCAGTGATAGCTTATGTCCTTCATGAAAAATCATACAGAGCATCTACAGAACATATTGGTTGTTCATAATAAAAAATCACATGGAAGAAAACCATTAGAGAAAATCCATATATTTAAATGCCATAATTCAGACATTTCATGATAAAATGAAGTAAATTATAGAGAATCTATTGAATCCATAAAGCAAGACAACGAAACAGACAAACAGATGAATAATAGAAAGCCCAAAGTGAGTACTATTTTCCATGCCACTACTTTCAAGTTTCATGGTTCAAAGTTAAAAAAAATCATCTTCTCTGATAATTCATGCACTGACACTTGTAAAAAGCAAAGTAGTGGAGAAAAATTTTCCTGGCATAATGGAGTAAAATTATTTCAGATATAATAAATATCTTTGGTATAATTTTAGGAATTATATCTTTTAATAAAAACAATAACATATATGGCAATACAAATAACACATACGGGGTAATTGAGATAGCAGGTCTAGCGTGCTTCACCCATGAAGTTATTCGTATGTTCCAAGTTTACATATAGATAACAGCTAATGTATGCATAGAAGTGGTAACACAACCAACGTAATATAATACTTTAGTGCCTAATAAAATATCTAAAGTATACTAATGTAAAAACATCAAGTGATAGTAACATCTTCAATGATAATTATAAGTAAGACAATTCCTATAATTAAACACTGGATATATGTACATACACATGCACCCAGGAAAAACATATGATTACAAACACACCAATCATGCATTTTCTAGCAACATGCAAACATATAATTTTCCCTTACGTTTTTCTTAGATGGTATAATATTCTAGTTGGTCTCCAGAATATACAAAACATATGAAACATTTGTAGGTAAAGGATTTATAATGTAAATAAAATCAAATTTCAATCTACCGATAGTTCTCCACTAAAAAAATCATAGAAGTATGATTGTTGTCTTTTATATACCTTTGCCTTGGGAGTAAAAAGCATAAATCAATCTATATTACAGATGTATCATGATATTGAATTGACAGAGGATGAGTTCTTACACCTTATATAATTATAGAAGGAAAAAGCATAATAACAATGCAATTGCAACATCATTCTTCAGTAAAGAATGATTTCAAAAATTAAGTGTACCCGGGTTTTTCCAATACGGTCTCATCAAGTTTGAAGGTGTAACCAACCATCATTTCATGCATCAGGGGATGCTATCCCGTTTCTTCATAGCGACGGCCATTCTGCACAATGTGCCTAGACTGCATATAGAGTTTATTGATGTGCTTGACGCCATGCTATCTATAAAAAATAATAGTATTGTACATAATGTTAGCCAAAAAAAATTGTCTTGCCATGACCCAGCATGCATACATTGATAGTTAATTAGTTATGAGAGGCAAGTTAGGTTACGGTGTGATATTTGCACCTTTGTATCATAATAAATATGTAAGCATACATCATTACATATCCTTTAATTCAAAAAAATAACGTACGGTAAACCATTATAGGATGACAATGATGTAAGATGAAGAAAAATGAGTGACCGAAATTAGTCAACAACACTAATTTAAAATGTAAACCGATTTAACATATCCTGTTAATCTTCGAAAAACTCAAGGGGAAAAAAAACTACAACATGGTTATATCCATGCATTTGAAGTGCACCATATTTTTCATTTTAAACAAATCTACATAGATATGCATGAACTAAAATCCACAATTATATAAAGGGGATAAAAAAACATTTGTAGAAAATGAAACATAAAAATAGAAGTTAAGAAATTTTGTTTTAACACATATGAAAATAAAGTCATCGTTAATGTCAAGTTGAAATAAATTTTGCATTTAAGATCTTTGTAAAAATAAAATAGTAATTCCAGATTTCCTGCAACTTGTTGAAAGATTAACACTCATAAATAAAATTTTGATGCATAGATTTCAAGGCTAAACCCTTTATGATCAGCACAGTTACATGGTAACATAATATATGGGAAGAAATTTGTATGTTCAGATTTAAGTAATAATTGTAAGCTGTTATATTTTTGTTCAATTACTATTTCATATAGTGTAAGTCCTAAATATTTATTTATGCAAATATTAAACTTCTGTTTTCTGTATGAGAAATTGTATGTTGCTCTGTATGTCAAAAAGCCAAATTCAACTTCTAAGATAATGCATTATAAGTTCGAATTAGATTTGTACCTAATATAAATTTATTATGCAAATACTCTATTTCTATTGTATTGGTAAGAGAAATAGCGAGTTTTACTGTATTTTCAAGGAGGCAAAAAGTATGGTATATGATTTTCACAAAGTACAGTTACCATAGATCCATCAATTTAGATTGCAATGACTAAGTCTATCAAAATTGCTTATTATGGTAATAATGTTTGCTTTTATTTCTAGTTTCCAGATTTCGTCATTTTAAATAAGATAAGTATGCAAATATTTGTTTACATTCAAAGAAAATAGTTTAACAGGCAAACCTTAATTCATATACTGTCAGGAGAAAGATAAGTATCAAGTTAACCCTTTAAAAATATAAATAAATCCTCATTTCTAACACTTTAAATATATAAATAATTCCTCATTTCGTGATTTTGAATTAATTAATAGGACATTGACTGAAATTAATGCCAAATTATGCATATTTACTTGAAGTCCTTTAATTTTCGGAACAATCTTATACAATCTAGAATATAAATAAAGCGTCTACTATGTACATATGTCTATTTGAAATCATTTTAATCAAAAGCTAAATCTATGTAAGTCAAATACAGAGAAAGATGTCCAAATAAAGAATGGTTTCCAGCTTGGATTTTTTTTTTCAACTTCCCACATGAAAACGTCTTTAAAAAAGGTTGGCCTCTTCTCAACTACAAATAATGCATGCGTACTATGTTGGTTTTTCCAAATGTTAATGAGATCCATGGAATTACAAATTAAAGAGAACATGTTATGTGGTATAAATAAAAGATGGATAAAAACTAAAAGATATAAACTGCAAAAAGTAGAAGTGTTAGTTAAGGAGGATTTACAATAATAAAAATAATATCACAACATCCTTTAGTTTAATAGTTATACCTCCTGAAAGAAACAGCAAGAGGGCCACCTAAAAAGTGGTAACTCTTTGTTGACCAACAACGTACATAATTAGTCGAAAAGGAACAAAAAGGAAGAAGAAACAACATGCAGTGTTTTGTAAGCTAAAAGTAATATCAGGTTTAAATGTATTAATGAATGGAGAGAATAGAAAACATAAGATCAACTTATATTTTTGATTGTATTCCCAACTCATGTAACATTGCAGTATGGATATCTTTGTTATCTAATAATTGTGGTAGTATTAAACGAAGAATGCCATGCTCTGACAAAACATCAAGATTTTCCTAGTTTGTTCATTAAGCCTAAATATTTCTATACGTAGTCACCTCAAAATAGAGTAATGATGCGGAAACTATTTTAAAACGAAAATAGTAGATATCACTTGATAAATACAAATTCATTTTGATTTGATATTATTTGTATATGTTTAAAAAAGTAACAGTATGATGTTACACATTCAAACTTTTCATTCAACGACTGCAGTTTTTAATGAGAAAAAATATTTTTCATGTAGTGGGTAACAAAGGAAAGAAATGAATATGATATTAACCACAAATATACCTAAAAATCTTATATATTCTAACCTCAAATGTGGCAAAAGAAACTTTATACATATTCTGGACAAAACTAACCTAAAACATACTATGATTTTAGTTACCAATAACTCTATCTAATCCCAACAATATAGTAAAAGATCAACATTACTTAAATAAAGAATATTCACACGAAATGGCTTAAGTAATACTCCAAAAATTGACAGAGTAAAATAACATGTTAAAATGGCAGCTGTCCATATGGAGAATAATGATTGCATTGCCTTATCAAGTTGAATCCCAAAGTTATTCAAGGAAAAAGGATAACAGATATACTTGGCATATTTATCACCTTTATAGCGGTTAAATCTTCAAGCTATTGGCCCTAAAACACTACACAACTCTAATACATTAATGTATATAAATTCAAAATAATTACAGTAATGGAAGCTTACTGAAATTTGTAACTGAACATGACAAAGTTTGTTAAATGAAAATTGAATACAATTAATCACTTGCTTTGTTTTTAAAACCTCGTTAATGTTCCACAATCATTTCCTTTGTTAACTATGGCATTCATCAAAGAATGGGAGAAATAAAACCTGTAGCATTTGAAAATGAGCCAATAAATTTCATTAACATTCCTTATTTATAGAGGATGTAAAAAAATCAAAAAGGCTTGGTATTCTCTTGTTTCATTGATCCATAGATTCGTCAAATTATTGAACAAAGACACACAAATAGCCCTATAAAATGGTTTCATATGTGCGTATGCTAATCCAGTTGAGTATGATATATATGTGCGTGTATGTGCTTATTAGGCATAAACATATCAGTAATTTTAGTATTTTATTTACAAAGAAGACCGCGGATGAGGATAACCTTTCTCCACTTAACTTGTTTGAATACAATCCTCTCAGGTTATGCTAAGCGCAAAATCTCAGCCTCAATTGAGGGAAATCAATTAATACGTATGGTAACATGCCCATAAATTTTTCCATTTCCAAACAAATTGGCAATTACAAAAAGAGTAATGGCTGAATTTCCATCTATAAACCATCAGAATGTAGATATTTTTTTATTTTATTTTTTATTTTTTTGGCTAATGCTGTTAACCCACTAATACCGATCTTGAGATATATGACTACGAGGTAATTTTTTCATATAATGGTTCATTCGACATCTGGCTTGTTGATTTGATTAAGCCTAAATAGTTCTATACCTAGTCACCTTAAAAAAGATTAATGATGTGAAAACCATTTAAACACGAAAATAGTAGATATCACTTGATAAATACATATTCATTTTCGTTTGATGTTATATGCATATGTTTAAAAAAATGTAAGAGTATGATGTTATAAAAATTAAAACTTTTCATTCAATGACTACAGTTATTAGTGAAAAAAAAAATGTTTTCCATATAGTGGGTAACAAAGGAAAGAAATGAACATAATATCAAATTCAAATCTACCAAGAAATCTTATATGTTCTAAACTCAAATGTACCAAAAGAAACTTTATACATATTCTAGCCAAAACTAAACTAAAACACACTGCAATTTTAATTACCAATAATTCTATCTAATCCCAACAATAGAGTAAAAGATCAACATTACTTAAATAAAGAACATTCACACATAATGGCATGAGTAATACTCCAAAATTGACAGTTTACATACCTGCAAAACAGAGGATTGAAAATAAGACCCTAAAATAAGATGCTAAAATGGCAGTTGTCCATATGGAGAATACTGATTGCAATGCCTTATCAAGTTGAATCCTATGTGGACATAAAAAAGCATAAGAATGTCAGATTGTAAATAAATTGATGGGTTAAATTCCAATACCTAAATAAACAACTTGTGATGTGCACTTACCTGTAAATGGGCAGGCTATCGGACGTAATCGGGATAAGCAAGTGCAACTCCCGGATAACTTTGAAGGCTGATTCACATTAAATATGCATTCAGTGGTGTAGCATGTTCACCAATTGTTAAATAAATCTACAAAATTAAAAGAAAAAAGAAGTAAGTATAAAGCTACTCAAGCATTAACATTTTAAAAATGGAAAAGAATTTATTACATAATTACTCAAACATTAACACGTTTAGACACAAAAAAACCAGTATAAAGCTGTACAACAAATAACACTTCCTACATTTTATATATCTCCACCGTTGCTGAAATATGGTGGAAACAGAAACTGAAAAGCATAGACTTCTTGAAGCTTCTAATAATCCTTAAAACAAAGCTCCTCGAATATACTTTGACAAATCAGGTCAGATACTTGCCAGACTGCTAATTCACCTGAAACCTATTTGTTCACAACTATCTGCAATATTAATGCTTTGTGAATTGTATGTATAAGTTTGTAGTCCTGCATTTCACGCAACATCGACAATATTTATATTAGGTATTTAATTATAACATTATAAGATGAGGCATTCACTTCATTTGATTATCCTACATATTATCTGTGCTTCTATCCAAAATAAACAATTTACATTTGGGTGTATAATTAACAATAAAGAGTAGGAGAAAACACAACAATATTAGTTAGTTTACAAAAAATGTTACAGTGCATGACCCCAAAAATAAAAAACAATGAACACGACTATATATATAAGAGAAAAACTAATAACTTGAAATACATAATTCATATAATGGTGTTTGAGCCGATAAATGTAATTGGTAAGAGCAAGTAAAGAAGAGTTGGCAATAAACCTGGGATGAACAGATCTGACGCGCTTGAAAGCCGGTAGGGAAAGTCGACGGTTAGCGGGAGAAAAGGTGAGTAGAGCGGGTACGCATCAATTGGATAGGGACGTTGTGATCTAGGTCAAGAGAATGGAAGAATGGGGAGGACATGGGCGTAGAGGGCTGAAGCAAAATTCAACAGAGCAAGGAGGAATATAAGAAAAGAGATGAGTGTAAAAAAGGAAAACAGAAGGGAAACTCGTTGTTTGAGTTGAGGAGGCGACGAAAAGTACTCACGTGTTCAGCTTATCACCGACGACCGATTTAATGGCAGAAAACAAAAAACAATGGAATATGGAGAAGGGAAAAGGTGGATGGCGCGGTGAATGGATGGAGGGAAGCCAGAGTGGACATGATTATTTGGGGAGAGAAAGGCGAGGGCTGAGGAGTTGCGGAGGAAAAAGAGAACGATTTGGGTATGAATTGGGGAAGGAAATAAATAATACGGAAGAGGTGAGTCGGTTCAGTTTTATTTAGGTATACAGAATCTAGGAGCTCTCTAAGCGCTCCATTGCGAACTCAGTAATTATAATATAGTATAGATTCCCTTTTAACTCTCTTTTCAAACATTTGCTCCATCATTTTCATTGTTTATAACTGCAAGGTTAATTCAACTTATTACTCGTAAAATAACGTTACGAAACCACTTTGTTTCATTATTCGAAAAACAATAACTCACTTATTCTTTTTGAAATACCCCATTCCAAAACTCCAGTTTCCATTTCCTTTTTAACTTGAGAATATCATTTTAATTTCAATCAATCTTCTTCTTATTTCCTTAGCTTTGGAAACATAATTATATATTCTTAGATCTTTTTAATTTCCTTTAATTCGAAATTTTCATTATATATTCTTTACATTAACACCAATAATATTGCATTATTATTTTTAATGGAAGTACTACATTATTACTCTTCTTTACGATTACAACTAATATCATCTTAGATAATCCTGAAATCGTTCTAGTTGGGGTATTTTAGTTACCTCTCAGACCTAAATCAACAACGTTCTTATCTTAAGATAGATATGCATTGTAATTTCAAAGTCCGTTATTTCATTCTTAAAACAAACCCCTTTTTAACTATTTTATCTAAAACATGGTTCTACAATCTTCTTACGTTTGAAAACTCCTTGATTAAAACTATTATTCCTTAACTCATTAACTAAATAATTTACTATTAACAAATGAACATCACCTTTTAGCTTTTACTTCTTTAAATAATTCATTTTAAAATTCAGATTTCGTTACAAAATTCTATTACTCACCCCTTTACCAAATTCACGTTCAACCATTCCTTTTCCTGATCCATTTCACCATTTCCCGCTTTGAAACCTTATTTAAATCCCATTCATTCTCTTAATTCCATTATTCAGCAACGTTAATTTAAAATTAATGTTTTAACACCTCATCTCATTTTATAAACTTTGTTTATATAACTCTGGTTTAATCTAACCCTTTATTTCCCAATTTCCTTTTACTTAATTCAATTATTAAGTAACATTTAATTTAAGCTATCTTATTCGCTTAAAATCTGTTTTATAATTTCGTCATAAAAGCTTGGGTTTTAATATAAAACCTATTCAAAACTCTTTTTACCATGCAATTAAATTTCATTTCAACTTTGATTTCTTTTTAATTGAATTTCAATTTTAAAAGTAATCTCTTAAATTATTATCAATTAAAATAATAATTTACTTTAATCATTAACTACTACAGAAGTAATTAATTACTTTATTAACTTAAATAAATAATAATTTTCCTTATTAAAACCATATTAAAATTGAAAAAATATCCATTAAATCATTTCCTTAGACTAATTCAAAACGAACTAATTAATAATCACCCTCATTTTAAACGGTTGACTTAGTCAACCCAAAACACAGTTATTTCATTAACTGATTCCAATTACTCGTTCCTTTAAACTAGCTAATAATATAATTAATTTAAATAAATCCATTTAATTGTTTCCTTAAAAAAATTATTCACTTTTAACCGTTAGGATAATTTTCTACTCTCTTGCTTGTAAATCTAATTAATATTAGAATTTGCTTTATAAAATCATTTAATAATTAATTATAAACTTAAATAATAAATATTTATTTCCTTTTTAGAACTTTTATTCAAAATAATAGATTTAAAAATCTACCTTCAGTTATAAAATAAGTTTCATAACATCATTTCCGTCGATTTACCTGACGTTAAATCGATATTTGGAAAATGATTCATTTATATGCCATATACTGCCAATTACTCAACCAATATCACCCATTGGTTTAAAACAAAATAAATGTTTGATTTCAGGTCAACTTTCAACAATGTAATCAATCATTCAATCCGAACGGTTCATATAATGATAATATAAAGACAAATAACATCTAATATATTTGAGGAATCCCGTTGGATCCCTCCAATCAGTACTTCCCTGTATCCAAATCAGATATCTCAAATCAGATCATTCAATTCCATTTAACTGATAATTTCTATAACAATGAATAACAACTAATTAACATCAACCAATTAGCACAACAATTCAAACAATTAAACATGTTTATTTTATAAATGTGACCAACAGGGTAAGTTATCTCCAATGGGTCCGATCGTTAAAATAACGATTTGGTATTTCACTAAAATTAAACAACGTTTAATTTCATCGGTTAAATTAGCAAATGAATATATAATTAGTAAAAAGTCAACCATTAGCAAACAGAGCACAGAATTATAAAACCCGACTTATATAAAGTATAAGTGGGAAGAACTGAGTGAGTTTAACTCACCTTGGATCCATTTACCACTTAAACGGTTTCGGTTTCAATTAAAATTAAATCGGTGTTTAATTTAATTGAAAATTCCATTCGGTTCTTGCTTTGTCCAGAATTGTTCCAAAATGTAGAGTTCGTTTCCATGGTTTGAACGCAACTAGTTTCGCTCAATTATGATCACACAATCAAAAGTTATTCAATTTTAAATATGTACGATTTAATTTAAAACTTAATTAACCGTTTAATTATTTATTAACAGGTTAATTACTTTGGTTATGATTAAAATTAGGTTGATTAGCTTCGTTCGTTTCCTGCTCTCCTTCATTTGTTCCAGTACAAGTTAAAACCTACTTTAATATATGTTTAAACTAATTATAACCAATCTCTTATTTGGAATTTAATTAAACTAATTACTTATATAATTCCCTTTTTTTCTTTCTGGAATTGTTCTCATTCTCTATCAGTACGCCAAAACCTTGTTCCAAAACAAGATCAAATTAAATAACAAATTACTTAACTAAATTATAATTTAAGTATACTTTAGTTACTAACTAATTTATTACGTTTTTTTCTAGAATTGGGTCAATTAGTTCCTGTTCTTCATCTTTAAAATGGTTCCAAAACAGGCCGATCGTCACTTTGTTCTTCATTCCAGGTTGGTGTGCTTCACGCAATGCTCCATATTTCGATTTGTTTGAAAACCGTGTTATAGAATAATAATTGATAATTAGAATAGGGTTAACCACTTAATTAAAATTTAACAAAGCTACGTTACACTATAATTAAACCAGCCGACAACTTGTACAAGTTCTTCGTGAACCTCTTTTTTCTTCGTTGCTGCTTTAATGGGAAGGGAATACTTGATCCAACTTTCTTCCTGTTTGCTCACTTCCAGTTCCACAATTTCAAGGCTACACTCATTTAATGATTCCACACCAGCACCCTCAACTCTTAACCGGAGCTCCATTAGATCGCGACTTCGACCCAAATTCCAGTTGCGCCACCACTGCGTCTCTTCATCGACGCCCCCACCAAATGTTGACCTCCCCATCTCGCATAGCCTCACTCCAAAGCACCCCATCTGCCATTTACATCACAAACACCTAACACTGGAGCCGCCTACAGATCGCACCATCAAGCTCCAACGTATTGTAGCCAACCTCCACCGCGTCTTTTGCCTTCTCAAGTGACCATGCCAACCTGCTGCTTCCATTCAGCAGCTACGACCTCCGTTCAACTGGACACACGCACACCCGACTCTTCTTCATTTTCCAGACGTGGCCCAACATATTTCCGTTGAGATGTTTTTGATTAAATATAAAAAGTGGCTTGCGTTTCTTCTTTCTATATGTATATTTTTAAATAAGGGCTTGCGTTTCAATTTGCACAGGAAAGGGTTTTCGTTTATATTTTTCGGTGACAAAAACGAGAAGCCAAGGCAAACATATGTATTTATAGAATCACATATAAGTGGCCATCACGTAATTGTAGTTGTAGAGATAGGTATGTCTGCTATTGACTTTGACCCGTGCATGTGCAATGGTGTACGTTAATATTAGGTAGCTGTGCTTTTCCTTAGGCCAGCTTTTACTTAGGGCTGAAGGAATAGGACATGTATCTTTATTTGGTTGATTTGGGCTTAAGAAATGTACAATAGGCTATTGAAAATGTTTAGGGCAGGTACACTTTAATTTAATTGGCAGAGTTGTGCCTTTTTTATAGTTATCACAAATCTTTTCATGTTCGCATTTATGTTCCAGCTTTATTAAATGTTTGTACTCATGCAGATGAACTCATGCAGAAGTTTATTCCTATTTCCATTTAATTGTTATAATTTAATTTAAACCAAATATAGAATCTAGTTGTTTTAGTTAGCTTAAGCCAGGAGATTAGAATAGATACAAGAAAAAGTATGATTTTATTGTCCATCATAAGTTCATCATATGAGCAATAGGATAGGTTAGGCTATGTGTATAGTTCTTAAGGTGGAAGCTTACTTAGTTTTTATATGGCTAATTTTATTCTACCGCGTTTTATGTTAAACGCTCTAAAATCATATTGTTTCTCTCAAACTCTAATTACAACAAAAATAGATGTAATGCTACATCTTAACAATCCTAACCCAATTGAATAATATATCACTTTAATTTCAACTAATATTGAATTATAACTCATTTTCGAGTTAACGATATCCAGACTATATAAAACTCATTGTAAATTTACTAAATAAACGTTATCGTTTATTAACGAATTCTAAAGCAACTATTTTAAAATTTGATTTGGACATAACTAATAATCTATAACACGAAATCTCGATTTTTCTCTTTCATTGGAAAATTAAAATCAACAAGATTCAAACGTTTCTTGTTTCATAGAAATCCGAATTATATTGGATCATGTATATTCAGTTGAAGTTCAAAACTCAATATTACGAACTGCCGTGGCATTTCGAGCTTGATTTATAATTGTATATAAATTATATTTTAAACTTCATTATATAATCGAAATATATATTTTAAATAAATTTAAATTTCCAAATCTATATTTAAAATAATAAATTAAATTAAATATTAGACCACCGAAAATACGGGACATTACCGACATTAAGTAAAAGGACATGTTAAATTATGTAAGTACCAGATGTAGGTTAGGTAATTATACATACATCTAGGCAGGTTCTTTGGGAAAGGGTTTTATAGACCCAATAACATGTAATATTCCAACCACTCTTATTAATAAACCTAAACCTCCTAGGTTAAACTTGATTGTTAATAAGCTAAGAGATCCCTCGTTCTGCTGTTGTATCGGGGTTTGGGGACTCTAGAATCCTAGTTACTTGGAGGCACAAGCCTAGAGTGGGTTTCTTGTGACAGTCTTGTTGTGTGGGACTCATATCAATCAGTATCCCTATTGGTATTTTGTTAGAGGGCCTCGCACTAGGTAGGAGTCAAGGCACGCTTTCCTGAACTGGATAGTAAGAGGTTCAAATGGGGAAGGTGGAAGTCATGAGCGTGCATGAGTCCAATTAGGGAAACTAAGCCGATGTATCACTAGTAAATAGATCTATGTTATATAAGTTGTTGGGTTAGGGAGTGATACACCCTACTGTCAAGGGTGACACAGGGTATTTACTTATTAGGGAGCCGATCGCATGGGTAGTAATTAGGGTACACCTAATCCTTTTGTCATGTAATTAAGGTAACACCTAATCCTATTATGAAATTTGGGTACACCTATCCTGCTGCTCCTGTTAAGTAAATAGGTTAATGCCTAATCCTGTTATACTAGCGTTGGTGCAGACAAAACATGTATTTAGGATATAAATGTGAAGAATTACTCATTCACTATTATTTCTGTTTATCCAGTTTATCCTATTTTTATGATATTGTATTTTCTCATCCAGTCTTGTTTACCTATCTTGGTATCACTATTTTATGCATATTTGAAAATCATTAGAACTCGCCAAACTTTATTTTTGACCCTTTTTGTTTTCGCATCTTTATTCCTTTCCCCTAGGTCATCAGAGTGGTAGCATATTCAGTGATTAGGACTTTCTATTTCAGCTTGGATCTGGACTTTCTCAGATGTACCGCTTTGACTTACTTTTTACTCTGTTATGGCTTGCTATGAAAGATATAATTTTATATTATTGCACTTTGTTATTTTGCATTATGAGACAGATTTGAGATACTTGGTTTTTGATGTAACTGGTTTAATGTTGTAACCTATTTTGAGACTATGTTTTATTTTCAATAATAAAGTTTAGCGATGCAGACTTCCTGGGCGGGCTAAATCGAACAAGAAGGTGGACTGCTTTGAGAACACGACACATCAGAAAACAAACATGAGAATATTTCATTGCTATTACAACAATTTGCATCAGAGTACAAGAATATATCAGAGTATGAATAAGTATTACACAACAGAAAAATATCATAGATTTAAATTACATTACAAATATATAATGTATAAATACAATGTACAGCGGAAATACATCAACTAATACAACTGAAGAAAATACACGGATACAAAGCTTTCCGAATATAGCTCCAGCTGTAAATCATATCCTATAAAAAGAAATATGTGCGAAAACCAAAACTACTAGCTGCTCAAGTGGAAAAATATGGGCACCTAGAGTTTAGGTGGAAACAATAAACTCTGAGTCAGTCATGGGATTGGTGTGAGAACTCAAAAAAGTTTTTAACTTTATTTCAAAGTTAAGTAAATCAAGAGACCATGATGTATAACACGGAACAGGTTTCCACCCAAGAATACAGTGCATAAAACAAAAAACGTAATGCTAAATAAAGAACAATGCAGCTATTATAAGACTCAGGTCCCATCACTCAATGCAAAGCAAGCCGGAGGATAGAAATTTACCTTATAATGGCCAAATAAGCTTGGTACGCGAAATTCGTCTTTTATTATTACTATAAGTGAAGAAATCGACATCAAATATAAATGTATTAATCATAGACGGCATAGGTACCATATATTATGTCGCCATACATAGGTTTACAACTAAAACCGAAAAATGTTATATTGGAAGTTTGGATTTCCATCATGATGGCTACTGATCCGAAAGATCGATCACATAGTGTAGTACTCAACAACTTATGTCCAGGTTATGAAAAACACCGTAATACACATCCAAACTATATCCAGGAAATCGAGTATCACTATGGCTTACGTCTCGGCTAGAGAAAATATCGCTTACTCTATCCTTCTGGAAATTGGGGGGTGTTCCCTATCCCTACTAGGGTGGAGCAACCACACCCAGCATATCTCGGTCGACTGAATCCATGACAACCATAAAGTGTGTCTATCCTCATCTTAATAGCATACTGATCTAACCATCAGTTCACCAACATACTGGTGTGTGAGGCTCGTGAAATAGCGCTACACAAAGCTATGCTACTTAAAGTTGTGCTTTGATCATCAACCACAAGGCTCTGCTTTTCAACAAAAGCCTTAATCCATGCATCTCAGCATGTCACATTGTCAATCCATACCATACCATTGATTTCTGCCAATATAACCTCTAAGCGTGTACGTCTCAAAGAAGGGTGCTATGCAAGAGAATAAATTCTCCGCCACCAAAGTGTTAGATCACAAGTTTTTGATTCATGATAAGGAAGAAGAGAAGATCAAAGGAAAAGTGATATAGGTTACGATTATCTAGTTAATTGTGTCTTGGATGTGTTATATATTGTTAAAATCTATCCTCAAATATATAACATACACAAATACACTTCATGAAAAGACATTTCGCGAAAAGACACTTTGTCACTTCCTGAAAAGACACTTCACGAAAAGACACTTTATGAAAAGACATTTCGCAAAAAGACACTTCGTGAAAAGACACTTCGTGAAAAGACACTTCGCGAAAAGACACTTCATGAAAAGACATTTCGCGAAAAGACACTTCGTCACTTCGTGAAAAAACACTTCGCGAAAAAACACTTCACGAAAAGACACTTCGTCACTTCACGAAAAGGCACTTTGCGAACAGGCACTTCATGAGAGGACACTTCACGAAAAGACACTTCAAGAAGAGACTTCATATTTCTAACGATCATATTTTACAACAGTCATATTTTACAACGGCCATATTTTCTAACGGTCATATTTTCTAACGGTAATATTTCCAACAATCATATTTTACAACGGCCATATTTTCTAAAAGGCATCATATTTCAAGAAGAGATTCCTTTTCATTTTTGAAAGGAAATAAGTGCATCTATTTGATAAAATTCTTCATGGAAGTTGACAACTCTTCAACGATTAAATATACATCACAAGCATTTTTTTTTCACATCACCAAATCTTCTCATATTTTCTGATCTTAAACTCTATACATTCTTCCATATTAAAAAGCTCTCCAATATTCAAATCAGTTGTTGAATCATTGAAATTATTTCATATCTCTTGATTCAATAAGTAATATACTTCCTTCAATCTTCACATACACGTTATATACTTGAGGATAAGACTATAGGAAGGTTGTACAAGAATTGACAAATTCGTGTTATTGAGAAACATATTGTCAACTACAAGTATATTCATCTGTGTTGAAGTCCTCCGTGTTGTAAGAGGCAAGTGTTGAAGTCCTGTGTGTGATCAGGCAAGTGTTGAAGTCCTTGTGTTGTTAGAGGCGTGAAATCCCGTTCGGCTGCTCGGGTGTTGTATACCTATTCCTCCGGGTGAAGTGAGGCGATTGATTAGTGAAAATCCAGATAGAAGTCTGGGACTGGACGTAGGACGGTGCTCCGAACCAGTATAAAAATCCCTGGTGTGATTTTTCTATTTTACCGCATTTAATGTTATACATATTTATGATTAGCATATCATCCTTCATAGCTGTTGTATATTTGTGTGTTATACACCATATTACACGATCGATGTGTATTATATTAGCACGTACACGCATTTTCATTAATGAAAGTGTGCATACTTGCCAAGTATAATACACACATGGATCGTGTAATATGACGAACAATATTCAAGTATAAAGTAATAGCTAATCACAGAACAGTATAATAGTAAATGCAGTAAAAAAATAGAAAAATCACATTAGAGATTTTTATATTGGTTCAGAGCACCGTCCTACGTCCAGTCCTAGACTTCTATCTGGGTTTTCACTAATCAACCACCTCACTTCACCCGGAGGAACAGGTATACAATACCCGAGCAACATAACGGGATTTCACGCCTCTAACAACATGAGGACTTCAACACTTGCCTGATCACACACAGGACTTCAACACTTTCCTATTACAACACGGAGGACTTCAACATAGATGAATATACTTGTAGTTGACAATATGTGTTCTCAATAACATGAATTTGTCAATTCTTGTACAACCTTCCTATAATCTTATCCTCAAATAGTATTTGTGTTTATGAAGATTTTAGAAGATGATATCGTATTTGAATCAAAAGAATAATATATAAATTCTAGGATTCGAAAACGATATTATGAAGAATATGAGCATTTGAGTACTTTGAGAGTTCAAGAATGAAATCAATAGTATAGAGATTAGATAGAAAGAATTGGTTAATTGAAATGATGATCTCATGATGTTTATATAGAGTATAAACAGTTATAACCCTTTATAAAGAGTTATAATCAAAATTCATGATCATTGGTGAAAAGGAAGAGAAGCAACTCTTGAAGAAATGGAAGTGCCTTTATGAAAAGTTGCTTCTGTTTAAAAACGGTCGACAGGTCAAAATATACTGGTAGATAGGAATTTGAATATATATACACGTTATATATATGTGTGTGCATGTTTATTGTGCAAACTGGGCAGAAACGGTCGACTGCCAGAAAATGAACCGGTCCACCGGTTTCACCCAGTGAGCACAATAAATGTATACACAAATATATTTGTATATGTATTTAAACTTTTTGAGGTATGTGATTATTTGAGGATAGATTTTAACATGAATAACGCTACTAAGACAACAAATAATCATCCTCTAAAGTATAAATACCATATATAGCTCTTGTGCTTTGTCAAACCGATGAATTCTTCTTTTGTCGATCGTGGCTTATCTGTTCGTCAGAAATCAAAACTCCGTGAATTTCTTGACTCAACATTCTCCCCCTTTTTTGATTGATAACAACATACTTCTGAATCTCCACCTGTATATGATCTCGCCCTATATATGTGCCTGTAAAACTATACTTTCTGCATATTCCATGTTAGCACCATTTTCTCCCCTTTGTCATCGACAAAAAGGGGTTGATAATAAAAGGTAAATGATGCTAGAGAGAGTTAGAAGCAACATAACGTCTACCATAGAACAACAGTTATCAAGAGTCATAAAATAAGAACATACACATGTCAAGTACTAATTAAACTATGGCACTATTCCCGTACAAATGTCGAATAATGTCTGAAAGCAAAATAAGGTTCTAAGTACGTAGGAAAACGATAAAAGATAAACAAAGATAAACTATTCCGACTCCGTGTCGTCAACTTCTTCTTCTGCGTCTTCTTCTTCAATTTGATTTTTTCCACATCCACGCCCATGACTAGTTCCCAAACTAATACCCTCCTCTGAGGATGTCCAATTAAAAGAAGGAGTAGCCGGGCATTTCCCGGGATCTTGAGCGAAAGTAGAAGAGGATGATGCACAACATGAAATAGCTTCCCATAAAGATCCGAAGAAGGACTTAACTTTGTCAAAGCATCTATCCATTTTAGTATCCATTTGCTTAAGTCGAGCTTCAAAAAGGAATTGATTAGGACCAAGAGTTTCAAGTGATTCTTTTGTAGAGGAAGATGATTGTAGAAGCTTGACTTCCTTTGGTTTTGGTCAAGTTGATCTTGAAGAAGTACCTTGATGTCCTTGCTCTTTCCATTGTTCAAGCGGCATAATATTGAAGTATGGAGCGGGAAGCTTCATCCTTTTTATCGACGCTTTGTTAATGCATTTGGGCTTGGAAACGATCGACTTAGGAGGATCGATGGCACAATCAAGTAAAAGTCGCATAATATATTCATTATAAAACAAATGCGGTCTAGAATTCTCGTTCACTTCTAAAATTTCATTGAAAATCATGCCAATCCAGTTGATATGAACATTTGTGTAGATTTCATACAAAGCCTTGAAATTTTCTGTGTAGACGGCATCGAAATTTCCTAGTCTCGGGAAAAGAGAATGCATAAGGGTATGATGGAGAATTCTTGCAGTTGGTCATAAGCCAATGGATTTAGTGCTATCTTTGTCATCTTCAATGAATTGATGGCTCACATTATTACGGGTACGAACATTACAAAAATTATCTGAGAATTTTTGACTATGAAGGAAGAACCAAGAACATTCGCCATTCTTGCACATGAGATAAAAACTTCTTTGCCACATACCCGGGACCAAAGGCATTTAGCGGGGTTTTCGGGTTTATATTTTCTAAATTTAGGTTAACATAGAATAGCTATCATTACATGACTAATCTTCACATTATTGTGATCAAAGTCGATGAGATTTTCAATATTAGCACTCTTTGCTAAACTACAAACACGATAATTAGAGAAATCATCAAATTTAATATACGAACCCGGGTAAATTGTATAATCCTTCATTTCATTCCATCTCTTGACCGCAATTGGATCTACAAGCCATTTCTTCAAAGAGAGATCGATTGGTTGTGTTTCAGATGATGAAGCTTGCTTCAATTTCTTTTGTTGAGGAGCCATTGATTGAAATTGAGGATGGATTTTGAGTTCTAGGGGTTTGAAGAGTTTTGGAGTAAAAAAAAAACGTTGGAGAAAAAAGTGAAGGGATATGTGTAAAAACTGTTCTAATAAGGGCGCTGGGAAACATCTTTTCCCATAACCGGTCGACCGCCATTAAATCACCGGTTGACCGTTTTCATACAGATGGCAAAACGGTCGAAAGTGTTACTTTTGTTTTTCAAGAAAATCGTCCAAGTGTAACGAGAGTAATCATCAACAATTACAAACACATATCGACTATGGTTTATTGACTGGACCATAGTTATCAACAATTAGGTAGATAACTTTCTTGGATTTAAAAGATGATTTAGTCAATTTTTCTAATTGACATGCATCACAAAAGTTGTCTACCTTAAAGTTTATTTTGGGTAGTCCTCTAACTAGATCATTTTTGGCTAACTTGTCAATAGTTCTGAAGTTTATATGATAGAAGTGTTTGTGCCGTAGCCATGGATCATTATCATTAGCTATAAGACATATCTGAATTGTGATTGATATTCATATTCAGAATATAAATATTTCTGTCTCTATATCCTTCGAAAACTAACTAATGGTCTTTATCTAAGATACTACACTTATTATCAGAAAAGGAAATTGTGAAACCCTTGTCGCATAACTGACTAATACTAAGTAAATTGTGTTTCAAATTTTTAACTAGCATGACATTAGTAATAAGAGGTAAGTTAGATATACCGCAATTGCTCACATCGCCTTTGCCAATGATATAGCCTTTTGAATTATCTCCAAAAGTGACAGAGCCACCTTATGAGTATGTAATATTTGTCAATAAGCTCTTGTCTCCAATCATGTGCTTCGAGCAACCACTGTCCAATATCCACTTTCCTCTATCCTTAAGTGGGACCTGCAAAAAATAAAATTAAGTCCATGGTACCCACCTTTTTATACGGTCCTAAGAGTTAGGTCTTAGGAGTCCAAACCCATACGGGTCCAGTATCCCCTTTATATAAGTAATTTGAATTATGATGCGCAGTATTCATGAACTGCTGAACATATTTGTTCCTAATCAAATTGTTATTTGTTTTAGGAACCCATATCTTGATAGTCTTGACATTTTTTGTAATAACCCGCAAAATCTGAGCCAGTTTAAAATTTTTATTTTGGCGATTTTAGCGAATTTTGAATATTTAAAATAGATTATTTTAAATAATGACGACAAGAAATTTATTTTTGAATATAATCCAACGTATATATTATATACGTCGTCGTTAGAATATAAATAGTTATATATAATTATAAATAGAATTGAAAATGGCGTGGTAGTTCGATAATTCGATTTCAAACTTCAATTGAATGTACCGGGTGCAAAACAATCCGGATTTTAGTGAAACCAAAAATAATAGGATCTATTCGTGAAGATCTTTCCAACGAATCTGAAAGATTGAAATTTCATAGCGGGAATCAAAAGATATGCCCAGTTGAAAATTCTGAATAGTCGCTATGGAATTCAGGCCCTTAAAAATGGAAATTTTGCAAATGACCTCGGATTTCGACGAAACCACTTTTGTTAGATCCGCAGTGTCAAATTATAGCTAGGTTTCAAATTTCATAATTTTTTGAATCAATATGTGAGTGTGGCAAAGGAAAGCGCGTTTGACCAGTTTCAGTTGATTTTAATCGATTGGAAATTGGCCATTTTTCCAACGGTCTCAGAATTCGACGAAACTAGTTTTGTTAGGACCGTATCGTCAGTACGAAGCTAGAAAATATTTTTCTGGAATTTTTAGAGACAGTATGTGACCCCGGTAATTTGAAATGTACGTTTAAAATTCAATATAGCGATTTAAATGTAAATCCAACGGAAACTGATCGAAACGATCAAATCAGCTGGCGATACATATCCCATTGTGTTCGGAATGGGGGTAATACGCTAGGGACGACAGTCGGTGGGTTTGATTTCGAGTTCGAAATAATAAGTTACTTTTTGGGTTTTATAATAATATAAAATAAATATATATATATTTTTTTTTCTTCTTCTTCTATACCTCTCTCAGCCGTTTACTTTTCAAAAGAAAAAAAAAACCCTAAATCGTTCGACCTCGCGCCTCCAGGGCACGCGCGTCGTGCCGCGCCGCCGTCCAGGCGAGGGCATCGCCTCCCCTCCTCTCACACTCCATTCTTCTCCCAGCGCCTCCCTCCCTTCTACCTACCTCCGACGTGATAACCCCAAATCCGCCGCCAGGATCCCCTAGCGTCGCCACCACCTAAACCGACCCCCACGTCAGCCGCTCGACCTCCTCCGTCACCCCGTCAGCACCACCACAGCGAAGTCCGCCCCCTCGACAGCAACCCCAATCCCTTCCCTGCGATGAAGAAGAAAAACGAGGTAAATAACCTAAAGTCTATTTTCCGTTTTACTATGATTTTATTTTAGTTTTATTTTGTTTTATTTATTTTGAGCAAATATAAAGGTACTGTTTTGCTTCTGTAATTAAAAAATATATATATATATATATATATATATATATATGCAAAGCATAAGAATCCAATCTTTTGAAATATGTATATATTAGCAATTATGAAATCAGTTTTTATAGAGAAAGAAAAATTAGATTTTTTAGTTAAAGAAAATTCGATTTTCTAGTTAAAGAAAAATTCGATTTCTAGTTAAAGAAAAATTCGATTTCTAGTTAAAGAAAAATTCGATTTCTAGTTAAAGAAAAATTCGATTTTTAGTTAAAGGAAGATAGGATGTTCATGATAGAAAAATAAGATTTTTTGTTGATAGGAAAATATGATTTGTACTCGTAGAAAGATTTGATTTTTAGCTATATAAAAATACGATTTTTATATTCATGAAAGTGAGATAAAAATACGATTTTTACATATTTGTAGTAACGATAAAAATTCGATTTCTATGTATTGAATAAACAAATAAAAATATGATTTTTATATGTTGAACTTCGAAATAAAAATATGATTTTTATATGTTGAACTTCGAAATAAAAATATGATTTTTATATGTTGAACTTCGAAATAAAAATATGATTTTTATATGTTGAACTTCGAAATAAAAATATGATTTTTATATATTGAATAGCAAAGTAAAAATTCGATTTTTATATATTGAATAGCATAGTAAAAATTCGATTTTTACATATATAGTGACTACGGGCAACGAAGATGACAAAAAGGCGAGAGCGACGAAGGTTTCTGCAAATGAAGTGCCGTGGAGTTAGGATAGCTTTTGGTGAGAACTTCTCACCTTTCAATTTAATTTTTCTAGTTATATCTATATACTAGGATGCAGACGGTGCTTAGTAGCACCCGACACAATCGTCCACAGACCATGGACTTGTTTGTTTGATTGCAAAAATTGGTTAGATTATTTGATTGAAATTTGAATTGGTTGGTGAAATGAAATTGATTTGATTGATGTGTGAATGGCGTGGGCCTTCACTAGACCGGGGATAAGGCTAGGCCTCGTCCCGTTTCTAGTATCGTGCCGTTATGCCGCCGAAATTTTCTAAAATAAGTTAGAAAAATAACAATATCATTTTATAGAATAAATGAATTGAATAGAAATTCATATGTCGAAATAAATGTTTTGTCGTTAAAAATATAATTTTTAACGTGAAGTGAATAAATAAATATTCATTTACAAACCAGACGGTTTGTTTATGTACACCTATTTGAAGGACATTGATTGGGACGATAAATTTTACACATCGCCCAACTGCACAAATAAAATCTGTGTTTGATTGTTTGAAACCCCACAAGGGTGTTGGGATGAAATTTGAAGTTCACTCATCCTGATTGATTAAATATGTCGATCGATTGATTGACAGGCTGTTATAAGCGTTAGACATCTATATTTGATGCTTATACAGTGTAGTGCACTTTGGTTGATGGTTGATTATTTTTCAATGCTATTATATACGTGTGATGTATGAAAATCCATATAATGAACATTATCTGGTGATTGATTGGGCCTCATTCCAATCGGGAAAATAATGAATATTATAAAAGAAAATTCATGTGTTGAATATAAAAATAGTCATGTGTTGACGATGATCATGTGTTGAAACTATTCATGTGTTGAGTAAAATATTTTAAATAAAATAAATTACATCTTTATCATATTTACAATTAGAACTACTTCCCAGTAGAAGTCTAATTAAAAATCAAACGATAGATACCATAGTTTTATAAAATATTTTACATAACAAAAATAGTGATGTGTTGACAGTACTCATGTGTTGAGATTATTCGTGTGTTGAAAGAAATATAGATTCATGTGTTGAATAGAATAAATATTCATTTGTTGAATAGGATAACGAATTTATTGAAATATATAAAGCCGTGTTGATTAGAGTTGCGCCATTTTGACGTGAACGATATTTATATCGATTATATTCGTTTTTATAATGGATATAGAAAAGGTAGTGATTTCAAAATATAACGTTTTGAAAATATTATCATTTATATAGTAATGATATGAAATATTCAATTTTGATTTGAAATGGAATATAGAGTCGAAATGGTTTTGAAAACGAATTTAAAACGATTTATAAAATACGTTTTAAAAAGGAAATTGATGAAATATATATAATATATATATTATATATATAATGGCCTGAATAGAACGCGCCGCACCGCGACAGTTCGTGAATTTCGACCATTGACTTCGAATTGACGTTGCGGGAGATCCGACCGTCGGATTCTCCTAAAACCGGAACCGTTGGGTTCGTATCGAAAAGAGCTTTCTAACGAATATTAGAAATTTGAAATCTAACGGTTGGATTTGGAATTATGTCCAAATCAAATCTGAAAAAGGTCGATGTAAGTGCAGTTCGATGGCCATTGATGGGAATCGACTGTACGGGCCTTGATAAAATTATTAAAAATAGTAATAGTTTTTGTAAAATCATAAGAAATGATTTAGAAAGAATTGGGATGAAAAACTCCATATTTGAAAAAATAAAAATAGACTTTTATCGAAATGAACTAGTTTTGAACTAGAATTAAAATCAATTTATTTTTGAAATAAATAAATTGAATTTGAAGGTGATTTTAAAAATAATCAATATTCCCAATACGTGGGTTGGACTGGAGTTGAATCGAAATTATCTTCGGGATATTTCGATGTTGGATTTCGTGACTATACAGATATTGTTATGGGAATTTGAAAGATATATTTTATATCGTTATTTCCAATACGATATATGTTGGTTTCAGAATTTGATATTGAATATAAGCCGATATATTTTCTATTCAGAGCCTTGTATTGAATATCAAATGTGATTTGGGTTTGTCGTGAATCGTGTTTTAGATGACATTGGTTCTTTAACCCAGTTAAAGGCAAGATGTTGATTGTTAAAAAGATTAAAACTAAGTGGAGTTTTAATGAATCTTTAATTAGATTAAAATGTGAATTGATAATTTAAATTATCAAATCTGAAAGGTGATCGAGAATGGAGTACCACCAGTTTTGCTCCAAAGCGATAGTTAAATCTTTAATTAGATTTGAACGTGAAATGGTAATTAATTTTACCGATAACACCGGGGTGTTAGATGTGGAGTATTACCAGTTTTCTCCAGGGGATATATAGGTTGGGATTGGGAAATAAAATAAATAATTACTTCGGTGTGGTTCGCTAATCCCGACTAGTTTGTAAAACCATAAAATGGTTTGAAATGATATCCAAAGGAAGATTATAGGATAAATTTAGAAGAATTTATCTTGGATAAAATTAATGGGAACATTTCCTTAAGAATGTGATTTTTGTGAACAAAAGAATATTCTGAATTGGAATGAGGCGTTTGTTGTGTCTGTGTAACATTCGTTTATTATATACGTGGGTTATTCAGAAAGGCCGGGTTTATACCCATTCTGAATAACCCATTCGACGAGATGTCGAAGATGAAGACGGTGGTTGAAGACCGGAAGTCTTCACATCGTTTGGGTGATTACTGATGATCTTGATTGGGCTGTACACCCAGGATGAGGGAATCAGTTGGTGATCGTCCAGACGTACTTGGAGATGGATGGATATGCGAGGAAAGTGCCTCCGGTTTCGTTCAGACCCAGAACGAACTTGTAAGTGGATTGTGTGTCTGACATTGGATTTTATTCTGTGTTGATTGATCTCTATTAAATATACATCTGTTTGGCGGCGGAGAATTTATTCTCTTGCTTAACGCCCTTCTCTGAGACGTACGAGCTCAGAGGTTGTATATCGATGGACATCAGTCGCATGGAGTGAATTGCCAATGTGGCACGCGTAAGTGGCAATTGATCAAGGCTTCTGTTGAAAAGCAAAGTCTTGTGGTTGATGATCAAAGCACGGCCTGTGTGGCATAGCTTTGTGTATAACGTGGATTCGCGAGCCTCACACCTCGGTATGAGTCAAAAACGGGATACGGACCCAAGGAGTGCACGACGTTTCTTTCTAGCTAGGGTGGTGTCAGTGACCTACCAGCCCTGACATTTATATACTTTTCACCTGTGTGGTTGTTGGATACGAGGCGCCTCGGATATAGGTCTGTAAGGACCGGGAAACGTGTGTTCAGGAATAACTAATCCTCAAAAGTAAGAGAGGACCGGCCTTGGAGGTTCCAAAGGATCATAGTGGGGTCCTGAGGCATTGCTAGAGTGTCTCGAACGCGGAGAGGAGCTTGCCCCTTGCCTCGGCTCATGACGGAAATCCAATTTCCAATACGTGATAGTGCGGTTTTATTTGTAGAACCTAGTATGGCGACATAGTGGTATGGGTCATTAATGCCGCCTATGATTGATATTTATGATGTGAAATTGTTTTGACACTATACACCTATAATAGTATCAAATAATGTGTTTTAAACGTATCAAGCATGCTTTGGCTGTTATAAGGTAAAAACCCTATCCTCCGGCTTGCGTTGCATTGTGTGATGGGACCTGGGTCTTATAACAGCTTCATTTTTCTTTATTTAGCATTGCGCTGTTTGTTTTATGCACTGGTATTCTTGGGAGGAAACCCGTTCCGTGTTATACGGCGTGGTCCCTTGATTTACCAAACTTTAAAAATAAAGATTAATAACTGTTTTAGTTCTCACACCAGTCACATGACTGACCTGGAGTTTATTGTTTTAACCTAAACTCTGGGTGCCCCTATTTTCCACACGGGCAGCTAGTAGTTTTGGTTTTGCAGATTTATATTCACAGGGTCCTGATTTACAGCTGGAACGATGCTCGGAAAGCTCTGTATCCGTGTATCACTTCTAGTTGTGTTTTGTATATTCTTCCGCTGCTATGTAATTTATTGTAATCTCTGATATTTGTCGAATGTAATTTATTTATTCATACTCTGTATATTCTTGTAATCTGATGGAATTGTTGTAATAACAATGAATGTTCTTCCGTCTGCGTTCTATTTTGTCTTGTACTCAATTCTATCCGTGCTTTCCTTCACGGGGAAGTTCGGGTCGTCTCAGTTTGGTATCAGAGCTTTGGTTTACAGAGCTCGAGAACAAGACACATTAGAACCATACGAAAGAATTCATCAGATATTGGGTTAGTAATATCCAATTAGAATGACTCGTTAGAGATAGGATCAGTAGTATCCTAGAACGAGTGTGAAGAGTATATTTTTCAAATGAAAACAATTTTGTTTTGAAATTTAAATCGTTTTATACGTATTTGAATATTTATTTATTTTGAATATGGACAATCTAGTATATAAAGGTTTTGCATATACGCGTCATGAACGTATATTCGAAGTTTTAATATATTAGATAGATATAGAATCACATTCTAGTCGCCCGAACATAATTCTGATGATGGCGCGCCATCACCAGTAATTATTTTCGTGTTTCGAAGGTGTGATTTTCTATATATTTCCATTAGACTGGTGTGAGAACCAAAACTTATATAGCTAGAACACATTGTTGTGAATTGGCATCAAAAACATGATTTTCTGTATATGTATCAAAATTATGAATTTGAAACTCTAATTCACTAATTGATTGCTGTTTGTATTGTTTGTTTATTTATTTGATAATTTTAACCATTTATGCCTAATTGAACCAAATATTGAATTGTATTGAAAATTGGCCGCATTTGCTTGTACATACATGTACTTACATTGAACAGGTCATAGCAAGGAGGCTAGAGCAGAGAATAAAATTTGTTTGCCCGACAAATAGGTACATGTTTATTACATAATTTACTGTTTTGTTTGGGTGATGATGATTTTATGAGCCTATTGGCTAGCCGCTTGGCTTTTTCTTTTTCTTTTTTGAGATTAGAAGGACCGGGGAAGCTATTTGAAATTCCCCGATGCTCCCGGTGCAGGGGAGGTTATGGCGAAATTTTTCGAAAATTTAGGGTGTTAGCCAAATTTTTGAAAATTTGAGAATTCTCAGAAACTGAAAAGTTAGAGAATGGAAGCCAGATCGAACATAGAGTTGATTAATCAATCCACTTTCGACTTTGTTCCTTTTCGGGGATGAAAAGTTTTAAGTGGGGGAGATTGTAATAACCCGCAAAATCTGAGCCAGTTTAAAATTTTTATTTTGGCGATTTTAGCGAATTTTGAATATTTAAAATAGATTATTTTAAATAATGACGACAAGAAATTTATTTTTGAATATAATCCGACGTATATATTATATACGTCGTCGTTAGAATATAAATAGTTATATATAATTATAAATAGAATTGAAAATGGCGTGGTAGTTCGATAATTCGATTTCAAACTTCAATTGAATGTACCGGGTGCAAAACAATCCGGATTTTAGTGAAACCAAAAATAATAGGATCTATTCGTGAAGATCTTTCCAACGAATCTGAAAGATTGAAATTTCATAGCGGGAATCAAAAGATATGCCCAGTTGGAAATTCTGAATAGTCGCTATGGAATTTAGGCCCTTAAAAATGGAAATTTTGCAAATGACCTCGGATTTCGACGAAACCACTTTTGTTAGATCCGCAGTGTCAAATTATAGCTAGGTTTCAAATTTCATAATTTTTTGAATCAATATGTGAGTGTGGCAAAGGAAAGCGCGTTTGACCAGTTTCAGTTGATTTTAATCGATTGGAAATTGGCCATTTTTCCAACGGTCTCAGAATTCGACGAAACTAGTTTTGTTAGGACCGTATCGTCAGTACGAAGCTAGAAAATATTTTTCTGGAATTTTTAGAGACAGTATGTGACCCCGGTAATTTGAAATGTACGTTTAAAATTCAATATAGCGATTTAAATGTAAATCCAACGGAAACTGATCGAAACGATCAAATCAGCTGGCGATACATATCCCATTGTGTTCGGAATGGGGGTAATACGCTAGGGACGACAGTCAGTGGGTTTGATTTCGAGTTCGAAATAATAAGTTACTTTTTGGGTTTTATAATAATATAAAATAAATATATATATATATATATTTTTCTTCTTCTTCTATACCTCTCTCAGCCGTTTACTTTTCAAAAGAAAAAAAACCCTAAATCGTTCGACCTCGCGCCTCCAGGGCACGCGCGTCGTGCCGCGCCGCCGTCCAGGCGAGGGCATCGCCTCCCCTCCTCTCGCACTCCCTTCTTCTCCCAGCGCCTCCCTCCCTTCTACCTACCTCCGACGTGATAACCCCAAATCCGCCGCCAGGATCCCCTAGCGCCGCCACCACCTAAACCGACCCCCACGTCAGCCGCTCGACCTCCTCCGTCACCCCGTCAGCACCACCACAGCGAAGTCCGCCCCCTCGACAGCAGCCCCAATCCCTTCCCTGCGATGAAGAAGAAAAACGAGGTAAATAACCTAAAGTCTATTTTCCGTTTTACTATGATTTTATTTTAGTTTTAGTTTGTTTTATTTATTTTGAGCAAATATAAAGGTACTGTTTTGCTTCTGTAATAAATATATACATATATATATATATATATATATATATGCAAAGCATAAGAATCCAATCTTTTGAAATATGTATATATTAGCAATTATGAAATCAGTTTTTATAGAGAAAGAAAAATTCGATTTTTTAGTTAAAGAAAATTCGATTTTCTAGTTAAAGAAAAATTCGATTTCTAGTTAAAGAAAAATTCGATTTCTAGTTAAAGAAAAATTCGATTTCTAGTTAAAGAAAAATTTGATTTCTAGTTAAAGAAAAATTCGATTTCTAGTTAAAGAAAAATTCGATTTCTAGTTAAAGAAAAATTCGATTTTTAGTTAAAGGAAGATAGGATGTTCATGATAGAAAAATAATATTTTTTGTTGATAGGAAAATATGATTTGTACTCGTAGAAAGATTTGATTTTTAGCTATATAAAAATACGATTTTTATATTCATGAAAGTGAGATAAAAATACGATTTTTACATATTTGTAGTAACGATAAAAATTCGATTTCTATGTATTGAATAAACAAATAAAAATATGATTTTTATATGTTGAACTTCGAAATAAAAATATGATTTTTATATGTTGAACTTCGAAATAAAAATATGATTTTTATATGTTGAACTTCGAAATAAAAATATGATTTTTATATGTTGAACTTCGAAATAAAAATATGATTTTTATATATTGAATAGCAAAGTAAAAATTCGATTTTTATATATTGAATAGCATAGTAAAAATTCGATTTTTACATATATAGTGACTACGGGCAACGAAGATGACAAAAAGGCGAGAGCGACGAAGGTTTCTGCAAATGAAGTGCCGTGGAGTTAGGATAGCTTTTGGTGAGAACTTCTCACCTTTCAATTTAATTTTTCTAGTTATATCTATATACTAGGATGCAGACGGTGCTTAGTAGCACCCGACACAATCGTCCACAGACCATGGACTTGTTTGTTTGATTGCAAAAATTGGTTAGATTATTTGATTGAAATTTGAATTGGTTGGTGAAATGAAATTGATTTGATTGATGTGTGAATGGCGTGGGCCTTCACTAGACCGGGGATAAGGCTAGGCCTCGTCCCATTTCTAGTATCGTGCCGTTATGCCGCCGAAATTTTCTAAAATAAGTTAGAAAAATAACAATATCATTTTATAGAATAAATGAATTGAATAGAAATTCATATGTCGAAATAAATGTTTTGTCGTTAAAAATATAATTTTTAACGTGAAGTGAATAAATAAATATTCATTTACAAACCAGGCGGTTTGTTTATGTACACCTATTTGAAGGACATTGATTGGGACGATAAATTTTACACATCTCCCAACTGCACAAATAAAATCTGTGTTTGATTGTTTGAAACCCCACAAGGGTGTTGGGATGAAATTTGAAGTTCACTCATCCTGATTGATTAAATATGTCGATCGATTGATTGACAGGCTGTTATAAGCGTTAGACATCTATATTTGATGCTTATACAGTGTAGTGCACTTTGGTTGATGGTTGATTATTTTTCAATGCTATTATATACGTGTGATGTATGAAAATCCATATAATGAACATTATCTGGTGATTGATTGGGCCTCATTCCAATCGGGAAAATAATGAATATTATAAAAGAAAATTCATGTGTTGAATATAAAAATAGTCATGTGTTGACGATGATCATGTGTTGAAACTATTCATGTGTTGAGTAAAATATTTTAAATAAAATAAATTACATCTTTATCATATTTACAATTAGAACTACTTCCCAGTAGAAGTCTAATTAAAAATCAAACGATAGATACCATAGTTTTATAAAATATTTTACATAACAAAAATAGTGATGTGTTGACAGTACTCATGTGTTGAGATTATTCGTGTGTTGAAAGAAATATAGATTCATGTGTTGAATAGAATAAATATTCATTTGTTGAATAGGATAACGAATTTATTGAAATATATAAAGCCGTGTTGATTAGAGTTGCGCCATTTTGACGTGAACGATATTTATATCGATTATATTCGTTTTTATAATGGATATAGAAAAGGTAGTGATTTCAAAATATAACGTTTTGAAAATATTATCATTTATATAGTAATGATATGAAATATTCAATTTTGATTTGAAATGGAATATAGAGTCGAAATGGTTTTGAAAACGAATTTAAAACGATTTATAAAATACGTTTTAAAAAAGGAAATTGATGAAATATATATAATATATATATTATATATATAATGGCCTGAATAGAACGCGCCGCACCGCGACAGTTCGTGAATTTCGACCATTGACTTCGAATTGACGTTGCGGGAGATCCGACCGTCGGATTCTCCTAAAACCGGAACCGTTGGGTTCGTATCGAAAAGAGCTTTCTAACGAATATTAGAAATTTGAAATCTAACGGTTGGATTTGGAATTATGTCCAAATCAAATCTGAAAAAGGTCGATGTAAGTGCAGTTCGATGGCCATTGATGGGAATCGACTGTACGGGCCTTGATAAAATTATTAAAAATAGTAATAGTTTTTGTAAAATCATAAGAAATGATTTAGAAAGAATTGGGATGAAAAACTCCATATTTGAAAAAATAAAAATAGACTTTTATCGAAATGAACTAGTTTTGAACTAGAATTAAAATCAATTTATTTTTGAAATAAATAAATTGAATTTGAAGGTGATTTTAAAAATAATCAATATTCCCAATACGTGGGTTGGACTGGAGTTGAATCGAAATTATCTTCGGGATATTTCGATGTTGGATTTCGTGACTATACAGATATTGTTATGGGAATTTGAAAGATATATTTTATATCGTTATTTCCAATACGATATATGTTGGTTTCAGAATTTGATATTGAATATAAGCCGATATATTTTCTATTCAGAGCCTTGTATTGAATATCAAATGTGATTTGGGTTTGTCGTGAATCGTGTTTTAGATGACATTGGTTCTTTAACCCAGTTAAAGGCAAGATGTTGATTGTTAAAAAGATTAAAACTAAGTGGAGTTTTAATGAATCTTTAATTAGATTAAAATGTGAATTGATAATTTAAATTATCAAATCTGAAAGGTGATCGAGAATGGAGTACCACCAGTTTTGCTCCAAAGCGATAGTTAAATCTTTAATTAGATTTGAACGTGAAATGGTAATTAATTTTACCGATAACACCGGGGTGTTAGATGTGGAGTATTACCAGTTTTCTCCAGGGGATATATAGGTTGGGATTGGGAAATAAAATAAATAATTACTTCGGTGTGGTTCGCTAATCCCGACTAGTTTGTAAAACCATAAAATGGTTTGAAATGATATCCAAAGGAAGATTATAGGATAAATTTAGAAGAATTTATCTTGGATAAAATTAATGGGAACATTTCCCTAAGAATGTGATTTTTGTGAACAAAAGAATATTCTGAATTGGAATGAGGCGTTTGTTGTGTCTGTGTAACATTCGTTTATTATATACGTGGGTTATTCAGAAAGGCCGGGTTTATACCCATTCTGAATAACCGATTCGACGAGATGTCGAAGATGAAGACGGTGGTTGAAGACCGGAAGTCTTCACATCGTTTGGGTGATTACTGATGATCTTGATTGGGCTGTACACCCAGGATGAGGGAATCAGTTGGTGATCGTCCAGACGTACTTGGAGATGGATGGATATGCGAGGAAAGTGCCTCCGGTTTCGTTCAGACCCAGAACGAACTTGTAAGTGGATTGTGTGTCTGACATTGGATTTTATTCTGTGTTGATTGATCTCTATTAAATATACATCTGTTTGGCGGTGGAGAATTTATTCTCTTGCTTAACGCCCTTCTCTGAGACGTACGAGCTCAGAGGTTGTATATCGATGGACATCAGTCGCATGGAGTGAATTGCCAATGTGGCACGCGTAAGTGGCAATTGATCAAGGCTTCTGTTGAAAAGCAAAGTCTTGTGGTTGATGATCAAAGCACGGCCTGTGTGGCATAGCTTTGTGTATAACGTGGATTCGCGAGCCTCACACCTCGGTATGAGTCAAAAACGGGATACGGACCCAAGGAGTGCACGACGTTTCTTTCTAGCTAGGGTGGTGTCAGTGACCTACCAGCCCTGACATTTATATACTTTTCACCTGTGTGGTTGTTGGATACGAGGCGCCTCGGATATAGGTCTGTAAGGACCGGGAAACGTGTGTTCAGGAATAACTAATCCTCAAAAGTAAGAGAGGACCGGCCTTGGAGGTTCCAAAGGATCATAGTGGGGTCCTGAGGCATTGCTAGAGTGTCTCGAACGCGGAGAGGAGCTTGCCCCTTGCCTCGGCTCATGACGGAAATCCAATTTCCAATACGTGATAGTGCGGTTTTATTTGTAGAACCTAGTATGGCGACATAGTGGTATGGGTCATTAATGCCGCCTATGATTGATATTTATGATGTGAAATTGTTTTGACACTATACACCTATAATAGTATCAAATAATGTGTTTTAAACGTATCAAGCATGCTTTGGCTGTTATAAGGTAAAAACCCTATCCTCCGGCTTGCGTTGCATTGTGTGATGGGACCTGGGTCTTATAACAGCTTCATTTTTCTTTATTTAGCATTGCGCTGTTTGTTTTATGCACTGGTATTCTTGGGAGGAAACCCGTTCCGTGTTATACGGCGTGGTCCCTTGATTTACCAAACTTTAAAAATAAAGATTAATAACTGTTTTAGTTCTCACACCAGTCACATGACTGACCTGGAGTTTATTGTTTTAACCTAAACTCTGGGTGCCCCTATTTTCCACACGGGCAGCTAGTAGTTTTGGTTTTGCAGATTTATATTCACAGGGTCCTGATTTACAGCTGGAACGATGCTCGGAAAGCTCTGTATCCGTGTATCACTTCTAGTTGTGTTTTGTATATTCTTCCGCTGCTATGTAATTTATTGTAATCTCTGATATTTGTCGAATGTAATTTATTTATTCATACTCTGTATATTCTTGTAATCTGATGGAATTGTTGTAATAACAATGAATGTTCTTCCGTCTGCGTTCTATTTTGTCTTGTACTCAATTCTATCCGTGCTTTCCTTCACGGGGAAGTTCGGGTCGTCTCAGTTTGGTATCAGAGCTTTGGTTTACAGAGCTCGAGAACAAGACACATTAGAACCATACGAAAGAATTCATCAGATATTGGGTTAGTAATATCCAATTAGAATGACTCGTTAGAGATAGGATCAGTAGTATCCTAGAACGAGTGTGAAGAGTATATTTTTCAAATGAAAACAATTTTGTTTTGAAATTTAAATCGTTTTATACGTATTTGAATATTTATTTATTTTGAATATGGACAATCTAGTATATAAAGGTTTTGCATATACGCGTCATGAACGTATATTCGAAGTTTTAATATATTAGATAGATATAGAATCACATTCTAGTCGCCCGAACATAATTCTGATGATGGCGCGCCATCACCAGTAATTATTTTCGTGTTTCGAAGGTGTGATTTTCTATATATTTCCATTAGACTGGTGTGAGAACCAAAACTTATATAGCTAGAACACATTGTTGTGAATTGGCATCAAAAACATGATTTTCTGTATATGTATCAAAATTATGAATTTGAAACTCTAATTCACTAATTGATTGCTGTTTGTATTGTTTGTTTATTTATTTGATAATTTTAACCATTTATGCCTAATTGAACCAAATATTGAATTGTATTGAAAATTGGCCGCATTTGCTTGTACATACATGTACTTACATTGAACAGGTCATAGCAAGGAGGCTAGAGCAGAGAATAAAATTTGTTTGCCCGACAAATAGGTACATGTTTATTACATAATTTACTGTTTTGTTTGGGTGATGATGATTTTATGAGCCTATTGGCTAGCCGCTTGGCTTTTTCTTTTTCTTTTTTGAGATTAGAAGGACCGGGGAAGCTATTTGAAATTCCCCGATGCTCCCGGTGCAGGGGAGGTTATGGCGAAATTTTTCGAAAATTTAGGGTGTTAGCCAAATTTTTGAAAATTTGAGAATTCTCAGAAACTGAAAAGTTAGAGAATGGAAGCCAGATCGAACATAGAGTTGATTAATCAATCCACTTTCGACTTTGTTCCTTTTCGGGGATGAAAAGTTTTAAGTGGGGGAGATTGTAATAACCCGCAAAATCTGAGCCAGTTTAAAATTTTTATTTTGGCGATTTTAGCGAATTTTGAATATTTAAAATAGATTATTTTAAATAATGACGACAAGAAATTTATTTTTGAATATAATCCGACGTATATATTATATACGTCGTCGTTAGAATATAAATAGTTATATATAATTATAAATAGAATTGAAAATGGCGTGGTAGTTCGATAATTCGATTTCAAACTTCAATTGAATGTACCGGGTGCAAAACAATCCGGATTTTAGTGAAACCAAAAATAATAGGATCTATTCGTGAAGATCTTTCCAACGAATCTGAAAGATTGAAATTTCATAGCGGGAATCAAAAGATATGCCCAGTTGGAAATTCTGAATAGTCGCTATGGAATTTAGGCCCTTAAAAATGGAAATTTTGCAAATGACCTCGGATTTCGACGAAACCACTTTTGTTAGATCCGCAGTGTCAAATTATAGCTAGGTTTCAAATTTCATAATTTTTTGAATCAATATGTGAGTGTGGCAAAGGAAAGCGCGTTTGACCAGTTTCAGTTGATTTTAATCGATTGGAAATTGGCCATTTTTCCAACGGTCTCAGAATTCGACGAAACTAGTTTTGTTAGGACCGTATCGTCAGTACGAAGCTAGAAAATATTTTTCTGGAATTTTTAGAGACAGTATGTGACCCCGGTAATTTGAAATGTACGTTTAAAATTCAATATAGCGATTTAAATGTAAATCCAACGGAAACTGATCGAAACGATCAAATCAGCTGGCGATACATATCCCATTGTGTTCGGAATGGGGGTAATACGCTAGGGACGACAGTCAGTGGGTTTGATTTCGAGTTCGAAATAATAAGTTACTTTTTGGGTTTTATAATAATATAAAATAAATATATATATATATATATTTTTCTTCTTCTTCTATACCTCTCTCAGCCGTTTACTTTTCAAAAGAAAAAAAAAACCCTAAATCGTTCGACCTCGCGCCTCCAGGGCACGCGCGTCGTGCCGCGCCGCCGTCCAGGCGAGGGCATCGCCTCCCCTCCTCTCGCACTCCCTTCTTCTCCCAGCGCCTCCCTCCCTTCTACCTACCTCCGACGTGATAACCCCAAATCCGCCGCCAGGATCCCCTAGCGCCGCCACCACCTAAACCGACCCCCACGTCAGCCGCTCGACCTCCTCCGTCACCCCGTCAGCACCACCACAGCGAAGTCCGCCCCCTCGACAGCAGCCCCAATCCCTTCCCTGCGATGAAGAAGAAAAACGAGGTAAATAACCTAAAGTCTATTTTCCGTTTTACTATGATTTTATTTTAGTTTTATTTTGTTTTATTTATTTTGAGCAAATATAAAGGTACTGTTTTGCTTCTGTAATAAAAATATATATATATATATATATATATGCAAAGCATAAGAATCCAATCTTTTGAAATATGTATATATTAGCAATTATGAAATCAGTTTTTATAGAGAAAGAAAAATTCGATTTTTTAGTTAAAGAAAATTCGATTTTCTAGTTAAAGAAAAATTCGATTTCTAGTTAAAGAAAAATTCGATTTCTAGTTAAAGAAAAATTCGATTTCTAGTTAAAGAAAAATTTGATTTCTAGTTAAAGAAAAATTCGATTTCTAGTTAAAGAAAAATTCGATTTCTAGTTAAAGAAAAATTCGATTTTTAGTTAAAGGAAGATAGGATGTTCATGATAGAAAAATAAGATTTTTTGTTGATAGGAAAATATGATTTGTACTCGTAGAAAGATTTGATTTTTAGCTATATAAAAATACGATTTTTATATTCATGAAAGTGAGATAAAAATACGATTTTTACATATTTGTAGTAACGATAAAAATTCGATTTCTATGTATTGAATAAACAAATAAAAATATGATTTTTATATGTTGAACTTCGAAATAAAAATATGATTTTTATATGTTGAACTTCGAAATAAAAATATGATTTTTATATGTTGAACTTCGAAATAAAAATATGATTTTTATATGTTGAACTTCGAAATAAAAATATGATTTTTATATATTGAATAGCAAAGTAAAAATTCGATTTTTATATATTGAATAGCATAGTAAAAATTCGATTTTTACATATATAGTGACTACGGGCAACGAAGATGACAAAAAGGCGAGAGCGACGAAGGTTTCTGCAAATGAAGTGCCGTGGAGTTAGGATAGCTTTTGGTGAGAACTTCTCACCTTTCAATTTAATTTTTCTAGTTATATCTATATACTAGGATGCAGACGGTGCTTAGTAGCACCCGACACAATCGTCCACAGACCATGGACTTGTTTGTTTGATTGCAAAAATTGGTTAGATTATTTGATTGAAATTTGAATTGGTTGGTGAAATGAAATTGATTTGATTGATGTGTGAATGGCGTGGGCCTTCACTAGACCGGGGATAAGGCTAGGCCTCGTCCCATTTCTAGTATCGTGCCGTTATGCCGCCGAAATTTTCTAAAATAAGTTAGAAAAATAACAATATCATTTTATAGAATAAATGAATTGAATAGAAATTCATATGTCGAAATAAATGTTTTGTCGTTAAAAATATAATTTTTAACGTGAAGTGAATAAATAAATATTCATTTACAAACCAGACGGTTTGTTTATGTACACCTATTTGAAGGACATTGATTGGGACGATAAATTTTACACATCGCCCAACTGCACAAATAAAATCTGTGTTTGATTGTTTGAAACCCCACAAGGGTGTTGGGATGAAATTTGAAGTTCACTCATCCTGATTGATTAAATATGTCGATCGATTGATTGACAGGCTGTTATAAGCGTTAGACATCTATATTTGATGCTTATACAGTGTAGTGCACTTTGGTTGATGGTTGATTATTTTTCAATGCTATTATATACGTGTGATGTATGAAAATCCATATAATGAACATTATCTGGTGATTGATTGGGCCTCATTCCAATCGGGAAAATAATGAATATTATAAAAGAAAATTCATGTGTTGAATATAAAAATAGTCATGTGTTGACGATGATCATGTGTTGAAACTATTCATGTGTTGAGTAAAATATTTTAAATAAAATAAATTACATCTTTATCATATTTACAATTAGAACTACTTCCCAGTAGAAGTCTAATTAAAAATCAAACGATAGATACCATAGTTTTATAAAATATTTTACATAACAAAAATAGTGATGTGTTGACAGTACTCATGTGTTGAGATTATTCGTGTGTTGAAAGAAATATAGATTCATGTGTTGAATAGAATAAATATTCATTTGTTGAATAGGATAACGAATTTATTGAAATATATAAAGCCGTGTTGATTAGAGTTGCGCCATTTTGACGTGAACGATATTTATATCGATTATATTCGTTTTTATAATGGATATAGAAAAGGTAGTGATTTCAAAATATAACGTTTTGAAAATATTATCATTTATATAGTAATGATATGAAATATTCAATTTTGATTTGAAATGGAATATAGAGTCGAAATGGTTTTGAAAACGAATTTAAAACGATTTATAAAATACGTTTTAAAAAAGGAAATTGATGAAATATATATAATATATATATTATATATATAATGGCCTGAATAGAACGCGCCGCACCGCGATAGTTCGTGAATTTCGACCATTGACTTCGAATTGACGTTGCGGGAGATCCGACCGTCGGATTCTCCTAAAACCGGAACCGTTGGGTTCGTATCGAAAAGAGATTTCTAACGAATATTAGAAATTTGAAATCTAACGGTTGGATTTGGAATTATGTCCAAATCAAATCTGAAAAAGGTCGATGTAAGTGCAGTTCGATGGCCATTGATGGGAATCGACTGTACGGGCCTTGATAAAATTATTAAAAATAGTAATAGTTTTTGTAAAATCATAAGAAATGATTTAGAAAGAATTGGGATGAAAAACTCCATATTTGAAAAAATAAAAATAGACTTTTATCGAAATGAACTAGTTTTGAACTAGAATTAAAATCAATTTATTTTTGAAATAAATAAATTGAATTTGAAGGTGATTTTAAAAATAATCAATATTCCCAATACGTGGGTTGGACTGGAGTTGAATCGAAATTATCTTCGGGATATTTCGATGTTGGATTTCGTGACTATACAGATATTGTTATGGGAATTTGAAAGATATATTTTATATCGTTATTTCCAATACGATATATGTTGGTTTCAGAATTTGATATTGAATATAAGCCGATATATTTTCTATTCAGAGCCTTGTATTGAATATCAAATGTGATTTGGGTTTGTCGTGAATCGTGTTTTAGATGACATTGGTTCTTTAACCCAGTTAAAGGCAAGATGTTGATTGTTAAAAAGATTAAAACTAAGTGGAGTTTTAATGAATCTTTAATTAGATTAAAATGTGAATTGATAATTTAAATTATCAAATCTGAAAGGTGATCGAGAATGGAGTACCACCAGTTTTGCTCCAAAGCGATAGTTAAATCTTTAATTAGATTTGAACGTGAAATGGTAATTAATTTTACCGATAACACCGGGGTGTTAGATGTGGAGTATTACCAGTTTTCTCCAGGGGATATATAGGTTGGGATTGGGAAATAAAATAAATAATTACTTCGGTGTGGTTCGCTAATCCCGACTAGTTTGTAAAACCATAAAATGGTTTGAAATGATATCCAAAGGAAGATTATAGGATAAATTTAGAAGAATTTATCTTGGATAAAATTAATGGGAACATTTCCCTAAGAATGTGATTTTTGTGAACAAAAGAATATTCTGAATTGGAATGAGGCGTTTGTTGTGTCTGTGTAACATTCGTTTATTATATACGTGGGTTATTCAGAAAGGCCGGGTTTATACCCATTCTGAATAACCGATTCGACGAGATGTCGAAGATGAAGACGGTGGTTGAAGACCGGAAGTCTTCACATCGTTTGGGTGATTACTGATGATCTTGATTGGGCTGTTCACCCAGGATGAGGGAATCAGTTGGTGATCGTCCAGACGTACTTGGAGATGGATGGATATGCGAGGAAAGTGCCTCCGGTTTCGTTCAGACCCAGAACGAACTTGTAAGTGGATTGTGTGTCTGACATTGGATTTTATTCTGTGTTGATTGGTCTCTATTAAATATACATCTGTTTGGCGGCGGAGAATTTATTCTCTTGCTTAACGCCCTTCTCTGAGACGTACGAGCTCAGAGGTTGTATATCGATGGACATCAGTCGCATGGAGTGAATTGCCAATATGGCACGCGTAAGTGGCAATTGATCAAGGCTTCTGTTGAAAAGCAAAGTCTTGTGGTTGATGATCAAAGCACGGCCTGTGTGGCATAGCTTTGTGTATAACGTGGATTCGCGAGCCTCACACCTCGGTATGAGTCAAAAACGGGATACGGACCCAAGGAGTGCACGACGTTTCTTTCTAGCTAGGGTGGTGTCAGTGACCTACCAGCCCTGACATTTATATACTTTTCACCTGTGTGGTTGTTGGATACGAGGCGCCTCGGATATAGGTCTGTAAGGACCGGGAAACGTGTGTTCAGGAATAACTAATCCTCAAAAGTAAGAGAGGACCGGCCTTGGAGGTTCCAAAGGATCATAGTGGGGTCCTGAGGCATTGCTAGAGTGTCTCGAACGCGGAGAGGAGCTTGCCCCTTGCCTCGGCTCATGACGGAAATCCAATTTCCAATACGTGATAGTGCGGTTTTATTTGTAGAACCTAGTATGGCGACATAGTGGTATGGGTCATTAATGCCGCCTATGATTGATATTTATGATGTGAAATTGTTTTGACACTATACACCTATAATAGTATCAAATAATGTGTTTTAAACGTATCAAGCATGCTTTGGCTGTTATAAGGTAAAAACCCTATCCTCCGGCTTGCGTTGCATTGTGTGATGGGACCTGGGTCTTATAACAGCTTCATTTTTCTTTATTTAGCATTGCGCTGTTTGTTTTATGCACTGGTATTCTTGGGAGGAAACCCGTTCCGTGTTATACGGCGTGGTCCCTTGATTTACCAAACTTTAAAAATAAAGATTAATAACTGTTTTAGTTCTCACACCAGTCACATGACTGACCTGGAGTTTATTGTTTTAACCTAAACTCTGGGTGCCCCTATTTTCCACACGGGCAGCTAGTAGTTTTGGTTTTGCAGATTTATATTCACAGGGTCCTGATTTACAGCTGGAACGATGCTCGAAAAGCTCTGTATCCGTGTATCACTTCTAGTTGTGTTTTGTATATTCTTCCGCTGCTATGTAATTTATTGTAATCTCTGATATTTTTCGAATGTAATTTATTTATTCATACTCTGTATATTCTTGTAATCTGATGGAATTGTTGTAATAACAATGAATGTTCTTCCGTCTGCGTTCTATTTTGTCTTGTACTCAATTCTATCCGTGCTTTCCTTCACGGGGAAGTTCGGGTCGTCTCATTTTTCTTTTGAAAATTTATAACTGGTTTTGGCTTGGAATATAATAAACTATAATTTTTCTTAGTTTTATTTTGTTTTACATTCTTCCATATGTAAGCAAGATGTTTCTGAGTTTCTTGTTTCTTATATCCCAAACCTTTTTTGTTTGAAGCAGATTGTGAATTTTCAATAATCTTTGTCAAATTTTCTCGACCTTTATTGAAGTTAGAAACATTTTGAGTAATATTATCTAACTTAGTTTGTAAACTAGCCTTTTCTAGATCAAAAATTTTTACTTTTGCCTTTAGCTCATGATTTTCAGTGGTAAGAACATCATTTTTTTCTTTTGAGTTTCAATTTTTTGACTCAAAAGAGATAATTGAGAGTCAATATTAGATGACGATTCTTGAAGTTTTTCAAGTTCTTCTTCTAATATTTTCTTCTCGTCTTTTAACATATCTCATTCAAACTCTGCTTTATTCAAATCAGCTCTGGCTTCTTTGAGTTGACGTTTTGTGTCTTTATATTTGATTATCAATTCAGCATTAATATCGAGTACTTCATCAAATGTAGGAATTTGTACCTCATCTTTTGCTACCATTAAACAAACATTTGCTTGTTCATCCTCTGTGTCACTTTCACTTTCTGATGAAGACGAGTCTGAATCATCCCATGTAACTGGGAATGCTCATTTCTTTTAGTTTTCCTTCATGTATATGAATTTTTCATTTTCTGACTTTTTCTTTTGCTCTGGACAATCCTTGTGCATGTGCCCCTTTTTGTGGCAGTTGAAACATTCTATAGTGGATGAAGATGGTTTATTTGATCCAGTTTTCCTTTTGTTATATCGACTTGCTTTTCGTTGTTTCAGGAATTTTTTGAAACCTTTTGCAATGATTGCTAGGTCTTCATCTTCAGAATCAGATTCATCTTCATCTTTTTCAGGATGAAATGCTACAGTTTTCTTTTCTTCTTTCTGTTCCTTTCTAGCCTGTAAATTAGCTTCATAGGACATTAGATTTCCTATCAATTCATCTGGCTTCATGACGGGAAGGTCATTAGCGTGTTCAATTGCTAATGCTTTTCCTTCCCACTCAGTAGTCAAAGAATGTAGGACTGTCGAAACAACATCAAAATCCGAATATTTTTGTCCTAAAACAATAAGTGCATGATGAATAGTTTGAAACCGTGAATACATATCATTGATTGTCTCATTCGCTTCATTTTAAAATTTTGAAACTGACTTTTCGGCATGGCTATTTTGGCTTGTTTAACCTTGTTAGTACCTTTATGAGTGTTTTCAGCGTTTGCCAAATTTGATACGCAGTGGTGCAGATACTAATACGGATGGTTGTGTTCATTTTGGCCTAATGCACAAAACAACATGTTTATTGCTTTTGCATTTACGGCTGCTGCCGTTTTCTCAGCCGGTGTCCATTTTGAATAATCAGTTTTTGGATTCACTATTTCTTTTTGGGTAGCATTCCTGGCACCATAGCTATTTGATTGCATAAAGAATGCCATATGTGTTGCCCAATAGCTATAGTTAAGACCATTAAAGAATGGAGGTTTTTGTGTTGATTGACCTTCCGTGTAAGTGGTTGCGTTATTTGCCATATTACTAGAATATATCAAATAACTATGTTACGGTTATATGATGATCGTGCTTTGATACCAAATGAAAGTGCGTGTACTTGCCAAGTATAATACACACACAGATCGTGTAATATGACGAACAATATTCAAGTATAAAGTAATAGCTAATCACAAAATACTATAATAGTAGATGCAGTAAAAAATAGAAAAAACACACCAGAGACTTTTATACTGGTTCGGAGCACCGTCCTACGTCCAGTCCCAGACTTCTATCTGAATTTTCACTATTCGATCACCTCACTTCACCCGGAGGAACAGGTATAGAACACCCGAGCAGTAGAACGGGATTTCACGCCTCTAACAACATGAGGACTTCAACACTTGCTTGATAACACACAAGACTTCAACACTTGCCTCTTACAAAATGGAGGATTTCAACACAGATGAATATACTTGTAGTTGACAATATGTGTTCTCAATAACACGAATTTGTCAATTCTTGTACAACCTTCCTATAATCTTATCCTCAAATAGTATTTGTGTTTATGAAGATTTTGGAAGATGATATCGTATTTGAATCAAAAGAATAATATATAAATTCTAGGATTCAAAAACGATATTATGAAGAATATGAGCATTTGAGTACTTTGAGAGTTCAAGAATGAAATCAATAGTATAGAGATTAGATAAAAAGAATTGGTTAATTGAAATGATGATCTCATGATGTTTATATAGAGTATAAACAGTTATAACCCTTTGTAAAGAGTTATAATCAAAAGTCATGATCATTGGTGAAATGGAAGAGAAGCAACTCTTGAAGAAATGGAAGTGTCTTTATGAAAAGTTGCTTCTGTTCAAAAACGATCGACAGGTCAAAATGGACTGGTAGACAGGAATTGGAATATATATACATTATATATATGTGTGAATGTTTATTGTGCAAACTGGGTAGAAACGGTCGACCGCCAGAAAATGAACCGGTCGACCGGTTTCACCCAGTGAGCACAATAAATGTATACACAAATATATTTGTATATATATTTAAACTTTTTGAGGTATGTGATTTTTTGAGGGTAGATTTTAACATGTATAACACTTCAAAGACAACAAATAATCATCCTCTAAAGTATAAAAACCATATATAGCTCTTGTTCTTTGTCAAACCGATGAATTCTTCTTTTGTCGATCGTGGCTTATCTGTTCGTCAGAAATCAAAACTCCGTGAATTTCTTGACTCAACACCAAGCTGATATATATTTAGCAGAGATCAACGAATATAGCATAAAGGAATACAATGTCAAACACACCATCCATTTGCAAGTCCGTTCTGGGTCAGAACGAAACTAGAAGCACCTTATTCCTCATCCCATATGTCCAGTACAAGAGAGAGACCCTCGCATATCCGAACAATCAACAAGTATGTCCATACAACTACCACTATAAACCCTTCTTGGGAGTTAACCAATCTAGGGCATCAGTAGTAATCCATTCGATGTGAAGATCGTCAGTCTTGCACCAACTTCAATATATTCAACTTTTAATCGTCGTTTCAGTTATTCAGAATGGGTTAAACCCGGTGTTTCCGAATAACTAGCGTATCTTATAACCAAGTGTTATAAAAACACATCATACGCTTCACTCCAATCCAGAATATTCTTTTATTCAATTATTCTTTACAGTGGGGATTATTCCCATAAATCTTATCAAAGATTTAATTCATTTAAACCTCTTGTTTAAATCTTCACTTGGAAACCATTTCAAAATGTTTTGTATTGCTCACAACTTTAAACCAAATTAAAGTTTATCAAACTAGTCAGGATTATCGAGCCTTAAAGAAGTAATCATTTATTTTATCTTTCCAATCCCAACTTACTTATCCCATAGAGCAAAACTGGTAGTACTCCATATCTAACACCCACTGTGTTATTGATAAATTCCATTACGATTTAATATTCAAATCTAATAAAAGATTTAACTATCGCATGAAGTAAAACTGGTGATACTCCATTTTCGAACACTTCTCAAATTTGTAAAACTTAATTACCACAATAACATTTCAATCGAATTAAAGATTCATTAAAACTCCACTTACTTTTAATCTCCAGAAAATTCAAATTTAGGAAATAAAGCCTATCTTTAACTGAATTAAAGAATGAATGTCATTTAAATCATCGTTCACAATAAACCCAAAATCATCTTCCATAAAAATGGAATCTACACGGAAATCATAACAGTGTATAATCGATATAAATTCCTATATCAGACTAATAATATAAATGGAATAATGGCAAAGCCTTTTAAATTCCACATATAGTAACGATCTTCCTTTACAGAAGCTCGTCTCGATTATTACCGAATCCAATTTCCATTCAATTGCAACTTAATATATTAAACTTTACTTTAGAAAATTCCATTGATCTTAATTAAAAGATTATAAATTCCAACTCACATCTTCACTGTTAATTGGGTTAAAGAACAAATTTTATTTAAAATACCATTCGCGATAACCCAAAAATCCAATTTTTAATTCAATTCCAATTAAATATTAATTAATTGGTAAACTTCTCTAAATCTTAATTAAAAGATTTATATTCTTTTCTCAACTGGTTTAAAGAACAGTGTTGTTTAAGACATCATTCACGACAAACCCAAAATCCAATTTGATATCAAATACACGGCTCTGAATAGAAATTATATCGGCTTATATTCAATATCAAATTCTGAAACCAACAAATATCACACTGGGAATAACGATATCTGTATCTTCCAAATTCCTCAACAATATCTGTATAATAACGAAAACCAGTATCGAAATATTCCGAAGATTATTTCCATTCAAATCCATTCCAATTTATATATATTGGAAAAATTCTGGTTATATTAAAACCATTTCAATTCTTTTCAGTACTTTATTCTAGTTGTTAGCTGGTTCATTTAGATAAAAATATCTTTTATCTTTACAAACATGGAATATTTCATCCAAAATCTTTCCAAATCATTTATTATGATTTTACATAATTTAATAATTTTATTAAGGTCCTTACAGTCAGTTTCCGATATCAGCCATCTAACTGCATCCATAGCGACCTTTTCCAAAACTTGTTTGGACATATCGTGAAATCTAACCATTAAATTTAAATCTCATATATTCATTTGAAAGATCTTTTCGATACGAACCCAACGGTTCCATTTTTAGGAGAATCCGACGGTCGAATCTCCATTACATCAATTTGAAGTCAATGGTTGAAATTCGCGAATGGTCGCTATGTGGTGCGTTCTATTCAAACCATTCAAATTTATATATAATATATAATATATATTTTGTTGATTTCCATTCAAAACATATTTTATAAATCGTTTATAAATTCATATTAAAACAATTTCAATTTTAAATCAAAATTGAATATTCATATCATTATAATATTAATATTTTCAAAATATCTGATTTTGACACCCATTTCCTTTTCGTATTCATTATAAAATGAATAAAATCGATTGATAAACCCGTTCGAGTTAAAATGTCATTTAACTACTTAACTTGGCTTCACATTTCAATATTCTCGTGTCCATCCAAAATCGGACATCAAAATCATAATTTATTTCTTCATCAAATATTATTTTGAAATATTCGTTCATATTCTGAACCGAAATGCGAGTCAATCAATTACCATATAATTTTAGTTATGTGGATTTCATACAACGCATGTATCCAGCAACAATGATAGATAATCATTAAACATTCAAACATCATCTAGAGTACATTCTACAACTGTATAAGCATTAAAATAAATAAATAACGCTCACCGCAGTCTGTCAACCAATCGATTGACATACAACTAAATATTGGGAATAGTGTATGTCAAATATCATCCGAATACCCGTGTCAGGTTTTCAAACAACAACAGTCAATTTAAATAAATTATTGGTTAACAAATTTAACCAATTCTAATTTGGTTTGAATAATTTTTCTACTTAACCAATTTTCACTATTTAAATTTTAAATAGATATTTATAGTTTAATTTCAACTACCACATTAATGCTAACATTATTTTTGATATGTTAATCACCACAATCACAACACAATACAGTCAATTAAATCATCTATGGTTTTCAAACAATAGTGAATGTGAGCTAACAAGCACCGTACAATATTTTTATGATAATTAAACAAATAAACATCAGCACTGACAATTCATATATTTTCAGTTATAAAGTAAATAACTGTACAAATATTTTAGTGAGAGAATTCTCAAGTTGATTTCCACTTCGTCATTCTTTATTTGAAGATTATTTTTTAACAAAATTAAACTGGCGTTTAATTTTATCAAAAAATGCAGCTAATTCCGTTCCCGTTCTAGTTAGTTCCATGATGTAGATCTTGATTTCACGATTCCAATGCAATTGAAATCATCCAATTCTGTTCTTGTATGATAAAGTTATGGGATTTTAAACTTTAAATACACTAATTCATTAACTTAAGGTAATTAAATCAGTTAATTACTTGCGTAACCCAACTTACATCCACTGTCCTTTCATTGATCCTAGGGTCGTTGCTTTCTTCTTCTACATCGTTTCTACAGACTGGCGAACCTAAAAATCGCCCCCAAACCCTTCCTGCCGCATGCCATCCTAGAAGCTCGGACCTAGATCCACGACCACCACGCTGCTCGCCTTCGAACCCTGTACCTATGCCACCAAGCTCGGCTAACTGGCCGCCTCCTTGCTCTCTCGGTTTGCATGAAAAGTCCGCACGTTTGTGCCTCGAAACCTCCCACTACGTTCAATTAAAAATAATCACATCTATACCAATTGAAAGCTCGTGAAATTCTCCACATTTTTCATGTTATATGATTTGAATAATAATGCCTGGATCGAAAGAAATTGAAGAGGAAAGAATTGAAAAATCGAGGCCTTCAATTCATTTGAGCGGCGACTGTAGAGAGTTGACCACGGGTTTGCATATTTGTACGGTTTTGAACACTTTTCTAGGTTATATAATTTGTATTTTAATATTATTTAATTCAAACTTTATTCGTTTAAAACTCTGAACTCCAAATCAGACCCAACGACTGTCTTTTCTAACCAAATACCCCCACTTCGGACAATTTGATTGTTTCGATCGATTTTTATCAAAATTAAAATATAATTTAATATAACATTCAATATTGAATTTCAACGTACATTTTAATTTAACGGGGCCACATACTGACTCTACAAATTATGCAAATTGAAATCTAGCTATGTTTTAACGATACGGTCCTAATAAAATTAATTTCGTCCAATTTGGAGATCGTTTGAAAAATGGCAATTGTAATTGGTTTGTTAAATTCAAACTAAAATTGAAAACGTGTTTAAATTTACTAGCTCACATATTAATTCCAAAAATTATGAAATTTTAAACCTAACTATAATTTGACATTCTGGATCCAACAAAAGTGGTTTCGTCAAAAACAGAGGTCATTTGCAAAATGGCTATTTTTAAGGGCTATATACTATATTAAAAATATATAAATTCCGTAGAGACTATTCTAAATTTTAATCTGGACATAACTAACAATTCATAAAGTGAAATCTCAGTTTTTTACATTCGTTAGAAAATTACAGTTCAAAATATTCCAACATTTCTTGTTTACTGAAACCCGATTTATATTGAATTCCGTACATTCATTTGAAATTAAAAATCGATTATTCAAACTACCGCGCCATTTCGTGTTCGTTTTAATTAAATTTTCAATTTATACGTTCTAACTTCGATTTAAATCAATTTTAAATTGTTAATTCTCAAAATAAATCATTTTAAATCTATAAAATCCAACAAATCAATTAAAAATATAATTTTAAATTGGTTCAGAAATTCCATGTTGTTACATAAAGTTTCAATAATAAAGTTGAAATTTTTGCTGCTTATTTTGTATTTGTCTTGTGAATTTCTCTATTTTTTACCTATTGCGCTTCACGAAACTTAATACATTCTCTTATGGGTGACATTAACGGACATGGGGTGTCACTTTGGTATTAGAGCTGAAGGTTACCAGATAGGAAAAAAGTTCTAAAAAATTGGTTTCAAAAGCAAAGTATTTTTCAAATAAAAACTTGTTTTTGAAAAACATATCCCCTCAAGCCATATCAACATTCCCTTGATCTCTTATTGATTCTATTATTTCTTCTCTTTTCATCATTTCTGGGGTACCCAATCTTCTTGAGGGCATTCCACTACCGACATTGTTCCGTAAGTATCTAGAGAGTAATACACCTGCTGGAGTTCAAGGAGATTCCCTACCCCTCAACTGCAGCCTTAGTAGCTCCACCTCCACGAGTAGATAACTTTTCTAAGTTATGAAAAGACTTTTGCGCTATGGGAGGCCAAAAACCGTTCTACGGTACAGAGAGCTTTGTTGAGGCGCGAAACTGGCTTCGAGAAACGAAGAACATGTTTTGTCTTTTTGAGCTCAATGACAAGAGGAAGATATAGTTAGCCTAGTGGATACTGAAGCATATGGCTTCATACTGGTGGGAGGTGACATAGGCAGGACAACCTGTAGCTACTTGGGATGATTTCAAGATGAGATTTGAGATGAATTTTTTATCTCAGGCGGAAGAAGGGTTACAGATGGAGAGATTCTTGGCTTTGAAAAAAGGGGACATGTCTGTTAAGGATTATGTTAATAAGTTCAATCAACTGGAGAGATTTGGTTTGGACTTCGTGAATACACCCGTAAGAAGGCTCTTAGGTTTGCGAGAGGGTTGAATCAACCTCTCCAAGGACTTGCATTATCTCATATACCGATGGAGGTGACGTTTGAGAGGTTGGTTGACATGGCTCTAATGCACGAAGATGGCAAAGATGAGAAGAAAGATAGTAAAGCTGAGGGGACACAGGCTAAGGGCGAGAAATAGAAGTGGCGCTAAGAAGGGAAAGCAAAAGAAATGAGGAAAGTCTGACAAGGCTCAGATCAAGAAATATATCAAGTGTCCTAGTTGTAGAGCTATGGGTCATTTTATGAAGGACGAAAGAAAGACAAAGAAAGCCTGCTCTAATTGTGTTCAAATGGGACATTTCACTAAGAAATGCCCTAGCAAGCAAGGACAAGGGACGGGAACTTCTGCACAAGTACATGTGCTTGAGGCTAGTGTAACTGATCGAAGTAGGAAAGTCACGATTGAAGGTTTGATTTCCATTTTTGACTATCCTGTTAAAACCCTACTTGATTCTGACACTTTACATTCATTTATATCAAGTTTTTTTAGAAGATATCTGCACCTTAATACTAGTATAGTCTCTGATCCAGTGGTGGTCTCAAACCCTATAGGTGGTAGGGCTCATTTATCCATGATATGTAGGGGTTTGAGAATTTCTATCTTGGGCGTCGACTTTAAATGCTATGCGTACGTGTTGGGCTTTATGGTTTATGGTTTGATTCTAAGAATGGATTAGCTAGCCATGTATAGTGCAATTCTTGATTGTGAAAAGAGAGTAATTAGACTTCTTACTTGTAATAGTAGGAGTCTCGAAATTTCGTACGACCCACGGGTGTCGGTGATGCTCAGTTTTCTAGAATCGCTTGATACTTCTGTTGATGAATTGCGATCTGTACCCATAGTCAGAGATTATCCGGACGTGTTTGATGAAGTAAAGGGAATACCTCCAAGGCGGGAGACGGACTTCTGGATTTATTTGGTAGAGAACACAAAGCCAGTTGCACCACAAGGCTCCTGGAGAGAGATGGGAGCTTAGAAAGCAAGTAGGGGAGCTAGTCGAGAGAAGTTTTATTAGGTGAAGCATATCTGAGTGGGGAGCTCCAGTCGTCTTTGCAACTAAGGAAGACAGTTCACTTCGTCTACATGTAGATTATAGAGAGCTGAATAAGCTCAACCAAGAAGAATAGGCACCCGCTTCCAAGGATTGATGACTTGTTTGGTCAGCTAGTTAGTGCATCAGTTTTCTCATAGATGGAATTGGCCATGGGATTTCATCAGTTGAGGGTGGCAGAGGAAAACATTGATAAGATTGCATTCAAAACTCTAGACTATTTCTTTGAGTGGATGGTTATGCCTTTTAGGCTAACCAATGCACCCCGCCTATTTTTTGGACTGGGTGAGTAGGTTGTTTAGGGAGTTCCTGAACAAGTTTGTGGTGGTCTTTATGGATGACATTCGGATCTTCTCAAATGATGAGGAGGAGCATACCCAACACTTAGGATAGGTTCTATGCACTCTCAGATCACATCAGCTCAAGGTAAAATTATCTGAGTGTCACTTTTGGAGAAAGGAATTATGGTTCCTATGGTATGTGATATCCAACGGCGGGATAGCAGCGGACCCCGCTAAAGTCATTGCAGTTCAAGATTTGAGGACTCCAAAAAATGCAACTGAGGTGAGAAGTATACAAGGTTTGGTGGGCTATTATAGAAAGCTTATCAAGGACTTTGAAAAAGTATCATCCCAACTCACTCGATTGATGAAGAACTTGGCTTTCTCATGGAGCATTGATTGTGAGGATGTCATTAAGATGTTGAAAAGGGCTCTAACAACAGCCCTAGTTCTCCACTTGGAAGCAAGATGTTCACAGTTTACTCATATGCTTATGGCATAGGGCTTGGTGATGTTCTAATGCAAGAGGGAAGGCTAGTATGTTATGGTAGCAGACAGTTCAGATTTCATGAGAAGAACTACCCTACCCACGATCTAGAGTTGGCTGCAACAGTGTTCGCATTGAATTCTTGGCGACATTATCTACTTGGAGAGAGATTTGAGCTATACACGAATCATAAGTCACTCAAATACTTGTTTTCATAGAAGTAACTCCACCTAAGGCAGCAACGGTGGATGGACGACCTTTGATTTTAAGCACTCTACGGATTTCACATTGGGATTGTTAGCATCGTTGGAGGTGCGACCTACTCTATTGGAGTGTATTGGATCTATGCACTGGGAAGACCTACATATATTAGACGCCTTGGACATGCTTGGTAAAGGAGAGACTTCTACTCACCTAGCCAGTTATACTATGGAAGAGAAAAGGTGGATAAGACGAGATGGATGGCTATTGTGTCCCTAGAATTGGGGAATTGCTAAAGGCAGTGCTTGAGGAAGCTCATCATTCTCGGATGACTATCCATCCGGGCGGCGACAAGATGTATCGAGACATGAAGAGAGTTTTCTTTTGGACTGGCATGAATAAGGATGTAGAGGAATATCACTACACGAAAAGTTGTATATATTGACATATTTTCAGCAGCGGAAAATTCCATCGCAAATTAGCGACGCATTTTCGTGGACTTTGTAACACATAATATTTTGGATTTTATATGTCAACTTATTTTAAATTATTATCGTCGAATATTATTTATGCCGCTAAATCATTGGAAATCGCAACACTTTATCGTCATCCAAATTTTTACGCTAAATTCCGTTGCAGATAGAAGTGGCTTACCATCGTCAAAATTTTGACGCTATTTTTGTAGCAGGTTCTCAAGAGATTTGAAAAGGATTTTAATATTTATTATTTTAAAATGTTTTACATTTGTGTTTTTACTTAGTAATTATTAAGTAAATATAAATTTTAAATAATTAACGTTAATAATATATTAATAATAAATAATAATAATTAATATTAAAGTAAATAATATTCAATAGTTAGTATTGATTAATTATCAATTATTATGAAATATAAATAAGAGGTAATAATAATTAATAAAATAGATTAATATTCACTGTTTAATTAAATTTATTTTGATAATCAATGATTAGTATGTATTAGTTAATAAATAAATCGTAATTAAGAAAAACAAAGTGTTCAAAGTTTAAAAATAAGAAACTGAATAAATATTAAAGAATTTCGAAATTCAAAAAACTCAAACATTACCATATAAGTTATTATTTTTAGTAAATGTAAATTTTTATAATATTTAAAAGCATATAAGCGATAATTTTTTTTAATTGTTATATAAAATAAATTCCTATTGTAAATTATTAAATATTACTAAGTTATGATTAATATTTATTAATTATGTTTAATAGTTCACAGTCATGTATTTTTTGAAGCTATTTTGCAGCAGGTTTTCAAGGGATTTGCAAGGGATTGGTATGCTTAGGGCTGTTATGGTAATGGTAAACGCTACCGATACATGAAAATCATTACCGTACCAGTACTACTAGTAAGTCAAAAATAGCTACCAATAATTTACCGTTACCAATGGTAAAATATTCATTGCTATACCGATAAACAGGTATACCGTTGGTTGGTAATGGGAAATTTACCAGTACAACAAACATTCAAATTTTGTTGCACTAAAATTTGAAAAAAAAGCAATTATCTCGTTTTTTATTATTACTCTATGATATTTATATTAGTATTATGACATATTTTAGTTGACATCTAAGTATTTCTTAATCCATCACAGCTTGTTTACAATAATATGAGATAATAACATTTGTAATCTCAAACTTTGAGCCTTACAAAAATTAAAAGAATCATCATCATAAATAATACTACAAAATCTTCTTAAAAACCACAACGTATCGCAAAAAGTGTCTATGGTTAAGGTTTGATCTAATAGTGAAAAATAAATTTAACATGATTGGTAAATTTACCATTACCACTGGTTTTGACTTTTCATTACAACTATTTTTACTGTTAACAATGGTAAATTTACCGTTACCATACCGATAACATTGGTAAACCAAAGTGGCTCAATTTTTTTTACCAATTACTTGGACCATACCGTTACCATACCGATAACAATGGTAAATTTACCGTTACCGTACCGATAACATAGGTATGCTTATTCTTCATAAAATGTTTTACTTTTATCCTTTTATTAAGAAAATTGGTAAGTAAAAATAAATTTTAAGTAATTAAAGTTAATATAATATACTAATAACGAAAAAAATATAATTACTATTAATAGTAAATAAAGTTCAGTAGTTAGAATTGATTACTAAATAATTAAGAGGTAATAATAATTAGTAACATAAATTAATAAGTAATCTTTAATAATCAATGATTAATAAGTAATTTTTGATAATTAAGAAGTAAAATTTATTATTAGTATCTAAAATTCAATAATTATAATTGATAATTATTTTAATACGTATTAATTCAAAAAATTAAAACTTTCATATTTTCTAAAATAAATATAAAATTTTGAAGTTTTCGTAATTTTGAAATAAACTTGAAGTTGTAACAAACACATTTTTAACAACAGCGATTTTCTGCTAGTTCCAATAAACGAACTTTTAACAAACTTCGTTTTGTTACCAGTTGAAATAAACATATTCTTTTACAACTAATTATTAATATTAAAATCAATATCTAATTTAATATTCAAATATTAAAATCATGTGTATACTTGGTTCAAGTGGGGTATTCCATATGTGGATGGTAGAAAAGAAGCTGACGCCCATCGCGTCCATGGCAACGAATCCAAACGACTCATTTTTATAAATGGAAAAACGAACTATTTTAGACCTTCTAATCAGGGCCGGTCCTAGAAGTTCTAGTACCTAAAGCAAAAAATGAAAATAAGGCCCTTGTACTGGAACTAATGTATTACATCGAAGTAATTTATATTGTTTAGAAAAAAAAATCTTTATTCGTAACAAATGTATAAAATTAAAATCAATCTTAAATTAACCGATGTTTCAGGGTACCACTGATACCATCGAACGATTTTTTTTGCCGTGTTCAGCGGTTGACTAAATGTTGTTCGAACGGCGGTACCATAATACTCTTTAGCACCAACTGTAGTACCCTTAGCACTGGGGTAAATTATTACATAACTACTAATCTAAAATTAGGAATTAAATTTTTAGTTTACTGTTCACAAAATAGATTACATTTTACATTGTAAACTATTATTCACAAAAGATAGATGATGACTTCTTGTGTTTCATTGTATAAACTGCCGAACAGCAAATTCCCATAATTTAATGTTTAAAGCATACAACATTAAAGTTAGTACCTTCAGCTTAAATAATGAAATTGAATTAGCGTGTTTAGTGTTTCTTTTGTGCCCTTCCTGTTGTTAACTGTTGACCCGAGAGCTGCAAGTTCAAGACGGAAATCGCCAATCTTCGTCCCCGTTAGATGAAGAGCCGCCGTCGTCGTACCTTCATCCGTGATATGTAAATCGCGATTTTTTTCTTTCTGCTGTGTGTGTTAATCGTATGAGAATAGGTGCCCTAGCGGATTTAGGGCCCTAAGCGGTGGCTTCTATCGCTTAGGGGAAGGGTCGGGCCTGCTTCTAATAGCATCTAAAACATATAGAACGTAAATATAAATTCTGATTAATAAAAATTGTTATTCGTTTAGTCTTCCATTAAAGTACAATTATTTTTACACAAATATAAGTTCTGGTTTGATTTGTTATATTGGAGATAAATTTAATGGTAGATTATCATTTATAAATATTATTAGTAAACTTTAATCTATAAATTTATTGTTGCTACAACAAAAACACCTTTTTACAATGGTTGATAACAAAACGTTGCAAAAGTTGTAACTTTACTACGTTTTTGACAAAAATGTTTAAAAAAAAAAACTTATGTTTTCAGAACATTTTGTTTATAAACATTGTAAAATATAAAATTTTATAACATTTTCATATAAAAAGTAAAGTAGAAAGTTTTGACAACATTTATTCCTAATAATTACCTACTAACCTTTTAATCGCTATTCAAAAGGTTATAAAAAACATTGGTTCCAATTAGATAATAAGTTACTGTGAATTGTTTAGAAGTAATTTTACTTTTTACATATGTTTGTGGTAAAAGAATTAAAAATATTTATTATGTTTTATAGTAACAAAAATTTATAGTTAATAATAAATATTAAGTATATAGTTAATTAATTTATAAATGATAATTAATAATTTATAAGTGAAAACTTAGAAGGGTTAATTATCTATAAATTATAATAAATGTTACAAATAAATAATTTATAATTCATAATTATTGTTTATAATCACTAACTAAATTTAAATTTAATATATATTTAAATATGTTTAATTATGAATAGTTATTAAATCAGACATAATAGTAATTTATACTTCAAATTTTGTTTGATGCTAGTTAAAGCTTTTGGCTCCGAGTTCAAATTTTTAACATAAATTTAGCTAGTAAGTTCCAAAATAATTGGCTCCAGAAGCGAAAAAGTTTCACCTTCCACACTCAAAACTGACACTGTAATTTTGTTTTGGAAAATTCTATTTATACACCGAAAATCACTTAACATACACCATTATTTTTCTGTAAAATTCTATTACTAAATTACCCTTTTCTTATAGCTGTTTTTTTTAAACTTTTGCATATAATAGTCAAATTATTCTTAAAATTATTGAAACTCGATGCAAACTAAATATGTTAATGAATTATTTAATCATGAAATCTAAAATTTCAATTATGAAAACATTCAGAAATAATGGTTTAATTTAGAAGTGTTGATTTATTTTGTAAAATTAGAGTAATTTTGTTGAATTATTTTTCAAAAAGTTTGTAAAAACTACAATATTAGCACAAGAAATAAATTTCATTTTGTTAAATTTTACTCAATTTAATGCAAAAAAATATTCTAATTTTAGTTAATTGTGTTTTAAGTTTGAAAGAGGAAAGAAAAGAAGATGAAAACATGGAAAATTTAGTAAAATAAACGATGTATGTAAAGTAATATATGGTGTATAGTAGTTTATTATAATTTTTGGTGTATGCTTAGCACTTTTTGGTGTATAAATAGAATTAGCCAATTTCTTTTCCCAAAATCAAAATTTCCCCTTCGCATTTTAATGGCCTCGTCCTTCAAAAAAAAATTGAGCCGATTCCTTTACCCTTCTACCAAATCGCTAATACCCTAATCTGCCTAAAATTCATGGCCTCCTTCATCACGAAATCAAATCTCTCCTCTTTTAACAATCCAATTCAAAACATAGTTCCCATAACCAATTTTCTAGGTATTTCGAAATCGATTTTTTCTAATGTCTACGGAGATTATTAGGTCTATAGCTGAATTCAGGTATCATAAGGTTTGGAAGATTTTTTGGTAGTTCTAAGTTTGAGATCTGATTAAGTTAGTTATTTGGTTTAACAAGGATTCAAGTTTGAACCTTACGGTCCCCCTTTTCAACTATAAAATGATATTCTTAATTCAATCCATACGTAAACAGGAGTTTTAAACTATTTCAATTACGATTCTATATTCATAAATCTTGTACCTGGTCTTTAGAGTCTACGGTCATTATACAAAATCATAGTGCAGTAACAACTAAAGAAAAAATTTCCATGGTGTTCATATTTTGATTCTAGACCATAGTAATTGTATGTTCATCAGTACTGCGAAGTTACTAATGACTAGTAGACGTTGTTACCAATTGATACGCTCTTTCTAGTGTTGGCGATTTATAGTTGTCTTCTCAATGATGGTGCAACAGTTCTTTCAAGTGCTAGCGATTTACTTTGCTATTTATTAAATTATGCTGAGATTTCAGATTGTCCCTGAGTTGAATATGTATGTCTAGTAGTTTATTGTACAAGTTTTTGTTCTCGGGGTTTGCATACAAATGAAGGAAAACTTTATTATGGTAATCTTATAATTGTTGAAATGGGTTGCCTTTGTTATAAAATAAAACAGAACATATGTTAAACAAGAAACCCTTAGGGAGAACAAAAAATATAGGGGAGAGACTTTTGTTTCTATTACTTCAAGTGTGTACCATTTCTATTGCATTGGCTCCTTTATATATAGGCTTTGGAACTGATGTTAGACTTATTCCCATGATGCGAGACTAAATAGAAAATGACAAGAGCATGTTCGCTCATATATATTACAACACTCTCCCTTGAATATGCGTCTTCAAAATCTTGAATGTCTGCTAACTTGAAGTTGTCCCTTTTAAAACATATATGATGATTGCCCCCCTTTATAATTATCTTGCTTGCATATATCCGTTCAGTCGATACAACTATTGTCCGTTGCCTTCAAAACTCTATCAGGAAAACCCAACAGGAAAAACCTTGAATGAGAAAAAGAATACAACGTCTTATGAATATCATATTAAAATGATATTCCTTAAAAGAGTTTGATGCTTCAGGATTAAAACAATGCCTCATTAAAAATCTTTTTATGAAAAACCCTATGGGAAAAATCATAAACAAGGAAAAGAGTGCAAATTCATTTCATCTTTAGGTAACAAGTTTTACAAAGTTACAATAAGGGTTGATACTTCAGGATCAAGATAATGCCTCATTAAAAACCTTACTAACAAAAACCAAGTGGGAAAAATATTAGTGAAGGAAAAGAGTACATTATAGCATATTTTTATATGCTCCCCTTATTTATAACTCATTATTCAATTAGTTTATTGATGTAGTCTACACATGCCAATTTTGTATATCATCTTCTGGAATGTTGATTTTGAAATTGCCTTTGAGAACAGATCTACCCGCTTTTCTTGAACTGAATTTGTTTCTCCTCGTTCTTGTTATCCTTTCATTCATGTGTGAAGAGAAACTTAGAAATTTTTTGCTCCATCCTATCACCTCTGATATAATTCACTTGAATCTGAGCCATGTAAACTACCTTGCCTTCTTCATAAATAATAGTTTATTGCATCAAAAGATGTTTGATACTTCTGTATCAAAATGTTGCCTCATCAAAACCTTACTAAGAAAAACCCGATGGTAACATTCTTGTGAAGGAAAAAGAGTACAATAAACAATGTCATATTTACTACATCAAAGTAGTATGATACTTCTGGATCAATGTAATGCCTCGTTAAAAACCTTAATAAGAAAAACCCAGTGGGAAAAATCTTAAATAAGGAACAAGAGTACATTATAACTTAATTTTGTATGTTACTTTTGGGTTGACACTTTTGGATCATGATCCATGCCTCATTAAAATCTTACTAAGAAAACCCAATGGGGAAAAACCTAGTTAAGGGAAAAGAGTGCATTATATCATACTTATGGATGCTCCCCCTGATTTAATAATTTCCTCTGAATTCGTGTTCTTGTTTTAATAACTCAAATTGCTTACAAATACAGATTAAGAAGTTTTCCTTTTAAAAATTCATGTGCCTTTCCATGCTTTAGGCATGTTTTCTTATTTAAAACGCCTTCCTTTTGTGATTTGTATGTTACTAATATTCATTTGTGAATACACTTCAGGTGCTTATAATTTTCTATTTCAATCAGACTTGCATGTTGTAATACATATTTGATGAATAAGACACCTTTCATTACTAAGCAGGAAGTAATCTACTCATTTTGAAGTATATCAAGATTCATTACAACAATACTTAGAAGAATGAAGTATATCAAGATTTTTATTACAACAACACTAAGTAGGAAGTAATCTACTCACCTGGAAGTATATCAAGGTTTTCATTACAACAATACTTAGAAGAATGTTGTAACCTATTATCCATGTTCTTGGTATTCTTTCTAATAACAAATGTTATTTATGTTCTTCAGGAATTTATATATTATAATAATTTTTTCATATCGCAACTACCACTTCAATGGATATTAAGAGTTTTATTACAACAATTCTTGAAAGCAGGAAGTGATCTACTCTTCATGAATTATTTCAAGATTTTCATCACAACAATACTTAAATGAATGTTGTGATCTACATTTCTTGCTCTTTATCACTACCAAAGTTATTTAAATTCTTCTGGAATTTTTATACTTTCATCGTTTATTTCTTTAGGGAATTGTAAGCGTTTTAAACACTTTAATCAATTCAATTATCTCTATAAAATACAATGCTCATGGCACTTAACATGTTGTTGACACTCTATGGTGCTTCAGTAACTTCCATGTGCTTTTGTCATTATATATATTTCTATTTTTATCTTATGAACTACAGGTTCATATCTTATGAACTACAGGTCCATATATCTTATTTATGAGAATTTCATGATGGTCAATCATGTTTCTCTCTAATATGGGATTTTGAATCCATTTATAACTATAAGCGCTTTATTATTTATTAATTTATTATCGATGATTATTTCTTGTCGGTTCTATACATAATTTATTGAGATCTCAAAATTATCATACTTTAGGTACCTAAACCACTTCTGGGGTTATTTTGACAATCATGTTATGGGTTTCTTTCAAAGCACCTTTATATGTTTCTTCAGGAACACTCACCTCCTTTATTTTGCATCTTAATGACTTACTCCAAAGATATTTTAAACTGACTTTTATACCACATTTTTAGCTATGATTTACACCTTTTGATCCTTCAGGGATTCAAATGTATATTGGAGAAAGTCTATTAGGGACATAATTGATAATTTATGCAAGTTACTTAATACTTTGCATAACTCTATATGTTAGAAAATATTTAACATCGATGATTCCTTTATCCTCCCCCTCAATGTTGACAAACATTGTCACTTTAAATAATAAACCTACTTTGGATTCATTTTTGATCCATTATAGCATCATAGCTAGCAAATACATTAGATGTATTTCAATTGTAGGAGGATAGTGCTCTTATTAGTTGATAAGATGCATTCATATTGTATTGCTTATTACCTTTCAACGATCTAATGACTTGGAGGAATTTCCTATCATTTGAATATGCACATGACTTCAGCTCATTCAATATTTATGTCAATCGACTTTCTAAAATATAAAATAATATATGCATAATTTATAATATGAGCCCGTGACAACTTTAGGATATTAATTAAATATTCGCATATATGTGTATATTCGAGCGTCCACGTATTACATATTTAATTGATTTGCATATTCTCTCTCATTCAAGTTATTGATTTTAGAACAAATTGTTTATAATGTTCCAATCATTAATTTTTTCTTATCAAGCAATGTCAACGTGAATCTTAAAGATCGTTTCATAATATCCAAAATATTTGATTTGGAACTGTATTGAACTTCTGGTTCAAATGAAATATATGAACAACTTTGAGTTGTTAATCCATATTGAACTTTTGGTTCAAATAATATATAAACAATTTCAAGTTTGTTAAACTATATTGAACTTCTGGTTCAACTGTATTGAACTTCTGGTTCCACTGTATTGAACTTCTGGTTCAAATAAAATATATAAACAACTTCAAGTTGTTAAAATTTATTCTTCAACATAATATGTAAATATAAATATATAAGAAAGATACAACTCATTTTGAAAATTGTGAAATCTTTGGATATCAATTTTGTTAATGTTATTATTTCACACAGTTTCAATAAAGCTTTAGGCTTTTAAATTATGAAGTATTTCAAGTTCATTGATTAAGGAACTTCAAGTTCCTATGCATATATATATAAACATACATATTATATCTACTTTATTAATTTATGATGAACTTCTGGTTCTCAACCTCTTAACATACTTATAATATAGAAGCTTTTACATTCTTGTTAATTGTCAAGATTTCAAACCGTAAACATCACCAAAAAAAGTTTCTTTTTTCATAATCCAAGACTTCAGGTCTCAATATGAGTTATACAACTTTTTCCATTACATTAGATATTAATTGCCAAATACATTGACTAATAATACATATGCCTATTCTTATTCCAAACACAAACATACATCATTTAACTTGCAATAGACAATGCTTTTAATACATTTATAATAATATGGTAATACAATATATATTACCATAACAATAAATTTGATGCATTTATTATCAAAATAACGAAAATAACATACAATCTAAATATATGAATCAAATAAATAAATTTTACTTAAATCAACATAACAAAATTTGGATCTAGCTATAATATTGATCAACATCAAAACTGAAATAAACAACTTATAGTTGTACTGCATTCCCAATAATCATATTTTCTAAAATACCATATATATGCATAATATCTAATAGAGAATTGAGTAAAAGTGCATAATTATAGAACCAAAAGTTTACATTCTTTAATATGAATAATTCCATAAACTTGCAGATCTATACATAATATTCACAACATAAAAATTAAATGTTTTAGATTCAAATTATATAACCCATATAAAAATCTTTTAGATCTTTTTTTTATATCAAAATTATCTCTTACCATTATTGAAATAGCAGGTTCTAAATTTTACATTTTTATAACAAAAATTGCTTCTGCATACACTTCAGATATTTAAGATCAATATTTAAATCTTAATTTATGATCTTCGAGATGCATATTTTCTTTAATCATTAAATTTTCATCATCATCTTTCTCATTTGCATATGAACTTCAGGTTCTTTATTTGCATATGAACTTCAGGTTCCTCATTTCCATATGAACTTCAGGTTCCTCATTTCCATATGAACTTCAGGTTCCTTATTTGAAAAAAAAATTGTATATGAACTTCATGTCATATGAACTTTTTCTACAAAAGTTTTATCATTTTTAATTGTAGAAATCTCTTCTGGAGATATTTTATTATTTTCAAATAAACAGATCTATTCTAGAGATATTTTACCATTTCCAAATATACAAATATCCTCTAAAGATATTTTGTTATCACCGCTTCTAGGATGAACTTATCTCCTACAGAGATAAATATATACAGACCATTGAAATGTCATATCAATATACAAAAATACATATCAAACCTTAAATGCAGTAACAAAATTAGGTGTATTAAATAAAAATAAGATTCAAGAGAGAAAAGAAATCACTACTTCTGGAGTGTATGATATTCCTTTAGGGAACATATCTTTTATTTATGTAATTGCAATGCAATAAAAACATGTCTAACATCTCTTCTAGGATGTTGGATTTACGACATAAAATTAAATCTCTAAAACATCTCTTCAAGGGATTAATATGCATACTATAACTTCAGGACATTCAGTTAATATAAACTATACATGAAAGATGTCAGTTAGATGAAATCCGTCTAGAGATTTTCTATTGAATCCAATGTTATTGTCACATATTATAACGTGTGTGTCTCTTCTAACTTCTTCTAAAAATAAATCTTTTTATGTCACAACTTTTAAGAAAGCTTCAGGCTTCAATTTTTTTTCTTCAACATATGAACTTCAGGTTCATATTATTTCAGATTCCAAAGAATTAATATACTTTATGATTCTTCATTTGTTTATTTTTCATAATTCGCTTTTGGTGATAGATCAATATTAGATCTGAAATTACTACGATCTTCTAGATACGTATTATATGTACATTTGTTTCTCTAAGAAACAATGCAACATTTCTTCTGGAAATATGAATTATGTAACAAAATCAATTTAAATTCAATGAATTTATCTTAATAGAGAAGAACAAAAAAATTTCGAATCCAAAAACAAAAATCACTACAATCAACATCTCATTTATAAATCATGTTGGGATCTCAAATGTATATAATTTGAGTATAATTTTGAGATCAACAGTATGATTACATCAAAAAAACGAATCAGATCTATAATAGAGTGAGATCTGAAATATGATAAGCAAAATAAGTATCATATCTCATAGTGTACATCTATATGAGTTCTATAATTATAAGGGAAAAAAATCTAGAAGATAACACAATAGATTTAGATCTAGGATGAGATGCGATCTAACAAAAATGGAGATTTGAAAAATTGAATCAATCAGGTCAGAAAAATAACCTACCGTTTTGAGATCTATAATTGGATCGGTTAGAGCTTTGTGCTGATAATGTGTTATAAAATAAAACAGAACATATGTTAAACAAGAAACCATTAGAGAGAACATAAAAGATAGGGGAGAAACTTTTATTTCTATTACTTCAAGTGTGTACCATTTTATTACATTGGCTCCTTTATATATAGGCTTTGGAGCTGATGTTAGACTTATTCCCATGATGTGGGACTAGATAAAATATGACAAGAGCATATTCACTCATATATATTAAACAGCTTTTGAGTTTATTTTTATTCCAGGATTTCCACTTTGCTTTTATTGTCGGAATATGGTTTATAAATTTATTAATTTTAGTACCCCATGTCAAAGCTTAAAATGAGCTGCATCTTAGTAGCTACTAATTATCAAAGTCTACGTATTATGCAACTGGCATTATATTCTAACATGTCATGTTTTTTAGGGAACTGCTAATAATATGTGAATGATACTGTGTACAACATGTGTAACATTTGGTGCAAATGGAACAATCTACAATGTTTTAGATTATGGAGCTAAAGTAACTTCTAGTTCAAATGACAGTCAAATGAGTATTTTGCACTTAAATTTTTTATTTTCAAAAAATTTCACTATGAATTCTATAGTGACATTTTCAACTGATATTCCAATTTATGAATGTTGAAGGTATTTCTAAAAGTGTGCGAAGCGGCATGCACTGATGGGAATAATCCAACACTTTTGATTCCATCCGGAAAAACATTTTTCTTAAATAAGATTGATTTATATGGTCCATGCAAATCACAAATGCATTTTCAGGTAACAAACTTAAACCGCTTAAAACATTCACTAACCGTATAAGATTGAGATACAATCATATGTATTTTAACTGTAGATTGCTGGAAAGTTAATCGCACCAAATGGCATATGATCGAATGAGGATCTTAAGTGGATCACGTTACATGACCTAAATGGTCTTATGATTGATGGTGGCAGAATCATAGATGGAAAAGGCTCAGTTTGGTGGGACTGTAAAAGAAAAGGAGTATTTTTTATCAATTTTTATTTTTTATTTTTATAATAATTTTTTTGTCAGAGCTGAATTATATGCGAATGATTATATCACGTTACATGACCTAAATGCTCCTTATGTAAGTATATTTAAGAACAAAGGATAAAATTTAAGATCTGGATAAAATTTATTATTTGCATGATTAAAATGAACTGCATCTTAATTGCTACTGCTTTTGTCATGGATAGAACACATTGATTGTGCATGCAACGATCTGCTTATTGTTTTCCAAATTTATTCATGATGTTTGTTAAGTTTATAATAATATATTGACTTTGTAAGTTATCAGTTTTTGATCATAAAGTGTACAATAAGCTTATGAAGACAATATAGGAAAAACATAAGACATCAGACAATATAGATACACTATATTATATAAATTCCATACCGAAAAAATCTCTCATTAAATTTCTCTATATATTTTGATTATCAATATTTATTATATTAATAGCTAGATTCACTCACATTACGCTGATTTAATGTTTTAATATGCATGTGCTACTGATACTTGAATTATTCATATTAAGAAAAGGCACTTTAAGAACTTTAATCTATAACCACAAATTGCTAACACTAATTTGTGATTCAACAGTATTTGAGTTTCAAATTTCGGCCTTCATAACTATTCATGAAACATCTAATATAAACATATAAAATTTTGGTTTTATTGGTTTTTAAAATCTTCACACTCCTTGATGAAGAAGTTAGCTACCCGTAAGTAGCATGTAGCATGAACTTGAGCACTGAGCATTTCCAAATGCTTAAATGAATTTTAGTCATCCTGAAATTCTTATTGCATTGAGTATAATTTTACATTTTGTTTATTTACATATGCTACTTTTACCATGTAGACAAGGAGACGTCTTGATGGAAGTGGATCTGGAAAAAGATTAATTGGGCTAGACTATCTTGTATCCCAAGCTAGCCAGTTCCTAATCCTTATCAGCTCTTGGATGTTTTGGAACAATCTCTTAAAGAAATGGCAGATGCTAATTTATGGTGAGTGAAGTATATCCCTAAAAAAGGAGAAGTATATCCGTGGATGGTCGAAAAGAAATGGTAGTGATTGTAAGGAATGAGTTTGAGATGAAGGAAGGTTGTGAATAGTGAAGCAGTAGATTTGTTCTGATGAATTAATGATATTGATCTTCTTGTTATAACATAAGTAAATTAATGAGAGTGGAATAAGATTAGAAAATATTCTATTTGAAAAAAAATGTAATGTTGAATGTTGATTATGAGATGAGTGATTAATATAATACATTGATTATGAGATGTGTGTGTTGATTATTAATTGTGCTGTATTTACATTAGAATTGTGTGTTGAATGGAACACAAATTATGTGTGATGAGTATGTATGCATGTATATAATATATATATATATATATATATATGTGTGTGTGTGTGTGTGTGTGTGTGTATGCAGATCAAAAGGGGAATATCAGCGGATTACCAACAAAAATAGAGAGGTTATGTTTACTTCAACTTAATTTTCATGGCTAATCTCTTGGCAATCAGTAAGGATTTACCAACGTCTTTTATAAATAATAATTTACTATAAAATAATTATCCATCGGTAAATAGTCGGTATATAAATTAAAATAAAATTAATAAATAAAATTTTATTTTTATTATATAATTAGTAAAATGATGGAAAACTTGTCGGAAAACTCATGATAAATTCCATTGCAAAAATCGGACAGAGATACCGTCATGGTATTTACCGACCACAGCATTATGCAGGAAATCCGCCGCTAAGGCCTATTTAGCGACGAATTAGAAGCAGATATTGCCGCTGTTATATGTTGTTTTTCTTGTAGTCTTTGTAGCTCGATGTTTGACTTTCCAGCGATTAAAGGTTGAACAAAGGAAAACTGGTTGATTGCTTCGGCCCTTGGATGTCCAAGGATGGAAGTGAAAGAGCGTCATTATGGATTTCATCGATGGGTTGCCCCTATCGAGGAAGGGAAATACGAGCATTTAGCTGATAGTGGACACACTTACGAGGAGCGATCACTTTATTCCTGTCACGAGTAAGAGGACGACGACATGGCTAGCATTAGAATATCTTCAAGAGATAGTCTGACTTCATGGGTACCTTCTAGTATAGGAAGCGATCGTGACCCCATCTTCACTAGTGATTTTTGGAAGAGCTTAGAAGAGTCGTTAGGTACACATCTACGTTTGAGCATGGCATACCACCCTTAGACCGATGGACAGACAGAGAGGGCGAATAGAGTTCTTGAAGATCTTTTAAGACTATGTATCCTAGACTTTGGAGGGACTTGAGAGGAACATTTCTTGTTGGTTGAGTTCACCTAAAACAATAGTTATCAGTCTAGCATAGGCATTGCACCCTTTGAAGCATTATATAGATGACCTTGTAGATCGTCGACTTGTTGGTGGGAGTCTACGGACAAAATTCTGCTTGGACCTGAGATGATTCGAGACACTTCCGAGAAGATCTATCTTATCCACCGAAGAATAAAAGAAGCTCTGGACAGACAGAAATCATACGCCAATAAAAGGAGGACCGATTTGGAATTTGAAGTGGGAGATATGGTATTCATTAAAGTATCATTGCTAAGGAATGTAGTTCACTTTTTCTCAGTAGGGAAGTTGGCGCCGAGATTTGTAGGGTGATTCCCTATAGTGGAGAGGATAGGTCAAATATCCTATAGGATCATACTACCGGACAGACTGGAAGGCATACATGTTGTTTTCACATTTCCCATTTTAGGAAATGTTTACATGACACGATAGGGATAATGGAGCCGAGCACTCTAGAGGATGTGGAAGTTGAGAAGAAAGCATCGGTGAGAAGAGTTTCTAATCATATTTTTGGATTAGAGAAAAAGAAGCTACGCAACAAAGAAATCAGATTGGTGTAGGTATAGTGGGGAGAAGACTGCGAAGATGCAACGTGGGAACCTAAAGATATTATTCGCGCTTCTTACCCTTTTCTTTTTGAAAGTGCGTTCTTGACATCTTTTCCAAGCTCTTACTTTGCATTTTCTTCTATCATTCAAGAATGTTTATCCTGTCGTTTAAACATTCAATCCTTAGGTAGAACCTAATGGTTGGAAACAAGTGTTTGAGACATGTTATGATTGATGATTGCAAGTAGATGCAAGTGTTTGCTAGTGGTTGCTTGTGGATGCATATACACACACTAGGCACTGGATCGGCTCAAGCAGTTGCATATTGCATATGGATATGTGTGCATTTTAATTTTCTACGGATAGAAATGAGTGAATCATCATATGGATGTTGCATTTTGGCAAATGATTGTGCACACATATAAAGTTTATATATTATACTAGGATTATTTGACATCTTCAATTCATGGCACAAACATGTATTGCATTAAGGAGGTCAACTGAATCAGTCGACCGCCTGATTTTCGCATTAGTATAAGGACATACACACACAAAACCTTTGCATATGTTCATACAAGAATTAGAAATTCCTAATGACAATGGATGCATGTGGATGAGTAGATGGTTGTAGGTGGTTTTTAGGGTAATAACATTCTTCTAACTTTGAAATTTCGGAGATGAAATCCTTAAAATAGAGAAGAATGTAACACATAAAATTTAATATACTATATCCATAATGTAAAGGTAATAAAATTGGAAAACTTAATTAAATATTCAGAATTAAGTAAAATCGGCTTTACCTTTGCGTTCGTCTTGGAATTCTAGTTCAAATAGATCCCAAATTTGCATAAAACAGATAACGTATGAAGAAGTTATGAGATTAGAAGTTTGTATACACATAAGGGATATTATATATATATATTCAAAATAATTCAAACAAAAAAACAACGCTCACAAAACACCGTTACGGGATGACCCACAATGGGTCTGGGTCGACCTAAGTCAGGTTGGGTCGACCGACCCAGATCCAGGGCAGATTCTGAATTTTGTATTTGGTCTGTTCTATGGGCTAGGTTCATTGCTGACTCAGTGCTACATGTATGGCTTAGATTAAAACCCTATCTAACGATTAAAATTTTGCTCTGTTAGTCTATATAAAGGGGCTCTGCCTCCCATTTTATCTACACACAATTCTTCACCTTTCTCTCTGCCTCCATTACATATTCTAAACTAAATAATAAGAAGAGGAGACTCTGCTGAAATCTATATTAACATAGAAGATTCAAGATTTGTAACCAACCTTTAACCCTACAATCAACAAATAGATAGAAGTGGACTTTTCTACAATGACATATATATATATAAGAGATATAATATCTTCTTCACCAATACCCATTGTGAGTTCCTTATGATTTTCAGATCTGATACCTAGAACTATATCATGACAGTTAAATAAAATTATGTTTAGAACATACAATGTTTATAAGATAATTGCTATACCTGTTCTCCACTGTTATTCACCTATGTCGTTGTTATAAGTAAAATATATGATTTTACTGTCAGATAACTAATTAGTTATGTGTATCTATCTTTGTTATCCCCATTTCTCGTGTTTTAGTTTTTTCCAGTCTTGCCTATATGCCTTTACAGTCTGATTTGATTCAATTCTCCTTCCTCTATTTATTTTCCCCTTTTTTATGCCAAGCCTAGGCCTTGGAAAGCTTAGGCCATGTCCGATTAAAGTTTGCGTATAGTGAAATTTGGACAATAAGAAATAATGTGAAAAAGGGGAATTTGGGCATATTATTAAATTGAGCATATTATTAACTGACTGAGTGTAATTTAAGAAAAGGATAATATGCATACACTTGTCCTTGTTGTAATTGGAGATGTAATAAAAAGGGGTGATATGCATATAATTGTACTTGTTGTAATTTGGAAATGTGATAAAAGGGGATAATATGCATAAACTTGTACATGTTGTAATTTAGGGACATAATTAAATGGAATAGTATGCATATGAATAAACATGTTAGATTTGACTTAATACATATTTTAAGTAAAAGGACACGTTAAAATTATGTAAGTACCAGATGTAGGTTAGGTAATTATACATACATCTAGGCAGGTGTTTTGGGGAAGGGTTGTATACACCTAATAACATGTAATATTACAACCACGCCTATTAGTAAACCTAAAGATGCTAGGTTAAACCAGATTATTAATAAGCTAAGAGTCCCTCATTTTGCTATTGTATCAGGTTTTGGGGACTCTTAAATCTTAGTTACTTGAGGGCACAAGCCTAGGGGGTTTGGCTTGTGTCAATCTTGTTGTTTAGGACCCATATCAGTTAGTATCCCTATTGGTATTTTGTTAGAAGGCCTCGCATTAGGTAGGGGCCAGGGCACGTTTTACTGAACTAGATAGTAAGAGGTTCAAATGGAGAAGGTGGGCACGGGCGTGTTCCGACGGAGTCATGAGCATGCATGAGTCCGATTAGGGAAACTAAGCTGCTGTAACACCAGTAAATAGGTCTGCGTTATATAAGTTGACGGATTACGGAGTGATCGATACACCCTACTGCTAGGGCTGACACAGGGTAGTTACGTATTAGGGACCCGATCGTATAGGTAGTAATTAGGGTACACCTAATCATGCTTTTATTTAATCAGGGTAACACCGAATCCTACTATGTAATTAGGGTACGCCTAATCCTGTTATGTAATTAAGGAATGCCTAATCTTGCTGTTTAATCATGTTGTTTCTGTTAAGTAATTTGGTTAACACCTAATACTATCATACTAGCATTGGTGCATACAAAACCTGTTTTTAGGATATAAGGTGAAGCATTACTCAATCACTGCAATTCTTGTTTATTCAGTTTATCCTGTTTATATGATATTGTACTTTCTAATCTAGTCTTGTTTACCTATCTTGGTTTCTCTATTTTATGCATATTTGAAAACAATGGAACTCGCCTAACTTTATGTCTGACCCTTTTTTTTTGCTTCTTTCCTCCTTCCCCCCAGGTCTTTAGAGTGGTAGGACTCCTCAGTGATTAGGACTTTCACTTCCGGCTTGGATCTGGACTTTCTAAGATGTACCGCTTTGACTTACTTTCTACTCTGTTATGGCTTGCTATGAGGGATATGGTTTTATATTATTGCACTTTATTATTTTGCATTATGAGATAGATTTGAGATGCTTGGTTTTTAATGTAACTGGTTTGATCATCTTACCTATTTTGGGACTATGTTCTATTTTCAATAATAAAGTTGAAATTTCCGCTGCTTATTTTATATATGTCTTGTGAATTTCTGCACTGTTTACCTATTGCGCTTCAGGAAACTTAATGCATTCTTTTATGAGTGACATTAACAGATGTGAGGTGTCACAAGGGTTGCTTCACGTACAAAGTATAGGTCGACCTATAGGACCTTTGAATTTGAAATTGATTTAAATTTGAAGTGATTTTTATTTAATTTTATACTCAAGATATCTCGCGGTAACAAAAACCAGTCAGGTGCAACAACTGACATTTCTAGGGTTTAACCACTATTCTGAACACACTAGAACGGGTTCCAAAGCCAAATTCGATCATATGGTGAAGATATTTATTTAAATCGATGATTTAAATTAAATTAAATTATTTCTAGTCATTTTATAATCATACGATTAGATGATAAATCCAAACTTTACCAAATTTGAAATTCGATAATAATACACTATTTCGGATCCGATGGAGCTGGTTTCGTCAAATTCTGAGGTTGTTTGAAAATTAACTATTTTTACGTGTTAAATTCAATCGATGAAAATCTAAATCAATTTCAAAACAATTAAATTCATCAATAATAATCATTATTATTGTTCTAATTCAAATAGAAGTTGTATTAATTGTTTTGATTTAATTTTAACTTTGAATTCAATTATATTTTGTTTCGTATTACTATAATCTGACATACTCAAAATTAAATCGTATATAGGTTATTAAATCGATAAATTGCATACTAAAATTCATTTATATTTCCCATTTCAACAGTTAAAACAAATTTAAATGATTAACATTAAACGACCAAAAATCTAGGATTTACATTCCTTCCCCCTTAAAAGAATTTCGTCCCCGGGATTACTAAGCCAGAAGATGTTATAACTCTTCAACTTCTCCCAACCTACTTGGTTGAAATCCAACATTTTATATCTCCGCAACTTAGTTCTCACATAACCTATAATCGTTAATCTTATTCCTGTATCCAGTTTCTCATTATTCATCTCTATTAACCTATCCACCATTTTTGCACAATCCATCATCACATTCTTATCTTTAATCCATATGCTCTCCTGCATACTTCCAAATCTTTTCAAATTGATTTTAAATCAACTTATCCACTTCATTATTTACGCTATTCAATTCATTTCCCGTTCATATGTATTTCAAATTTAGTTAAATTGATTTTAATCAGTTTATTTGCTTCGTTTATGATAATGTAATGACCCAAGGATTTTCGGCCCCGAAAATCGACATAAATACATTTATCGTTACTCATGCCGACTTCCCAAACACCGAAAACACTGGATAGTTATTAGAAAGAAATTAGAGGGTGAGATAAGATAGAAAGAAATATTAGAATAGAAGAAGAAGAAGAACCAACACAACATAGAGTCTCACCTTGCAGCGGAACAAAATATAATACAGAAATAAATCTTTAACGAGAGCTTTAAAAATACTTATAATATCAGAGTACATCACACATCTGGACAGTGATCATAACATTTCCTCATATACAATCACACAGTGGAATAGATACTAGATACAACACGTCTGAACACCTCCAGCTCATCCTAGGACATCGCAGCATCCGATAACCTGGACCTGTACACCCCGGTCTAACCCAAGCATTTACAAAGCACCGGGTCAGTCTGGTGAACCAGAGTGAGAAAAACTCGCACATTATTAAGAGGATCATCCAACTTGATTTTAAAGTTCAAAATCTTTTCGAAAGGAAATGATAATCGTAAGACCAAATCCACACATAAATACGAACGATTTTTACCTTACGATAACCCAAAACATTTTCGAAACCAATATCTTTTCTGATATTATAATAGTGTCTAATAACAAGTAGATATCAATCTAGCGGAACACTTGCATCTCACGCTCCGCATATATAGTATACAATCAAAACCATTGGCGCTTATTGGAGATTGGATTCCAACCGTGATAAGGTATGGGACCACCTACCGATAGTGTATATCTAGAGGAGAATACACTGGGTTCAACAAGAACGTCTAGCAACCCGGCCGACACATGACCGACCACTCATTTCGCTTGAGTGTATCGAATGTATATCACCCACGGTTGGGATCAAACCACCGTTTCCCGAAAGGGACAGCATTGATAGATTAAAGAAGCAAAAGGAATTTCTCTAGATAGGTGATTATACCCCTTAATGGGAGCGACCCACATAGCCATGCTGCCTGCCCGATTTTTGTCACTTCCCAGTTGATGAGGCTTGAGGTTAGAATTATCTTCTGGAACATCTGGTCACCATTCACTTTGAATGCCACATCGTCAGATCCACCAGATATCACTAATTGACGTTACAAAAATACTCTAGTTATTTAGCTAGAGAAAAACCATTTCTCCGCCATCAACTATGGTACGTTTGAAGAAATCAATGTACGCGTTCCCTTTGGAAATACTCTGCCAGACATTCGTCCATACAAGTCATCCAGGAACAGGATGAACAAAAGGCACCCTCCTACCACATCCAAGGAATCACCCTATAGATTAGTAGCGAGTAGTCCTTGCAATCCGTAGATTCTGACCACGACAGAATCATAATTTATCTCTGGGATCTACACAAAGATTATTAGCGGTTCTTCTGTTTAATGGAGATTCACGGTCTTCAATGATCCATCTTGATCATCTTTTGATATCTTCACGTATTTGTTGGTCGGAATGGTTTTCGAATATAAATCTGACCCCGGTCTTTCCGTACCAACAATCGAATTGGACATATTTGATAGTCGGTGATTTAACTATCAAAATAAACAGCGTTTCAATCATGGTGAAACGACCCGAACTTCCCCGGTCTACGAAGAGAAGAGAAAGAACGAATTGTTTTGAGAACACGACAAAATAGAACGCAGACGGAAGAACATTTCATTGCATATTACAACAACTCATCAGATTACAAGAATATACAGAGTATAAATGAATATTACACAGAAATATCAGAGATTTAAATTACATTTAAATACATCGCAGCGAAAAATAATACAATACACAACTAGAAGAGATATACGGATACAAAGCTTTCCGGATATCATTCCAGCTGTAAACCAGGATCCTGTGAATATAAATCTGCAAAACCAAAACTACTAGCTGGCCGTGTCAAAATAAGGGCACCCAGAGTTTAGGTTAAAACAATAAACTCCAGGTCAGTCATGGGACTGGTGTGAAAACTGAAACAGTTAATCTTTATTTTAAAGTTAGGTAAATCAAGGGACAACGCCGTATAACACGGAACGGGTTTCCTCCCAAGAACACCAGTGCATAAAACAACATCGCAATGCTAAATAAAGAAAAATGAAGCTATTATAAGACCCATGTCCCATCACACAATGCAACGCAAGCCGGAGGATAGGGTTTTTACCTTATAATAGCCAAGAATGCTTGATACGTTTAAAACAAATCATTTGATACTATTATAAGTGCATAGTGTATAAAACAACTTCAAATCATAAGTATCAATCATAGACGGCATAAGCACACCATCCCACTATGTCGCCATACTAGGCTCTACAAATAAAACCGCAAATGTCACGTATTTGGAAATTGGGTTATCATTTATGGTATGAACCGAGGCAAAAGATAGTCCTCTACCAATTCGAGACTGTCTAGTCCGAGTCTCAGGAACAGAACGCATCGTCCCTTGGACTCAGGGCCAGTCCACCGATGTGGATTATAATGCCTGAACAATACGTTTCTCCACCCTATGGGGTGTAAATGAGCCAATAAATGACTCCATCGGACCCGGATCGTCCGATCAAACCGAGGAGCCTCGCAACAGCAACAACCACATAAGTCAAACTCGTCAGGGCGTGTAAAACCACTGACGCCACTTCTAACTAGAAAGAAACGCATGTCCTCCCTGAGGTTCGTCTCCCGTTTTTGGTTCATACCGGGTGTGAAACTCGCGAAGTAAACATTACACAAAGCTACGCCACAAAGGCCGTGCTTTGATCATCAACCACAAGACTTTGCTTTTCAACAGAAGCCTTGTTCATTTGCCACTTAGGCATGCCACACAGGCAATTCACTCTATGCGTTTGATATCCATCAGTATATAACCCCTGAGCTCGTACGTCTTAGAGAAGGGTGTTAAGCAAGAGAATAAATTCTCCGCCGCCAAACAGATATATATTTAATAGAAATCAATCACACAGACTAAAATCCAATGTCAGACACACAGTCCATTTACAAGTCCATTCTGGGTCTGAACGAAACCGGAGGCACCTAGTACCCCGCATATCCATCGATCTCTAAGTACGTCTGGACGATCACCAACCGTTTCCATCTTCTTGGGTGTACATCCCAATCAAGATCATCAGTAATCACCCAAACGACGTGAAGACCTCCGGTCTTCAACCACCGTCTTCATCTTCGACTTATCGTCGTATCAGTTATTCAGAATGGGTTAAACCCGGTCTTTCCGAATAACTCGCGTATATTATAAACAAGTGTTACACAAATACAACATACGCCTCATTCCAATTCATAAGTCACTAACCGTAAATTAACAAGAGAATAATTCCCCAAATATTAACCCCGAAGGTCGAAACCAACATCAGATCAATATCCAGAAAACCATTCTGCTTAGCTAACCGACAGTTAGTTTCTAAATTTCACATTCATAGGGAAAGGTTCCCATTAATTTTATCAAAGATAAATCCCTTGAATTTATTCTTTAATCTTCTTTTGAATTTCGATTCAACTAGTCGGGATTAACGAACCTTACCGAAGTAATCATTTGTTTTAATTTCCCAATCCCAACCTATTCATCCCATGAAGTAAAACTGGTAATACTTCATATCTAACATCACGGTGTTATCGGTAAATTTAATTACCATTTCACGTTCAAATCTAATTAAAGATTTAACTATCGCCTGGAGCAAAACTGGTGATACTCCATCCTCGATCATTTCAATCTAATTAAAGATTCATTAAAACTCCACTTAGTTTTAATCTTTGACTGGGTTAAAGAATCAGTGTCATTTAAAACACGGTTCACGATAAACCCAAAATCACATCAAATTTCAATCAGTCCCTAACCGTAAATTAATCAGTGAGCAATTCCCTAAGTATTGACCCCGAAGGCCGAAACCAACATCAGATCAATACCTCTGAAACCATTCAACTTAACTAATCTCCAGTTAGTTTCTGATTTTCTTAACTCCTTTAGGTCTAAGAACAGTATTATTGAAGACACCGTTCACGACAAACCCAAATCACGTTCCATTAATTATCGGGTTAAAGAACAAGTGTTATTTAAAACACTGTTCACGATAAACCCAAAAATCAATACCTATTCAATTCCAATTAAATATCATTTAATTGGTACACTTCATTAAATCTAAATAAAAAGATTTAGTCTTTTCTTCAGCTGGGCTTAAGAACAGTGTTAATGAAGACACCATTCACGACAAACTCCAATCACATTTGATATTAAATACAAGGCTCTGAATAGAAATTATATCAGCTTATATTCAATATCAAACTCTACGACCAACAAATATCGTATTGGAAATAACGATATAAATATATCTTTCAAATTTCCATAACAATACCTGTATAATCACGAAATCTAACATCGAAATATTCCGATGACAATTTCGATTCAAATCCATTCCAATGCAATCATTGGAAATTCTATTTATTTTAAAAACCCTTTCAAATCCAATTTATTTATTTAAAAATAAATAGGATTATAATTCTAGTTCAAAACTAGTTCATTTCGATAAACGTCTATTTTTATCTTTTCAAATATGGAGTTTTTCATCCCAATTCTTCCCAAATCATTTCTTATGATTTTACACAAATTGTTACTATTTTTAATAATTTTATCAAGGCCCGTACAGTCGATTTCCATCAATGGCTATCGAACTGCACTTACAGCGACCTTTTCCAAATTTGATTTGGACATAATTCTAAATCCAACCGTTAGATTTCTAATTTCTAATATTCATTAGAAATCTCTTTTCGATACGAACCCAACGGTTCCAGTTTTAGGAGAATCCGACGGTCGGATCTCCCGTAATATCCGTTCGAAGTCAATGGTCGAAATTCGTGAACTGCCGCGGCGCGGCGCGTTCTATTCAGACCATTATATAATATATACTTCGCCGATTTCCTTTTAAAACATATTATATAAATCGTTTTAAATTCGTTTTCAAAATGATTTCAACTTCATTTCTAATTCAAATCAAAATTGAATTTTTCCTTATAAATTCGTTTTAAATTCATTTCAAATTGATTTCAATTCAGACTGATTTCTAATTCAATTTCAGTTCGTTTTCAATTCAATTCAATTTCAATTCGAATTCGTTCTATTCAATTTCAATTCGAATTCGTTTCTATTCAATTTCAATTCGAATTCATTTATATTCAAATTCAATTCGAATTCATTTATATTCAATTTCAATTCGAATTCAATTCTATTCAGTTTCTATTCAAATTCATTTTCTATTCGAATTCAATTCGAATTCATTTATAATCAATTTCAATTCGAATTCATTTATATTCAATTTCAATTCGAATTCATTTATATTCAATTTCAATTCGAATTCAATTCTATTCAATTTCAATTCGAATTCATTTATATTCAATTTCAATTCGAATTCATTTATATTTCAATTCGAATTCATTTATATTCAATTTCAATTCGAATTCATTTCTTTTCAAAATATCAGATTTTGAAATCACTTTTCAATATTCCTTATAAAACGAATAAAATCGATATAAATATCGTTTACGTCAAAATGACGTCAATCTAATCAATACGGCTTCATATATTTCTATATTCAAATATTCTATTTCAAATATTTCTATTCAAATATTTCTATTCAAATATTCTATTCAAATATTCTATTTAAATATTTCTTTTTCAAATATGGAATGAGGCCCAATCAATTACCATATAATGTTAATTATATGGATTTTTCTACAACACACATATATAACAGCAACGATACATCATCAACCATCATCCAAAGTGCGTTCTACACTGTATAAACATCAAATATAAATATTCAACGCTTACAACAGTCTGTCAATCAATCGATCAACATACAACTAAACAATCGGGATTAGTGTACGTCAAATATCATCCCAATACCCGTGTGGGGTTTCAAACAATCAAACACAGATTTTATTTGTGCAGTTGGGCGATGTGTAAAATTTATCGTCCCAATCAATATCAGTCAAATGGGTGTATATAAACAAATCGTCCGATTTGTTTATTTTTATTTCCTTTCATATATACGTTAAAAATTATATTTTTAACTATAAAATATTTTTAACTATATAAATGTTTTATTTCATTTCACATCACATCACACAATCAACTACACATCAAAATCAAACAAACAAGCATACAAGCCGTCCATGGTCTGTGGACGACGGGTGTCGGGTGCTACTAAACACCGTCTGCATCCTAGTATATATATATAACTAGAAAATTAAATTCAAAGTGAGAAGTTCTCACAGATATGCTAAACCAGACGCCTCGGCTCTTCTTATGTAGAAAATCTTCGCCGTTCCTTCTTTCATCACTTTCATCATCCGTATCCACTACATACATAAAAATCGACTTTTTACTTCGCTATTCAATATATAAAAATCGAATTTTTACTTCGTTATTCAATATATAAAAATCGAATTTTTACTTTGCTATTCAATATAAAAATCGAATTTTTACTTTGCTATTCAATATATAAAAATCGAATTTTTACTTCGCTATTCAAGATATAAAAATCGAATTTTTACTTCGCTATTTAATATATAAAAATTGATTTTTTACTTTGCTATTCAATATAAAAATCGAATTTTTACTTTGCTATTCAATATATAAAAATCGAATTTTTACTTTACTATTTAATATATAAAAATCAAATTTTTACTTTGCTATTCAATATATAAAAATCGAATTTTTTTTATATCATCGCTATATAAATCACTTTTCCACTTTAACGTATATAGAATAAAAATCAGATTTTTATTTCGCTACATATATAAAGATCAAATTTTTATATTCTCTATTATATAAAAAACATATTTTTATTACTTCTACATAATAAAGATCGAATTTTTATTATCTATATTATATAAAAATTATATTTTCATATTCATATCTTATATAAAAATTCTATTTTAACTCCTCTTTAATGAACAAAACCAAATCTTTACTCCTATCAACACCCAATAAAATCCGCAATATTTTTTTTATTGATATCATATCATAAAAATCCCATTTCATCATCTAAATAAGTAGAGATAAGAAAATAAAAATAAACAGAGAAGCTTACATCGAAATCATTTGAGGGGGTAATGTCTCGCGTTGAACGGAGGAATGGGAGGGTGTTTAGCGTTCGCAGGCCAAGGGGGGGGGGCGCTACTGCTCGAGGTGGCAGCGGTTGGAGTCAGGGCATCGGGATTGGGGTGCGGTGGCTTTTCTGGTGGAGGGGGTCGCGGTTCTTCACGTCAAGGGGGAAGGAAGAGCTGGAGTTGGAGTGAGGAGGAGGGGGTGGGCGCGTCGGTCGGAGCCCCCCTGCAGTGGTGGCGATGACGACTTCCGCCATCGATTTAAAGGATCGATTTTTTTATTTTTTTTTTATTTCTTTTTCTTTCTGAGTTAAATCGTGGAAGAAAAGAGAGGGGGGGGGGTCTTTGTAAAGAGGAAGTTATAATTTATTAATTTATTTTTTAATTTAATCTTCATAAAGGTTGACTTTCATCTGAACTCTAAACGACACCCAACGACTGTCGTCCCTAACTAAATACCGTCATTCCGAACACAATGGGATATGTATCGTAGGCCAGTTCGATTGTTTCGATCAGTTTTCGTCAAAATCAACATATAACTCTATATATTGAATTTCAACGCGCATTTCAATTTACTGGGGCCACATACTAACTTGAAAAATTCTAGGAAAATATTTTCTAGCTTCGTATTGCCGATACGGTTCTAACAAAACTAGTTTCATCGAATTCTGAGACCGTTTGAAAAATGGCCATTTTCCAGTCGATTAAAATCAACTGAAACTGGTCAAACGCGTTTTCCTTTGCCACGCTCACATATTGATTCGAAAAATTACGAAATTTGAAACCTAGCAATAATTTGACATCACGGATCCAACAAAAGTGGTTTCGTCAAAATCCGAGGTCGTTTGCAAAATTCCCATTTTTAAGGGCCTGAATTTCATAGCGACTATTCAGAATTTTCAACTGGACATATCTTTTGATTCCCGCTATGAAATTTCAATTTTTCGGATTCGTTGGAAAGATATTCTCTATTAGATTCTATTATTTTTGGTTTCACTAAAATCCGGTTCATTTTGCACCCGGTACATTCATTTGAAGTTTGAAATCGAATTATTGAACTACCGCGCCATTTTCAATTCCTTTTATAATTTAAAATAATTATTTATATTCTATCGTCGATTCAAACGAATATATACGTTCGAATTATATTCAAAATAAATTTCTCGTCGATATTATTTAAAATAATTCATTTTAATAATCAAAATTCGCTAAATTGCCAAAATAAAAATTTTAAATTGGCCCAGATTTCCGGGTTATTACAATCTCCCCTACTTAAAACTTTTCGTCCCCGAAAAGGAACGAAGCCGAAAGTTGTTTAACTAATCAACTCAACTTTCATTATTTTGACTACGGCTTAAGTTCTTCAACTTTTCAGTTTCTAAGAACTTTTCAAATTTTTCAAAAATTTGGCTAACACCCTAAATTTTCGAAAAATTTCGCCATAACCTCCCCTGCACCGGGAGCACGGGAAAATCCCGAAATTGCCATACAGGCCTTCTGATCTCAAAAAGAAAAAGAAAAATCCAAGCGGCTAGCCAGTCGGCTCATAAAATCATCATCGCCCAAACAAAACAGTAAATTATGATAAACATGTACCTATTTGTCGGGCAAACAAATTTTATTCTCTGCTCTAGCCTCCTTGCTATGACCTGTTCAATGTAAGAACATGTATATGCAAGCAAATGCGACTAATTTTCAATACAGTTCAATATTTGACCAATTTGGTTAAAGGTTCAACATTTAATTATTCAAACAATAATCAAACAACACAACCATCAATCAATTAGTGAATTATCATTTCAAATTCATAACTTTGATATATAGTCAAAAATCACATTTTTGGTGTCAATTCACAACAATAAGCCCTGTCTAGTTTCGGTTCTCACACCAGTCAATTGGAAATATATAGAAATCTCACTTTCGAAACTCGAAAATAAATACTGGCGATGGTGCCCCGTCACCAGAATTATCCCCGGGCACTAGAGGGATTCTATATCTACCCAGTATATTAAAACTCCGAACACACGTTTGCAAGACATATATGCAAAATCTTTATATATTGGATTGTCCAAATCAATTTATAATAAATGATCAAATACGAATAAGTGATTTAAATTTCAAAACAAAACTTGTTTTTACTTTTAAAAATACACTCTTCACACTCGTTCTAGGATACTACTGATCCCATCTCTAACGAGTCATTCCCATTGGATATTACTAATCCAATATCTGATGAATTCTTTCGTATGGTTCTAATGTGTCTTGTTCTCTGAGCTTTGTAAACCAAAGCTCTAATACCACGCTGAAACGACCTGAACTTCCCCGGTCTCCGAAGAGAAGAGAAAGAACGAATTGTTTTGAGAACACGACAAAATAGAACGCAGACGGAAGAACATTTCATTGCACATTACAACAACTCATCAGATTACAAGAATATACAGAGTATAAATGAATATTACACAGAAATATCAGAGATTTAAATTAAATTTAAATACATCGCAGCGGAAAATAATACAATACACAACTGGAAGAGATATACGGATACAAAGCTTTCCGGATATCATTCCAGCTGTAAACCGGGATCCTGTGAATATAAATCTGCAAAACCAAAACTACTAGCTGCCCGTGTCAAAATAAGGGCACCCAGAGTTTAGGTTAAAACAATAAACTCCAGGTCAGTCATAGGACTAGTGTGAAAACTAAAACAGTTAATCTTTATTTTAAAGTTAGGTAAATCAAGGGACCACGCCGTATAACACGGAACGGGTTTCCTCCCAAGAACACCAGTGCATAAAACAACAGCGCAATGCTAAATAAAGAAAAATGAAGCTATTATAAGACCCAGGTCCCATCACACAATGCAACGCAAGCCGGAGGATAGGGTTTTTACCTTATAATAGCCAAGAATGCTTGATACGTTTAAAACAAATCATTTGATACTATTATAAGTGCATAGTGTATAAAACAACTTCAAATCATAAGTATCAATCATAGACGGCATAAGCGCCCCATCCCACTATGCCGCCATACTAGGCTCTACAAATAAAACCGCAAATGTCACGTATTTGGAAATTGGGTTATCATTTATGGTATGAACCGAGGCAAAAGATAGTCCTCTACCAATTCGAGACTGTCTAGTCCGAGTCTCAGGAACAGAACGCATCGTCCCTTGGACTCAGGGCCGGTCCACCGATGTGGATTATAATGCCTGAACAATACGTTTCTCCACCCTATGGGGTGTAAATGAGCCAATAAATGACTCCATCGGACCCGGATCGTCCGATCAAACCGAGGCGCCTCGCAACAGCAACAACCACATAAGTCAAACTCGTCAGGGCATGTAAAACCACTGACGCCACTTCTAACTAGAAAGAAACGCATGTCCTCCCTGAGGTCCGTCTCCCGTTTTTGGTTCATACCGGGTGTGAAACTCGCGAAGTAAACGTTACACAAAGCTACGCCACAAAGGCCGTGCTTTGATCATCAACCACAAGACTTTGCTTTTCAACAGAAGCCTTGATCATTTGCCACTTAGGCATGCCACACAGGCAATTCACTCTATGCGTTTGATATCCATCAGTATATAACCCCTGAGCTCGTACGTCTCAGAGAAGGGCGTTAAGCAAGAGAATAAATTCTCCGCCGCCAAACATATATATATTTAATAGAAATCAATCACACAGACTAAAATCTAATGTCAGACACACAGTCCATTTACAAGTCCGTTCTGGGTCTGAACGAAACCGGAGGCACCTAGTACCTCGCATATCCATCGATCTCCAAGTACGTCTGGACGATCACCAACTGTTTCCATCTTCTTGGGTGTACATCCCAATCAAGATCATCAGTAATCACCCAAACGACGTGAAGACCTTCGGTCTTCAACCACCGTCTTCATCTTCGACTTATCGTCGTATCAGTTATTCGGAATGGGTTAAACCCGGTCTTTCCGAATAACTCGCGTATATTATAAACAAGTGTTACACAAATACAACATACGCCTCATTCCAATTCATCAGTCACTAACCGTAAATTAACAAGAGAATAATTCCCCAAATATTAACCCCGAAGGCCGAAACCAACATCAGATCAATATCCAGAAAACCATTCTGCTTAGCTAACCGACAGTTAGTTTCTAAATTTCACATTCATAGGGAAAGGTTCCCAATAATTTTATCAAAGATAAATCCCTTGAATTTATTCTTTAATCTTCTTTTGAATTTCAATTCAACTAGTCGGGATTAACGAACCTTACCGAAGTAATCATTTGTTTTAATTTCCCAATCCCAACCTATTCATCCCATGAAGTAAAACTGGTAATACTTCATATCTAACACCACGGTGTTATCGGTAATTTAATTAACATTTCATGTTCAAATATAATTAAAGATTTAACTATCGCCTGGAGCAAAACTGGTGATACTCCATCCTCGATCATTTCAATCTAATTAAAGATTCATTAAAACTCCACTTAGTTTTAATCTTTGACTGGGTTAAAGAATCAGTGTCATTTAAAACACGGTTCACGATAAACCCAAAATCACATCAAATTTCAATCAGTCCCTAACCGTAAATTAATCAGTGAGCAATTCCCTAAGTATTGACCCCGAAGGCCGAAACCAACATCAGATCAATACCTCTGAAACCATTCAACTTAACTAATCTCCAGTTAGTTTCTGATTTTCTTAACTCCTTTAGGTCTAAGAACAGTATTATTGAAGACACCGTTCACGACAAACCCAAATCACGTTCCATTAATTATCGGGTTAAAGAACAAGTGTTATTTAAAACACTGTTCACGATAAACCCAAAAATCAATACCTATTCAATTCCAATTAAATATCATTTAATTGGTACACTTCATTAAATCTAAATAAAAAGATTTAATCTTTTCTTCAGCTGGGCTTAAGAACAATGTTAATGAAGACACCATTCACGACAAACCCAAATCACATTTGATATTAAATACAAGGCTCTGAATAGAAATTATATCAGCTTATATTCAATATCAAACTCTACGACCAACAAATATCGTATTGGAAATAATGATATAAATATATCTTTCAAATTTCCATAACAATACCTGTATAATCACGAAATCTAACATCGAAATAATCCGATGACAATTTCGATTCAAATCCATTCCATTGCAATCATTGGAAATTCTGGTTATTTTAAAAACCCTTTCAAATCCAATTTATTTATTTAAAAATAAATAGGATTATAATTCTAGTTCAAAACTAGTACATTTCGATAAACGTCTATTTTTATCTTTTCAAATATGGAGTTTTTCATCCCAATTCTTCCCAAATCATTTCTTATGATTTTACACAAATTGTTACTATTTTTAATAATTTTATCAAGGCCCGTACAGTCGATTTCCATCAACGGCTATCGAACTGCACTTATAGCGACCTTTTCCAAATTTGATTTGGACATAATTCCAAATCCAACCGTTAGATTTCAAATTTCTAATATTCATTAGAAAGCTCTTTTCGATACGAACCCAACGGTTCTGGTTTTAGGAGAATCCGACGGTCGGATCTCCCGTAATATCCATTCGAAGTCAATGGTCGAAATTCGCGAACTGCCGCGGCACGGCTCGTTCTATTCAGGCCATTATATTATATATATAATATATACTTTGTCGATTTCCTTTTAAAACGTATTATATAAATCGTTTTAAATTCGTTTTCAAAACGATTTCAACTTCATTTCTAATTCAAATCAAAATTGAATTTTTCCTTATAAATTCGTTTTAAATTCATTTTAAATTGATTTCAATTCAGACTGATTTCTAATTCAATTTCAGTTCGTTTTCAATTCAATTCAATTTCAATTCGAATTCGTTTCTATTCAATTTCAATTCGAATTCATTTATATTCAATTTCAATTCGAATTCATTTATATTCAATTTCAATTCGAATTCGATTCTATTCAATTTCTATTCAAATTCATTTTCTATTCAAATTCAATTCGAATTCATTTATATTCAATTTCAATTCGAATTCATTTATATTCAATTTCAATTCGAATTCATTTATATTCAATTTCAATTCGAATTCAATTCTATTCAATTTCAATTCGAATTCATTTATATTCAATTTCAATTCGAATTCATTTATATTTCAATTCGAATTCATTTATATTCAATTTCAATTCGAATTCATTTCTTTTCAAAATATCAGATTTTGAAATCACTTTTCAATATTCCTTATAAAACGAATACAATCGATATAAATATCGATTACGTCAAAATGGCGTCAATCTAATCAATACAGCTTCATATATTTCTATATTTAAATATTCTATTTCAAATATTTCTATTCAAATATTTCTATTCAAATATTCTATTCAAATATTCTGTTTAAATATTTCTTTTTCAAATATGGAATGAGGCCCAATCAATTACCATATAATGTTAATTATATGGATTTTTCTACAACACACATATATAACAGCAACGATACATCATCAACCATCATCCAAAGTGCGTTCTACACTGTATAAGCATCAAATATAAATATTCAACGCTTATATCAGTCTGTCAATCAATCGATCGACATACAACTAAACAATCGGGATTAGTGTACGTCAAATATCATCCCAATACCCGTGTAGGGTTTCAAACAATCAAACACAGATTTTATTTGTGCAGTTGGGCGATGTGTAAAATTTATCGTCCCAATCAATATCAGTCAAATGGGTGTATATAAACAAATCGTCCGATTTGTTTATTTTTATTTCCTTTCATATATACGTTGAAAATTCTATTTTTAACTATAAAATATTTTTAACTATATAAATGTTTTATTTCATTTCACATCACATCACACAATCAACTACACATTAAAATCAAACAAACAAGCATACAAGCCGTCCATGGTCTGTGGACGACGGGTGTCGGGTGCTACTAAACACCGTCTGCATCCGTATATATATATATATATATATATATAACTAGAAAATTAAATTCAAAGTGAGAAGTTCTCACATATATGCTAAACCAGACGCCTCGGCTCTTCTTATGTAGAAAATCTTCGCCGTTCCTTCTTTCATCACTTTCATCATCCGTATCCACTACATATATAAAAATTGACTTTTTACTTCGCAATTCAATATATAAAAATCGAATTTTTACTTCGCTATTCAATATATAAAAATCGAATTTTTACTTTGCTATTCAATATAAAAATCGAATTTTTACTTTGCTATTTAATATATAAAAATCGAATTTTTACTTCGCTATTCAACATATAAAAATCGAATTTTTACTTCGCTATTCAATATATAAAAATCGAATTTTTACTTTGCTATTCAATATAAAAATCGAATTTTTACTTTGCTATTCAATATAAAAATCGAATTTTTACTTTGCTATTCAATATATAAAAATCGAATTTTTACTTTGCTATTCAATATATAAAAATCGAATTTTTACTTTGCTATTCAATATATAAAAATCGAATTTTTTTTATATCATCGCTATATAAATCACTTTTCCACTTTAATGTATATAGAATAAAAATCAGATTTTTATTTCGCTACATATATAAAGATCAAATTTTTATATTCTCTATTATATAAAAACCATATTTTTATTACTTCTACATAATAAAGATCGAATTTTTATTATCTACATTATATAAAAATTATATTTTCATATTCATATCTTATATAAAAATTCTATTTTTAACTCCTCTTTAATGAACAAAACCAAATCTTTACTCCTATCAACACCCTATAAAATCCGCAATATATTTTTTATTGATATCATATCATAAAAATCCCATTTCATCATCTAAATAAGTAGAGATAAGAAAATAAAAATAAACAGAGAAGCTTACATCGAAATCATTTAAGGGGGTACTGTCTCGCGTTGAACGGAGGAATGAGAGGGTGTTTGGCGTTCGCAGGCCAGGGGGGCGGCGCTACTGCTCGAGGTGGTGGCGGTTGGAGTCAGGGCATCGGGATTGGGGTGCGGTGGCTTTTCTGGTGGAGGGGGCCGTGGTTCTTCACGTCAAGGGGGAAGGAAGAGATGGAGTCGTAGTGAGGAGGAGGGGGTGGGCGCGTCGGTCGGAGCCCCCCTGCGGTGGTGGCGATGACGACTTCCGCCGTCGATTTGAAGGATCGATTTTTTTTTATATTTCTTTTTCTTTCTGAGTTAAATCATGGAAGAAAAGAGAGGGGGGTCTTTGTAAAGAGGAAGTTATAATTTATTAATTTATTTTTTAATTTAATCTTCATAAAGGTTGACTTTTCATCTGAACTCTAAACGACACCCAACGACTGTCGTCCCTAACTAAATACCCCCATTCCGAACACAATGGGATATGTATCGTAGGCCAGTTCGATTGTTTCGATCAGTTTTCGTCAAAATCAACATATAACTCTATATATTGAATTTCAACGCGCATTTCAATTTACTGGGGCCACATACTAACTTGAAAAATTCTAGAAAAATATTTTCTAGCTTCGTATTGTCGATACGGTCCTAACAAAACTAGTTTCATCGAATTCTGAGACCATTTGAAAAATTACCATTTTCCAGTCGATTAAAATCAACTGAAACTGGTCAAACGCGTTTTCCTTTGCCACGCTCACATATTGATTCGAAAAATTACGAAATTTGAAACCTAGCAATAATTTGACATCACGGATCCAACAAAAGTGGTTTCGTTGAAATCCGAGGTCGTTTGCAAAATTCCCATTTTTAAGGGCCTGAATTTCATAGCGACTATTCAGAATTTTCAACTGGACATATCTTTTGATTCCCGCTATGAAATTTCAATTTTTCGGATTCGTTGGAAAGATATTCTCTATTAGATTCTATTATTTTTGGTTTCACTAAAATCCGGTTCATTTTGCACCCGATACATTCATTTGAAGTTTGAAATCGAATTATCGAACTACCGCGCCATTTTCAATTCCTTTTATAATTTTAAATAATTATTTATATTATATCGTTGATTCAAATGAATATATACGTTCGAATTATATTCAAAATAAATTTCTCGTCGATATTATTTAAAATAATTCATTTTAATAATCAAAATTCGCTAAAATTGCCAAAATAAAATTTTTAAATTGGCCCAGATTTCTAGGTTATTACACATGGCAATCCAATGAGTTCATTGGTTCGGTATTCAGCATCACTTGGCCTTTTTAATCAAAACAAATGTAAATTTTAAAACTCTTAAATATTTCGATATTATAAGTATAGTTTCTTGCTTCTTATTTAACATAAGATTTGTCTTTAAATAAATTCATTTTAATACCTAGGAAAATTCTATTATCATATTCAGTTCTCTATTTTCACTTTCAAAACATTAGCTACATTATTATCTAATATTGGAAATCAACTTAACTTATTACTTGTAATGCAAAATATCGTTTATTTCATTACTTGAAACAACAATCCATGCTTATTATTATAGAATACAACTCAACTTTACGCTTCCTTTCTAACATGAAAATATCGTTATAACATCACGCAACGTCTTTTTATTTCCCTTTTCACTTTGGAACTCTCATTATATATATATTCCCAATCTTCACTAAACGTTGCATTATTATTTCATTAACAGAAATAATAAATTATCACTAACCCCTTTTACCCTTACAGCTAACATCATCCTCAGAAAATCCTGATGTCGTTCAAGTTGGGGTATTTTAATTACCTCTCAGACCTTGATCAACAACGTTCTTATCTTCAGATGGATAAGAGCTGTAACACAATAATTCATTCCAATATTCATACAAATTCCATTCAACTGCTTTATTCAAAATACAGTTTCATAAACCTGCTTACCTCTTGAAGATCTCTTTCTCGGGTGTAATCATTATTTCTTAATTCCATAATTAAGTAATTCTTTATATAAACATCACCTTTTTAACCTCGGCCTCTTTAAAACAAATTTAACTTATACTCGGATTTAGTTATACCACCTTATAAGCCACTCCTTTACCAAATTCATTTTTTCCAATCTCTTTTCCAATCCATCCAACTATTTCCCCGCTTTGAAAATCTTATTTCAATTTTCCCCTTTTTACTTAATCTCATTTTGTTTAATAACTTTAATTTGAAATTAACGCTTTTACACTTTAAATCCCATTTATATAATCCTGGTTTATTATAAACCCTTTCTCTTAATTTCCTTTTTATTTAATTTAAATAATTAAGTAACATTTATTTAAGCTATCATATTCGCCTAAAATTCTTTTTATAACTTCATTATAAAAATTTGGGTTTTAAATATAAAACCCGTTCATAACTCCTTTCACCAATCAATTGGATCTCATTTCAACCTCGATTACTTTTTACATTTATTCAATTAAAAACTAATTTCCCAAATCACTATTAATCAGGATAATAATTTACTTTAATCATTAACTATTGTAAAAGTAGTTAATTCCTTTATTAACTACAATAAATAGTAAATCCCTTTTTAAATATCTTATTAAAATTTAAACAATATTCATTAAATCATTATATTCAAAATGCACTAATTTAATCCCAATTAAAAACGATCGATGTAGTCAACTCAAAACACGGTTATCCCATTAAGCGATTCCAATTCGTTCTCCCTTTTAATTAATAATATAATTAATTTAAATAATTCCATTTAACAAAACAATTATCCAAATTTAACCGTTAGGTTAATTTCCTATTCACTAGTTTATAAATCCGATTAACATCAATATTTACTCTATAAAATCAATTAACAATTAATTATAAATTTAATCAATAAATAATAAATATTTGTTTTCTTTTGATAACTATTATTTTAAATAATATAATTCAAAATCTATATCCAGTTATAAAATAAATTTTATAAATTCATCTCTGTTGATCTGCTTGACGGTAAATCAACATTTATAAAACAATTGATTTCATAGGCCATATACTACCGCCAAATACTCAACCAAAACCGCCCATTGGTTTAAACTAAACAGATGTTGAATTTTTAGTCAACAATTAACAATCAAACCAATCACCTCATCAGATCAGTTCATATATGATATAAATAATATATTTGAGGAATCCTGTTGGATCCCTCTGACCTGTTCTTCCCTGTATTCAAATGGTTATCGCAAATCAGCTTAATCAATTCAATTTAACTGTAAATTCTATAACAGTAAATAACAACTATTTAACATCAACCGATTAACAAAACAATTCAATCAATTCAAGCAATCCAAACAATTAAACACATTTATAAATAAACGTGACCAATAAGGTAAGTTACCTTCATTGGATCAAATCGTTAAAATAACGACTTGGTAATTCACTGAAATTAAATAGTGTTTAATTTCATTGGTTAAATCAATAACTGAATATATAGTTAGGAAACAGTCAAACGATCAGCAAACAGAACACACAAAATAAAAACCCAATTTATATAAAATGTAAATAGGAAGAACTGAGTGATTTTAACTCATCTTGATTTGATTTATTGTTGTAGTAGTTCAGTTACAGTCAAATTAAACAATGTTTAATTTAACTGTTCATTCCAGCTATCTTCATATCTGTCTAACCCAGTTCCAAAATGAAGACCTCCTCATGATGAATCCAATGTCGCTTGAGCCACCCAATTCTGATAACAAATAAGCAATTTATAAGTATTCCTTAGTTAATATAATTATATTATAATTAAATTCCTAATTATTTTAGTTAACCAAATTAATTTCATTTTAAGATTTTAAACCGTCAACACTACTGATTTTAAATTTGTTCAGAAATAACGGCTGATTTCCTAAGTTTAGTTCTAACTGAAATAATCACTTATTTAAGTTGCTATTAAATAAAACTAGTTACGTTTAAAACTAACAGATTACTAAAGTTTCCTTTTAAAATGTGTTTGTATACCTAGGTCCGAACTATTTTCAGTGGGTTCAAAACATGGGCTTATACTGTTGACTTTCCCTCACGGTCCCTGCTTCCCATTGGAAATTCCAGTTCGGTGTTTAAACATTGGATACGCACATTCACATTACCAAACTAACGGGCCCAAGCTTTAATGTTCAAACAAATTAGCGGGTCAGCTATGGTTTCGTCTTCCCTAGTACATCGTTGTTCTGCAATAGGTTTTAAATTAAAGTTACTATATGTTTAATTAAATCATCTAATTTCTACTTATCCAATTAGGTTATAATACCAACCTTAATGATTTATATATTAGCTTAAATTAAATTACTTAGGCTTCACACTTAAATAGCAGGTCCCCATTTCCTCTCTACATCCAAGAAAAACAAGATCGACTTCGATCCCACAGCTTCGTTAAACCCATTGAGCTCGTCTCCTTTATCTCACCACTGGCGGCGACAGAAACGATTGAGCCTTACGTACTTCGTTCAATGACAACCCCCACTCCCCTCTTCCCATCGACACTGGTTTCGCGCTCCATGAAACCACCATTTAGCAGATAACCTGACCCAAAATCCATGACTTTATTAGTTAATAATCCCTTCATTATAGATAATTAAACGTAATTACTTTGAATTAATCGTCTGGCACTCCCCTTTCCTTCCCAGTTCTTTTGTTTTAGTTCAGCACCCTCGTTCAACCATTGTAGCACGCTCGAAACTAATATCAGACCGTCTTCGTGTCCCTTGACCTCCGGAACATCATTGGAAACTTCCACCAGAAGCATTGTACTGTCATCTACCTCCTCCTTCAACCTCGATACACTCGATCAACCCCTTGGCCCTAGAAAGCCTCATGAACTCCGACTGTTCTCGACTTAAATCCGACGGCTACAGATCGCCAAAGTCCATCTCCATCACATAGCATCACGATCTCGCCACACTGAACCTTTTTCAATTATGAGTTTGGTAAATAAATTGATGGATTTGACGAAATTTGTAGAGAAAGAATCGAACTATTCAGTTTGTTCATAAGAGTGGCGGCCAGCTTCATTGACCACGAGAACTTGTTGACCGATAGTGGTAGGGTATTTATATGTTAACAATTTCACAAATGTGCGCTCCACGGTGTTAATGAATTGGCAGCCAAGAAAAATGAATTGTTTGGGAGCCAAGTAATGCACAATAGAACAAGGTTTGGGACGCTGGCAAGAAAAAAACGTTTTAAAGGGAGGCGGGGAAAGTTTTATTAATAAAATAATATAACGAACTTGCGTGCGAGATATCGTATCAAAACACTCATGTATGATCTTCGTTTTTGACAAAGAAAATGTAATCCTAGCATAGAAAAATATTTCAGATCCAATAGGACAGGTTTCGTCAAATTCTGACATCATTTGTGAAAAATCCTTTATAATTATCGATGAAAAATCAAGCGTTTAAAATCCTTAAAATTACGGAAAAAATCCAATAAATATGAAACCTTGACATTTTACTAGATCTCTTCCTTACGAATCCAATGAAAGTTGTTTCTTTCAAATCAGAGTTCATTTGTCCAGTCGTTTATTCATTTAAAGTTATCCCTATCCGAATTGACTAAATAATTAAATAGAACAAAGGCATTTTTGGCCACTGCAGTCACATACGACATCGGTTTACCGCGAAATTTGATTTTCTTACAATAATTTAATGATACGGTCCCAATGAAACTAATTTCATCGAAAACGGAGACTGTTTGCAAAAATGGCTATTTTTTAATGCTTATATAATATCGATTAAAATATTATATAAATTCCAAATAAATTCAATAAAATAAAAATAAATAATTTTTATCATATATATCCAACCAGAATATATATACAACTTCCAATATAATTTACACAACTCAATATCGTCAATTTTGAGTTAAATAATTTAAATTTTCCTATTTAAATATATTAATTAACGCTATATTTTAATAGCGATTTCCATAGCGACTATTTCAAAAATTGAATTGGACATATTTAATAATCTATAACACGAAATATGAATTTTTCTCTTCCATATGAAAATTACCATCAATACGATTCCAACGTTTATTGTTTCACAGAAATCTGACTTATATCGGATCATGTATATCCAATTGAAGTTCAAAACTCCATATAATGAACTGCCGCGCCATTTCGATCTCGGTTTATATTATATAAATATATAACGTTCAAAACTTCGTTTTAATAACGAATTAAATATTGAAATCCATTAATATTCCAATTAAAATATTTAAAATAATAAATTAAATTAAATATTTTACTCTCAAAAATATGGGACGTTACAGATAACGAAATTTTCCTATGTATATATTTGATATTATTTGGTTAATAAAATAATCAATTATATTTCTAGTCAACTTCAATTGATTCCAAATCAATTTATTTATTTCAATCCATTCAATTTGCTTAAGATAAATTCAAGAATTCAAATCCCCAGCTTTTTGTTTCAAATCTCTCTTGAAATCATATAAATATATATACATTATTTGTTCCTATCTCAAATTAAAAACATTTAAACTTTCCAAAACAACATATTTTCTCAAATAATTTCTTTGGAAATTTTACCATGGTAGCAATCCATCACTTAGGAACTCGAAAATGAACACCGATGATCTCCAGATAATCATCAGAATTATTTTCCCGCGACCGAAGTGAGTTCAATGCTTTATCATTTTAAAAATCCATTTAAAATGATTTTTTTTCCAAAATCCTTCCAAAATAAAGCTATATTATTTTAATATACTTTCAAAAAATATTTACCAACTTTCCGGAATTTAAATTCCAATTCTAGTTTGAATCCAATTAAATTTCATCTCATTTGTATATATTACTCATATACAATTTTTTTTTGATTATATTTAACCATTCCAATTTTATAATCTCATAATAGCAACCAACTCATCCATATATAAATAATTCTAGAAAAATATTAATTTTATATCAAAAAATAATTTTGGGTAAAATTTTTCATTTACCCACTTTAAAAAATATTGTGTCGAACTATTATGTTCAAGTGTTTAGAAACTCCTATTGATGTCGTGGCATCCCACGATTCGACTAGAATTCATAAACCACTCAACAGACAAGCCAACATAATATAAAACAATTTTTATATCAACTTACAAACACGCTCTCTTTCATATATATACACACACACACACTTTTAACTCATTCTAGGGGTACTACTGACCCTATCTCTAATAAGTAAATCCCGACCAAAGCATAGGTTTTCGCTTAACGTAAGCTCTTATACCAATTGTAATAGCCTGCAAATCTGTACTATCAAAGTTGACCAAAACAATACACGTCCAACCCAAATTGCATAGAAATACGAGTCATTAGGGTTAAAGAAATAGATAGAAGATTGAACAAAAGAAAAACATCAAAATCTCACAAAGGGACTGAACGAAATATAATATATTGGATAACTTTGAAATACAAATCTGTATTGTATATACATACCATATCACAGTACAACACATATACTTCATAGCAGAAATAACTCTAAATAACTAACGGTGAAGCCTCCTACTTAAAGCTCCTCCAAGTGTATTTGTAAAAGCCTGAAACACTTGACTGCCCATACAAAATTTGGGCACCTAAGAGTTTAGGGTAAAACAAACAAAATAAACTCGAGTTTAGTCATGAGACTGGTGTGAGTGAACTCCAACCATTTTGCTTAACTTTGAAAAACCTTTTTGAAAGAAAGGATAATCGTAAGACCGATCCACATGTAAATACAGATGGTTTTTACCTTATGATAACCCAAAATATTTTTGATATCAAAATCTGGTGATATTATAATAATGTCTAATCAAATAAATAACCATCTAGCGGAACACTTGCATCTCACGCTCCATATACATAGTATAAAATCAAAAACCGCAGGGTGCTTATTGGAGATTGGATTCCAACTATGACAAGGTATGGGACCACGTTCTGATCAGTGTACTCTAGAGGGGATACACTAGGGTTCTACAAGAACATCTTGCAACCTAGCCACACATGATCGGTCACTCACTGAGCTTGACCGAACCGAATGTATTATCGCCCACGGTTGTCAGCTATCCCACCGTATTCCGTAAGATACAAAAACGATAGAAGAACAAATGAATTTTCTCTAGAAGGTGATAATACAACCTACTTTGGTGCGACCCAACTAGTTATGTTGCCTGCCCGATTTTGTTATTTCCCGATTGTGAGGCTTAAGGTCGCGATTTCCTCTTAGAATAGCACGCCACCATTTACTTTGAATGTCACATCATCAAACCCGTCAATTCACAAGTTGATTTCTCCAAAAATATTATGGGTATAAAAGCTAAGAGAAACGAATTTCTCCACCACCAAACATAATATCTTGAAGATATTTTCTTATGTGATCCGTTAGGCATACTCCTTCAGACATTTGTTCATACAAGTTGTCCTGGGACTAGACAAACGAATGCACTATCCTTTAAACAGAACAGTCCATGCACTTTACTCCATCTTCAATTATCTTCAACATAATCTGATTCGCAATGCTTATGCTTATACAGAGTGTTTTTTGGACAGTAAATCCAACTGGTCTAAACGTATTGACAACATGGTCAAAACTTCGATAGTCGGGTATTTAACTATGGAAGAAAAACAAACATCCATCCAAATTTCCATTTGGCAATATTATGACTATGCATTAAACAATCACTGGCCCTCTCCAATATTTCATTAATTAAATCATTTTCCAGATTCCTTCCAAAATCTTTACTCCAATATTTTCAAAATGCTTTAGCATTTTAGGACGTTAGGAAAACTTTCCATATCCTCTTCTTTTATTTTCTATACTTATAAAATATCTTCTATTTATGATTGGGAATCATCTCCAAGTACTTCTCCCTTTCGCGACCATTCATTTCTATACTTTGGAAATATTTACTATTATATTTCCAAAATTTCACTTACTTTGGTTAAAACAAATGTTGTGTAAAACATCGTAACAACAACCTAAAATATTGCATTCCGCTAATTCTTATTCAAACACTTATCTTCGAGAGTGAATCTTTCTCTTTATCGGTTGATAGTGAAATCAATCAAGTTAGTTTATAATTACCTCTAAGACCTTGACTGAGTAACATTCTTAACTTCAAAATAAAGAAGATTACTCATCTCGAATAATCAACCAATTATCCATTTTTAAAACGTGTATAAGTTTCTCATTCTATTCTTACCAGATTTTAATTTATAGATTTTTATTTGTTTATAACTTTCTATTATAAGTTCTTTTCCTTATCGAATTATGTGTATATATATATATATATCGATATATTGATTTCTAGTTATCAAATTTTCTTAAAAATATTCTAGCTCCTCCAATTTTCGGAAAACTTCGCCAATGCCTCCTTTGTATGGCTCAATCGGTACAACTACAAATCGTCTCTCTAGGCCCTTTCCATTCAAAAAGAAAATCAAAAAGCCAAGCGGCTTGCCCAATAGTGCCATAAAATCTAATATGAAATTTAAACATGTACCTTTTTGTCGGGCACTCAAAATATAATCTTCATTCTCTTCATTCCGTATGTGTTATGCATATATGTCCATTCTCAATTTATTTCAATCAATCCAATCATTTTTAACAAAATTCACTAACCACTTCTTTAATTAGCTCTTTTGCCTGATACACTTATGATTTTAACATATCATAATCAAATATATTTTTAATTAACTTATATACTAGACGAAATCAAATTCCATGTTTGATTTCAAGTTTTATATTCAAATTTCCAATTCCATTTTACAAATTTAATTTCCTTAACCAAGATTGAGTTTGATCCAATCTTTCGTTAAGTAGTTGCCTTGCACATTAGTCAACTTCATTTCATAATGCAAGACCTGATTTTTATATCAAAAATAACTTCATTCACTCCACTTTAGTTTGTATTTATTTTATAACTTAAATCAGGATTTTCTAACTGAAATTAGGATTTTATTCACTCAAATCACTTCATTGGGATGCGACTGTAATCAGGGCATTCGGCAAGAAGACCCAATGTCGGCGTACCTTTTCAGTGTGGTGATGAAACTGCTAACATAAATGCTAAATAAACTTGTTTGTCCGAGACTTATTAGCCTTCATCCGAAATACAAGGAATCCCAGGTTGCCTCGTTTTTTTTGCTGATAATCTTGTGATTTTTTGTATACCTGATGTGAATGCTATGAATAACATTCTAAAATGTCTCGATGACTTCTACACGATAACCAGTTTAAAGATTAATCTTGCAAAATCTGAATTTTCCACTGCTGGTCTAAACGCTGAGCAAAATAATCACATTATGAACACTACTGGCCTACAATGTAATAACACAACTATGTCCTATCTAGGTCTGCCTCTCGCTACTTCTAGAATCACCATTCTACAGTGTTTTCCTCTATATGAAAGAATTATTAGCAAACTAGACTCATGGGCTAACCGTTTCTTAAGTCAAGGCGGTAGACTAACGATTAGTAAATCTATCATATTTTCTGTGCACGTCTACTGGGCTAGAACATTTGTCCTCCCCTTGATTAAAACGATTCGGACTGCATTGATACGGTTCTTCTGGAAAGGCAATACAACAAGAAAGTACCTTGCTCCAATCTCTTTCTCGGCAACGGAGAAACCAATAACCAAAGGTGGACTCGGCCTGATTGACATGGTAGAATGGAATAGAGCTGCTCATGCTCAACACTTGGCTGATTTCATGCAATGTCGAAGTAGTCTTTGGATGGAGTGGTCGACTAAGCATGTCATAAAGAACAAAAGTGTGATGGCCCGCTCCGCACTAGCCAACATTTCCCTGAAATGCGCTGTGCGGATGTCCAACCAGCACGGGACGGTCGCCAAAGAAAGGAAAGGAATTTGAACTAACGAGGAACCTGTAGAATGTCTCACAGCACATGGAATAAAATATAATAATAATTACATAACTTTGACATAAAACAGGCGAGACAGTGCATAAGCTGAAAACTAAACCATAATCATCATAGCAGCGGAAATCCAAAATACAGCTCATTACAACTCCAACATATTGTCTCTAAAGCAAAGAAAGAGGTACACTACTAATGCCCAAAGTAGTGACTAGCAACAACACAGTGGTATTATATATATATACATATAGACACACATCATACGTGGAAGCCTCCTGCTCGTCTCTGGTACAGCTACTAGTGCATAATCACTTGACCTGTCTCCAGTCTGCCCGTTTAAGAGCACCCAGAGTAATAAGAAGAGACATAAAATTTTGGGTCAGACAAAAGTCTGGTATGAGCGATAAGCAGCAAAAAATAATAATAACAGGTATACATAACCATACCTGGACCTGGACCTGCAACCAAAGAGTTAGCACAACAAGATGTACAATACTCTAAGGTGACACTAACATATGGTGTAAAGATACGGGGAAGGGGTGTGCATGTCATAATGATGGCAAACAATCAAGCATAGTAAACATCCTCACATCTCTCACTCAGTGTGTAAAGCATACGATATCCACTTCTTTGACCACCCAAATCCTTTGCTATGATCACTCTGACCCATAGAGTCATGATGGCTCCACTGAACCGATCCATAGCCACTAATCCCTTGCTATGTCCACTATGTCCCATGAAATCATGACGACTCCACCACACTGGCTCATAGCCATGCTACGATCACTCTACCCCATAGAGTAATAAGTACCCCACTGCACTAATCCATAGCCTAACATCCGTCATGGTGGTGAATCAAAGCTATAAACGTCGATAACCCCTTTGCACATGTCCCGCAGCAAAGTCCAACTCATGAAGTTAACTCGTTGGTTCACAACTAGATCCTGAGTTCTACTTTATATTTGGACTACCTTTGCATCTCGGGTTTTGGTCTCCTCCGGATTAGTCTGGTTCTCCTTCTCATCTTTGGTTCAGTTCGGTCATAACTATCCTTTCCTGGTGGTTCGGTTCGTAGCACCTCCTCATAGTCCGGTTCGTGATTCTCGTCCAGCTCGTTGTCATCATGTCGGCTCATGAAGGCTCCCTGGTCAGATCGGTTCGTGATAAAGCTCCGGTTCGGTTTGGGCCTTCATCATCGGTTCGGGCACGTTGTGTGCTGCGGTTCGGGTTGAGGGGCTTCAGATGTGAACTGTTCGTGAGCTCCTGGTCGGATCAGGATCTCCAAGCGGTTCGGGGTCGATGCACTAGCTCGTGGTGCAGCAGTTCGGAGGAGCGGTTCGTGGGGAGGGGGCGATCCGATCCCATTTCCTGCACTTTTCCAGCAACTGTTTTACGCCACACGACAGCGTTTTCGACCATTTTAACTGTTCTATGCAATCACAAATCATACCAAACAGTAATAGCAACATGTATAATCATCCACAAACGTCAAAACGACAATTTAACATGTATGTAAGGATCAAACATACCCAAAAACCCGTGTTTTCCCTTAGTCCCCCTTAATCATGTTTAAGCATACAATTATCAAAACTTATCCAAATTAGCCAAAATTTCTATCAGAGCCCTAAAATAATATTTTAAAATTTCTAACCATTTTTCCAGAATTTATTCATGTATAATTTTGTTAATTAACACTAGTCACCCATAATTAGCCGTAATTAGTGAAAAACCATGCAAATCACTCACCAAAGCCACAAATAAAACTTAGATCTGAAACTATCTATGATTTGGGGCGTTTTCCCATGTAGCATAGTAGCTCTAACTCTGATTTGGTGTTGATTTGCCTTGATTTGATGTAGCTCTTCATAATTAGTGTAAGAAGGTGATTTGGGATGATTTTAGAAGGTGGAGGCCGTGGCTAGGGTTAGAGAAATGTTTTAGGCGGCTGAGAAAATGAAAGATCGTTTCTTAACCGATTTCAACCTCCCCATAACCTAATCCCAAAATGGGTTATGGGCCTAGCTGATAATCATCATAATTAGGCCCGGTTAAGCTGTTTTTCACCTCCTAAACCTTATTTCAGCCATATCTCCCAAATGGTAAGTCCGGTTGATTAATGTGACAACTTTACGGAAAGGTAAACCATCATCCGAATCCAATGGAAGTGGTTTCAGGTCAAAAATCCTTACCAATCAAAAGTTGCAGGCAAAACAAGATTCTCCAGGGGCAAAACGGTCATTTAAAAATTGACAAAAATCGTGAACATGGAAAATGACCCCAATAGTCGTTCCCCAAAGTTACACGACCATACAACCTCATATGAAAATAAAATAAATATTCTACGATCCTCCGATGCGTAGAATGCGGGTCATTACACTCTCCCCCCTCCCTCCCTTAAGAAATTACGCCCCCGAAATTCCTCAATTAAGAAACAACCGACGGGTCCCGCATGCCTACTAGCCTTATCTCGCAATCAAACATACAAAACAAACAAAACAAACCTGTCCTAGCATGCGGAAAGACTAAATCGAAATGAGAACCTTACCAGGCAAAGAGTTCTGGATACGTCTCCTTAATGTTCTCCTATGTCTCCCAAGTACAGCCATTCTCATCCCCGCCCCACTGAACCTTGACTAGATTCACCGCTTTCTTTCGAAGTTTCTTCGTATCGTGCTCGACAATATAAATTAGCTTGCGGTTCCCAACCGCCTCAGGTTCTACTTCGATATCATCCAACTAATCAGGTGAAATAGCCACATCGGGATCGTGCACGAATTTCCTTAACTGGGAAACATGAAATACGTTATGAACTCCCGCCATCTTGTCCGGCAACTCAACTTTATATGCTAAATTACCAACTTGCTCGAGAACTGGGAATGGACCAACAAATCTTGGTGCTAACTTGCCTTTTCTACCAAACCGAATCACGCTCTTTAACGAAGAAATCTTGACAAACACCAAGTCGCCAATCGAGAATTTTAAATCCCTTCTCCTCTTATCATCATAACTCTTCTGCCTATCCTGAGCAGCCTTCATTCGCCGTTGGATAACCTTAATCTTGTTCGAAGTTTCTCTTATCACATCTGGCCCAAGCACATATTTCTCACCGGTTTCTAACTAACATGATGGCGAGTTGCACAGTCTTCCGTACAAAGCTTCAAATAGAGCCATACCAATACTGGATTGGTAACTATTATTATATGCGAACTCTAATAGATGCAAATGGTCCCATGACCCTCCAAAATCTAATATCCAAGATCTTAAGAGATCTTCTAATACTCGATTCACCCTCTCTGTCTGATGTTCGGTTTGAGGATGATACGCGGTACTGAGATGTAACTTTGATCCTAACACCTCTTGTAAGCTCTTCCAAAATCCACTAGTAAACAACGGATCTCGGTCGCTCACAATGCCTTTGGGTATTCCATGAAATCTCACTACCCACTTCATATACAGTTTCACTAACATAGTTGCTGTTCTATTCGATTTGACGGGTATAAACCTTGCACTCATGGCCAATCAGTCCACAATCACCCAAATGCTATCATGGCCCGATCTTGTCCTTGGTAACCCATCAATGAAATCCACTGAGACTTATTCCCATTTCCATTCTGGAATTTCTAACGGTTGCAGCAAACCAGTAGGTTTCTTTTGCTTAGCTTTAACTAGCTAGCAGTTCATGAATTTAGATATAAACTTCCCAATGTCTCTTTTCATCCCCTCCCAATAGTACGTCTGCTTCATGTCCCAATACATTTTGTTACCACCGGGATGTATAGTCAGTTTTGAGTGATGACATTCTCTATGCACTTCATCTCTCAATCCATTAACATTGGGTAAAACTAGTCTCCCATTCTTTCTAAGCCATCCATCTCGATCAAGCCCATACCTGTTCATCTCCTCGTCAATACCCATCTCTAACATGGAGATAATTCCTAGTAGGTTACGATTGTCCCTCTGACTGGAACCAATCCTCTCAATCAAAGTAGGTCTGATCGTCAAACTTGCTAACATCTCTTGATCCAATTCGCACTTTGGTCTGAAATCATACCCAGCGATATATTCCAGTTACTTCCACTCAAGAAACATAGCCCCTAAACTAGCATGTCTTCTACTCAATGCATAAGCCACCGCATTTCCCTTTCCTTGCGTATATGCGATATCAAAATCATCGGAATCCAAGAATTCTAACCATCTTTGCTGTCGGAGATTTAAATCCTTCCGAGAGAAGAGATACTTATATAATCGGTAGACAACTCGAATCTTTCTCCCAAGAGATAATGTCTTCACATTTTCAACGCGAACACGATCACTGCTAATTCAAAATCGTGGGTAGGGTATCTTTTCTCATGCGGTTTCAGTTGCCGACTTGCACAAGCTACAACCCTACCTCCTTGCATCAATACAGCACCTAATCTGGTACCACATGCATCCATGTATACTGTCATCTCTTCATTCCCTTTAGGAATGACTAACACTAGTGCACACTTCAACTTTTCCTTTAGGCTCTTGAATGCATTTTCTCACCTTTCGTTCCAAACGAAGGATTGACTCTTCTTGGTCAACTGAGTGCACTGTGCCGCTATCTTGGAGAAGTCTTGGATAAACTTACGATAATATCCAGCTAATTTGAAGAAACTTCTTACGTCTGTTGCATTCTTGGGTGTAGACCAATCTTGTACCGTACCCACCTTCGCAGGGTCCATGTCAATCCCATTCTCTGAAACAACATGGCCCAAGAATCTCACTTCCCTCCTCCAGAAGTGACACTTAGAAAACTTTGCTCTCAATTGGTGTTTTCTCAACACCTCCATCACTACTCTTAATTGTTCGTGTTCTTCCTTTGTCCTCGAATAAACCAAGATAGCATCTATGAACACAAAAACAAACTTATCCAATTGATCTCTGAATACCCTATTCATAAGATCCAAAAAATATGCTGGTGCATTGGTCAACCCGAATGGCATGACCAACCACTCATAGAATCCAGACGGCGTCCGAAAGGCCGTTTTAGCTATACTCTCAACTTCCACCCTAAGCTGATGAAAACCTATCGCGAGATCCAATTGGGAGAACACTCTCGCGCCACTCAACTGACCAAATAAATCATCTATCCGCGGTAGAGGATACTTATTCTTCCTCATCACCTTATTCAACTCGCAGTAGTCCACACACAATCGAAGGGAACCATCTGCCTTGGTAGCAAACACAACTGGTGCTCCCCACTCAGAAACACTTCTTCTGATAAATCCCTTCTTCAAATGATCGCTTACTTGCACCCCGAGCTCTCGCTGCTCCCTTGGTGCCATACAACGAAGTGGCATCACTATAGGTCTGGCATCATTCATTAAATCAATACGAAACTCAATCTCTCGATGTGGTGGAAGTCCGCTCACTTCCTCGAAGACGTCCGGATACATGCCAGCCACGGGCACATCTGGAAACTCATCATGCGGGATGTCGAGGGAATTTAGAAAACTAACCATTACCCCATCACTAGGTAAACCACCAAACACTACCCTCCGCCCAGCATCCGCTCTAACTATCACCAAAAAGCCCTCACAGTCTACCACCACCCCATACCTTTGGAGCCAATCGACTCCCAAAATAATGCCAAACCCAGTAAATCCCAAAACAAAGCAATCACAAACAAACATACATCCATGACCCGATAAGACCACATTATAACAAATCATACTAAGGCTAGTCGAACCACCATCGTGTTCATCACCAATAAAGGTCTATCGACTATCTCGGGTTCCAATCCCAACCTATGTACCAGGTCACTAGATAAGCCTCGGTATCAAACAGTACTCGAACAGGAACATCACAAACAGAAAGCATACCTTCAATGAAGACATTCTTTCCTTTCTCCGCCGCAGTTGGAGCATTCGACGAAGAAGGAACAGCATTAATAGCATATGCTTTCACAATCTGCTTCTCTTTGGGGGGTTGCAGACATTTATCCTAGCGATATCCCACTTGGCCGTAGTTGAAGACTTCCTTCCGCTGGCTTTGCTCGACATTCTTTATCATAAAGGCCCTTCTTGCCACAGCTAAAGCACTCAACATATTACTTGCTCTTTTTCTGACCATCCTTAGTCTGATTCTGCTTCCTTTTATTCTAAGAATTATTCTTGCCTCTACCGCTTGCTTGTGGCTTTGGCCCCTCTGCAGATGCAACAGCGAATTCAGTCTTGGGCTTAGGATAAAGGCTCTCTGACCTCAATGCTTTCCCAACAATCGATTCAAAAGTCTCATCAACATGATTTATAAGCCTTTCCCCCAAGTATTGATCTAAGCCTGTTATGAACTTCCCATTCTTCTTTTCGGGGGTGTCAATAAGGGATAATCCGTACTTCGATAAATTATCAAACTCAGCAATATATTCCGAGACTGCCCTACCATTCTGTTTAATTTCCAAGAACTTCCTAAACAATTCTGATTTCTGAGCAGCTGGGATGAACTTATCACTGAATTGGGTCTTAAACTGATCCCAAGTAACTTGATCATCAGGAGTAGCTGCCTTAATAGCATTCCACCAATTCATAGCTCATCCTTGCAGCTGACGGGATGCTAGCTTTCTCTTCATTGCATCATCGATTCCTAAGTCCTCGAAGGTACGCTCACAACTATCAAGCCAATCCTGAAGTTCTGTAGCCGATTCCGTTCCGTGGAACGGCTTCCCACCAAGACTAGTGTAGTCTTTACAGAGCTTGGCAAAATCAGCCCTAGGCGCCTGCACCGCTGCAGCACCACCATTTGCAGCATTAGGAACTGCCCTCTGAACATCCCTAAGCATCTCTCTCATGAAGTCAGTGAAGGTCGTCCTCATATCTGGAGCATTCCCATTTTTGGCTCCTCTACTAGTACCCCTCGTATATCGGCTCATCGTTCAATCTGTAAGGGAAAACGATAAACCATCTCTTCGGTGGAGCCAGTGCAGTGCGACTTCATCCTTAAATATACTAATAGTATATATATAGCTTTTGAAAACCAAAATATCACAAATATGCGCTCTCATATACGTACCATATCTCCCTGGTTTCTTTCCCTAGGTTAACTACGCAACCTAGAGCTCTGATTCCAAGTGCGATAGCTCGCCCCGCACCAGCTGACATTTCCATGAAATGCGCTGTACAGATGTCCAACCAGCACGGGACGGTCGCCAAAGAAAGAAAAAGAAAGGAATTTGAACTAACGAGGAACCTGTAGAATGTCTCACAGCGCATGGAATAAAATATAATAATAATAACATAACTTTGACATAATACAGGTGAGACAGTTCACAAGCTGAAAACTAAACCATAATCATCATAGCAGCGGAAATCGAAAATACAGCTCGTTACAACTCTAACGTACTGTCTCTAAAGCAAAGAAAGAGGTACACTACTAATGCCCAAAGTAGTGACCAGCAACAACACAGGGAGATCATATATATATACACACACATATCACATGTGGAAGCCTCCTGCTCGTCTTCGGTACAGCTACTCGTGCATAGTTACCTGACCTGTCTCTAGTCTGCCCGTTTAAGAGCACCCAAAGTAATAAGAAGAGACATAAAACTCTGGGTCAGACAAAAGTCTGGTATGAGCGATAAGCAGCAAAACAGAATAATAATAGGTATACATAACCGTACCTGGATCTGGACCTGCAACCAAAGAGTTAGCACAACAAGACGTACAATACTATAAGGTGACACTAACATATGGTGTAAAGATACGGGGAAGGGATGTGCATGTCATAGTGATGGCAAACAATCAAGCATAGCAACCATCCTCACATCTCTCACTCAGTGCGTAAAGCATACGGTATCCACTGCATTGATTACCCAAATCCTTTGTTATGATCACTCTGTCCCATGGAATCACGACGGATGCACTGCACTGATCCATAGCCACTAATCCCTTGCTATGTCCACTCTGCCCCACGAAGTCATGACGACTCCACTGCACTGGCTCATAGCCATGCTACGATCACTCTGCCTCATGGAGTAACAACTAGCCCACTGCACTGATCCGTAGCCTAACATCCGTCTTGGTGATGAATCAAAGGTATAAACGTTGATAACCTCTTTTCACACATCCCACAGCAAAGTCCAACTCATGAAGTTAACTCGTTGGTTCCCAACTGGATCCTGAGTTCTACTTCCTATTTGAACTACCTTTGCATCTCGTTTTTTGGCCTCCTACGGATCGGTTCGGTTCTCCTTCTCATCTTTGGTTCATTTCGGTCATAACTATCCTTTCCTGGTGGTTCGGTTCTTAGCACCTCCTCATAGCCCGGTTCGTGATTCTTCTCCAGCTCGTGGTCATCATGTCGGCTTGTGAAGGCTCCCTGGTCGGATCGGTTCATGATGAAGCTCCAGTAGGGGTTGGGCCTTCATCACCAGTCTGTGCACGTGGTATGATCTGGTTCAAGTCGAGGGGCTTCAGACGTGAACTGTTCGTGAGCTCCTGGTCGGATCGAGATCTCCAAGCGGTACGGGGTCGATGCACTAGCTCGTGGTGCAACAGTTCGGAGGAGCGGTTCGTGGGGAGGGGGCGATCCGATCCCATTTCCTGCACTTTTCCTGCAACTTTTCCAACAACTGTTTTATGTCACACGATGGCATTTTCGACCATATTAACTGTTCTATGCAATCACAAATCATACCAAACAGTAATAGCAACATGTATAATCATCAACAAACATCAAAACAACAATTTAACATGTATATACGGATCAAACATATCCAAAAACCCATGTTTTCCCTTAACCCCCTTAATCATGTTTAAGCATACAATTAGCAAAACTTATCCGAATTAACCAAAATTTCTATCAAAGCCCTAAAATAATATTTTAAAATTTCTAACAATTTTTCTGGAATTTAATCAGGCATAATTTTGTTAATTAACATTAATCTCCCCTAATTAGCCGTAATTAGTGAAAAATAATGCAAATCACCCACCTTAGCCACAAATAAAACTTAGATCTAAAAGTATCTTTGATTTGGGGCGTTTTCCTATGCAATACAGCAGCTTCAACTCTAATTTGGTGTTGATTTGTCTTGATTTGATGTAGATCTTCTTAATTAGTGATTAGAAGTGATTTGGGATGATTTTAGAAGGTGTAGGCCATGGCTAGGGTTAGAGAAATGTTTTAGGCGGCTGAGAAAACGAAAATAGATCGTTTCCTAACTGATTTCAACCTCCCCATAACCCTAATCCTGAAATGGGTTATGGGCCTAGCTGCTAATCATCCTAATTAGGCCCGGTCAAGCTGTTTTTCACCTCCTAAACCTTATTTCATCCATATCTCCCAAACGGTAAGTCCGTTTGATTAATGTGATCACTCTACGGAAAGGTAAACAATAATTTGAATCCAATGGAAGTGGTTTTAGGTCAAAACACCATACCAATCAAAAGTTATAGGTAAAACAAGATTCTCCAGGGGCAAAAAGGTCATTTAAATATCGTCAAAAATCGTGAACATGGAAAATAACCCCAATGGTCGTTCCGCAAAGTTACTCGACCACACAACCTCATATGAAAATAAAATAAATATTCTACAATCATTTGATGCGTAGAATGCGGGTCGTTACAAAAAGCTTGTGGAGCTTGGAAATTCCACAAAAGTGCAGCTGGACGTGGCATAGTCTGTTCAAATTAAGGGAGTATTGCCGCCTTTTGTTAAATTAAATATGATTGTGAATAATAGTGTTCTTTTCTGGCAGGATCCTTGGCTTAACTACGGAGAAATTCTCAATCAAAGGCTAACTTATCGTGAGATCACTCAAACTGGCATTCCTGAGTATGTTGCATTGACTAGCATTGCTGGAAGTTCTGGACCTCGACTTCCAAAGTTCTCCATCCTGCGAATTAATGCGATGTGGCAGCTGATAAAAAACAACTAGATGAACAACCGTAGCTTGTGTGAGGTCAACTGGTTTGCGGATGATAAAGCTTTCTCAATCAAGCAGTGTACAACAAACTGAAGTATACTACAGAAATGAATGAATGGAAATGGCACAAGCGTGTTTGGAAGGCTGACAATTTTGCAAAGGAGAATCTCTTCTGTTTGGAAAATGCTAAATGGCACGCTAATGACGACATATAAGATCAGTCAACATGGCATGAATATAGATGGTTTATGTATTTACTGCGGTGTTCAGTCTGAATCCATCGACTATCTCTACTTTGAATGCAACGTGGTAGGAAGAATATGGAGAAACATATGTAATAGAATGGGAAGAACTAAAAGTGTGGGTAGTCATAGCCTTGAATGGGCGGAAATTGTAACACCCCGCATTTTTAAGATAATAAAATAAGGATAACTTAATTAAATATTCAGAATTAAGTAAAACGGACTGCGCCATTGCGTCCATCTTGAAATTATGGTCAAAATAGACACCTGGTTTGCGTGAAACAGACACCGTATGAAGAAGTTATGAGCATTAAAAGTTTGTATACATATAAGGAGCTTATATGTATATATATATATATATATTAAATAAATATATCCAGAAAATTCAAAAATTAGTTCAAAAATCAAAATTCATGAGCAGGAAAATCTGGAGGGAATTTAGACTATTGGGGTCGACCTAGGGGTCGACCCACAAACAGGGGGGTCGACCTAGGGGTCGACCCTCCTAAAGAGGGGTCGACCCACCCAAAGAGGGGTCGACCTTAGGGTCGACCCACTCGCTGATCTGGAAACTTCTTCTTTGACGTGGACAATTTTGATGGCTTTTGGTCCAATCTAAGGGTCCTGGTTGCTCCACTTCTCCTATGAATACGACCCTAGATCTAACCCTAAATCTCATAACTCGGTAGCTACGCCGGAGCTCTGCCATTACACTCCCTCCCTCTTCTCAAATATATTCTGAAAATTAAAGTATTAGCCTAGGAAAATTATGAATCCAAATCTGGAAGAGAGAATCAATATTAATTAAAAGATTATTGAATAATGAAAGAAAGGTAAACTTCTAGATCCGATCTATTTATATTCTTTCTATTTCTTTCCATTCTCTTTTATTGAAAATTAAATGATCCACAGTTATTAGGTTTCAAATCAAATTAAAGGGAAAAGGGAAACCATGGATGATAGAACGGATCAGATCCAAAATTTGGGGAAAGCATGAAAGGTGAGTGGGTTTAAACTATAGCCTTTAGATAATATTATAATTATCGTTTAGCATTCCCCTTGTTATAAATTGTGAAATTTCCAATTTAATTATTAATTATTGTTATAACAAGTTAATACGTTAATATGAATAATTCGTACGATGAATCAGTTAAAGTACTGGAATGATTATATGTTGTATAAACTTGTTAGAATATGGGAAATGATTACTACTGTTGTAATTATATAATTCGCTTGGGGCATATTATTGAGTAAACGACATGTTAAGCTTAATGGATTAAAATAATTACCTGATTGAATGTTTACACGTCAAAACAGAATTAAACTATGTTGAAAAGGACATGCGACAAAATATGGGCAAAATTGGACGACATGTAAATTAGATTACTGTAAACAAGATTATAGTAAAAAGGATAATATGCCTAAAATTTTCATGAAATGGGAATAATTTTTAAAGAACGAATATGCCTAGATTCACAGTAATTTGACATTGTAGCGCTCTTAGACACGAGGTTAGAATGCACTTGTGATAGAAGTCTACTCGGACCCGCCCGGCATATCGAGCATTCACAATTGGTAAATCTAATGTGAGGGGTCTAAGTGCAAACAATTAAAAAAATGTAATGGTGCTTAGACTCCCGGACCCGCTCGGCAAATCCAGCATTCACAAGTGTAGGCTTAATGTGAGAGGTCTTATGCATAAATACATATATTTATATGTATATAACCAGATATGAAAAAATGGCAATAATAGTGATTAAATGTCTAACTCAGAAAATAAGAAAGAAAGGGATATAGTGGACTGATTAGTGTGATTCGAAGGAAAAGTGATGTATTTCCCTAAATGACCTATTTCTGAGAACATGGTTGCAAGTAAGCCACAGTAAATAAAGTAAGAAAAGTAAAGAAATTACTTGCTACCACGGATTTAGATGGGAATATGTTATGAAAGTAAATCACTGATTCCTTCTATCAAACTGATATGGTGCATGAAGTATTTTCCTTAAATATAATAAGGAATATATATTACAGTGAATGAAGAATAATGGTTTACAACAGTAAATGGTTTTAAAGGGGGATGATAATCAACTATTATAAATAAATAACATTAATGAAAATGTTGTATAATAGGTAGAATTGTCCTAGGGACAATTGTGGATTATAACTTAGGTTACAATAAGCTAATAAGTAAAATGGATAACTGGTGAAATGAAAAAAGGGACACTTAATTGTAAATTAAGTAATCAGAAAAGGGGGAAACCTGAAACCACTTAAGAAAAAGGGGGAAAATGTATTGTACTTAGTTATAAATTAAGTAATCCGTAAACTTGGAGGTTAGAAACCCGTTGATAAGAATAACATGTTCAGACTTGTCCTATGGACAAGGGGGAAATTATAACATATGTTATAATAAATGGGTAGAGAAACTTATTAACAGGCCTTAGTTAATAGAACTAAGTTTATAAGTAAACAACGATAAGTTGTATTGACGATGTAAAGAGGAATTATGATTAAAAGAGAAAGAATGTTCAGCCATAGGGTCCAACAACATAGTAATGTGAAGCGCTTGGACCAATCCGTAAATTTGAGGATGAATAACCCAACGGGGTAGATCATCGAGGTCTTATAAGGAACGAGGGGAGCGCACATTCATCTGATTGTTCTGATGGCTCCAAAGGACTAAAAGGGAAAGCACGTGACTTCCTGAGGTACGTAAGGTGCTCCTAGTAGTCCTCTGTGTGGTGACAGATGTCTTAGGCTGTGCTTGCTGAGGTTGGGTCTGCGCGTAACTACTAGGTAGGTGGGCCTTGACTGCAGAAGTAGCTATGCAATCAGAATTGTGATGCGGTGACACCGGGGTGATTCAGCGGCTGCCTCAACGTGGAGGCGGAGGGTCAAGACAAGGATAGTAGATCGTCAGATACCTGTCATCGGCAACCAGTGGGATGCAAAAAGACTAGAGCTAAACCCAAGATACCATTCACCCTTCACTATCGGGGTAAGGGGTTAAGGGGAGATGCCCAATGGATGTTTAAATTGTTTGTTATGACGCTTCGCTCTTGTAGTCTTTACTAGTTGAGGGAGGGGCTGAGGTGGGGCCATAGCCACCGTGAAAACATACCCTAGGTATATCTGTATATAGAGGCTCTTTAAAGATGGGACTGTATAGATATGGAAAAGCTCCCGACCAAGTTCTGTGTTTCTTGTATCGCCCTGCCATGAAACTTGGTGCACATTAGAGGACGTGCGATTGAGTCATCGTGATACAATTGAAGTTACGTATGGTGGACAGTATAGATACATGCATGTCGGCTCTGGATGGTGTATAGTAGGCTTGAGGGTATTACTCCGGTATGAATTCGGATTCGAACAAAGGCGGCAGTCCATACGTTTACGTAGCATAGTAATGACAGATACATGCGGAACGTAATATTATTATCCGTACGTCACTATGGCCTAGGATAAGGGACTACATATATTTCGATGGTGTTACGGCGGAGATCGTGCGAGTGGGGTACCATGGGGTGTACCTTAATATTGGGGGTAGCTACATATACACTATATTAGGTTAATCCACTGGAAAGTAAATGGGTACGACGTGTTTGTAAGCCTTGAGTGCTGATAACCCAAGTAACCTAATAAATAAGATAACATGATTGAACGGTATATGTAGGATTATCCAAAGTGTATAGTTTAAATCCAGTCACCATAACTTGTGTTCTGACCCCCTCCTCATAACATACTCGCAGGTAAGATTTGTGGCAGGGACATGATAGCCTTGGATACTGGTTAGGCAGTAATATTAATACGGTAAGGCTATATTTTGACTATATTATATTTTATCCATTCCACTGTGAGATAATTTCTGAGCTCCGACATGTTTTATGTCTCTGTCTTTTATGCAGGATACCAGAGCAAACCAATCCGAGTTTCGATAGATTGGAATTTTGAGAAAAAATCGATCTATCGAAATTGGGGTGGTCACATCTGGTATCAGATCTTAGGTTTAGGATTCCTGTATAAATAGTGAGTGAACGTATTTAGATTTTTTAAAATATAAATATATTATATATATATATACCTAGATCCATAGAGGAACCCACTAAATAGAAGGAGCGTGATATGATAAGAAATGGGATGTTGTTTTGTACACTGAAGGAATGAATATGAGACCCTTAGGTAATTTTTGTGGAAAGTGAACAATGTAATTTTGTATGGAAGGAAGGTGAATCCCATATAATTAGTAATTTTGGGTTAGTGGGGTTGGCAATAAAACCTTATAGATTGGGAAAAGGATAATAAAAGAGAAAAAAATGGATTAGGAATATAAATAGTTGAGAGAATTGACCTTGGGGAGTGTCTAGGAAAGCCTAGAAAATTGGAAATGCGCTTTGAGTCTGACCCCATTGTTAACTTTTAAGATAAAAGTTTTGGGAAAATAGTTTATGGTGTTTTCAAGTTTTAATCTTAAAAGTTATAATTTTGAAATATGTAAAGAAGAACACATATTGAGTTTTAAAGTAAAATTCTCTCAGAAAAAGGTGCATATTATAGAGCATGTATAGCTCGCTTGTTTTCTTGTTATATTTCATATAGGAATTTGTAATAAAGAAAGACTTTAAATCTCTATTCTTATGACAACCATTTTTGATAAATTATTTTAAGATAATTTTGTTGGGTGGACAAAATAAGTATAGAAATTAAGAATAGAGTGGATGTTTGCACCTTGTAGTAAGAGACTAATCCGACCTTATAGGTAAGAATAAGTCATTAACCCGATGGAGAAAATAGTTGTCCGTATCTATTCCAGTTTTGTGATTTGAAAAAAAACGATGATTTACATTTTTAAGGTGACATGTTTTTATGGTTTGGCAAAAGAAAGTTTTCATGAGGAAAATGAAGTTTTAGCACTTTTAATTTTTGGAAGGAAAAAGGGCCAAACCATGTTTTAAAAATGTATGGAGTAGGTAAGGATTAGTGCCTAGGAAAGACGGGAAAAGTTTTGAGGCTATAAAGTAAATAGCGAGAATTATCTTGGAATAATAATGAGTTCCCGTAAATGCGTAAGCATTGAATAGCCTAGGGTGTTGCTTGGAATAACTATTGGTGCATGGCTAGGACTAGTGGCGACTACTAGATAGAAAAGGGGCAAGTAAGTATTTAGACACTGTTACTAATTTTCAGGTTAGGGTAGAACTCGTTACTACGTTTCGGTTGGGATCGTTCCCCTATATTGTTCTAGTTGGGAAGATAGGGTAACACCTGAACTTGTCATAGATCCCATGGTTTGGACTTTTTTTAACAGAGGGGGACATAGTCTCGAGATTCTTGACCCTTAGTAATAGCTGTGTAGGGTGTCTATTCTCCTGTTTTAGTTGAAAGACTAGAGGCTTATTTAAATTTAAACTAAGATCAGATGATTAAATAAGCTGAGGAAAGAAAAATAGTACAACTAAAAAGGAAATAGAAAATTCAGTAAAGCAACAAAAATGGAAAATTATGAGAAAAGATGGATAAAGATAAAACTTTCCAAGATAAACAAAGAAAATTTTCTTGTGTGGGCTGTGCTTAGATAGGAAAATACGGAATCTTTATAAATAGTTACATAAAAATCCATGTACGGTTAGAAAAAGTTTGAAAAAGACAAGTAGGAGATGCAGAGTTTTTCGTTTTTCACCATTTTGCAACAAAAGAAATCGAATTTAGAAAATTAGATTTTTCTGAAATTCAAAAAATAAAGTTGGTTGGCAGGATTATGGATGCAACAATTGGATGAACTATGCTCTAAATCGGTAAGAGTGTGGGAAAATTTGGATGAAAAAGCTTTTTGATTTTCAAAATACTGTATTCATGTAGAACTGCCAGTATATTTAGGATGTAAGCATCATATTTTGAAAGGGTTTTTGAGAAAATTTTCATACATGTAGGAGGTACCGCTTAGGCATACATGCATTATTATGTTGTACTTCACTTTGCACAAGTGCACAATGTTTGCAAGAATTGGATGCACACATGATGGATGTATATTATGCGAGGGGTTAATTGATTTTACCCTTATCAAATGTCGGGCACGAAATTTCCTAAGGGTGGGAGAATGTAACACCCCACATTTTTAAGACAATAAAAATAAGGATAACTTAATTAAATATTCAGAATTAAGTAAAACAGACTGCGTCCATCTCAAAATTCTGGTCAAAATAGACACCTGGTTTGCGTAAAACGGACACCGTATGAAGAAGTTATGAGCATTAGAAGTTTGTATACATATAAGGAGCTTATATGTGTGTGAGTGTATATATATATTAAATAAATATATCCGGAAGTTCGAAAATCAGTTCAAAAAACGAAATTCACAAGCGGGAAAATCTGGAGGGAATTTAGACCATTGGGGGTCGACCCACCAATAGGGGCGTAACAACCCGCCTTTTTGCCCGATTCTCGCCAGTAATTAAACCAACTGGAATCATCCACAAAGACGGATAGTTATAGGTACTAACATGCTTGAACACAAATAACAGGACTTTTATTTCATTACAAAATTTTTACATCAGAATTACAAGGAATCAAAGTATACCATTAGCTTAGTGGAACACAAAACGAATGCTCTCGGCGGAAGAAGTGCATACCAAAACCTAACTCTAAGCATGCTCGTGCTTAATTTAGCAAGCAAGACCACTCCAAAACTGAAAAGAACTCACATACTAAACTTGCAAACTAAACCACTGGCTGCCCATGCAAATTTACGGGCACCCAGAGTTTAGGTGTGGAAAACAATAAACTCCAGGTCAGTCGTGGGACTGGTGTGAGAACAAAAAATAGTTTTTATACATACGATTTATTTTAAAGTTGGGAATTTCACTGGACCACGCCGCTATCGCGGAACGGGTTTACTCCATGTGAATGTTCATGCATAGAAATTCGCAATGACCTTGAAAAGAATGAAGCTATCATAAGCTCGTCCCACATCACACAATGCAAGCGCATACCAAATGGACGAGTTTTATCTTATGACAACCAAAAACGCTTTTATACGTGAAAAATCCTTTTTTACTACTATTATTTGTGCATAGTGTTGAAAAAATCATTTCGCAAATAAATATAGAATCATAGCCCCATAACCCCAATTGGTTATATTGCCATATAGGTATACAATCAAAATTGCATAGGCTCGTATTGGAGATTGGGTTTCCAACATGATGGTTACTGACACGAAAGATCAATCGAGGACACGAAGCTAATATCTCCTGGTTAACATCCAGACAACGGACACACATAGCGCAAAAGTATATATCTTGGATAACATCCAAACATCGGACAACGTATATACTCTATTCCCTCATGTTTTGAAAATGGATCCATTCGCCGAAGCTTTCAAGTTTCAACAGAGTTTATGTATATGTATATGTATACAACCTAACCGCCAGTTTACCATCATTACGGGGTGTAAGGTTCGTCGAAGTCGCGATATACACAAAGCTATGCTTTGATGAGCCATGCTTCGATCATCACTTAGCTCATTTCATAACTCGAGTACGCCACATTGTCCATTCACTACGTGTCACTGATTTCGATTAATACATAACCTCTGAGTTCATATGACTCAGAGTCGAGAATACTTCCAATGCCACAAATTCGATATGTATTAACATAAATCAGTGCTACGTGGTTTATTACAATTTCAGACACACAATCCATACAATTCCGATCTGGGTATGAACGGAACAACAATCTGAAAATCTCCAAATATATTCAGATCTCGTGCCACTTATAACCTCGTATTGGGCGATTGGCCCAACTGAGACATCGGCAATCAATCCCAGCAATCCGAAGATTATCGGTCTTCAACTTTCGATTTCCAAGTCTTTGATTATTCATAACATTGTACTATCACTTGGAATGGTTTTAGAACATATATTCGATCCCGGTCCTTCCAAGTAATGAGCGTATTTAAAATGATAGTTATGGATTATACAGGATTTCGATTTGAATCTCCTTCCCAATCGTTATAAATGTATTTACAAAACAGAGTTGGATTCATTTACATTTCAAAAGATCCCTTACCATTTTAATTCTTCCTTTTCGATCCGATATTCAAATTTCCAATCTTATATTTCAAACACAATTCTTTATTCGCCGTTATCATTTGATAAGTCTTCTTAATCACGAAAGCTCAAATTTGGATTTCAAGTTTCGATTTACTATAATTCATCAAATTTGATATTTCAAATATAAGTTTAAATAGAGTTTAATCAACTTATATTATATCCATCCGCAGGCCTGGCGAAACACTATCAGAATACAAATGTAAGTGTTTAATGGTTTTTGATAATATTCGTCCAGCCCTGGAATTTTATATCGAATATTCGAAGATTAACTCTACCCAAACTCGCTTCTTTTAAAATTTCAAACTTCCAATGTCTTATTTAAATTAGAAAATCCTTAAATAAAATTCCGTATGAATAATTTAAGTCCCCTAAATCCTTCAAAAGATTTAACAAAACCATTTCACAATATTTTACGATTTATAAACTTCAAACCCAGTTGATTTCAAAGAATGTTATAATTCACGCTAACTACCGTTATGAAAATAAAATAACCATTTAAAACAATTTGATCAAATTCATTCGAAATTCAAATATTTCGGCTTTAACTACCTTTAAATAAAGAAATAAGATTTATCATAAATTTTCCAAACATTCTATAATTTTTAACCATCTGTTTCTTTGATTTTCATTACGGTCATCGAACTGCACGTATTGCGATTTTTCCAAATTTTGTTTTAAACATTACTTTAAAATCGTATGTCAAAACTTGAAAATTTATTTTCAAATAAGAAGTTATTATTCATATAAATCCAACATTTCTCGTTTCGCATTAATCTGGTTCAAAATGTTCAAGTTATAGTTGTTTGAGATTCAATATCGATATTAGTGAACAGTCGCTATGCAACTCGTTCAATTCAACCATATAATGATTTAATGTAAATCATCCAATTATTCTCCAAATAAACTTTACTTTTAAACTTAGATTTTTAAAACCATATTCCAAATAACATTTTACATTCACATTGAATTTCAAAATTACTTTACTTTGAAATCATTGCTTCAAACTTCCAAATATTCATATTCAAGGTAAATCAAAATTTTAAACAAAAATTTCCATTCAAATTTAATTTGACTTAATAATTATTTTCTCAATGCTCGTTTAAACACATTCGAACTTACAACTAGTTGTTATATTGTCAATTATTTAAATAAAACTCATTTTTGATACATAACTCAAATACCCCTTTTTTCGATGTTAACTTTAGACTAAATTCAAAGGGTAATGGCATATAATAATTTGAAATATTTCCATTTTAGTTAAATCAAAAGAACAATTCGATATATTCCAACTCGTTTCAATTTTTCCAAGCATATCATAATATAGTGAAATCAGATATATAAATAAATTCCAGCATCACTTTATTGTTTTAAATTTCAAACTTATTTCAACTTCGACAATCCAAAATTTTGTTTAAACCCCTTTTCTTTAGTTCTGTATTCGACGACAGTTTTTAACATTCACAATTTATCTTATCAATCCACTTGATAAAAAATAAACAATCATATAAACATTTGTCCATCCATTACAAAACAACCATTGCAACAACCAATCTTCTTTGTGCGCCAACACGTTATGCTCAATAACGCATAGAGTTCAAGTGTTTAACTACATAATCGACTTTCCAAACATGACATGCAACCATCCATATCCACATATAATCCATTAATATCAACTAATGATCATTACCAATGAATTATAATCTATCATCTATATAAATTTAAAGTAAATAATTAAATTAACGGTTCTCACCTTCATGCCTCCTACTTCTTTACTTTCCGAATTCCGTATCAGCTACAAACAACCTCGAATGGTCACGTACAAATCTTTGCGGATGCCTTTTCCTTCACGTTTTAAGTCAACCGTGAGCAATACTATAGACACACTTTCTATCCCTTTTCTCAAAACGTTTGCATAGCTTTCTTTACAATAGTTTACGTCTTTTGCATATATTTTAATATAAGAGAAGCCAAGGTAGAATGGATTCAAGATGAGTCGAAGGCGTTAAGGCAGAGTTGGTATTCAGGAAGGCTCTGGCCGAACTGGCAGCACTGGGAACTGGAGAGAGAAAAAGTGGTGGGGTTTGGATGTGTTGTCGAACTGCTTTTTGAGAGGAGGGAACATAGGCGGGCTAGCGGAGGCTGAAGGCTGTTCGGTAGTGGGGAGTTTTAGCATACAACAGTGCGGGGTCATTGTGGGTGGCGGTTGTAAGTCGTGCAGTAGTGGTGGTGGTCAGGGAACGGGTGGAGGCGGTGGAGGCAATAGTGCAAATAAGTGTCTCGAGGGTGGAGTTGACCGCTGTTCTAAGGAGGAGTGGAGCGAGAAGTGTTGTCTATCGGTCGTTTTCCGTAGTGGTTCGGTGGATGGGAAACGGTTGAGGTGGTGGAGCGGAAGGGGACAGCGGTTTCTCAGTGGAAAAGAAGGGAATGGAGACACAGGTGCTGGGGTTTACAGTCCGATGGGAGGCAGTGCCAGATGCAGGCTAACGGCAGAGGTGGCGTTCAGGCAAGGAGGAAGTTGATGGGTGGAAAAAGCGGCGCAGTTGGCTTGCGGGATGACAGCTGAGGCGGACGCTGGTGCAGGCGATGGGTGGTGGAGGGTTTGAGCCAAAAAATGGGGAAGGGAAAAGAAGTCGAGGATTGCGGGAAAAGAGCAGGTATAGGATTAACTGAACAAAGACTTTGGGAAGGAGAAGCCTTGCATGCTGATGGGTTTATTATTTTGAGGGCTGTAATAATGAAATGGGGAGAAGAGAATTGCGTGTACCAGGCGGTTTATAATTTCCAAAGAAGGCGAAGTGTTGTGCGTTTCCTTATTTTTCTTTTTAAATATTTTATTCATATATTTGTTTCAGCTTAAGTTAGACACTTGGCACCCAAATCAACATGCATAGAGACATACAATTTTATATAATCTTTAATTTTAAATCAGCCAATGCATGTTTAACAAAAATAACTCATTTAATTATTCATTATAAGTTGAATTTTTGTGACACCTTTGTAACAACCTTATATGTAACCAATTTCAAACATTTTCATGTGCAACTACCACTACATCTAATTTCAAAATATTATTTAAATATATATATATACTACTTCTAAAAGTTATATTAACCAAAATAATCATATATTTTTAAATACTTAGAAATCTTAAAAAGAAAATTTATATAAATATCATAAGTTGAAAAAAAAATCTATATTTCACCAGATTTTCATATGTAAATAAAATACAATTATTTTATATATATATATATATATATATATATCTATCTAACCCAATATAAATCTAAATAAAATTTCAAATAGATATATAATTTATCAAATTGTCATACGTTATCAAATAATATTACTCAAAAATGTATAAATACTTATGTTACCAATTATATATTCAAAATAAAATTTTAAATATTTATAAATCCAAATCTTACATTATAATCATCGTAAATCCTTAAATTCGTAATATATTGTCTTTATACTTTACAAATCATATTCTCATACAAATAAAAAAATATAGGTCATGGAAATTAGAAAATATTAGTACAAAATAAATTTTATAATCAAACTTATCCTTAAATGAATTAAATTTTCAAAATATTATTTATAAAACAAAATAAGATATTAATCAAACCAAAACATAAAAGCTTATTAAATAAATATTTGTAATTAACTCTTATAAGCTTTTAAAAATCGTATTTTAAAAGACCCAAAATATATTATAGAAATCCAATTTAAGCAAAGAAAAATAATCTTGGGTTGTTACATTCACCCCCTCCCCTTAAGGCTTTTCGTCCTCGAAAAGGGAAGTGGTTAGTTTTAAACCTATATGAATTTTAAACCAAAACTCTTTATACAGTTTGGAAACATATTTCAAGGTATTAGAATAAACAGACTCAGATTATCACATAAAAGCAAAGCATACATATCATAGTCATCCAACAGATCATATCATAGAGTCATCCTAGTCAGCGTACAAAAGGCATCCCTACCCTAGTACGTACTACGTACTTTAGGTTGTCCAAAATATAAGGTCACAAAAGGTATACTTATCGAGGTGCTAGTGCTAAAAACCCGTCCTAGCACAAAAATACCTTAGTGTGTCTAAGCACTGAAGATAACTATGCATACTATATACAAGGATCCAGGCCCTCATCTAACTAATCATCTGATGTATCTGATCCATTGTCTGATGGACCAGATAGACTAATCTCTTCTGGTTCTTCCTCTTCGAATTCTTATGGCTCCTCCTCCTCAAACTCTTCCTCATCGTCGGCTATAGCTCCATCATCGCCAATCCCCATATCCTCATCCACTATGAGAAAGTCATCCATGGCCACGAAATCCTCCTCGTCTACTAGAGGCTTTATCTCCTCCTCATCACCATCTGAAGATAGGGTATGGTCCTCCATTGGGTTAGGGTCCGATAATGCCTCCATAATCTCATGTTCACTCGGATCGCTGGAAATATCTACATGAGAATCCTCTGGATCTGATCTAGAGCTGCTAGTGCTACTGCCAGTATTACCAGTAGGGAAGAACTGGGCTACGAACTGTTTCACATTAAGGGGTCTGGCACGCTAAAACAAAGAAAAATCTAAGCTTAGAAATCATATAAATTTATTATTAAATTAAAATTTACAGAGATTATCGTTTACCATTCCTATTTAAAACAATTCAAGTCCAATTATGGGGCCATACTAATTAAGGGTGAATTTCTTACCTAGTGTACTATAATATCCTAAAATAGTTAAAGGACTTAAATTCAAATCATTCCTATTCCTTATTACCAAACAAGAATTCATTACTATTCCAAATATTTAGTGATATTTACTTAACCGAACCAAGTAATTTAAGTAAAATCCTTATTAAGTGCTTACACCCCAAAAAAATTTCAAGTATTCAAAAGTGGTTAAGGACTTTACTTAAGTTATAATACAAATCTAACATTTCATTAATTACCTCTTTTAAGGGTTTTACTTACTTAGGTTATGGCATTCATGCATGATTTCAAATACATACCATTCAAAATTTATTCAAATTACTCCTTATTCCATTTCAATTATAATTTATACATTACTTATTTTAATTTTGCGCACTTATTCCAACTTACTCTAATTGAACAAAACGTTTTATTTAAATTTATCCAAACATTGAAATGTTTTCCTACATGGTTCTAAGTAATTCTCGACGTTTAAATCAGAATCATATGGTCATCCCACTTTCGAAACTCGAAAATAATCATTGATGATGTCCGTATCATCAACAAAATTATCCTCCAGCAACTAGAATGTGATTCCTTATCTATCTAGTATTTATTTGGATTGCGTACATACGCTGGCCATGCGTATATTCAAAACCCATACGCACTTAATAGTACGACCTCAACGTCAATAAAATACTCAAACTCTTATTATAAATTATATTTAAAAATAATCACATTTTTCAAAACAATTTACCTTGTTTCAAAATAGTTATATAGATTCAAAATGTGCTCTCTCAAACATAATACTCCAGAATCTCATTCTAGGACATTTCTAACTAGATCTCTAATGAGATATTATAACTCTAATGAGTCCTATCATTGGTTCAAATATGTTGTACCTCATAGCTTTGTATAAACCAAAGCTCTGATACCAACTATAACGACCCACCTTTTCGCCTGATTCTCGCCGGTAATTAAACCAACTAGAATCATCCACAAAGACAGATAGTTATAGGTACTAACATGCTTGAACACAAATAACAGGACTTTTATTTCATTACAAAATTTTTACATCAAAATCACAAGGAATCAGAGTATACCATTAGCTCAGCGGAACACAAAACAAATGCTCTCAGCGGAAGAAGTGCAGTCCAAAACCTAACTCTTAGCATGCTTGCGCTTCATTTAGCAAGCAAGACCGCTCCAAAACTGAAAACAACTAGCATACTAAACCTGCAAACTAAACCCCTGACTGCCCATGCAAATTTATAGGCTCCCAGAGTATAGGTGTGGAAAACATTAAACTCCAGGTCAGTCATGGGACTGGTGTGAGAACACAAAACAGTTTTTATACATACAATTTATTTTAAAGTTGGGAATTTCATTGGACCAAGCCGCTATCGCAGAACGGGTTTACTCCATGTGAATGTACGTGCATAGAAATTCGCAATGACCTTGAAAAAAATGAAGCTAACATAACCTCGTCCCATATCACACAATGAAAGCGCACACCAAATGGGCGAGTTTTATCTTATGATAACCAAAAATGCTTTTATACGTGAAAATCCTCTTTTAATACTATTATTTGTGCATAGTGTTGAAAAAAAATCATTTCAAAAATAAATATAGAATCATAGCCCATAATCCCAATTGGTTATATTGCCATATAGGTATACAATCAAAATAGCATGGGCTCGTATTGGAGATTGGGTTTCCAACATGATGGTTCCTGTCACGAAAGATCAATCGAGGACACAAAGCTAAGTATCTCCCGGTTAACATCCAGACAATAGACACCGAATACATAGCGCCAAAATATATATCCCGGATAACATCCAGACATCGAACACCGTATATACTCTATTCCCTCGGGTTTCGAAAATGGATCCATTCCAAAGCTTTTAAGTTTCAATAGAGTTTATGTATATGTATACAACTTAACCGCTAGTTTACCACCATTCCGGGGTGTGAGGTTGTAACAACCCGAAAATCTGGGCCAGTTTAAAATTTTTATTTTGGAAATTTTAGCGAATTTTGATTATTTAAAATGAATTATTTTAAATAATATCGACGTGAAATTTATTTTGAATAGAATTCGACGTATATATTATATACGTCGTCGTTAGAATATAAATATTTATATATAATTATAAATAGAATTGAAAATGGCGCGGTAGTTCGATAATTCGATTTCAAACTTCAATTGAATGTACCGGGTGCAAAACAATCCGGATTTTAGTGAAACCAAAAACATTAGAATCTAATTGTGAATATCTTTCCAACGAATCCGAAGAATCAAGATTTCATAGCGGGAATCAAAAGATATGTCCAGTTGAAAATTCTGAATAGTCGCTATGGAATTCAGGCCCTTAAAAATGGACATTTTGCAAATGACCTCGGATTTCGACGAAACCAGTTTTGTTGGGTCCGGGATGCCAGGTTATTGCTAGATTCCAATTTTCATAATTTTCTGAATTAATATGTGAGCGTGGCAAAAGAAAACGTGTTTGAACAGTTTCAGTCAATTCTGATCGACCTGAAAATGGCCATTTTTCAAACGGTCTCAGAATTCGACGAAACTAGTTTTGTTAGGACCGTATCGTCAATACGAAGCTAGAAAATATTTTTCGAGAATTTTTAGAGTCAGTATGTGGCCCCGGTAAATTGAAATGCGCGTTCAAATTCAATATATAGAGTTGTATGTTGATTTTAACGGAAACTGATCAAAACGGTCGAATCAGCTTACGAGACATATTCCATTGTGTCCGGGATGGGGGTAATTAGCTAGGGGCAACAGTCGTTGGGATTCGATTGGAGTTCAAAGATTAAACAAGTGATATTAGAGTTAAATATTAAAATTAAAAAGGTATAAATAAAAGGTCAAAAGCCCTAAACTACGGTCAAATAGAAACTCGCGGTCAACATATCGCTGAGCCGCCTCCTTCCTCAATAAGCGATCAAAATCGTGTCCCCTTTCTCCAATTTCGATCTCGAATTCCCCCATACAAAATCAATGAACTCCAAACGGGAAAACCCTTCATCTCACCGAGCCCATTACTTCCAGCGGCCATGATCAGAGATCGATCCCCGTAGAGGACATGGCGACGCTCCAACGACGCTCCGTTCAATCAAGGCTTCAGGGGGCGTGACGCTCTCGAGTTGAACGCCAAGGCTAACATTAGGGAAGGGCGTGAAGCCCTATGTCACGCACGCGTCAGATGACCCTCCGGTCATCGGAGTGGTGAACGACAGCATGCCCTAGGTGCCGAGCTTCTTCGTGAATTCCTGAACGGGGTCCGATGATGAAAAGTATCAACAGTGAGTTTCTTTTTTTTTTCCTTCCTTTTCCCTTTATTTATTTTAGTTTAAAATTTGTTTTAAAAACATGAATATAATTAGTTTTAAAAATATATACATAGGAAAAAAAATCAGTTTTTGTTTAATATAATGCATAGGAAAAATAATCAGTTTTTATTTAAAATAAGTACATTGTTAAAAACCTGATTTTGGAATATATAGCTTTGACATGAAAATGTCATTTTTTTTATATAGTACCATAGGATTTTTATTTCGATAAAAATAGAACTTCATTTAAATAAAAATATGATTTTTATAATATTGTCATTGTTTTGGAAAATAAAAATGTCTTTGTTTTAGGAAAAAAATAAAAATACCATGGGTTCTAAAATTATAATTAGCAAATTTTTATGAAAGTGGTGGTTTTTAGTTTATAGAGTTATAATTTATAACCTTATAAAAATGTACGATTTCTAGTTAGAAAAAGAAATGATTTTGATTAGGACATAAAAATATAATCATTACTATATATGCCGTGTAGTAAAAATGTGATTTTTATATATTGAATAGCAAAGTAAAAATGTGATTTTTATATATTGAATAGCGAAGTAAAAATATGATTTTTATATATTGAACATCGAAGTAACAATGTGATTTTTATATATTGAATAGCGAAGTAAAAATATGATTTTTATATATTGAACATCGAAGTAAAAATGTGATTTTTATATATGTAGTGATTGCGGGCGACGAAAGTGACAAAAAGAAGAACGGTGAAGATTTCCTACATATGAAGAGTCGCGGCGTTTGGTTTAGCATATCGGTGAGAACTTCTCACCTTTCAATTTCATTTCTATTCATATATATACACTAGGATGCAGACGGTGCTTAGTAGCACCCGACACAATCGTCCACAGACCATGGACTTGTTTGTTTGGTTGCATAAATTAGTTAGATGCTTTGGTTTGAATTGAATTGTTTGGTGAAATGAAATTGATTTGATTGATGTATGAATGGCGTGGGCCTTCACTAGACCGGGGATAAGGCTAGGCCTCGTCCCATTTCTAGTATCGTGCCGTTATGCCGCCGAAATTTTCTAAAATATGTTAGAAAAATAAAAATATCATTTTATTGAATGAATGAACCGAATAGAATATTCATAGGTTGAATAAAATGTTTTATCGTTAAAAATATAATTTTTAACGTGAATGTGAATAAATAAATATTCATTTACAAACCGGACGGTTTGTTTATGTACACCTATTTGAAGGACATTGATTGGGTCGATAAATTTTACACATCGCCCAACTGCACAAATAAAATATGTGTTTGATTGTTTGAAACCCCACACGGGTGTTGGGATGAAATTTGAAGTTCACTCATCCTGATTGATTAAATATGTCGATCGATTGATTGACAGGCTGTTATAAGCGTTGAATATCTATATTTGATGCTTATACAGTGTAGTGCACTTTGGTTGATGGTTGATTATTTTTCAATGCTATTATATGTGTGTAATGTATGAAAATCCATATAATTAACATTATATGGTGATTGATTGGGCCTCATTCCAATTTAGAAAATAAAGAATAATATATAATAAAGGTTCATGTGTTGACAGTACTCATCCATTGAGATTGGTCATGTGTTGAACGAAATATTTTAGTAATAAAATTTACATCTTTATCAATATAAAATAAAGGTTCATGTGTTGACAGTACTCATCCATTGAGATTGGTCATGTGTTGAACGAAATATTTTGATAATAACAACTATTTTGAAAAAGAAATATTTGAAATAGAATATTTGAAAATAGAAATTTATGAAGCCGTGTTGATTAGATTGACGCCATTTTGACGTGAACGATATTTATATCGATTTTATTCATTTTGAAATGAGTTGAATTAAAAACGATTTCGAAATGAATTGAATTAAAAACGATTTCGAAATGAATTGAATTAAAAAAACGATTTCGAAATGAAATGAATTGAAAACGATTTCGAAATAAAATGAATTGAAAACGATTTCGAAATGAATTGAATTGAAATTGAATTGAATTCAAATTGAATTGAAATTTGAATTGAATAGAAACGAATTTATAAAGAAGAATTCAATTTTGCTTTGGATTGAAATGGAAGTTGAAATTGTTTTTGAAACGAATTTAAAACTATTTATATAATTCGTTTTAAATAGAAATCGACGAAATATATATTATATATATAATATAATGGCCTGAATAGAACGCGCCGCGCCACGACAGTTCGTGAATTTCGACCATTTATTTCAAATGGATATTACGGGAGATCCGACCGTCGGATTCTCCTAAAATCGGAACCGTTGGGTTCGTATCGAAAAGAGCTTTCTAACGAATATTAGAAATTTGAAATCTAACGGTTGGATTTGGAGGTACGTCCAAATCAAATTTGAAAAAGGTCGTTGTAAGTGCAGTTCGATGGCCATTGATGGAAATCGACTGTACGGGCCTTGATAAAATTATTAAAAATAGCGATAATTTGTGTAAAATCATAAGAAATGATTTGTGAAGATTTGGGATGAAAAACTCCATATTTGAAAAGATGAAAATAGATTTTTATCGAAATGAACTAGTTTTGAACTAGAATTATAATTCTATTTATTTTTAAATAAATAAATTGAATTTGAAATGGTTTTGAAAATAACCAAAATTTCCAATGTTTGCATTGGAATGGATTTGAATCGAAATTGTCTTCGGAATATTTCGATGTTGGATTTCGTGATTATACAAATGTTGTTATGGAAATTTGAAAGATATAGATATATATATCGTTATTTCCAATACGATATTTGTTAGTCGTAGAATTTGATATTGAATATAAGCCGATATATTTTCTATTCAGAGCCTTGTATTGAAAATCAAATGTGATTTGGGTTTGTCGTGAATGGTGTCTTCACTAACACTGTTCTTGAACCCAGTTGAGAAAAGATTAAATCTTTTTATTTAGATTTAATGAAGTGTACCAATTAAGCAATATTTAATTGGAATTGAACTGATATTGATTCTTGGGTTTATCGTGAATGGTGTTTTTAAATAACACTCGTTCTTTAACCCGATAATTAATGGAAATGTGATTTTGGGTTTATCGTGAATGGTGTTTTTAAATAACACTCGTTCTTTAACCCGATAATTAATGGAAATGTGATTTTGGGTTTATCGTGAACCGTGTTTTAAATGACACTGATTCTTTAACCCAGTCACAGATTAAAACTAAGTGGAGTTTTAATGAATCTTTAATTAGATTGAAAAGATCGAAAATGGAGTATCACCAGTTTTACTCCAGGCGATAGTTAAATCTTAAATTAGATTTGAACGTGAAATGGTAATTGAATTTACCGATAACACCGTGGTGTTAGATATGAAGTATTACCAGTTTTACTTCATGGGATGAATAGGTTGGGATTGGGAAATTAAAACAAATGATTACTTCGGTAAGGTTCGCTAATCCCGACTAGTTTGAATTGATATTCAAAAATAGATTAAAGAATAAATTCAAGGAATTTATCTTGGATAGAATTAATGGGAACCTTTCCCTATGAATGTGAAATTTAGAAGCTAACTGTCGGTTAGCCAAGCAGAATGGTTTTCTGGATATTGATCTGATGTTGGTTTCGGCCTTCGGGGTTAATATTTGGGAAATTATTCTCTTGATTAATTTACGGTTAGTGACTGATGAATTGGAATGAGGCGTATGTTGTGTTTGTGTAACACTTATTTAAAATATACGCGAGTTATTCGGAAAGACCGGGTTTATCCCATTCTGAATAACTGATACGACGATAAGTCGAAGATGAAGACGATGGTCGAAGACCGGAGGTCTTCACGTCGTTTGGGTGATAACTGATGATCTTGATTGGGCTGTACACCCAAGAAGATGGAAACAGTTGGTGATCGTCCAGACGTGCTTGGAGATCGATGGATATGCAGGGTACTAGGTGCCTCCGGTTTCGTTCAGACCCAGAACGGACTTGTAAATGGATTGTGTGTCTGACATTGGATTTTAGTCCGTGTGATTGATCTCTATTAAATATATATCTGTTTGGCGGTGGAGAATTTATTCTCTTGCTTAACGCCCTTCTCTGAGACGTACGAGCTCAGGGGTTATATATTGATGGATATCAATCGCATGGAGTGAATTGCCTGTGTGGCATGCTAAGATGCAAATGATCAAGGCTTCTGTTGAAAAGCAAAGTCTTGTGGTTGATGATCGAAGCACGGCCTTTGTGGCATAGCTTTGTGTAACGTTGATTCGCGAGTATCACACCCGGTATGAATCAAAAACGGGAGACGGACATCAGGGAGGACATGCGTTTCTTTCTAGTTAGGAGTGGCGTCAGTGCTTGAACTGGCTGACGAGTTTGACTCATGTGGATGTTGCTTATTATTACTTGCTGAAAAGCGAGGCGCCTCGTGATATCGGTTTCGGCCGATGCTTCTGGTCGGCTGACGGGCCAGACTTACACCCCATAGGGTGGGGAAACGCAGTGTTCAGGCATAATAATCCACATCGGTGGACCGGCCCTGACGATCCAAGGGGCAGTTGCGGCTGTTCCTGAGGGGCGGACTAGAGCGTCTCGAATCGGTTGAGGATCTTGCCCCTAGCCTCGGTTCATACCATAAATGATAACCCAACTTCCAATACGACGTCTTGCGGTTTTGATTGTAAATTTATATATGGCGACATAGTGTTATGGGGCATTCATGCCGCCTATGATTGATACTTATGATTTGAAGTTGTTTTATACACTATGCACTTATAATAGTATCAAATGATTTGTTTTAAACGTATCAAACATTCTTTGGCTGTTATAAGGGAAAACCCTATCCCCCGGCTTGCGTTGCATTGTGTGATAGGACCTGGGTCTTATAACAGCTTCATTTTTCTTTATTTAGCATTGCGCTGTTTGTTTTATGCACTGGTATTCTTGGGAGGAAACCCGTTCCGTGTTATACGGCGTGGTCCCTTGATTTACCTAACTCTAAAATAAAGATTAACTGTTTTAGTTCTCACACCAGTCACATGACTGACCTGGAGTTTATTGTTTTAACCTAAACTCTGGGTGCCCCTATTTTGACACGGGCAGCTAGTAGTTTTGGGTTTTGCAGATTTATATTCACAGGATCCTGGTTTACAGCTGGAATGATATCCGGAAAGCTTTGTATCCGTATATCTCTTCTAGTTGTGTATTGTATTATTTTCCGCTGCGATGTATTTAAATGTAATTTAAATCTCTGATATATCTGTGTAATATTTATTTGTTTATACTCTGTATATTCTTGTAATCTGATGCATTGTTGTAATATACAGTGAAATGTTCTTTTGTATGCGTTCTATTTTGTCGTGTTCTCAACGATAGGGCGTTTCGAGCGGTCTGGGTCGGTTTAGCGACTGGTTCGGACCGAGCGAAATTCCTTGCTCGTCACAGTTGGTATCAGAGCTTTGGTTTACAAAGCTTAGAGAACAGGACACCTTAGAACCATACGAAAGAATTCATCAGATATTGGATTAGCAATATCCAATGGAATGACTCGTTAGAGATGGGATCAGTAGTATCCTAGAACGAGTGTGAAGAGTATATTTTTAAAAATGAAAACAAATTATGTTTTGAAAATTTAAATCAATTATTCGTATTTGATTATTTATTTATATTGATTTGGACAATTCAGTATATAAAGAATTTGCATATACGCCTTGCAAACGTATATTCGAAGTTTTAATATATTGGATAGATATAGCATCACACTCTAGTCGCCCGAAGATGATATTGATGATAGCGATCGCATCATCAACATTTATGTTCGAGTTTCGAAGGTGTGATTTTCTATATATTTCCATTAGACTGGTGTGAGATCCAAAACTAATATAGCTAGAATACATTGTTGTGATTTGGCATCAAAAACATGATTTTTGTATATGTATCAAAATTATGAATTTGAAACTCTAAATTCGCTAATTGATTGATGTTTGTGTTGTTTGTTTATTTGTTTGCTAATTTTTAGTCATTTAGCCTAATTGAATCACATATTGGATATTATTGAAAATTGGTCGCATTTGCTTGCATATACATATACTTACCTTGAACAGGTCATAGCAAGGAGGCTAGAGCAGAGAATAAAATTTGTTTGCCCGACAAATAGGTACATGTTTACTACATAATTTACTGTTTTGTTTGGGTGATGATGATTTTATGAGCCTATTGGCTAGCCGCTTGGCTTTTTCTTTTTCTTTTTGAGATCTGAAGGACCGAGGAAGCTATTTGAAATTCCCCGATGCTCCCATTGCAGGGGAGGTTATGGCGAAATTTTTCGAAAATTTAGGGAGTTAGCCAAATTTTTGAAGAATTTGAAAATTCTCAGAAACTTAAAAGTTGGAGAATGAAAGCCGGATCGAGCGGAGAGTTGATTGATCAAACCACTTTCGACTTTGTTCCTTTTCGGGGACGAAAAGTTTTAAGTGGGGGAGATTGTAACAACCCGAAAATCTGGGCCAGTTTAAAAATTTTATTTTGGAAATTTTAGCGAATTTTGATTATTTAAAATGAATTATTTTAAATAATATCGACGTGAAATTTATTTTGAATAGAATTCGATGTATATATTATATACGTCGTCGTTAGAATATAAATATTTATATATAATTATAAATAGAATTGAAAATGGCGCGGTAGTTCGATAATTCGATTTCAAACTTCAATTGAATGTACCGGGTGCAAAACAATCCGGATTTTAGTGAAACCAAAAACATTAGAATCTAATTGTGAATATCTTTCCAACGAATCCGAAGAATCAAGATTTCATAGCGGGAATCAAAAGATATGTCCAGTTGAAAATTCTGAATAGTCGCTATGGAATTCAGGCCCTTAAAAATGGACATTTTGCAAATGACCTCGGATTTCGACGAAACCAGTTTTGTTGGGTCCGGGATGCCAGGTTATTGCTAGATTCCAATTTTCATAATTTTCTGAATTAATATGTGAGCGTGGCAAAAGAAAACGTGTTTGAACAGTTTCAGTCAATTCTGATCGACCTGAAAATGGCCATTTTTCAAACGGTCTCAGAATTCGACGAAACTAGTTTTGTTAGGACCGTATCGTCAATACGAAGCTAGAAAATATTTTTCGGGAATTTTTAGAGTCAGTATGTGGCCCCGGTAAATTGAAATGCGCGTTCAAATTCAATATATAGAGTTGTATGTTGATTTTATCGGAAACTGATCAAAACGGTCGAATCAGCTTACGAGACATATTCCATTGTGTCCGGGATGGGGGTAATTAGCTAGGGGCAACAGTCGTTGGGATTCGATTGGAGTTCAAAGATTAAACAAGTGATATTAGAGTTAAATATTAAAATTAAAAAGGTATAAATAAAAGGTCAAAAGCCCTAAACTACGGTCAAATAGAAACTCGCGGTCAACATATCGCTGAGCCGCCTCCTTCCTCAATAAGCGATCAAAATCGTGTCCCCTTTCTCCAATTTCGATCTCGAATTCCCCCATACAAAATCAATGAACTCCAAACGGGAAAACCCTTCATCTCACCGAGCCCATTACTTCCAGCGGCCATGATCAGAGATCGATCCCCGTAGAGGACAGGGCGACGCTCCAACGACGCTCCGTTCAATCAAGGCTTCAGGGGGCGTGACGCTCTCGAGTTGAACGCCAAGGCTAACATTAGGGAAGGGCGTGAAGCCCTATGTCACACACGCGTCAGATGACCCTCCGGTCATCGGAGTGGTGAACGACAGCATGCCCTAGGTGCCGAGCTTCTTCGTGAATTCCTGAACGGGGTCCGATGATGAAAAGTATCAACAGTGAGTTTCTTTTTTTTCCTTCCTTTTCCCTTTATTTATTTTAGTTTAAAATTTGTTTTAAAAACATGAATATAATTAGTTTTAAAAATATATACATAGGAAAAAAAATCAATTTTCGTTTAATATAATGCATAGGAAAAATAATCAGTTTTTATTTAAAATAAGTACATTGTTAAAAACCTGATTTTGGAATATATAGCTTTGACATGAAAATGTCATTTTTTTTATATAGTACCATAGGATTTTTATTTCGATAAAAATAGAACTTCATTTAAATAAAAATATGATTTTTATAATATTGTCATTGTTTTGGAAAATAAAAATGTCTTTGTTTTAGGAAAAAAATAAAAATACCATGGGTTCTAAAATTATAATTAGCAAATGTTTATGAAAGTGGTGGTTTTTAGTTTATAGAGTTATAATTTATAACCTTATAAAAATGTACTATTTCTTGTTAGAAAAAGAAATGATTTTGATTAGGACATAAAAATATAATCATTACTATATATGCCGTGTAGTAAAAATGTGATCTTTATATATTGAATAGCAAAGTAAAAATGTGATTTTTATATATTGAATAGCGAAGTAAAAATATGATTTTTATATATTGAACATCGAAGTAAAAATGTGATTTTTATATATTGAATAGCGAAGTAAAAATATGATTTTTATATATTGAACATCGAAGTAAAAATGTGATTTTTATATATGTAGTGATTGCGGGCGACGAAAGTGACAAAAAGAAGAACGGTGAAGATTTCCTACATATGAAGAGTCGCGGCGTTTGGTTTAGCATATCGGTGAGAACTTCTCACCTTTCAATTTCATTTCTATTCATATATATACACTAGGATGCAGACGGTGCTTAGTAGCACCCGACACAATCGTCCACAGACCATGGACTTGTTTGTTTGGTTGCATAAATTAGTTAGATGCTTTGGTTTGAATTGAATTGTTTGGTGAAATGAAATTGATTTGATTGATGTGTGAATGGCGTGGACCTTCACTAGACCGGGGATAAGGCTAGGCCTCGTCCCGTTTCTAGTATCGTGTCGTTATGCCGCCGAAATTTTCTAAAATATGTTAGAAAAATAAAAATATCATTTTATTGAATGAATGAACCGAATAGAATATTCATAGGTTGAATAAAATGTTTTATCGTTAAAAATATAATTTTTAACGTGAATGTGAATAAATAAATATTCATTTACAAACCGGACGGTTTGTTTATGTACACCTATTTGAAGGACATTGATTGGGTCGATAAATTTTACACATCGCCCAACTGCACAAATAAAATATGTGTTTGATTGTTTGAAACCCCACACGGGTGTTGGGATGAAATTTGAAGTTCACTCATCCTGATTGATTAAATATGTCGATCGATTGATTGACAGGCTGTTATAAGCGTTGAATATCTATATTTGATGCTTATACAGTGTAGTGCACTTTGGTTGATGGTTGATTATTTTTCAATGCTATTATATGTGTGTAATGTATGAAAATCCATATAATTAACATTATATGGTGATTGATTGGGCCTCATTCCAATTTAGAAAATAAAGAATAATATATAATAAAGGTTCATGTGTTGACAGTACTCATCCATTGAGATTGGTCATGTGTTGAACGAAATATTTTAGTAATAAAATTTACATCTTTATCAATATAAAATAAAGGTTCATGTGTTGACAGTACTCATCCATTGAGATTGGTCATGAGTTGAACGAAATATTTTGATAATAACAACTATTTTGAAAAAGAAATATTTGAAATAGAATATTTGAAAATAGAAATTTATGAAGCCGTGTTGATTAGATTGACGCCATTTTGACGTGAACGATATTTATATCGATTTTATTCATTTTGAAATGAGTTGAATTAAAAACGATTTCGAAATGAATTGAATTAAAAACGATTTCGAAATGAATTGAATTAAAAAAACGATTTCGAAATAAAAAGAATTGAAAATGATTTCGAAATGAAATGAATTGAAAACGATTTCGAAATAAAATAAATTGAAAACGATTTCGAAATGAATTGAATTGAAATTGAATTGAATTGAAATTGAATTGAAATTTGAATTGAATAGAAACGAATTTATAAAGAAGAATTCAATTTTGCTTTGGATTGAAATGGAAGTTGAAATTGTTTTTGAAACGAATTTAAAACTATTTATATAATTCGTTTTAAATAGAAATCGACGAAATATATATTATATATATTATATATATAATATAATGGCCTGAATAGAACGCGCCGCGCCGCGGCAGTTCGTGAATTTCGACCATTTATTTCAAACGGATATTACGGGAGATCCGACCGTCGGATTCTCCTAAAATCGGAACCGTTGGGTTCGTATCGAAAAGAGCTTTCTAACGAATATTAGAAATTTGAAATCTAACGGTAGGATTTGGAGGTACGTCCAAATCAAATTTGAAAAAGGTCGCTGTAAGTGCAGTTCGATGGCCATTGATGGAAATCGACTGTACGGGCCTTGATAAAATTATTAAAAATAGCGATAATTTGTGTAAAATCATAAGAAATGATTTGTGAAGATTTGGGATGAAAAACTCCATATTTGAAAAGATGAAAATAGATTTTTATCGAAATGAACTAGTTTTGAACTAGAATTATAATTCTATTTATTTTTAAATAAATAAATTGAATTTGAAATGGTTTTGAAAATAACCAAAATTTCCAATGTTTGCATTGGAATGGATTTGAATCGAAATTGTCTTCGGAATATTTCGATGTTGGATTTCGTGATTATACAAATGTTGTTATGGAAATTTGAAAGATATAGATATATATATCGTTATTTCCAATACGATATTTGTTAGTCGTAGAATTTGATATTGAATATAAGCCGATATATTTTCTATTCAGAGCCTTGTATTGAAAATCAAATGTGATTTGGGTTTGTCGTGAATGGTGTCTTCACTAACACTGTTCTTGAACCCAGTTGAGAAAAGATTAAATCTTTTTATTTAGATTTAATGAAGTGTACCAATTAAGCAATATTTAATTGGAATTGAACTGATATTGATTCTTGGGTTTATCGTGAATGGTGTTTTTAAATAACACTCGTTCTTTAACCCGATAATTAATGGAAATGTGATTTTGGGTTTATCGTGAATGGTGTTTTTAAATAACACTCGTTCTTTAACCCGATAATTAATGGAAATGTGATTTTGGGTTTATCGTGAACCGTGTTTTAAATGACACTGATTCTTTAACCCAGTCACAGATTAAAACTAAGTGGAGTTTTAATGAATCTTTAATTAGATTGAAAAGATCGAAAATGGAGTATCACCAGTTTTACTCCAGGCGATAGTTAAATCTTAAATTAGATTTGAACGTGAAATGGTAATTGAATTTACCGATAACACCGTGGTGTTAGATATGAAGTATTACCAGTTTTACTTCATGGGATGAATAGGTTGGGATTGGGAAATTAAAACAAATGATTACTTCGGTAAGGTTCGCTAATCCCGACTAGTTTGAATTGATATTCAAAAATAGATTAAAGAATAAATTCAAGGAATTTATCTTGGATAGAATTAATGGGAACCTTTCCCTATGAATGTGAAATTTAGAAGCTAACTGTCGGTTAGCCAAGCAGAATGGTTTTCTGGATATTGATCTGATGTTGGTTTCGGCCTTCGGGGTTAATATTTGGGAAATTATTCTCTTGATTAATTTACGGTTAGTGACTGATGAATTGGAATGAGGCGTATGTTGTGTTTGTGTAACACTTATTTAAAATATACGCGAGTTATTCGGAAAGACCGGGTTTATCCCATTCTGAATAACTGATACGACGATAAGTCGAAGATGAAGACGATGGTCGAAGACCGGAGGTCTTCACGTCGTTTGGGTGATAACTGATGATCTTGATTGGGCTGTACACCCAAGAAGATGGAAACAGTTGGTGATCGTCCAGACGTGCTTGGAGATCGATGGATATGCAGGGTACTAGGTGCCTCCGGTTTCGTTCAGACCCAGAACGGACTTGTAAATGGATTGTGTGTCTGACATTGGATTTTAGTCCGTGTGATTGATCTCTATTAAATATATATCTGTTTGGCGGTGGAGAATTTATTCTCTTGCTTAACGCCCTTCTCTGAGACGTACGAGCTCAGGGGTTATATATTGATGGATATCAATCGCATGGAGTGAATTGCCTGTGTGGCATGCTAAGATGCAAATGATCAAGGCTTCTGTTGAAAAGCAAAGTCTTGTGGTTGATGATCGAAGCACGGCCTTTGTGGCGTAGCTTTGTGTAACGTTGATTCGCGAGTATCACACCCGGTATGAATCAAAAACGGGAGACGGACATCAGGGAGGACATGCGTTTCTTTCTAGTTAGGAGTGGCGTCAGTGCTTGAACTGGCTGACGAGTTTGACTCATGTGGATGTTGCTTATTATTACTTGCTGAAAAGCGAGGCGCCTCGTGATATCGGTTTCGGCCGATGCTTCTGGTCGGCTGACGGGCCAGACTTACACCCCATAGGGTGGGGAAACGCAGTGTTCAGGCATAATAATCCACATCGGTGGACCGGCCCTGACGATCCAAGGGGCAGTTGCGGCTGTTCCTGAGGGGCGGACTAGAGCGTCTCGAATTGGTTGAGGATCTTGCCCCTAGCCTCGGTTCATACCATAAATGATAACCCAACTTCCAATACGACGTCTTGCGGTTTTGATTGTAAATTTATATATGGCGACATAGTGTTATGGGGCATTCATGCCACCTATGATTGATACTTATGATTTGAAGTTGTTTTATACACTATGCACTTATAATAGTATCAAATGATTTGTTTTAAACGTATCAAACATTCTTTGGCTGTTATAAGGGAAAACCATATCCCCCGGCTTGCGTTGCATTGTGTGATAGGACCTGGGTCTTATAACAGCTTCATTTTTCTTTATTTAGCATTGCGCTGTTTGTTTTATGCACTGGTATTCTTGGGAGGAAACCCGTTCCGTGTTATACGGCGTGGTCCCTTGATTTACCTAACTCTAAAATAAAGATTAACTGTTTTAGTTCTCACACCAGTCACATGACTGACCTGGAGTTTATTGTTTTAACCTGTACTCTGGGTGCCCCTATTTTGACACGGGCAGCTAGTAGTTTTTGGTTTTGCAGATTTATATTCACAGGATCCTGGTTTACAGCTGGAATGATATCCGGAAAGCTTTGTATCCGTATATCTCTTCTAGTTGTGTATTGTATTATTTTCCGCTGCTATGTATTTAAATGTAATTTAAATCTCTGATATATCTGTGTAATATTTATTTGTTTATACTCTGTATATTCTTGTAATCTGATGCATTGTTGTAATATACAGTGAAATGTTCTTTTGTATGCGTTCTATTTTGTCGTGTTCTCAACGATAGGGCGTTTCGAGCGGTCTGGGTCGGTTTAGCGACTGGTTCGGACCGAGCGAAATTCCTTGCTCGTCACAGTGAGGTTCGTTGAAATCATGATATACACAAAGCTACGCTTTGATAAGCCATGCTTTGATCATCACTTAGCTCATTTCATAACTCGTGTATGCCACATTGTCCATTCACTACGTGTCACTAATTTTGATTAATACATAACCTCTAAGTTCATATGATTCAGAGTCGAGAATACTTCCATTGCCACAAATTCGATAGGTATTAACATAAATCAGTGATACGCGGTTTATTACAATGTCAAACACACAATCCATGCAATTCCGATTTGGGTCAGAACGGAACAACAATTCGAAAATCTCTAAATATATTCAGTTCTCGTGCCACTTATTACCTTGCATTGGGTGATCGGCCCAACTGAGATATCAACAATCAATCCAAGCAATCCGAAGATTATCGGTCTTCACCTTTTGATTTCCAAGTCTTTGATTATTCATAATGTCGTATTATCACTTGGAATGGTTTTCGAACATATATTAGATGCCGGTCTTTCCAAGTAATAAGCATATTTAAAACGATAGTTATGGACTATACAGGATTTCAATTTGAATATCCTTCCCAATCGTTATAAATGTATTTACAAAACAGAATTGGATTCATTTTCACTACAAAAGACTCCTTACCATTTTAATTCTTCCTTTCCGATCCGATATTCAAATTTCCAATCTTATATTTCAAACAAAATTCTTTATTCGCCGTTATCATTCAATAAGTTTTCTTAATCACGAAAGCTCAAATTTGGATTTCAAGTTTCAATTTACTATAATTCTACAAATTTGATATTTCAAATATAAGTTCAAATAGAGTTTAATCAACTTATATTATATCCATCCGCAGGCCTGGCGAAACACTATCAGAATCCAAATGTAAGTATTTAATGGTTTCTGATAATATTCGTCCAACCCTGGAATTTTATATCGAATATTCGAAGATTAACTCTACCTAAACTCGCTTCTTTTAAAATTTCAAACTTCCAATGTCTTATTTAAATTAGAAAATCCTTAAATAAAATTCCATACGAATAGTTTAAGTTCCCTAAATCCTTCAAAATATTTGACAACCATTTCACAACATTTTACGTTATAAACTTTAAATCCAGTTGATTTAAAAGAATGTTATAATTCACTCTAACTACCGTTACGAAAATAAAATAACTGTTTAAATCAATTTGATCCAAATCATTCGAAATTCAAATATTTCAGCTTTAACTACCTTTAAATAATGAAATAAGATTTACCAAAATTTTCCAAACTTTTAATTATTTTTAACAACCTGTTTCTTCGATTTTCATTACGGTCATCGAATTGCACGTATAGCGATCTTTCCAAATTTTGTTTTTAACATAACATGAAAATCGTATGTTGAAATTTGAAAATTTCTATTCAGATCAGAAGTTATTATTCATAGAAATCCAACGTTTCTCGTTTCACGTTAATCTGATTCAAAATGTTCAAGTTATAATTGTTTGAAATTCAATATCGATATTAGTGAATAGTCACTACGCAACTCATTCAATTCAACCATATAATGATTTAATGTAAATCGTCCCATTCTTCTCCAAATAGACTTAACTTTTAAACTTAGATTTTAAAACCATATTCCAAATAACATTTTACATTCACGTTGAGTCTCAAAATCACTTTACTTTGAAATCATTGCTTCAAACTTCCAAATATTCATATTCAAGGTAAATCAAAACTTAAAACAAAAATTTCCATTCAAATTTGATTTGACTTAATAATTATTTTCTCAATGCTCTTTTAAACGCATTCGAACTTACGACTGGTCGTTATATCGTCAATTATTTAAATAAAACTCATTTTTGATACATAACCCAAATCCCCCATTTTTCGATGTAAATTTTAGACTAAATTCAAAGGGTAATGGCGTATAATAATTTGAAATATTTCCATTTTAATTAAATCAAAAGCACAATATGATATGTTTCAACTCGTTTAAATATTTCCGAGCAAATCACAATATAGTGAAATCAAATATATAAATAAATTCCAATATCACTTTATTGTTTTAAATTTCAAACTTATTTCGACTTCGACAATCCGAAAATTTGTTTAAAACCCTTTTCTTTAGTTCTGTCTTCAACTACATTTATTAACATTCACAGTTTATCTTATCAATCCGCTTGACAACCAAATTCAACTGACTTTTCAAATATTCAATATTTAAATAGTCGTTCATGGGAAGGAAAATGAAGTTGATTATTCGCATAATCCCATAACTGTGGTGTGTGATGCAACCATCAACAAAAATATAAACAATCATATGAACATTCGTCCATCCATTACAAAACAACAATTGCAACAACCAATTTTTTGTGCGCTAACGCGTTATGTTCAATAATGCGTAGTGTTCAAGTGTTTAACCACATAATCGACTTTCAAACATGATATGCAACCATCTATATCCACATATAATCCATTAACATCAACTAATGATCATTACCAATGAATTATAATCTATCGTCTATATAAATTTAAAGTAAATAATTAAATTAATGGTTCTCACCTTCATGTCTCCTACTTCTTTACTTTCCGAATTATGCATCAGCTACGAACAACCCCGAATGGTCGTGTACAAATCTTTGCGGACGCCATTTCCTTTACCTTTTAAATCAACCATGAGCAATACTGTAGACACACTTTCTATCCCTTTTCTAAAACATTTTCATACCTTTCTTTACAACAGTTTACGTCCTTTGCATATATATTTTAATATAAGAGAGGCCAAGGTAGAATAGATTCAAGATGAGTAGAGGGCGTTAAGGCAGAGTTGGTATTCGGGAAGGCTCCGGCCGAACTGGCGGCACTCGGAACTGGAGAGAAAAAAAGTGGTAGGGTTCGAGTTTGTTGTCAAACTGCTTATTGAGAGGAGGGAATGTAGGCGACCTAGCGGAGGCTGAAGGTTGTTCGGTAGTGGGGAGCTTTATCATACAGCAGTGTGGGGTCAGCGTGGGTGGCGGTTGCAAGTCGCGGAGTAGGTGGCGGTGGTCAGGGAAAGGGCGGAGGCGGTGGAGGCAATAGTGCAAGTGGGTGTCTCGAGGGTGGAGTTGACCACTGTTTTAAGGAGGAGTGGAGCGAGAAGTGCGGACTATCGGTGGTTGTCCATGGTGGTTCGGTGGATAGGAAACGATTGAGGTGGTGGAGCGAAAGGGGACAGCGGTTTCTCAGTGGAAAAGGAAGGGAATGGAGACACAGGTGCTGGGATTTACAGTCCGATGAGAGGCAGTGCCAGATGTAGGCTAACGACAAAGGTGGCGTTCAGGCAAGGAGGCGGTTGATGGGTGGAAAAAGTGGCGCATCTGGCTTGCGGGGTGACAGCTGAGGCGGACGTTGGTGCAGGCGATGGGTGGTGGAGGGTTTGAGCTAGAAAATGGGGAAGGGAAAAGAAGCTGAGGAGTGCGGGAAAAGAGAAGGTACAGGATTAACTGAGCAAAGACTTTGGGAAGGAGAAGCCTTGCGTGCTGATGGGTTTATTATTTTGAGAGCTGTAATAATGAAATGGGGAGAAGGGGATTGTGTGTACCAGGCGGTTTATAATTTCCAAAGAAAGCGAAGTGTTGTGCACTTCCTTTTTTTAAATCTTTTATTCATATATTTGTTTTAGCTTAAATTAGACACTTGGCACCCAAATCAAGATGCATAGAGACACACAATTTTATATAATATCTAATTTTAAATTAGCCAATGCATGTTAAACAAAAATAACTCATTTAATTATTCATTATAAGTTGAATTTTTGATACACCTTTGTAACAACCTTATATGTAACCAATTTCAAACATTTTCATGTGCAACTATCACAACATCTAATTTCAAAACATTATTTAAATATATATACTACTTCTAAAAGTTATATTAACCAGAATAATCATATATTTTTAAATACTTAGAAATCTTAAAAAGAAAATTTATATAAATATCATAAGCTGGAAAAAAAACTACATTTCACCGATTTTCATATGTAAATAAAATACTGTTATTTTACATATATATATATATCTAACCGAATATAAATCTAAATAAAATTTCAAATAGATATATAATTTATCAAATTGTCTTAAGTTATAAAATAATATTACTCAAAAAGGTATAAATACTTATGTTACCAATTATAAATAGAAAATAAAATTTTAAATATTTATAAATCCAAATCTTGCAATATAATCATCATAAATCCTAAAATTCAAAATGTACTATCTTTATACTTTACAAATCATATTCTCATACAAATAAAAAAAATATAAGTCATGGAAATTAGAAAATATTAGTACAAAATAAATTTTATAATAAAAAAATATCCTTAAATGAATTAAATTTTCAAAATCGTATTTATAAAACAAAACAAGATAATAATCAAACCAAAATATAAAAGCTTATTAAATTAATATTTGTAATTAAATCTTATAAACTTTTAAAAATTATATTTTAAAAGACCCAAAATATATTATAGAAATCCAATTTAAGCAAAAAAAAATCTTGGGTTGTTACAAGGGGGTCGACCTAGGGGTTGTCCCACCCCCGGATCTGGAAACTTCTTCTCTAACATGGATGATTCTGATGGCTTTTGGTCCAATATGTGGGTCTTGGTTGCTCCAATACTCCTATAAATAAGACCCTAAACCTAACCCTAAATCTCATAATTTGGTAGCTATGCCGGATCTCTGCCATTACACTCTCTCTTCTCAAATCTATTCTAAAAATTAAAATATTAGCCTAAGAAAATTATGAATCCAGATCTAGAAAAGAGAATCAACATTAATAAAAAGATTATTGTATCATGAAAGCAAGGTAAACTTCTAGATCCGATCTACTAATATTCTTCCTAATTCTTTCCCTTCTCTTTTAATGAAAATTAAATGATCCACGATTATTAGGTTTCAAATCAAATTGAAGGGAAAAGGGAAACCATGAATGATAGAACGGATCAGATCAAAAATTTGGGGAAAACATGAATGGTGAGTGGGTTTAAACTATAGCCTTTAGGTAATATTATGATTATTGTTTAGCATTCCCCTTGTTATAAATTGTGAAATTGCCAAGTTAATTATAAATTATTGTCATAACAAGTTGAGATGTTAACATGAATAATTCGTACGATGAATCGTTAAAGTATTGGAATGATTATATGTTGTATAAACTTGTTAGAATATGGGCAATGATTACTGTTGTTGTAATTATATAATTCGCTTGGGGCATATTACTGAGTAAACAAAATGTTAAACTTACTGGATTAAAATAATTACCCGATTGAATGTTTACATATCAAAATAGAATTAAACATATGTTGAAAAGGACATGCAACAAAATATTGGCAAATTTGGATGAAATGTAAATTAGATTACTGTAAACTAGATTAAAGTAAAAAAGGATACTATGCCTAAAATTTTCATGAAATGCGAATAATTGTTAAAGAACGAACATGCCTAGATTCACAGTAATTTGACACTGTAACGCTCTTAGACACGAGGTTAGATTGCACTTGTGATAGAAGTTTACCCGGTCCCGCCTGGCATATCCAGCATTCACAAATGATAAATCTAATGTGAGGTGTCTAAGTGCAAAAAATTAAAAACATGTAATGGTGCTAAGACACGAGGTTAAGTCAACTTGTGATAGAAGTCTGCCCGGACCCGCTCGGCAAATATAGCGTTCAAGTGTAGGTTTAATGTGAGAGGTCTTATGCAAATATATATATATATGTATATATGTATATAACCAGATATGAATAAATGTCAATAATAGTGATTAAATGCCTAACTTAGAAAATAAGAAAGGAAGGGATGTAGGACTGAGTTAGTGTGATGCGAAGAAAAAGTGATGTATTTCCCTAAATGACCTATTTCTGAGAACATGGTTACAAGTAAGCCACTGTAAATAAAGTAAGAAAAGTAAAGAAATTACTTGCTACCACGGATTTAGATGGGAATATTTTATGAAAGTAAATCACTGATTCCTTCTATCAAACTGATAGGGTGCATGAAGTATTTTCCTTAAATATAATAAGGAATATATATTATAATGAATGAAGAATAATGGTTTACAATAGTAAATGGTTTTAAAGGGGGATGATAATCACCTATTATAAATAATATTAATGAAAATGTTGTATAATAGGTAGACTTGTCCTAGGGATAAGTGGGGATTATAACTTAGGTTATAATAAGCTAATAAGTAAAATGGATAACTAGTGAAATGAAATAAGGGACACTTAATTGTAAATTAATTAATCAGAAAAGGGGAAAACCTGAAACCAGTTAAGAAAAAGGGGAAAATATATTGTAGTTAATTATAAATTAAGTAATCCGTAAACTTGGAGGTCAGAAACCTGTTGATAAGAATAACATGTTCAGACTTATCCCAGGGACCAGAGAGAAATTATAACATAGGTTATAATAAATGGGTAGAGAAACATATTAACGGGCCTTAGTTAATAGAACTAAGTTTATAAGTAAACAACGATAAGTTGTATTGACGATGAAAAGAGGAATTATGATTAAAAGGGAAAGAATGAGGAAAACTTATGAAATAAGCTAAACCCAAGATACCATTCACCCTTCATTATCGGGGTATGGGGTTAAGGGGAGACACCAAATGGATGTTTAGATTGTTTGTTATTAGGGGCTGTCGCTTAGCTCTTGTAGTCTTTACTAGTTGAGGGAGGTGCCGAGGTGGGGCCATAGCCACCGTGACAGACCCTAGGTATATCCGTATATAGAGGCTCTTTAAAGACGGGACTGTACAGATATGGAAAAACTCCCGACCGAGTTCTGTGTTTCTTGTATCGCCCTGCCATGAATCTCGGTGCACATTAGAGGACGTGCGATTAAGGCATCGAGCTACAATTGAAGTTACGTATGGTGTACAGTATAGATACATGCATGTTGGCTCTGGATGGTGTATCATAAGCTTGAGGGTATTACTTTGGTATGAATTCAGATTCGAACAAATGTGGCAGTCCATACGTTTGTGTAGCATAGTAATGACAGATGCATGCAGAACGTAGTATTGTTATCCGTACGCCAATACGGCTTAGGATGAGGGATTACGTATATTTCGATGGTGTTACGGCGGAGACCGTGCGAGTTGGGTACCATGGGGTGTCCCTCAATATTGGGGGTAGCTACATATACACTATATTAGGTTAATCCACTGGGAAGTAAATGGGTACGACGTGTGTGTAAGCCTTGAGTGCTGATAACCCAAGTAAGCTAAAAAAATAAGATAACATGATTGAATGGTATATGTAGGATTATCCAAAGTGTATAGTTTAAATCTAGCCATCGGAACTTGTGTTCTGACCCCCTCCTCATAACATATTCACAGGTTAGATTTGTGGAAGGGACATGATAGCCTTGGATATTGGTTTGGCAGTAATATTAATATGGTAAACCTATATATTAACTATATTATATTTTATCCATTCCGCAGTGAGATAATTTCTGAGCTCTTACATGTTTTATGTCTCTGTCTTTCTACAAAATGCCAGAGCAAACCAATCCGAGTTTTGATAGATTGGAATTTTGAAAAAGAAATTGGCTTGTCGAAATTGGGGTTGTCACAAAAATTTACTCTAAGACTGGCACAAAAACTTGAAAAAAAGATTGCTCAACATGGTTTTTGTAACGATCCATATTTTTACAGTATAATAAATAATTTATTTATTTATTGTTTGGTAATTTAAATTGATCAGAATTAAATAATATTGAATATTTAATTAATATAAATAATAGAACAATATATTCAAATTCCGAAATAGTCGGAGATAGTGGAATTTACAATATTGTGTGAATTGGATCATATATAATATATAATTCAGTTTAGAGTTTAATTATATTAACGAATATATTATATAAACGACATTGAACATATAATTATATTATAATTAAATCGAGCTCCAAATGGCGCTGCAGTTCGTAATTTGGCGATTCGAACTTCAATTGAATATACAGAATCCATTTTAAACCGGATTTCTATAAAACAAGAAACGTTCGGAGCTAGTGAAGTATATTTTTCTAATGGAAGAGAAAAATCAGGATTTTGTCGGGTAGATTTTGATTTATGTCCAAATCAAATTTTCGAATAGTCGCTATGGAATTCCTTTATAATTTATAACGATTTATAAAAGGATTTCTATTTTTAATTGAATATCAGTTAACTCTGATTTTGAAATATCGAGTTATAAATCCCTATATATTTATTTTGGAGCTGTATGATATTCTATTGTGAACATATACGAAAATATTTATTCATAAATATTTAATTTAATTATTTTAAATATATTTATTTAGAGCATAAAAAATAGCCGGTTTTGCAAACGACCTCAGTTTTTGATGAAACCAATTTTGATAGATCCGGAATATTAAATTATTGTTAGATTTCAATTTCCATGATTTTTAGAGTCAGTATGTGGCCGTACGGATTTTTAATGTGAAAAATAGTTAATAATCAAGCTTTAAAAATAGGTTGTGTGAGCAAACAAAGTCGGAATTCGATGAAACCAGTTTCGTTGGGTCCGCAGTGTCAAACTCTAGTTGTATGTCCATTTTCATGATTTTTGGATAATGTATATGATCATAGTAATTTTTTTAAACGATGAATTGAACTAAAGTTCGAATATAAAACTATTTAAATCCACCTATAAATACCCATAACATCCAACCCTTAACCTAATTCACTACTTCAGCGGTCAAAGAGAAAATGCGTCGCTTCTTTTTCTTTCTTCAAACGTGAAAAAGAAACTTCAAAAATATATAGAAAATCAAACTAAATTTCTAAAATTAGAAGAGTTGCTGATTCAGAGTCCTGGAAGCATCCTCTTCGTCTAGGTATACACAATGGGTTGTTCGAACTTGTTTGGGAACGCTGGATATTGTACAGCGTGAATTAGGGCTGGAGTTTTCAGGAGTTTGGATTTCTTTTGGGTGAATCGAAGGAGGTAGAAGTGTTTGTAGGATCAAAAGTTACGAATTGGCAAAACTTTGGTGGGATTCGACATATATTTTTGTCGTGCGTTATTTGTTCTATGGTGAAAACTGAGAACGATGGAATTGGTTTTTGGAGTGCGAGTTGTACGAGAGTGATATGGAATGGAAGAGCTCAGCAAGAGAAGGAAGATGGTATCTTTGGTTTTTGAAATCATGAAATGGTGAGGGTGCGGTGAAAGGAAGAAAGGGTGGAAATGGCGTGAGTTGGGGTATTCGATTTTCTGCTAATGGGGAAGAAGAAGCATAAACGGGTTTGGGTACTTAAATCTTGGATGGGTTGATCATTTATGGTAAAGCCCAAATATGAAATTATTTAAGTTTAATTTAAAATAATAAGTATAGAAAATTGTATAAATCATAAATGTTGAATACGGTATCCGAATTTAGTGAAACAAGATCCGTCGGGATCATATGGAAGAAGGCTACACAATGGAACTGACTGGGAGTAAATTGGAGCTCGTTACAATTTATAGCGAAATAAATTTCTGATCTGAAATGACGATCGATTATCATTATTCAATGATAACCAACCAATGTGAGTAAAACTCATTAACTCTATTTGTTTGTAGTTTTATAAATATAATCTATTAATGATAAATGTTGATTGACTGTTGTGTGATGATTGTTTGGTTGAATTGCATATGTATTGGTTGAAATTATAGATAATGATATATATACAAATCGTTAATCAAATATTGATTCTGCTTATCAGAATACTTCATATTGAAATGAAGTTGATGTTAATTATATTGTTTAACATCTGTGGATGCAGGAAAACAGGTTGGAGGGATCCAACTAGATTCCTCAATATTCATAATACTGTTCTTTTCATATATTGTAATACATGATGTGATATATAATCTGTTGTTGATCATGTGTCTTTAAATGATATCGATCATTGTTATTTGTATTTTAAATACCGTAAGAAATACTGGGATGTAAAATGGAAATTTTCAAAGTGTATATTGTAAATATAATATTTATATAAAATCGAATAGAATTATAAAAGTAATATTTATTTAGAAAATAAATAGAATAATTATAAAAGGAAATATTTATAAAATAAATAGAATAATTATAAAAGGAAATATGGATTATGGATTTAAAGTAGATTGTAAATAGAAATATTTTTTAATAGATAAATTGAGAAGATTAATTTATAAACAATATTTTATAAATTAAATAAAATATTTACCATTTGTTAAATGGGATATATAAGCATGAAATTATATAGAGAAGTAGGAATCGGTGTTTGACACCGATATTTTTAAGGAATTTGAATTCAGCATTTATAAAGGGGAATTTAAATGAGATTTAAAGTGTTAAAAGTTAAAAGGAGATTTGTATAAATAATTCTATAAGTAGAAGTATAAATAGAATTTGGAAATGGTGTATTATTTTAAAATACAAAATCAAACTTAATGGATTATATAATAGAGTTAATTGATTAGAGTTAATCGAATATAGTTAATCGAAATAGTGTAAGGACCCGTAACTTCCCCGTGAAGGAAAGAGCGGATACTTTGAGAACAACACACAAAAGAACGCAAATAGAAGAACATTTCATTGTTATTACAACATTTCCATCAGATACAAGAATATACAGAGTATAAATGAATAAATTACATTCGACAAATATCACAGATTTAAATTACATTTAAATACATCACAGCGGAAAATAATACAAAAGCACGACTAGAAATAATGCACGGATACAGAGCTTTCCGAGCATCGTTCCAGCTATACATCAGGATCTTGTGAATATAAATCTGCAAACCAAAACTACTAGCTGCCCGTGTCGAAAATAGGGGCACCCAGAGTTTAGGTTAAAACAATAAACTCCAGGTCAGTCATGTGACTGGCGTGAGAACTAAAACAGTTATTTAAAACTTTACTTTAAAAGAGAGTAATTCAAGGGACCACGCCGTATAACACGGAACGGGTTTCCTCCCAAGAATACTAGTGCATATAACAAAACAGCGCAATGCTCTTTGAAAAAATGAAGCTATTATAAGACCCAGGTCCCATCACACAATGCAACGCAAGCCGAAGGATAGGGTTTTCCCTTATAATAGCCAAACATGCTTGGTACGTTTAAAACAAATCACTTGATACTATAATAAGTGTATAGTGTCAAAACAATTCAATCATAAATATCAATCATAGGCGGCATGAGTACCATATATCATGTCGCCATACTAGTTCTACAATTAAAACCGCAATATCACGTATTGGAAATTGGATTTCCGTCATGAGTCGAGGCAAGGGGCAAGCTCCTCTCCGATTCGAGACACCCTAGCAAATGTCTCAGGACCCCACTATGATCCTTTGGAACCTCCAAGGCCGGTCCTCTCTTACTTTTGAGGATTAGTTATTCCTGAACACACGTTTCCCGGTCCTTACAGACCTATATCCGAGGCGCCTCATATCCAACAACCACACAGGTGAAAAGTATATAAATGTCAGGGTTGATAGGTCACTGACACCACCATAGCTAGAAAGAAACGCCGTGCACTCCTTGGGTCCGTATCCCGTTTTTGACTCATACCGAGGTGTGAGGCTCGCGAATTCACGTTATACACAAAGCTATGCCACACAGGCCGTGCTTTGATCATCAACCACAAGACTTTGCTTTTCAACAAAAGCCTTGATCAATTGCCACTTACGCGTGCCACACTGGCAATTCACTCCATGTGACTGATGTCCATCGATATACAACCTCTGAGCTCGTACGTCTCAGAGAAGGGCGTTAAGTTTATTCTCTGCCGCCAAACAGATGTATATTTAATAGAGATCAATCAACACAGAATAAAATCCAATGTCAGACACACAGTCCATTTACAAGTTCGTTCTGGGTCTGAACGAAACCGGAGGCACTTTCCTCGCATATCCATCCATCTCCAAGTACGTCTGGACGATCACCAACTGTTTCCCTCATCTTGGGTGTACAGCCCAATCAAGATCATCAGTAATCACCCAAACGATGTGAAGACTTCCGGTCTTCAACCACCGTCTTCATCTTCGACATCTCGTCGAATCGGTTATTCAGAATGGGTATAAACCCGGCCTTTCTGAATGACCCACGTATATGATAAACAAAGGTTACACAAACACAACAAACGCCTCATTCAAATTCAGAATATTCTTTTATTCACAAAATCACATTCTGAGGGAATAGGTTCCCATTAATTTTGTCCAAGATAAATTCTTCTAAATTTATTCTTTAATCTTCCTTTGGATATTATTTCAAACTAGTCGGGATTAGCGAGCCACACCGAAGTAATTATTTATTTTATTTCCCAATCCCAACCTATATATCCCATGGAAAAAACTGGTAATACTCCATATCTAACACCACAGTGTTATCGGTAAAATTAATTACCATCTCACGTTCAAATCTAATTAAAGATTTAACTATTGCTTTGGAGCAAAACTGGTGGTACTCCATTCTCGATCACCTTTCAGATTTGATAATTTAAATTATCAATTCGCATTTCAATCTAATTAAAGATTCATTAGAACTCCACTTAGTTTTAATCTTTTCAAAAATCAATATCCTGCCTTTAACTGGGTTAAAGAACCAAGGTCATCTAAAACACGATTCACGATAAACCCAAAATCACACTCTATTGTTAATCGGGTAAAGAACAGGTGTTGTTCAAAACACCGCTCACGATAAACCCAAAAACCAATTCATTTTCAATTTCAATTAAATATTATTTAATTGATACACTTCATTAAATCTAAATAGAAAGATTTAATCTTTTTCCCTATTGGGCTTAAGAACAGTGTTAATGAAGACACCATTCACGACAAACCCAAATCACATTTGATATTAAATACAAGGCTCTGAATAGAAAATATACCGGCTTATATTCAATATCAAATCCTGAAACCAACAAATATCGTATTGGAAATAACGATATGAAATATATCTTTCAAATTCCCATAACAATATCTGTATAGTCACGAAATCCAACATCGAAATATTCCAAAGATAATTTCGATTCAACTCCAGTCCAATTCACGTATTGGGAATATTGATTATTTTTAAAATCACTTTCAAATTCAATTTATTTATTTCAAAAATAAATTGATTTTAATTTTAGTTCAAAACTAGTTCATTTCGACAAAAATATATTTTTATCCTTTCAAATGTGGAATTTTTCATCCCAGTTCTTTCCAATTCACATATTATGATTTTACACAAATTATTAATATTTTTAATAATTTTATCAGGGCCCGTACAGTCGATTTCCATCAACGACCATCGAACTGCACTTACAGCGACTTTTTCCAAATTTGATTTGGACATAATTCCAAATCCCACCGTTAGATTTCAAATTTCTAAAATTCATTGGAAAGCTCTTTTCGATACGAACCCAACGGTTTAGGTTTTAGGAGAATCCGACGGTCGGATCTCCCGTAATGTCCATTCGAAGTCAATGGTCGAAATTCGCGAACTGCCGCGGCGCGGCGCGTTCTATTCAGGCCATTATATATATAATATATATATTATATATATTTCATCGATTTCCTTTTAAAACGTATTTTATAAATCGTTTTAAATTCGTTTTCAAAACCATTTCAACTCTATATTCAATTTCAAATCAAAATTGAATATTTCATATCATTACTATATAAATGATAATATTTTCAAAACGTTATACTTTGAAATCACTTCTTTTCTATATTCATTATAAAAACGACTATAATCGATATAACTATCGTTCACGTCAAAATGGCGCAACTCTAATCCACACGGCTTTATATATATATATATATATATTTCAATAAATTCGTTATTCTATTCAACAAATGAATATATATTCTATTCAACACATGAATCTATATTTCTTTCAACACACGGCTAATCTCAACACATGAGTACTGTCAACACACGACTATTTTTATATTCAACACATGAATTTTCTTTTATAATATTCATTATTTTCCCGATTGGAATGAGGCCCAATCAATCACCATATAATGTTAATTATATGGATTCCATACAACACATGTATATAAATAGCAACGATAAATAATCAACAATCATCCGAAGTGCACCACAACTACATAAGCATCAAACATAAATAATTAACGCTTACACAGCCTGTCGACCAATCGATCGACATACAATTAAATAATTGGGATTAGTGTACGCCAAATATCATCCCAACACCCGTGTGGGGTTTCAAATCAACAAACACTGAATATTATTTGTGCAGTTGGGTGATGTGTAAAATTTATCATCCCAATCAATATCAGTCAAATCAGTGTATATAAACAAATCGTCTGATTTGTAAATGAATATTTATTTCTTTTCAGAAGAGTTTTATGTCGTTCCTTAACACGTTAAAAATTATATTTTTAACGTCAAAAATATTTATTTCAACACTTTACTATTTTTAACTAACACTTTTTATTTCAGAAAATTTCGGCGGTATAACGGCACGATACTAGAAACGGGATAAGGCCTAGCCTTATCCCCAGTCTAATAATGGCCCACGCCATACCCAAATCAAATTATCTCAATTCGTTCATTTTCCAAACCAATTTCAACCAAATCACTCAATTCACAAATCAACCAAACATTCATGGTTTCAAACAAAGGTGTCGGGTGCTTCTATTAAGCACCGTCTGCAGCCTAGTATATATTACTAACTAGAAAATGAAATTTGAGTGAGAAGTTCTCACCTTGATTTTTCTCTAACGCCTTTTCTGAACTGCTGAATTTTTGATTGAGCTCCAGGCTTCGCATACAAGCTCAAATCTTCAATCCATCTTTTTTTCTAGCACAAGCACGGCATTCTGAACAACTTTTGCCTAAGGGACTTTTTGCCGAAAATGCTCCAATTCGCCAGAATTCGCGAAAGTACACGAATTTTACCGCTTTTGAATAGCAGATTTCGAATGCGTTTTCCGAGCAGCTCCGAACTCCAAAACACGACTTCCATATAGCCAAATCGAAGAGAATTTCGTGCTCTACAACTTTGGCCTAGAGAGACTTTGGCAAGAAACGCACCGTTTGGGAGATATAGGTCAAAACAGTCCGGGGTGTTTTGTGCAAAACGGGAATTTTGGTGAAAATGAGTTTTTGAGTGTAGCGGGGCCCACGGCCGGAGTTGGGTGGCCAGCGGGCGGTGGCGGGCCTGATGGACGTGGGGGAGGGTGCTAAGGGCGGTGGTGGGGCCCGTGGTGCCCGCGGTGGAGGTGGTTGGTGATTTGGGGGTTTAGGGTTCATGAAAAGAGGAGAGAGAAGGAGGAGGAGGAAGAGGAGGAGGAGGGGGGCGTGCGGCCGGCGGAGGGCGGTGGAGGCCGGTGGCGGCGCTGGTGGAGGAGGGCAGCGGCAAAGGGGGTGGAGCTCCCCATTAAAGAGCAAAAAGAAGAAAAGAGAGGAAGAGAGAAAGTGAGAAAGAAAAGGAAGTAAAAGTGTTTATATGCTCGTTTCCCGCGTATCGCCTGAACGCTATCGATCTCCAGTCGCCGCGGATTTCGGACACGACATAGTAGACGTGAAGTCGAGTCCAACGAAACAAGTTTCGTCGAATTCCGAGTTCGTTTGTCCGTTCAAAAAAAATCACGAATATGCTCAGATATTACTCAAAAATGCGATTTTGGCACACCTTTTCTTCTCGCACGCTCACACACTAACTCCAAAAATCATGGCCATTTGGATTTAACCATTATTAGACGATACAAATCCATAAAAAAAAGTAGAATCGAATTCTGAGGTCGTATCAGTAATGTTCCTTTGTAAAATGACTGCTCATTTTACCCTGAACTGTTTTAGCTCGCACGGCCACATACTGACTCCATTCGACGCACCCTTTGGGACTCAACAATAATTTGTCCTTATGAATCCATAAAAATTTATCTCGTCGAATTCTGAGCTCGTATGCAAAATTTCACTTTTTAAGGGCTATGATTTGTTAACCGAACAACTCCAGTCATTGCCACTATTCCGTATATCAGAATATATCGAAGCTTATACTTTTCGGAGTTCTAAACGGCATTTTGAACTCAATGGAAGTGGTTTCGAGTCCAAATTCATCCGTATGCAAAATTTTACTTTTTGGGCCATGTATAATTTACATAGCGACTATTCTGAATTTTCAACTGGGCATAACTTTTGATTCCCGCTATGAAATTTCGATTTTTCAGATTCGTTGGAAAGATATTCTCAACTAGATTCTAATATTTTTGGTTTCGCCAAAATCCGGTTTATTTAGAATCCTGTACATTCATTTGAAGTTTGAAATCGAGTTATCGAACTACCGCGCCATTTTCAATTCCTTTTATAATTATATATAATTAATTATATTCTAACGACGATGTATATAAATATATACGTTCGAATTATATTCAAAATAAATTTCTCGTCATTATTATTTAAAATAATTCATTTTAAATATTCAAAATTCATTAAAATTGCCAAAATAAAAATTTTAAATTGGCTCAGAAATTCCGGGTTGTTACAAATAGAGTTAATTGAATAGAGTTAATTGATTAGAGTTAATCAAATAGAGTTAATTGATTAGTGTTAATTGAATAGGGTTAATTGATTAGAGTTAATCGAATAGAGTTAATTGATTAGAGTTAATTGAATTAGAGTTAATTGAATAGAGTTAATCGAAGGGAGTTAGTCGAATATAGTTATTCGAATAGGGCGAATCGAATATAAGTTATTCGAAGAGAGATTATCGAATATAGTTTATTCGAAGAAAAGGGTTATCGAATATAGTTTATCTAAAAAGGAGTTATCGAATAGAGATTATTCGAAAGAGAATTATACATTGAAATTTGATTTTTATCGAATTCGGGAAAGTACTATTCACTTTCCGTTTTTAATTAAGGTTTATTTATCTAATTATAAATCGTCTATTTAGTTATTTAGTTAAATTAAGGAATAAAAGTTAAATTTTGAAGTTAGATATTTCAGAAGTAGGGATTATAACGCTATAGTTATAATCAATGTTTTCAATAAAGAAGTGATTCGTAAATAGAATTCAAGAGTAACGTAAGGAAGGTTTGTTAAAGATTTAAAAGGTGAAATTTTTATTTCGAGGTTAAAGTTGTTGTTCAATTAAGGTCTGAGAGGTAATTATACCCCAACTTGATTGACTCCATTTTTAACTTAGGAATATTTAAGGTTCGATAGTGAATGTTGGTTAAGTGAATTTAGTTAATGAGTGTAATAGTTTGAGTTGGCATAGCTATGTTTTATTTAAACATCTATTTAAATCCAATAAAGGAGTTATGGAAATGTTTTCCAAATAAGAATCAAAAATGTTTTCTAATGCAGAAAATATGAAATAGGATCAAATATGGAAATGTTTTACAATGATTAATAACGTACATTTTCTAAATTTAGAAAATAAGAATTTACGATATATGGAAACAGGAATAGGGAAATGAATAATTGAATGACAAATTAAATTAAAGGGGATCAATGTTGATTGATGATTTGCTCGGTAAGATTTCCATTTAGAAATACGACCGTTGTTTGTACACATGTTTTCCTTTGACAGTTAAATCACCGACTATCAAAGATTTTGACAATTTATGTTGTCAATACGGAAAGACCGGGACTAGATATATTATCTGAAAACCACTCCGTGTGGGATTAGCGTTGCGAATCAAATATGATGAAGATAATTGAAGATGGAGTTATGCAAGGGTTGTTCAGTAAATCCTAGGTAGAAATTGTCTAAGATGGATTTACAGAATAGTGCTTTCGGGTTGTCTAGTCCCAGGACAACTTGAATGGACGAATGTCTGATAGAGTATGTCTGGCAGATCGCGTAAGTTGATCGTTTCAAACGTATTTACATTGGTGGTAGAGGAATTCGTTTCTCTTAGCTTATACCCGTGGTATTTTTGGGGAAACTAATTTGTGATTTGACGGGTATGACGATGTGACATTCAAAGTGAATGAAGGAGTGATCTGTCAAAAGAAACATTATGACCTCAAGCCTCATCAACCAAAAAGTGACAGAAATCGGGCTGGCAGCATGGCTAAGTGGGTCGCACCCAATTAGGGTATATTTTCACCATCTAGAGAATATTCATATTTGTTACTTCTTTTAATTCAGTATCTCCCGGGAACGGTTATGTTGGTATACCAACCGTAAGTTGATAATATATTCCGAACATTCAAGCGAAATGAATGGCCAGTCATGTGTGGCCGAGTTACAAGATGTTCTTGTTGAACTCCAGTGTATCGCTTCTACAGTACAGTGATCGGAAGGTGGTTCCATACCTTATCAGAGTTGGAAATACATTACCCAATAAGAGCCCGTGGTTTTGATTGAATATTATATATGTAGAACGTGAGGTGAAAGCGTTCTGCTAAATTTCTATTTACTTGATCTAGACATTATTATAATATCAGACAAGTATCGTTTTAGAAAAATATTTTGGGTTTATCATAAGGTAAAAACCATCCATGTTTATGTGTGGATTGGTCTTACGATTATCCTTTGTTTCAAATAGGTTTTGAAAAGTTAAACAAATGATTTGAGTTTACTCACACCAGTCACATGACTGACCCAGAGTTTATTTTGTTTTGTTTTCCCTAAACTCTTGGGTGCCCAATTTTGTATGGGCAGTCAAGTAGTCAGGATGTTACAGATACTTGAAGAGCAGGAACAAGAGGCTTCAGGATGATACAGCTATTGTTATTTCCGCTGTGTTGTAAGTGTTGAACTCTGATAATGTTACTGTATACATATACTAGTTTTATTTTAAAGTTATGTATATATTATATATTGTTCGTACCACTGTGAGATTCGTGTTTACTCTGGTGTTGTATGTTCTTCTTCTTCTATTCTAAGTTTCTGTCTTATCTATTCTCACCCTCTAATTTCTTTCATGGACTACCTGGTATTTCCGATGCTTGGATGGTCGACATTGAGTTTATGTTGCTAACCAGGATCGCGAAAACCCTGGGTCGTTACAGTAGTATTAGAGCATAAGGTTAAGTGATTACCTTGGCTCTGTGGCGTGACTCAGTAGAGATGGGGTTAGCAATACCCTAGATTGATTTGAATGTATATATACGAGTGAACGTATTTGTAGATTTTATATAAAAAAATATTGTGGAGATTTATTTGTTGAGTTGTTTATAAGATCCGGTCGATCAGTTTGATCCACTGTATCAGTAGGGGTTTATAAACACTCGAATAGGATGAACCAACACAGTATGTTTTGAAAAGAGGGTAAAGGATACAATTTTACCTAAATTATATTTTGATATAAAGAAAGTATAGATATTAGAAGTATTATAGTATGGTGGATGTGTTGGTTTTTATTATAATCGAGTAGGATTATAAAAAAAGTGAAATGGTTATGTAAATAACCAATTAGAATTCTGATAAGTGTTATGAAAATGGTTAAATTTGAATTTAAATCAGAATTGAAAATTTAAAACCCTGGAAAGTTATAAAAGTGTTTATACGTGAATCTGCATTGAATATATGAGAATTTTAAAATCCTGGGAGGTTTTAAATTTGTTTTACAAGTATTGAGAATGATATTTTGGAATCATTTCAAAGTGGAAATATTTAAATATGAGTTTTGAAAAGTGATATAGTATTGAACTCACTTCAGTCACTGGAAAATAATTCCGATGATGACTGCGCAGCATCGTCGGTGTTCATTTTCGTGTTTGTAAGGGACGGATTACTACCAAAGATATTGTTTTTGAATTGATTTGAGAAAGCAATTTGTTTTGAATCCTGAAAAGGAAAGTTTGATTTTCAATATGGCAAACTGTTTGAAATTCTCTGGGGAAGATTGTTTGAAAAAAAAAATTAAACTAGAATTTGTAAAAGCAAATAAAAATAGAAATTGAATTAAAACCAGTTAAGTGGAAAATGAACTGAGATAGAAAGTATCGAATTAGATTGGATTAGAGATAATCCAAAATGGAATTTGACTGGTAAGTTAAGAGTTGAAATTAAAAATGGAATCTGAGTTAAGAACAAAATTTGGCTTGGTATAACAGAATGATTGGAATGGCATTGTTATATGCAGAATTGGTAACACATGGAAAGGATATATTGATATGCCCGACAAAAAGGTACCAGTTTATATTATATATGGGTTTGAGATTTTGATGAGCCGAATTGGCAAGCCGCTTGGCTGTTTGATTTTCTTTTGGGTTGGAGAAGGCCTAGAGAGGCGAGTTGTAGTTGTACCGTTTGAGCCATACAAAGGAGGTGCTGGAAAAAATTTCAGAAATTTAAGGTGTTAGAAAATTTTCAGAATTGTTGAAAATTTTCATTAGTCAGAATAATTTAATTGAAACAAATTGGTTTAGTGAAACCAAAGTTAAGAAGTAAAAAAATATAATTTTTAACCCAGTTAATAGGGTTTGTTTTCTACCTTAGCAATTTCGAGGACGAAATTATTTTTAAGGGGGGAAGAATGTAACGACCCGTATTTTTACGGTATAATAAATAAATAATTTAATTATTTAAATAATGCTTTGGTAATTTAAAATGATTAGAATTTAATAATATAGAATATTTAATTAATATAAATAATAGAACAATATATTTAAATTCCAAAATAGTTGGAAATCGTGGAATTCACAATATTGTGTGAATTGGATCATATATAATACATAATTCAGTTTAGAGTTCAATTATATTAACGAATATATTATATAAATGATAGTTGAATGTATAATTATATTATAATTAAAATCGAGCTCGAAATGGCGCTGTAGTTCGTAATTTGGTGATTCGAACTTCAATTGAATATACAGAATCCGTTTTAAACCAGATTTTTGTAAAATAAGAAACGTTCGGAGCTAGTGAAGTATATTTTTCTAATAGAAGAGAAAAATCAGGATTTCATTGGGTAGCTTTTGATTTATGTCCAAATAAAATTTTCGAATAATCTCTATGGAATTCCTTTATAATTTATAATGATTTATAAAAGGATTTCTATTTTTAATCGAATATCGGTTAACTCTGATTTTGAAATATCGAGTTATAAATCCCCATATATTTATTTCAGAGCTGTATGATATTCTATTGTGAATATATACAAAAATATTTATTTATAAATATTTAATTTAATTATTTTAACCATATTTATATTTAAATAGATTTATTTAGAGCATTAAAAATAGCCAGTTTTGCAAATGACCTCCGTTTTCGACGAAACTAATTCTGATCGATCCGGAATATTAAATTATTGTTAGATTTCAATTTTCGTGATTTTTCGAGTCAGTATGTGGCCGTTCGTATTTTTAATCTGAAAAATAGTCAATAATCTAGCTTTAAAAATACGCTGTGTGAGCAAACGAAGTCGGAATTCGATAAAACCAGTTTCATTGGGTCCGTAGTGTCGAACTCTAGTTATATGTCCATTTTCATGATTTTTGGATATTGTATGTGATCGTAGGAATTTTTTTAAATGATGAATTGAACTAAAATTCGAATATAAAATTATTTAAATCTAGCTTTAAATACCCATAACATCCAACCCTTAACCTAATTCACTACTTCAGTGGTCAAAGAGAATATGCACCGCTTCTTTTTCTTTCTTCAAACGTGAAAAAGAAACTTTAAAAAATACAGAAAATCAAAATAAATTTCTAAAATCAGAAGAGTTATAGATTCGGAGTCCTGGAAGCATCCTCTTCGACTAGATATACACAATGGGTTGTTCGAACTTGCTTGGGGGACGCTGGATATTGTACAGCGTGAATTAGGGTTGGAGTTTTCGAGAGTTTGGAATTCTTTTGGGTGAATCGAAGGAGGCAGAAGTGTTTGTGGGATCGAGAGTTACGAATTAGCAAAACTTTGGTGGGATTCGACATATATTTTTATCGTGCATTGTCTGTTCTTCGTGAAAACTGAGAACGACGGAATTGGTTCTGGAGTGCGAGTTGTACGAGAGTGATATGGAATGGAAGAGCTCGGCAAGAGAAGGAAGATGGTATCTTTGGTTTTTGAAATTATGAAACGGTGAGGGTGCAGTGAAAGGAAGAAAGGGTGGAAATGGCGTGAGTTGGGGTATTTGATTTTCTGCTAACGGGGAAGAAGAAGCTTAAATGGGTTTGGGTATTTAAATCTTGGATGGGCCAATCATTTGTGGTAAAGCCCAATTATAAAATTATTTAAGTTTAATTTAAAATAATTAGTGTAGAAAATTGTATAAATCATAACTATTGCATACGGTATCCGAATTCAGTGAAACAAGATCCGTTGGTATCAGATGGAAGAAGGCTACACAATGGAACTGACTGGGAGTGAATTGGAGCTCATTACAGTTTATAGCGAAATAAATTGTCTGATTTAAACTGACGATCGATTAACATTATTCAACGATAACCGACCAATGTAAGTAAAACTCACTAACTCTATCAGTTTATAATTTTATAAATATAATCTAGTAATGATAAATGTTGATTGATTGTTGTGCGATGATTATTTGGTTGAATTGTGTATGTATTGGTTGAAATTATACATAACGATATATATATATATATCATTAATCAAATATTGATTCTGTTTATCAGAATACTTCATATTGAAATGAAGTTGATGTTAATTATATTGTTTAACATCCGTGGATGCAGGAAAACAGGTTGGAGGGATCCAACTGGATTCCTCAATATTCATAATACCGTTCTTTTCATATATTGTAATATATGATGTGAAAAATAATCTGTTGTTGATTATGTGTGTTTAAATGATATCGATCATTGTTATTTGGTATTTTAAATACCGTAAGGAATACTGGGATGTAAAATGGAAAATTTCAAAGTGTATATTGTAAATATAATATTTATATAAAATCAAATAGAATTATAAAAGTAATATTTATTTAGAAAATAAATAGAATAATTATAAAAGGAAATATTTATGAAATAAATAGAATAATTATAAAAGGAAATATGAGTTATGGATTTAAAGTAGATTGTAAATAGAAATCTGCTTTAATAGATAAATTGAGAAGATTAATTTATAAACAATATTTTATAAATAAAATAAAATATTGACCATTTGATAAATGGGATATATATAAGTCTGAAATTATATAGAGAAGTAGGAATCAGTTTTTAACACTGATATTTTTATGGAATTTGAATTCAGCATTAATAAAGGGGAATTTAAATGAGATTTAAAGTGTTAGAAGTTAAAAGGAGATTTGGTATAAATAATTCTATAAATAGAAGTACAAACAGAATTTGGAAATGGGATATTATTTTAAAATATGAAATCAAACTTAATGGATTATATAACAGAGTTAATTGATTAGAGTTAATCGAATAGAGTTAATCGAAATAGAGTTAATTGATTAGAGTTAATCAAATAGAGTTAATTGATTAGAGTAAATTGAATATGGTTAATTGATTAGAGTTAATCGAATAGAGTTAATTGATTAGAGTTAATCGAATTAGAGTTAATCAAATAGAGTTAATCGAAGAGAGTTAGTTGAATATAGTTATTCGAATAGGGCTAATCGAATATAAGTTATTCGAAGAGAGATTATCAAATATAGTTTATCCGAAGAAAAGAGTTATCGAATAGAGATTATTCAAAAGAGAATTATACGTTGAAATTCGATTTTTATCGAATTCAGGAAAGTACTATTCACTTTCCCTTTTTAATCAAGATTTATTTATTTAATTATAAATTGTCTATTTAGTTATTTAGTTAAATTAAGGAATAAAAGTTAAATTTTGAAGTTAGATATTTCAGAAGTAGGGATTATAACGCTATAGTTATAATCAATGTTTTCAATAAAAAAGTGGATTCGTAAATAGAATCCGAGAGTTACGTAAGGAAGGTTTGTTAAAGATTTAAAAGGTGAACTTTGTTTATTTTGAGGTTAAAGATGTTCTTCTGTTAAGGTCTGAGAGGTAATTATACCCCAACTTGATTGACTCCATTTTTAACTTAGGAATATTTAAGGTTCGATAGCGAATGTTGGTTAAGTGAATTTAGATAATGAGTGTAATGGTTTGAGTTGGCATAGCGATGTTTTATTTAAACATTTGTTTAAATCCAATAAAGGAGTTTTGGAAATGTTTTCCAAATAAGAATCAAAAATGTTTTCTAATACAGAAAATAAGAAATAGGATCAAATATGGAAATGTTTTCCAATGATTAATAACGTATATTTAATAAATTTAGAAAATAAGAATTTATGAATATATTGAAACAGGAATAGGGAAATGAATAATTGAATGACAAATTAAATTAAAGGGGATCAATGTTGATTGATGATTTTCTCAGTAAGATTTCCATTTAGAAACACAACCGTTGTTTGTACACATGATTTCCTTTGATAGTTAAATCACCGACTATCAAAGATTTTGACCATTTCTGTTGTCAATACGGAGAGACCGGGACCAGATATATTATCTGAAAACCACTCTGTATGGCATTAACGTTGCAAATCAAATATGATAAAGATAATTGAAGACGGAGTTATGCAAGGGATGTTCAGTAAATCCTAGGTAGTACCTAAGATGGATTTACAGAATAGTGCCTTCGGGTTGTCCATTCACAGGACAACTTGAATGGACGAATGTCTGACAGAGTATGTCTGGCAGATCGCGTAAATTGATCGTTTCAAACGTATTTACGTTGGTCGCGGAGGAATTTGTTTCTTAGCTTATTCCCATGGTATTTTTGGGGAAATCAATTTGTGATTTGACGGGTATGACGATGTGGCATTCAAAGTGAATGAAGGAGTGATCTATTAAAAGATACGTTATGACCTCAAGCCTCATCAACTGAGAAATGACAGAAATCGGGCAGGCATCATGGCTAAGTGGGCCGCACCCAATTAGGGTATATTGTCACCATCTAGATAATATTCATATTTGTTACTTCTTTTAATTCTGTATCTCCCGGGAATGGTTATGTTGGTATACCGACCGTAAGGTGATAATATATTCGGAACATTCAAGCGAAATGAATGGCCGGTCATGTGTGGCTGAGTTACAAGATGTTCTTGTTGAACTCTAGTGTATCGCTTCTAGAGTACACTTATTGGAAGTTAGTTCCATACCTTGTTAGAGTTAGAAATCCATTACCCAATAAGAGCCCGTGGTTTTGATTGTATATTATATATGTGGAACGTGAGATGAAAGCGTTCTGCTAGATTTCTATTTACTTGATCTAGACATTATTATAATATCAGACAAGTATTGTTTTAGAAAAATATTTTGGGTTTATCAGAAGGTAAAAACCATCCATGTTTATGTGTGGATCGGTCTTACGATTATCCTTTGTTTCAAAAGGATTTTGAAAAGTTAAACAAATGATTTGAGTTTACTCACACCAGTCAAATGACTGACCCAGAGTTTATTTTGTTTTGTTTTCCCTAAACTCTTGGGTGCCCAATTTTGTACGGGCAATCAAGTAGTCGGGATGTTATAGATACTTGAAGAGCTGGAGCAGGAGGCTTCAGGATTATACAGCTATTGTTATTTCCGTTGTGTTGTAAGTGTTGTACTCTGATAATGTTACTGTATACATATACTAGTTTTATTTCAAAGTTATGTATCTATTATAAATTGTTCATTCCGCTGTGAGATTCGTGTTTACTTTGATGTTGTATGTTCCTCTTCTTCTTTTATTCTAAATTTCTATCTTATCTATTCTCACCCTCTAATTTCTTTCATTGACTATCCGGTATTTCCGATGCTTAGATAGTCGACATTGAGTTTATGTCGATAACCAGGATCGCTAAAACCCCGGGTCATTACAGTTTTGAAGAAGCTTATTTGGTGTGTTTGAAAGGAGAGGAATGTTATGATCTTCAAGCCGGAAAAAGCTAAGGCGCAGACATCTCGCATGAAGTGGATTGTGTTGGAAATCTTGCAGAGCCTGAAACATGCTTCTTTTGCAATAGAACCTGGGATTATAGATCAATTTGTACCATGATACTTGTTGTTTTTGTGTTTTTCCTTTTGTGCTTCCCATTCTTGAGGCATTATCTCCTCCATATTCTACTTCATAGTGTTCTTGCTATATTGCCTTTGTATTTTCTCTTAATGCTTCAATAATATTCGGGGTCTTTTAACCCCGTCGACCATGCCAAAAAAAACTCTTTTATTTTTTTAATAAACTGCAGCGACTTTTCTAAAATTTGATTTTGATAAAACTTCAAACATATAAGACAAAATCCAAATTTTTCTCTTCCATTAGAAAACTATCATTCAATAAGTCTGGGCATTTCTTGTTTCATCGAATTTCGACTTATATTATGTTCTATAAACTCAATTGAACTTCAAATTGTCAAATTAGGAACTACCACAATGTAGCAAGTTAGTTTTTAATTAAATTGTAACATTTAAGTTGCATTATTAAATAAATTTCAACCTTACTTCTTTAATATTTTAATATAAACTAACCCGATTTATCCAAAGCTAATTAATACTCCGATTTTTCTACAATTGTCTATTTCCAATCAAAGTTCATAACTTGATTATGAATTTATTCACAAACTAAATTTTCTATATTAAACTCTATCTCCATTTATTTGGAATGAATTATTTTATAAAATTTGATATAATAAAATTCAATTTATAAATTCCTTAGACTTACTTCAGTTCAATATATATTTTGAGTTTCGGAATAAATTCTAACGTTCCCTTTTTAAAACGATTTTAAATTTTTCTTTTTAAATTCATACTTGATTTTAAATTCTTAAATTATCAAATCATATATTTTCACTACCATTTATAAACATCGTTTATAAATTATACTTCTTCTTTTATGTAGTAAAACAAGTTCCTATTTCAAATTCCATTTGAAATTCAATTTCTATTTTGGGAAAATAACATTTTCCTTTTAAATTCACACTTGAATTTACATTTCTGAATTATCCAATGATAATTTTTCTTTCCATTTATAAACATCGTTTTATAAATTCAACTACTTGTTTTTATTATTAAAACATGTCAATATTTTCCAACCCATTTGGAATTCCATTTCTATTTTGGAAAATAAATTTTCCTTTCTAAAATATAAAAATCCCTTTTGTGATATTTTTAAATATCAATATTTAGGGACAGTGGTATTCAAGCATCCAAATGCACAACCATCAATTCAATTCAACACATCACACATATATAATTATGTAAACAACAATAAATAAATTTTTGAGGAATCTAGTTGGATCCCTCCAACCGATTTTCCCTACATCCACAGATGTTAGTCAACATAAATATTACCAACCTTGCTTTAAGGCAGATTATCGCGTTATAGAAGGTCATCCACTGTATATATTGTGGGGCGCATATGGAAATCATCCGCTAATGGTACTGAGGAATCCAGAGAGTGAGTTTATTCACTTTGATTTTTATTTGGCGAATATCCAATTAAAATGCCATATCGTCTTGGCTACGCATCTACTTGAATCTCCTTAGCTAAATCTATCTCGAATCGACATATTTTGTACCTATGATTATTTAATTTTAATTTTGATTAAACGATTTATTTGTTTAAAACTATTACATTAAATAAATAAATTATTCTATGTATTTCAGGTTTAGTGGAATATACACCTTACTGCCTCGACCAAATACGAAGCAAATCTAACAATTACTGATCCACTTCTACTGGAATCAATCCCACTTCAACAGCTTCAAAACCACTTAGCCATTTCATCGAACAAGTTGCTGATAGCCTACCAACTCTACAATCATCGAACCAACATCATTGAAATCAACCCAATCGCCGCCCACACCACTTTAGCAATTCAACAAACACCTTCTAGACAATCTACATCCCTTTTTCTTTCACCTGCATCCCTTGTTTGTTGCTTCCCGCAGTTGCTACACTACACAAAACAACCTCGGACAATGCCACTGTATGGTCTCAACTCCATCAGCTCCATACTTCATCCAAACAAGCTCCTCTAATTGAGCCATTCTTTACACCCATCCCTACTACAAAATCATAGATCTGAGCTTCTATATTATCCACTGTCAAAACCCCAATACCCTAGTTCAACCAATAATATTTCTCTGCATCTCCTACCCAGAAACCGTAGCCATCCTCTCCTCAACTCGCGCCCTCAACATAGGTCTAAATCCCCAATGTCAAACTCGAAACAAACCATGACCGAATCCCTACTACCTCCTTGCACGTGAGCCTACGGCTTTGTCGAGCTTTAGGAAATATCGAGCTTCAAATCGTGGTACCTGATTCCCATCTTCCCAAAGTCACTAGTGTCTCCCGTGTTGAGTCGAGCTTCAGGTCTTTCGAATCTCGTTTTCCTACTTCGCAAATCATAGAACGAACCAATAATGACACCCCTATTTCCTCCCATTGCAAGTGCATCAAGCTCTGGGAACTCGCAATTTCAAATTGCAACATCGATTTTGATTGTGGTGTGTGTGTGTGTGTGTGTATATATATATATATATATATATTGGAGGATCGTTTCTTTTCTCATGTTGGGAAAAAGGAGACTAAAACAAGCATTGAAATATTAATCGGGTTTGAGAAAAACGAATCATGGTTTTAGTTTTTGATTGGAAAAAAATACAAAGCAATGACTTGAATTTTTGGTTTCAGAAATGGGAAAACACAAAGACGAGGCTTAATTTATAGACGTGAAAGAGGAAGCAAAACATACCACTATTAAATTCACTAATTACTTGTGTGTGAAGGTAGGGAACATTTCTTACAGCTCGAGGAAGAACAGTTATGCGATTTTAAGTTTTAGCGTGGCTTCTGGTAAAGTCGGCCTATAGGACATTTGAATTTGAAATTGATTTAAGTTTGAAGCAATTTTATTTAATTTTATACTCAAAATATCTCACGGTAAAAACACTAGCCAGGGCGCAACGACTGGCATATCAAGGATTTAACCACTATTCAGAACACATTGGAACAGGTTCCGAAGCCTAATTCAATCATATGGAGAAGATATTTATTTAAACCTAGGATTTAAATTAAATTATTTCTATGCATTTTCTATTTGTAGATTAAACGATAAATCCAAACGTTACCAAATTTGAAATCCGATAATAATACACTATTTCGGATCTAATGGAACTAGATTTGTCAAATTCTGAGGACGTTTGAAAATTAACTATTTTTACATTTTAAATTCAATCGATTAAAATCTAAATTGATTTCAAAATATTTAAATTCATAAATAATAAATAATTATCATCATTCTAATTTGAATAGAATTTATATTAATCATTTTGATTCAATTTTAACTTCGAATTCGGTTATATTTCATACTACAATCCGACATACTCAAAATTAAATCGTATATCGATTATTAAATTGATAAATTCCATATTAAAATTCATTTATATTTCCCATTTCAACATTTAAAACTAATTTAAATGTTTAAAATTAGACTACTAAAAATCTGGGATGTTACATTACACCTACGTATATGGATTATATGGGTATTGGTTTGGTATCTCCCAAATCGGAAAATTTAAAACAATAATATATTCAGTTAAATTAGGCAAGAAAATGAAAAATGGAATTTTATATCCGATTAGAAATGAAATTAAACTGATTTTAAGAAACTTTTTTAAAGGTGGAAATGAATTTGAAAGAGTTTTGATTATTAAGGGCTTGTTCAAATTGGAAATCGATTTTGGAAAGTAAATTCAAAGTTGAGTTTGAACTAACTATATAAATGATTGTTTTAGTTCAAACTGATTGTTCCAATAAGATTATATAATGTTTAATTTGATTTCTGTAAATTTGGTTTTTGAAAGATTAATTTTTGAAAATATTATATTGATATTTTAATATTAAAATATTTAGTTATGGTAAATAAGTGATTTTGAAATTAAAATTTGAATATAAAGTTTTGAAAACATTTTATTATGTTTTTAAAAGGGATATACGTGAATTTCGGCCATAAATTTCAAATAGTTATACGAATTAAAATTTAAACTGAATTTTCCTAAAATGAAAAATGTTTGATTCCTAATGATAATTGATTTCGAATAAGAATGGAAATTCATATTTCAGTTTATAGGTTTTCAATTATGTTCAAAACAAGATTAAAATAAAATTGCGTTTTTGTAGTTCGATGACGGAATTTGGAAACTACTGAAATAGACTTTATAAGAATCGTTAAATATATGTAAAAATAAAATCTTAAAGACGATGGCTCGGCTTCCAAAGCATACGCCTTCACAACTTGCTTTCCCTTAGCTTGTTCTGGACAATCCTTCTTGTCATGCCCAGGCTTTCCACACTTAAAGCACTTCTTTTCAGCTTTCAGATTCTTACAATCCTTGGAAAAATGGCCCTTCTGCCAACAGTTAAAGCAAGTCACTTTGCCCTTCTACTTTTTCTGACCATCTTTTCCTTTTTGTTGTTGCTGCTTCCTCTTTTTGTTATTACCACCCTGCTATGGTTTCTGTTCCTTTTTAGCTGCAACAACAGTCTCTTCCTTGAGAAATAAACTTTCATGGCTTAGAGATTTTTCGACGATCTTCTTATAAGTGTCATCCAGATGATCCACTAGTTGGTTCCCAGGATATTTTTCAAAGCCCATGACAAACTTCTTGTTCTTCTAATAAGCAGTCTCGCCATACGAACGAGCATACTTCGACAAAGCTTTGAAGTCAGAAACATACTCCAGCACTGGTCTACCATTCTTCTAAAGCTCGACAAACCTCTTAAATAGAATAGACTTTTGAACTGTAGAGACAAACTTCATCTCAAACTTGACTTGGATTCACTACCATGAAATCTCATCTTCTAGGGTCTCAAAAATAACAGAGTTCCACCAATCCATAGCTCTTCCCTATAGCTGTCTCGATGCAAGCTTCCTCTTAGTCGCATCTTCAATTCCCAAGTCTCCAAAGATCCTAATGCAATTATCAAGCCACCCTTGAACCTCTTTAATCGGCTCCGTCCCTTTAAACTGCTTCCCTCCTAGAGTGGTGAAATCTTTTCCCAACTTTTCGAATTCCACAACCCTGGGAACCTTCACTTGAACTTCTACATCTACCGTGGTTGCCTCCTAAGCGGGTACCCTCCTTATGATCACTGCCATCATGGCCTCGAACATAGCTAGGTAGTCTGGTATACTGCCATTACTCCCTATAGAAATAGTCCCCTACCTAGTAGCGTGTCTCAATGGTCGACGACTCATTCTAAATCTATAAAATAGAATGATTAGTCCATGTACAAGAAAAACTACAAACGAGTTCAAACTCTATTATACTGTACACTTTTATATATTATACATCCATCAGAAATCTACAAATACGTCTTTCATATGTAATTACTTCCTTGAACTTTGGCTAAAATCGATAATCAGAGCTCTGATACCAAATGTGACGACTGCCCATAACTCATGCACTTAACAAAAGGAATAATTGCTAAAAGGTGAGCCAGATAGCTATGGACGATCATCAAGGTAAGAGAACACAAGTGGAACTTGTCATATAACTCACAGCGCAAGGATAAAATATAATAGAACATATACAGCAGGTAGTAATAGCGAAGCAGAATTGAGAATAATCTTAAACTTTTTCATATCACCATGAAATATCCATAAAATCTTGGATTACACCATAAGAGTCAGTATAATAAGCCTCACTACGACCACTCAGAGAAAACATCAAACAGCGGAAACAATAAGAACTAGATAGTAGAAAATAATACACGAGCCTCCTGCTCGTCATCGCTCAACAGCATTGTCCTCATCAAGATCTATCACATGTCACATGCTACTCAGTCTTCCCAGCCATAACCGGGTGAACAACCCAAGGTAGTAAGAGGGAGACATAAAACCTTGTGTCAGACAATAGTCTTAAAGAGAAATAAAACAGTTATCTAACATCATTAATAAAGTATGTGAGAATAGGCAGATTAATAAACTAATCTACCATCACATCAGAGAAGAACCCAAACTCATCTTCTCCACATCCGACAGTGATAGCCTTTACGGATAAGAAGAAACAAACAATACATCCATGGCAACCAGTTATGAAGCGTAGACCATTCTAATCGATATCTCCATCTCCTAAGCACAAGCCCTGAAGGCCTAAACCAAAATCAAACAAGCATCTAAGAGCTATCTCCTTCGACGTCGAATAATCTACACAAGACGATACAAGTAAACAATCATCATCCATGACTCTGGCTATCACCGCCAATCCTGTTTTGAAACCATCGTTAATCGTATAACCGGCCAAACACTTTGTCGTCCATCAAGGGCTAATGGTAAACCCTGGTTCTAGCAAAACTCCATACGCCATACGACAAAACGTAACTAGGCCTATCGAGCTACCTCGGGTACTCGACTAGCCACTTCTATTCTTTTGGGCGTCCCTGTTATACCCCTTCTTTGAGTTTGCTAGAAACTACGACAACGATAACCCCTCGACCTTCAGTATCTCTAGTCATCCAACCTGATGATTATTCATAACCTCAAGCCCCTTCTCGAGCAACCATTATCTACGAACTCACCACCTTGAGTCATCTTCACATTCGTTGCATTACGACGATCAACGAACACATCACAGAACTTCGAACATCCCCCTTGAATACATTTCGAAGTTACATTCATTCCTAAACCAAAATAGCAACACTTGGTCCACCGTTTACTGGGTCGTTCTTACCAGATCGCGATCGATCTATAACCAACGACCTGTCCCCATTGGTCCTCCATAACCTAGCACACCGGGTTGTGCAATGACCTAACAACCTGATTTATCTACCTCGACCCAACTTTCCTTCTGTGACCATCTCCAAACCAACAACCTGACTTGGCCAACCCATCCTCTAATACAAGAACGACCTAAAGCTTTCAGAGCTCTAACGCCCCATCAAGCTCTAAGCAAACCGACCAATGGGAGCCAATGACCTAACCTGTGTGACCTGCTTCTGTCTTGGAGAAGAACTCACACGATCCGAGCCTCTTGGATTCGAATGACCTGACTCAACAAGAGGCGACCTTACTTTGTTCAGCATCCTTTGATCTGCCCAACCATTTTCTACCATGTCACTGAATACCTAGCTTTCCCCCAACGACCTAGCACCAATGAACCAACTCATTTCTTGAGTAATAAGTCTTGCGGCTATCAAAAACGACTGACCCCAAATTTGACTAATCTAACTACAATCTTGACCAAATCATCACCAAACGACAATATCGATGCAAACACCTCATCCAAATCATCCAATTCAACCATTAGCACTCTATGAAATCATTAACAACACTAAAATGACAATCATTCATCAACAATCATATAAAATTCACCAAATCATGATAAATCAATAAATAAAAAAAATCGTGGATCTAAACTTTCAAAAACATATGAATTAACATAAGAATTAATGGTTTGAGTTGATAGATTAGACCCTATGGTGATTCAAATGAAAATATACTTACTGTGATGTAGATCTGGTGAAAACAAATTAAAATTATGAAAACAAGATCAAACAACCCATATACTTGATTGAATCCGTGTGAGAGATGCTTATCACTCACCAAATCTTCGAATTAACTTGAAATCGCTAAATTTCAAATCCGAAAAGCAAGGAATATCCTTTAAACCTCTCAATTTGATGCGATCTTCCTTCACTCGATGTAGTTCTAGCTTTACTCGATGTAGATCTTCAATCGTCTCGTGTAGATCTAGAATTTTAATGGTGGAAAGGCGCATTTGATTGAGCAGGGAGGATCACAAGCTCGACACAATGAGAGAATGAAGAAAGTAACCCTCTCTCCATGCCTCTAACCCCTTATTTATAGCCTCCCACCATCCCACTAATGGGCCACTGCAAATCAGCACATCAATGGCTTACAAAACCTAAACAAAAATTGTGCAACACTAAAACAGTGATTTCTCCCAAAACGCTGAAACAAATCTTTAATGTGACAACTCTACGGATTTGGCAACACCATTTCCTTTCCAATGAAATTGAACTTAACACCTGATTCGATCCCAGTCAAAAGGCGTGCGCTATACAAAACTAATAGGAGCAAAATGATCACAAATAAAATTGGTAAAAATTATGGAAATGTGTCACATCCCCATAAACAACATATCCAAATATGAGAATGATCAAACCCTCAGGGAATTAAATAAAAATATTTTATGATCCTCCGATACGTATCTGTTACACGCAAAGTGACTTACTTTAAAAAGATTGTTGTTTGAGTTAATACAAGTATATCATATTTTGTTTCCGTTGTGAGTTACCTTATCGTACTCTGATTATACTCATGCTCATTTATTTGTCGGTACCATATTTACACACTCCATGCTTGGATGTGTTCGAGTTTCGATTTTTGTCGAAATTTAGGCACAGAAAGGTGTGGGGTGTTACATTTGGTATCAGAGCTTAGGTTAGACGATCATAGGAATCAGTTAAATTAGGAGTCATTAGAGAATGTAACTTGATTTTCTTTTGTTTTCTTCGTCTTTCTTATTCGACTTTAATTTATTTCAACGATGAATTAGTTGTGGACCTAATTATATAAAATGGGACTTAAGCAACTAAGAGTTGAAGTATTTTGAGTTCGGGTTTCTAGCGAATTTTGTCTTACCTCACAATACGTTGGCGGTCTTATTGCGAAGAGCATAAGGACCACATATAGTGGATTTCGTTGATTCAAGTTTGGAGAGTGGACCAAAATCTAACTATAACTGAGATAGTCGCAATTTCTGGTGTTTGGTTTCGTTGGTAGTTCCGGTTAAGACAATTTCTCAATCCAAAAAGGGAAAAAGCTCACGTTAGTATGTCCTATCCATTTCGAAAATATAATTACGATGTATATCAGTTTGTTAATTCGTTAAAATTTTGAATATTCCTTCCTTGAAAATAATCATTTGAGTTCTTGGCTTTGTATTTGACGAATTTTATTTTTAAAACTATTTGGAAAAAAAGAAATGAATTTTGAAAGTTTTGAAATATGATTTCGGAAAATGGTTTTATGATGGCTTAGTTTTATAAAGATATGGTTTTTAAATTTTAATCCACTCGTATTTCAAAATTAGTAGGGCTATTGTGTAATTTTAATAAATATAATCTGATTGGTAGGAAGAAATTAGAAATGACAAGGAATATGCCACTAAACTTACGAACAATAAATATCCATTCCTTGTGATTTTTAGTATCCCACTTTCTATACATATTGGATAATTTATTGAAATGATCATAATTAATCCTTAAGATTTTAAAGCTCCAACATTTTTGAACACGAAAAGGTTTTTCAGTTTGTAATGTAAACTAGAATATAAATAATAATAATATGGGTTTATAAATGCGAAATCGTTAGTTTAAAATAAATTCCATTTTTTGAAAGGTTTTAAATTTTCCTTCGAAAAGGCTAAGGAAAATCCTTCATCCAGATTTTTAGGATATTTGATACCATGAATCGTCTGTTTGTTGCCAGCTAGGTAAGGAGAAATCTGCTTTAGTTTACATTACGGATTTCTAGCTGAATTATTTTTTGAATTTGTTCGTTTATCATGTGATCGCAACCTTTTGTTGAGACTACTTGGAATCCTTGGAGTTGGTTCGGAGCTTGACTATGGTCTTTGATATCTTCATGATGAGGATACATACTTTTCGGATCGCGTCATATCTTAAAAGATGACGCGGGACGATTAATATTTTAATCAGGCCTAATATGCTCAAGGTTCAATCTTTGTCCAAAGCCCATCTAATAGTTTACCATCTAGCGTTATGCAAGAAGGGTCAACTAGTTGATGAGTTTTGTTTCAACTTGAACCTAGGACTCAACCTTAAAAGTTGCGTCCAAATTACCCCATTAACATCCTTCTTTTGTCCTTCCTTCCTCATCTAGCTGAACCATATTCCTATCCTTCTTCTCTTTCTTTGTTTCTGCCTCGTCTCCTTCTTCCGCGTTAGTTTGCGCATTAAATCTGGCCTCACTAGTACTCCAAGATCTAATTTCTTCTCTCCGACCATTTTTTTAGGCCATGATACTTATTTGCGTTATCTGATCTTACTCATACCATTTAAGTCTCATCCTTAAGGAGAGATCATTTGGGTGGATCAAAATGAGAAAAAAGGTCCAACTGTTTTAGGGCTAAGAAAATTTGTCATGGCAATTGTATTTGCACTGATCCATTGCTTCGAGATCTTAGAATAGGATTTGTTGTTTGTGATGCATCCGCCTTCATTATATCTTGTTAGGATAGATTTTTATGAAGGCGATCATCATTTCGAAGACGAAGATTAAGCTATCTCCTGATTGTTTTCTAAGGAGAATCTCGTTGAGATTTTAGAGGAATAAGTGTCTTACGCGGAATTGAATGGTCTTTTGTTTGACCAACTCAGCAAATCTCTTTTTCTTAGTATCGGTTCTTGAGTTTGGAAATCTATGTTTAAATTGCCCATGTAGACATGTGACTCATTTAGCACATTGTTTTATAGATAGGAAGTTATGACTAGATTTGTCTCATGATGCAGAAATTAATCTCTTGCTTAATTGATGGCGTAACCAACATTTAGTACCGCATCATATTCGATTCAGCTTGTTGTTCTTAGGTTGTATCATGGAGTTACTTTCTATAATTTCACCTATCCATTTTTGTCTTTAGACAATATTAGGTGGATTTCCATGAGGAGCAGTTTTGTAGTAGATTTCCTTTCTCATCAATTATCGCTTAAGAGATGGGGAGGTGGAACCCACCAACAACACCAGCAGTGTTTGTAACACGAGACTGATCATTTTGCTACAATGATATGGTTCATTAAAGATGATAAAAAATTAGTTTGAGTTCCAACTGCGGAGTAAGACGTCTTGTTTTTTATAGCCATTGTTTTTGGAGTTTCGATGTTGTTGTTTTGTCGACGTCTTTGTTGCTTTCCCCTTCCAGAATTTGGTTCTTGGTTTGGTGGTGATTCATGCTTGTAACCGTTAGTATTTGTTGCTTATGACATCGCATGACTTTTTAATGAGATTTCTATGTTTAGAAATGTTTATGTCATTCACGCATGCATGCTCGAATGAAATCTCATTTTTTTAAATCTAAACTAATAGTTGTCCTAGAGCTGGAAAGAATAGAATTTTGTGTTGGATAAATTTTAGTAAAGGACCGGTTTTACGTCATGGGTATAGAAATAAATTAATCGTCATTCCTTGTTATGCTAAAATTTATTCTGGTCTTTTGTGCATGATTTCAATTTTTGCATTTTGCGCGACTGAATTCGTTCCTCGCTAACACGTGACTTGAATCATTTAAGTTTCCGCAAAACACATTTTTGAAGTTTTTGGAAAACGTTGTTTGGAAAAAATATTTTTTATCATTTTATATTTTTATAGGAAAGTGAAACGGTTTTGAACAGAAATTTTCAAAATAAACATAAAAAGTTTTTCAAGAGGAAATTTATTTTTATGAAAAAAATTCGATTCTTGGTCATATGAATAGCATAAGATGTTTGGATGATTTGCGTGCACATTTTAGCATTGCAGTAGGACCGGCAATATGATAAAAATGATAACGAAAAAAGAAAAAGGTTGTTTTTGCCTTGAAAATGATGTTTCCATACCTTTTCAACGATGCACGCAAATTAATAATTAACTTATTTACGTTTAAGAGCTTGTTTTAGCCTCCTTTAGATTCTACAGATGGAAATTTTTGGAGTATTTTGGGTAACTAAGGTGAAAATTCCACTGTAGGGCAGGAAATGGAATATCTATAAGTGGAGGAAACATTTAGATTCTTCTCTTTGATTACCTTTTTTCGGTTTAGGAGAAATTAAATAGGAAATGATTAGATTGTCTGAGGTTTTGGATGGTATGTTTGGATGCAAAATTGGTTGCTTCACACTTTTATTCGTAATTGTGTAAACATAACACCCCGTAAAAGACATAAATATTAACAATAAATAAAAATAAAAGAATTTAATTATAAGGCTGGACAATGGGATTTTTGAATCTTTAGGGATTTGGCTACGAAAATATTTTAATTGGATTCGTGGTGAATGTCTGAATTGTTTTCATGTATAATATGCTGAAAATAGTGAAAGTATGAAGAAGATACAAGCAAATTAAATTGGGAACTAAAACAAAAATATATATAAATATAATTAGATGAGTAATACATATATATATATATATATATATCAAAAATATATTAAAATAAATATTGATGAATTTGATTTTCAAATATAGGATAAGATAGAGGGGACAGAGAATATTTTAAGTAAGGCAAGAGATTAAATAGATAAAATAATGTATTATATAATTAAACACCTCAGCGCTATATAAATTCATTGGGCATTTTAGCGACCAGGAGGTCGACTGCCCCTAGAAGAAGTGTCAACCGCCTGGCGACTGAAACGCCTATTGAATCTATGTTGGTTAGGATTTTCTAGGAGAATATATATAAATATATGACTAGAATTACGTCTAAGTAATCTAACGGCCCACGCTTACACAAGCAACTATATATAGGCCCTCAAATATGACAACAAAACCCTAGCCACTCTATTTTCTCCACTTCCATATTATCCTTCTGCCATTGATGAATTCCAGAAGGTTAGAAATTTCTCTTCTATTCCTCTAACCTCCATTCTTATCTTTTCTCTAATCTAAATTCATAAAGATTTTAGTATAAATTATGGAATTTAGTTTTATATATGCATAAGATTCTAAAGATTGTTCTCACATATATATTAGAAGAATTGGAGCACATTTATCACAAAGGCAAAATTCAGATATGAGTCTACAACAAGAATTCTATTGTCTTCCTTTTAGATCTGTGAGTGGAATATTGTATTTCTTAGGCATATTGTTTTTTTAATAGATTAACATGTTGATAGTTACTCCTAAGAGGATTTGGCAAACGATAGCATCAATACAAAAAACCCCAAAACCTCTATTTTATGTTTTGCTTAAGAATTGTCAATTTATTGTTATTGGTTTTATGGATCTTGATCTTAATGTTGAATTGAGAATAAAAGGCGTGTTGTGGTTCTAATTTATATAATTTATCCTTATGTAAATATTTGATTGTAACCTAAAAGGGTTTAAATTTTGTTTGATTCATGACTTGATTAGGTTTGGGTTCTATTTTGAATCCAAACGTATTCATCCTTGAAGACTATCAAATATAAATGTTTTTATGTGCAATACACCAAAAATGGGTGAATTGGATAAAGTGTAGCTTATAAATATACGTGTATATATTAAGAATATATGTGTATATCATACTATGTTATTGATCCATTATTGAAATCATTCCAATAAGCCTAGGATGCGAGTTGAAATTTGTATGTATGTTGTATTTTCCATTCACTGCTATTTTTTATTATGCTATTATGCCATCATGCCTAAAATGTAGCAGTCAAAATATGGAAATTAACTTGTACACCTTGATTTAGGATAAGTTGACAATTTTTGTCTCGTTAGAACGTTCATACGAACATTAGCGTTATTTATGCATTATAATTATTATACTTATTAGTGTAATCAACGTAATATGAATGTAATAAATGCGATTAGGATAGAATTCGAATTTTAAATGTCCCAACATATATACTGATTGCTTTTGTGTTTATGTATTGAATGGCTTTACATATATAAATAATGATACTCAGACACGAGGTTAGTTGCTATTTGTGGTATAAGCCTACCCGGAAATAACCGACAAATCCACCAACCACAAGTAGGCCCAACTAATGTGAGAGGTCTGGGGGCCATGAGCCATTCAAAATCGGTACACTATGATACGAGGTTAAACCTATTTGTAGTAGAAGTCTGCCCAGAACCGTCCAGCATATCCAACATCTATAGGTATTCGGTTTAATGTGAGAGGTCTAATGTGTATATATAACTATATATATATAAGTCTATTGTGTGTGAAAATAGGCATGTTTACTACACCTTGAAAAGGTCTGAAGTGGTTGACTCTCTTCTTACCTAATTTGGGTTTTAAGTGGTTAGGACTAGGATCCCCTCCGAAGGTTTATTCCTTAGAGAGGAACCAAAGTCATGGGACCTACCGTTACTAGATTCGAAGTAAGTCTTTGGGTCCTCCTTCTCTAAAATTTGTTAGGCATAAGAGGTAACGGAGTATGGTAGTTCACGGGGGATGTCCACTTCCTCTAGAAGCTTATAAGGGCTCAACTACCGATAGGATTGGTATCTATAAAAGATATGAGGCCATATCATGCTCACCAACTGTCTAAGGGAAGTCTTAAGCGACATAGGTGTTCTACCGTAATATCAGTTAGGTAGTAATGTACGCAATACTACTTCTCATATTACAATTTAGAGTATAGACTTAAGAATATTGATGTATTAGAATGGGGTCTTAAGAGGCTAGGGTCCGCCTCTGGGTTACTGGAGAACATAAGGATCCACCTTTAACAGGGCCATAAGTGACCTTGAATGCCCGCCTCGTTAGGTCTTTACCCTAAAAACACTAATGAAAGATTGACTTGGTTATCCACAATCATTGGTTAGATACTTGGTGTTTGTGTGAATGTTGTGTGATGCGTAAACATACATTGACATATATAACCGACTAAAAACTAGGGTATGGGCTTTAAGTAAATGTATATTTCAATCATACAGACTTTATGTTCTGACCCTTCTCCTTAACATATCCAACATGTTAGTAGGTAGGGTAGAATCCATAAACGAAATAATGATGGGAGCTAAAGATGAAAACGAAGGTGTTATGCTATTATTAGTCACTATTGTTGTACTTCTTATGGAAACTTTTGAGAATGAATTTATTGATGTACCCATGGAGCAAATGTAATATTGACTGTTGTGTTGGAATTATATTATTTTTAATAAAGTGATACATCATTTTTCAGTATTATATTTTTCTCGTACCGCTGTCAGATTTCCATTCGAAGTGTATTTATACATATTATCTGTGCAAATTTAATTCCTTACAGGAACCAACGACCCGTTTAGAATGGTTCTAAGTTTCGATGCACCTTTTCCAGGTCGAAATTTAGGCCCATTCAAGGTTGGTTGTTACATTTGGTACCAGAGCCTAGGTTACTCGATTATAAGGGAACTATACGTATGAGAAACATATTTGTATATTGAAAAGGATTTTGAAACTATATATAAATGTATATTTACCCCCAATAAGCATACGCATCTATATAAGGCAACTTTATCATTTTCTTCCCTTTTAGCTTAAATACTATCTCAGGAGTATCCATTAAAGGATTATTCCTTTCCTTTTCAGATAGTAAAATGGCTGAAAATCTTGCTAAGAAGGGAAACCAAGCAAGGCCCTGATACTTGCCAGAATGGTTCCAATAGCATCTCCGTACTGTTGAACAGGTCCCTGTTGCTGATCCGGCTCCAGCGGTGCTTGCAGTCTTGCAGCTGAGGTAGCCTTTGACTTTTCTCGATTATGTAAGAGCTTTGCGAATCTTGGGGAGAAATGATTCACTGGAAAGGAAGGTATTACTAACGCCCAATATTGAATAATGGACTGCAAAAGATTTTTTGAACCTACTGGTTGACCCGATGAAGTGAAAAGGAAAATTGTGGTGTGGAATTTGAAAGAAGAGGCCCATGAATGGTGGAATTTAGTATTTGGAGAGAGCAAGGGCCGGATTTTTACATGGGCCTAATTCAAAACCTGTTTCGAAGCAAAGTTGTTTTTGCTAAGAGCAGAAATGACATCCATTTGGAAAAATTTATCCACCTCAAGCAAGGAAACTTGAGCTTGCAAGAGTATGTAGCCAAATTTATCGAATTGAGTAAGTTTGGAAGAGGTTTAGTAGACACCCCCTTGAACAAAGCCTTGATATTTGTTAAAGGTTTGAACTCTCCACTGAAGAAACTTTTTTATCACAAGTAACATTTAGGGCAATTTTTGGAACCCTAGTAGAGGCAGTTATCCTATGTACAGTTAAAGGCTCCAAGGAGGATAAAGATGGTAAGAAAGGAGAAGGAAGTTCCAACAAGAATAAAAGAAAGGAATGGTGGAAGAACAGGAAGAAAAGACGCAAACTCAAAAAGGGGGCGAAGACTTATACGAGGTGAAACCGCAAGGGCCATGAGGCCAAAGATTGTAGGACCGCGTTGGCAAAGAAGAAATTCAAAGGAAAGTGTTTTAACTACCATGAAGGACACATGTCTAAGGACTGCTCAAAGCCCAAAATTATTAGAAGTGGTCAGAATTATGCAACAGAGGCAGCACCGATTCAAAGCCGACCCTCAAAAGACGAAGGACAACCCGCACTTGAAGGTATAACTTCTGTTTTAGGAAATTCTGCATACACCTTGTTCGATTCCGGAGTGACTCATTCTTTTTTCTCTATGAGTAGTTAATATGTTGAACCTTCCCATGTCTATCTCTGATAGTCCGATAGAGGTAGCCAACCCTATCAGAGGATCTAAGTATCTTGAACTATTTTGCAAAGATCTAATATTGGAGGTCGACAATGTTGAGTTCCTTTGCGAAGTGTATGCGTTGGATTTTATGGGGTATGACCTTATCCTAGGTATAGACTAGCTATCATTTTATGGGGTCATCATAGATTGCAACAAGAGAATCATTCATCTTAGGAGCCGAGGAGGACGTAGTCTGAGTATTCCTTGTACTGTCAAAAACAAGGATAGAGCCTTGTTATACTCCTTATCTCCTAGTTCAGAAGTACCATCTTCGATCCCTATAACATGTAAGTTCTTGGATGTCTTTGAGGAGGTCACGAGACTTCCACCCCACAAATAAATCTCTTTTCGTATTGACCTAGAGAAGGATGCTAGACCAGTAGCCCTACCCTTAGGGCATATGGCGCCTAGGTAAAGAAGGGAGTTTGATAAGCAAATTTTAGAATTATTACAAAAAGGTTTCATTCGGCAAAGTACCTCAGAATAAGGTGCATCTATTGTGTTTTCCACCAAAGCAGATGGATCATTAAGACTATGTTGACTATAGAGAACTTAATAAGTTGACCAAGAAAAACAGGTACCCCTTACCTAGAATCGATGATCTTTTTGACCACTTTGTATATGAGACATAACCAAACCCGGAAGGGGTTCATTCAATCCTCTAGCAAACCTCAAGGCTTTCTTATGCAGGTTATTTACTAGCTCCAAACCAAACCTCGCCAATTGGTTAAACTTATTAACAAACTCTTTCACAGACATGGCTCCTTGCTTAACTGACAAAAACCTTTCCATTTGGATGCTTTGCTTGGCTTGAGAAAGAAACTTCATTTCGAATCTCTGTCGGAAATCATCCCAAGTCTCCACTGGACGCCCTACTTGCGTCACTTCCCACTAGAATGAGGCCTTGTCTTTCAACTGCCAAATGGCCAACTGCATCTTCTTACGGTTGTCAATTTCGAAAATTCCAAACAAATCCTCTGTCGCTTTAAGCCAATTCCTTGCTTCTATAAAAGTCTCAGTTCCTCGGAATGGCTTTCCGTCCATAGCACAAAAACCTTTACATATCTTAGAGAAATTATCAGCACGTGGAGGAGGAGAAGGAACAATGACTGTAGGTAGGGGAGGGGCATCTGCTTGGCCTACGGCAGGCGTCGTAGCCTTAAGATACCTACAGAACCAAACCGGTGTCATAACGCCTTCAGGAATATTAGGTTCCCCAGACATTCTGAAAAGAAAAGGAAAAAGGGACTCAAACAGAGAATCGAAAGATATTTCATATGGCTTTGGGGAATATGTTCTTCAAAATAGACTTTTCTTTTGAAAATGCTTCTTTTAAAACCCTCTTTGGAAACAATTTTCAAAATCTTTTATCCAATCTGGTAATCTTCAGCTCTGATGCCAAATGTAATACCCCACGTCCGTTAATATCATTCTTTATCAGAATGCATTAAGTTTTGTGAAGCGTTATAGGTAAACAGAAACATAAACATTACAAGATAGATATAAAATAACAGCGGAATTAAAACTTTATTTGATAAAAAAGCTTTGTGGTTCAAACCTAATTACATAATAAGTACGGAATGATGAAAACATAAAACTCCTGCCTTGTACATAAATCATCATCAAAGTACAATAATACATAAAAAGAGCATAATCCCCAAGATATAGCCATAGTAGAGCAAATGTGAAATCAAGCAATACATCTAAGCAGATCCAAGCAAAATGAAAGAAGAATCCTGATCAAGCTTGAGTGTTCCCACCCTGAGAAACTGGGGGAAAATGGAAGAGAAAGAATAGGAAACAAAATGGGTCAGGCATAAATTCTGGCGTGTCCAGTTACTTTTAGCACACAAATAAGTAAAAGCATCATGACAGAAATATAAGTTGGAGAGAGATAACAGTGTCATAAGGCAGGTATAGCAAGGTAAATAGGATAAGCAGAACAGAACATGTGTTGCTCTTCTATATTACTTCTTTCTCTATCTCTCTCTACACCAATACTAGTATCACAAGAACAAGTTGATCCCAACAAGTACAAGACTATAGGTTTAGGTCTACTTCTAGTGAAAGGTTTTACCCTATACAATAACTGGTAGCCCAACAGAACTGATGGGTTGTAACACCCAAAAATATTAACAACACTAAAGAGGAAAAATTAAAGAATAATTAATATAATATTCAGAATTAAGGGAAACAGACTGCGCCATTGCATCCGTCTCGAAATTATGGTCAAGATAGACATTTGGTTTGCGTAAAATGGACACTGTATGAAGAAGTTATGAAGGATTGAATTTTGTATACGTGCAAGAGAATTATATATATGTATAGGGTCCAAGAATTCAAAAATTAGGTCCAGTAGTTCAAAATCGTTCAAATCGCGGAAAATTGGGTGAGCGGAAAAATCCCTCCATGGGGAGTCGATCCCTTAAGGGGGTGTCGACCCCTGGGTCGACCTCTCGAGGGGGTGTCGACCCAAGGGTCGAGCCCCTAAGGGGGGTCGACCACCCTAGGGAAGACGTGGAAGTTAGGGTTTGGGGCTGGTAGCTAAAAATATGGCTCCATTTCTCTTTTTTCTACATTGAAAATTAATGGAGGACTAGATGATGTTGGTGCCGAGACTGAATCAAAACTTTTTCCTTCTTCTACAATCAAGTTATTCAAGTGTAGATCTATGATTCAACCTCTGCTATTCTTCTTCTATCCTTTTAGATCCTAAAACTGTGAGTTTAAGTTACTTTTAGATTTAAATAATTAAAAAGTAAAACATGATATGACTGTAATTTGGATCTATTCCTGTGACTGCTTGAATCATATCAGATCTGTAATAACTTATGAATCCATGATATTCTGGCATAACTATGACTTGGATCTTAACCTTTATCATGTTATATTTGCCTTTGATTATAGATCTAATTCACTATTTAGATCACGTTGTACCTATCATGTTGTGGTTAAATTGGATCTGTTACTAGTTGGACATCTAAATTATTGTTTGGATCTTATCATGCCTATTATGACATCCCTATTATGTTTGAATCAGTTCTATTATCTCATCTTCACCAGATTTGCTCTTATATGCCCATCTTATTAATATGCCACTATATGTTTATGTCAATTTTGTTAGTATAATCATTTCTGTCATCTTCCCTTCATCTTTCCCTTTTTTTATTTTATATAGCCTGACTACTTTCGAGACTAGGCATGCCGCTGAAATATGCGAACGCGTTAAACAGGGAATAAGGGAAAAAACATTGAAATTGGGCATAACTTGTAAATGGGGAATCTGGCATAACATGAATAAAATATATGAATATAAATTTGGGGCATATAATTCATTATGACCATATTTGGGGAAAAATGGGCATGACAACCTATATCGACATAGGTAAAATTGGCTAATAATGAAATGCCTAAGATTACAGTAATTAGAAACTGTAATTGCGCGTAGACACGTGGTTAGATTACACTTGTGGTGGAAGTCTAACCGAAACCGCACGGCATATCCAACGACCACAAGTGGTGAATCTAATGTGAGGGGTCTAGGTGCACAAATACGAGACGTGCTAAGACATGAGGTTAAGCTCGACTTGGGAAAGAAACCTGCCCGGAATCGACCAGCATATCGAGCATCCACGAGTGGTAGGCTTAATGTGAGGGGTCTAGCACATTTGGACATGGTAATGAATTGGAATACTTAACTTAGTTGAATCCATAGGGATTGTATGAACATGAACTTGAATAGGGGTTAAGTAAACTTGGTTTAAACCGTGAGAAGGTTAAGTATATCTGGGTGGGGTAGGTAATATTTATATATAGGCCCACAAACTCAAAATATTGGGGTTATGTAATTAAATACACCGTTATGTAAGCATAGCCTATGGAAATGATGGGGTTATGTAATTAAAGACACCGATAGGTAAGCATAACATGTGGAAATGATGGGGCTATGTAATTAAAAACACCGTTTGGTAAGCATAACCTGTAGAAATCCTAGTAGGGATAAAAGACAAGGGGGAGAGCTTGTATCATCTTTTGTGGGGGGCCCGTTTCAGTTATTAACCCATAGAACAGTATTAGACGAGTACTCTGTCCTAGGTCGGAGTGGGGACACACTTACTGTGCTGATTGCAAGAGATCCAAACATGGAGGACGGTGTGGGCAGCGCAAATTAACCGGAACATGTGCGTGCATGTTCGGGCAGAAGGGGATAAGACGACCATGACACCAGTAGATATGGTTGTGAACATCAACGAAGGGTTGCCACTTTAGGAAGTGATACCTCCTACTATGGGGCCGACACAGGGTGTCTACAGAGTAGGGAGCCGATCGATTATAGTAGTAGTTAGGGTACATCTAGACGTATGCCTAAGTCTACCATCTTATAGTTGTTGGGATCATATCATTCTGGTTATGCTAGTATCGGGGCTGAGAATCGAGTAATCATTAGAGAACCGTATACACTCTATCATGTTTACCTTATCATACCTTCCTTTTGTGATATTATCTTTCTTATCCACTTTATATGCCTATCATGATACTTTTACTTATTCATTTGCTAAAAGTGACTGGACTCGCCAGACTTTATGTCTGACCCTTTTTGTTTCCTCTTCTTTCTTCCGTCCTCCCCACTTCCCCTGAAGGTTCTCAGGGAGGGAATACTCAAGCTTGACTAGGATTTTGCTATCATTTTGCTGGAGCTGCTTAGATGTATTGCTCAAGCTCCTATCTTTGCTACTATGGCTATGTTTTTATTTGGGGATTTTGCTTCTTTTATTTTGTACTCTGATGTTTAATACAAGATAGAAGTTTTTATGACGTACTGGTTTTTATGTAATTCATACATATGATGTTTTTGAACCACGATGCCTTATGATTAATAAAGTTTATTTTATTCTGCTGCTATTTTATATCTGTCTTGTAATATTTCTGTTTCTGTTTACCTATAATGCTTCAAGAAACTTAATGCATTCTCTAAATGAGTGACATTAACAGACATGGGGTGTCACACTTGGTATCAGAGTTGAAAGTTACCAGATTAGATAAAAGTTTTTGAAAACTATTTTCAAAAAGGTTTTAAAAGAAAGCATTTTTAAAAGAAAAGTCTGTTTTTAAAAATATACTCCCCAAATCCATATGTATTATCTTTCGATCCTTTGTCTGAATTTCTTTCCTTTTCTTTTCAGCATGCCTGGTGAACCTAATATTCCAGAGGGCATTACGATACCAGGCTGGTTCTGTAGGTGTCTAGAGGCCACAGCACCTGCTGGTGGTCAAGCTGACATACCTCCCCCAGCTGCACCCGTCGTTCCTCCTCATCCTCCACATGCAGGCAACTTCTCTAAGATCTGCAAAGATTTCCGTCATGTGGGAGGAAGGCCATTCCATGGAGCCGAGACGTTCGTAGAGGCAATGAATTGGCTCAAGGAGACATAAGACTTGTTTGGAAATTTCAATGTGGATGATCGTAGGAAGATTCAGCTAGCCGCATAGCTACTGAAAGATGAAGCTTCGTTCTGGTGGAAGTAACCCAAGCAGAGCGTCCAGTGGAAACTTGGTGTAACACCCCACGTCCATTAATGTCACTCACAAAGGGAATGCATTAACTTCCATGGAGGTTTTAAGTGAATATAGAACAGAAAAATTACAACAAGACAGATAATAAGTAGTACTTGGATAAAAAATCTAAAACTTCATTTTATTGCAGCGGAAATTAAACATGTTTATTACATCACAAAACCATTGATCAGAGTCAAGTACATTATCCATCTTCATAAAAACAAAATACATAATCCCATTACACAAATAGCCATTAAAGAAGATAACAAGCTGGACTTTACTTCAAGGGTCCAAGCTTTCCAAAGAGATGAAGCAATCCAATCAAACTCCACTAGAGCTGGGCCCAACCTGAGGACCTGGAGGGGGAAAAAGGATAGAAATGGAGGGGGTCAGACATAAAGTCTGGCGAGTATGACAATTCTAACAATACTATTATCAAAATAACTAGACTAAGGCATAAGCTGGAAGACAAGTAAATGTCTATGAACTATTAGGTATGGAATGAACAGATAAAGATAACGTGAAGGATAACGTTAAAGATAACGGTAAAGGCACACCTAATTACTAACGAATAATTACTACACTGCACCGCACATTACTACACTGCACCGCACCAAACACCCTAAAGGTTGATCCCACTTGTTTCACACAGAAACATATAAATAGCCTTACGTACCCCTAGCTGACTACATATGTGCCGTCTGCCCCTACCTCCACTAGGTGTACCCCACTACCCACTATCGATCGGCTCCCTACTCGTAGATACCCGTGCTGGCCCCACAGTGGGGTGTATCACTCCCCTAAAGTGGCAACCCGATACAACTTGAGAATGCACGGCTTATACCTACACGATGTAACAACGTCTTACCTACCAGCCCGGGTCCACACACGCATATGAAACCCGTTGGACTTGCGTTGCCACCGCTCCCCGTTTTGGCCTCTTATAGTCAAGCCCAGTATGCGTGTCCCGTCCTCGACTTGGGTCGAGCCCACAAAGATACGTTTGGGTCACTGGTTGAAATGGGCCCCCACAAGCTACCCACCTAATCTTGTCAACAATAGTATATCCCACTTAACCCTCTTAGTCATGTTCATTTACATGTGTGTTTGGTTAAGTCTTACTAATCGTATTTCTCATGCCACTAAGGGCACCCACTAGATTCCTCATGCCACCCAAGGCACCTACTTAACCCCCATGTCCCACATTACATGTTTATCTGGTTAAGTATTTTTTAATTCATTCAGGTCATAACCTCGTAAAGACCTCTCACACTAGACTGGCATTTATGGCAGCTGGATTTGCCGAGCGGGTCCGGGCAGTCTTACACAATAAAAGAGTCTAACCTCGTGTCTTTACAACTGTTATGCTTTAGTTTAGGCCTAAGACCTCTCACATTGGGCTGACATTTGTGACCACTGGATTTGCCGGGCAGGTCCGGTCAAGTTTACGTCACAAACGAGTCCAACCTCGTGTCCTAAGCATTGATTATCACTTATAATCTTTTACCCCAGTTTTAATAATTCCCTATCCAAATTATTAATTAAGTCCACTTTTATTGATGTCCATAATTGACTCTATTATGGTCATCCACCCATGGTATGCAAAATCGTATCAATTGCACCCCAACATCTTATTATTAAATCCTTAATATTACCCCTACCCCACGTTTATACGTTCGCTTATTCAACACATAATATAGGCTAGACTTGAATAGTCTAACACATAGCACAAAGATAAATTAACATATAGACAATAAAATAAATCTAATCATAATAGGAGTGAAACTTGCATAAACTACACATGTTAAGGATCAAAAGGTGTCAACTTGTTAAATGTCCCAATTTACATGATATGATCATAGTCCAAATCTATACATAAACTTGCATTTGGGGTTTTTAGGCAACATAATGATGGTGTGAACTAGCATAGGATATCACATATGTCATAGCATAATTCTAGATGTCATAATAGATGTCATGGCATATGTTCATAACTTTTCTAATCAATCTAACTTGCATATGAGACTTGTCATATAGATCAACATAGCCCAAACATGATGATTTAATTAATATGAACTAACTCGCATAGATAGTAACATCACGGCTTTTTAACATGTATGATTTATCACAACTTAGCATAGAAACTTTCAACATACATAACATCATCATAGCATGATGTACAACATATAGGATATCATCACCACATAGCATAGGATTGATAACATACATGATAACATATACGACAATTCACATCATCTACTCATAATTCATTCATGACTTAACCTAATTAAAATGATAATAATCTTGTTAAGACTATCATACTCACAATTAGAGAAGAAAAGAGAGTTTTGCTTTGCTTTAGGGTTGAGAGAATTAGAATTGAATTAGCTTTTCTTCCTTCTTAGTTGGCGGCGGCTCCATTGATTTCCATGGCGGAGCTATGACGGTAACTATTCTATTTTTCTTATGAATTAGGGTGAGAGGATACCTAGGTATTTATAGAGTTAGGGTTTATTTTAGACCGTCGGATCATCTCAGAACTAAACTGAATCGTTAAATTTGCCAACACAGCCCTAAAGACACATCAGCAGCTCAGGATTGGGCTTTGCCCAAACCCTAGCCGCCAGACCAAGTCGACACCCAGGTCGACACTACAGTCGACCTGGGGGGGGAAGTCGACATGGCAGTCGACTTGGGGGGGGGGGGAGGTCGACACTAGTGTCGACTCCCCAGTCGACCTGCCTGGGCGGGAACACTTTTCTGTTTGAAATTTTAAATTTCCTGCGAGCTGTTTTGAATTTTCTAAAACTTCCGATGGCCATAACTTCTTCATACGAAGTCCAATTCACGCAAACTCGGACTCTATTTCAACCATAATTCCGAGACGAACACAATGGCGCAACCCGTTTCCCACAATTCTCACATCTGAGATTAGTTATTCTTTAATTTGTGAATATTAATATTAACAGAATTACGGGGTGTTACATTCTCCCCTCCTTAAAGGATTTCGTCCCCGAAATCTTCAAGTCAAGAAGAATGTATATCCTAACATCCAATCGTTCATCTACTCAATCATCAAACACAGGCATCCATTGTCCTTATAGACTTCTAATGCTTTTACGTTTAAATGCACAGTGTGTGTATATGTCCCTATCTAATGCAAAATCAGGCGGTCCACTGATTCAGTTGACCTCCTTAATGCAAACCATGATAGTGCCATGCGTCCATTATGTATGCAAAAGAACTCTACCGATACATTTTATTTCTACATGCGTGCACAACCATTCACCAAAATGCGGTATCCCTATGATAGCACAACCATTATACATCCATTTTACTAAATACAGCCATTTATATGCAATATGCAGTATGAAGTGACTGAGCCGATCTAGTGCCTAATAGTGTGTGTATATGCGTCCACAAGCAACCACTAGCAAACACTTGCATCCACTTTGCATCCATCATACATAACATGTCTCAAACACATGTTTCAACCATAGGATTAACCTAACAAAAGGTCAAAGATACTAGCGAGAGGATACTTCTAAAGATAAGATAAGTACAAGATAAGCGATAAAGGAGAAATTAAAGGACATACCCTTAAAAAGAAAAGGGTATCGTGAACGCATCTTCTCTTCTGTCTCCCAAGTAGCGTTGCTCTCATCATCTCCCCATTGTACTTTGACTAGCCTGACCTCTCGATTTCTCAGCTTCTTAATCTCCGACCCAAGAATGCATGTAGGAGCTCGTCGAATCGTCGCATCACGCTCTATCTCCACCTCTCTAAGCAAACTCGGCTCTACCACCTCCGCGGTCTCGTGCAAGCACTTCCTCAAATGTGATACATGGAATACGTCGTGTACACCACTAAGTCTCTCCGGCAACTCCACTCTATACGCCATTTGTCCAATCTTCTCCTTAATAGGAAACGACCCTACAAACCTTGGTGCTAACTTCCCAACGGACCCAAAGAGAACTACGTTTCGTAATGGAGACACTTTGACAAAGACCATGTCCCCAACTTCAAATTCAAGATCCGTCCTCCTCTTATCCGCATATGATTTTTGCCTATCTTGCACTGCTTTCATCCTCCTTTGAATCAAGTCGATCTTCTCCGAAGTCTCTCTAATCATATCGGGCCCAAGTAAGATCTTGTCCGTAGATTCCCACCAACATGTAGGTGAACGACAAGGTCTTCCATAAAGAGATTCGAAAGGTGCCATGCCAATGCTAGATTGAAAGCTGTTATTATATGCGAACTCCACTAACGGAAGATGCTCTTCCCATGTACCCCCAAAGTCTAGGATACATAGCCTCAAAAGATCCTCTAGAATGCGATTCACCCTCTCGGTCTGGCCGTCCGTCTGAGGATGATATGCGGTGCTCAAACATAACTGAGTCCCTACCGCCTCTTATAAGCTTCTCCAAAATTCGCTAGTGAAAATAGGATCACGGTCGCTCACTATGCTAGAAGGAACACCGTGCAAACGAACTATTTCTCGGACGTATACAGAAGCTAACCATGGAGCAGTCCTCTTACCTTTCACGGGAATAAAATGGGCGCTATTAGTAAGTCTATCTACTATAACCCAAATCCCCGTATTACCCTTCCTCGATCTCGGTAATCCGTCCACAAAGTCCATCGAGACACTTTCCCACATCCATAGTGGAACCTCCAATGGGTGAAGCAACCCACCGGGTTTCTTTTGCTCCGCTTTTACTTGTTGGCACACCAAGCATCTAGCGACATACTCGGCCACATCTTTCTTCATGCCGGCCCAAAAGTAAACTCTCTTCATGTCTTTGTACATCTTGTCCCCGCCGGGATGAATGGTCATCTTCGAACGATGTGCATCGTCAAGAATAGTCTTCCTTAGGTCATCGTCTTTTGGTACACAAAGTCTACCGTCCCTACGTAAGCAACCCTTATCATCTAGGGTATACGTACGGAGATGGCTTGATGACTCCCCTCCTTTGAGCTTTTCTACTAAATCAACCAACTGCGGGTCGTCTCGCTGTGCCTCGCCAATCCGTCCCAAAAGCGTAGGTCTGACCTCCAAGGATGCTAGCAAACCGGGTACGAAGTCAACGGAAGGTCTAAAATCAAACATAGAGATGAACTCTAAATTTCGCCGCTCAACAAACAAAGGACTTAAGGATAATCTTTTTCTACTTAAGGCATCGGTCACCACGTTACCCTTGCCAGGGGTATATGCTATCTCAAAGTCGTAGGACGCCAAGAACTCCATCCACCTTTGCTGCCTTAAGTTCAAGTCCTTCTGAGAGAATAAGTATTTTAAAGATTTGTGGTCAGTGAATAATTCGAATTTCTCGCCAAGAAGATAATGACGCCAAGACTTAAGCGCGAAAACAATAGCAGCCAACTCTAGGTCATACGTGGGGTAATTCTTCTCATGCGCTCTCAACTGCCTTCCACCATAGGCTATTACCCTTCCCTCTTGCATTAGGACTGCGCCTAGTCCTGTCCCACAAGCGTCAGTATAAACCGTAAATGGCTTACTCCCGTCTGGCAGTACTAAGACTTGGGCTGAGGTCAAAGCTCTCTTCAAACGTTGGAACGCATCATCACAATCTACGTCCCATGTGAAAACTAGGTTCTTCTTCGTCAAGCATGTCAATGGAGCTGATATCTTTGCGAAGTCTTTGATAAACTTCCTATAGTAGCCAGCCAACCCCAAGAAACTTCTCACTTCAGTAGCATTTTTAGGGACCTTCCAATCTTGGATGGCCACCACCTTCGCGGGATCCACAGCTATCCCTTCCTTGGAAACCACGTGCCCTAAGAATCGTACTTTCTTCCTCCAGAAGTGACACTTAGAAAATTTTGCCTTAAGGCTATGCGCTCGAAGAGTCTCCAACACTTCCCTAAGATGTAGGGCATGCTCTTCTTCATCCTTAGAAAAGATCAAGATGTCATCTACAAAGACTACCACGAATTTGTTAAGGTACTCCCTAAACACCCTACTCATCAAATCAACAAAGTATGCGGGGGCGTTTGTCAAACCGAAGGGCATCACTAGCCATTCATAGAAATCGTCTGGAGTCCTAAAGGCAGTCTTGTCTATGCTATCCTCAGCCACTCTCAACTGATGGAAACCAGTGGCTAAGTCCAACTGCGAAAACACTGAGGCGCCAACTAACTGATCGAAGAGATCGTCAATCCTCGGCAGTGGGTGTCTGTTCTTCTTAGTAAGTTTATTAAGTTCTCTATAGTCCACACAAAGTCTAAGGGACCCATCCGCCTTCGTGGAAAATACTACTGGAGCACCCCACTCCGATATACTACGTCTTATGAACCCCTTCTCAAGCAACTCCTTCACTTGCTTATCGAGTTCCCTCCTTTCACGAGGAGCCATGTGGCGTACTGGCAAAGATACTGGTTTCGCATTATCCACAAGATATATTCGAAAATCTATCTCCCGCTTCGGAGGCAAGCCCTTCACCTCCTTAAACACATCCGAATACTCTCGGACCACTCTAACAGATCGTAGATTTTCCTCAGACGCATCAAGCGATTCTAGATAACTTAGCATAACAGAATTTACGGGATTACAAAAGATTTCGAGAGTGTTACCAAGGCGAGTCACGAGCCTAACCACTCTCCTTTCACAATCAAGAACGACCCCATTTCTGGATAGCCAATCCATTCCTAAAATTAGCCCATAGCCCGTGAAGCCCAACACATAAGCATCACATCTAAACTCAACGCTAAGTATAGAAATTTTAAAATCCAAACACATCATGGACAAATGAGCTGAGCCCCCAATTGGATTCGAAACAACTAAGGGATCCTCTACTAAACTGGTGTTTAAGTGCAGTGATTCAACTAATGATGTAGAGATAAACGAATGCGATGCGCCCGAATCGAATAAGTTACGGACAGGATGATCAAACAGAAAAACTAAGCTTTCAACAGAAATGGTTCTACCTCGTTCTTGCAGCGGTGGGACCGCGAGAGCCTGAACTTGTCCCCTTGCCTGCCCTGGTGCTATAAGAGCCTGCACCTGTCCTCCCGAGGTAGTCCCTGCCCTCTGCCCCTTCTTTGGGCAGTCCTTCACTAGATGTCCCGCATCGCTACAATGAAAACAACCAGTCTTCTTTTTCTTTCGGCAGTCCTTGCTGAGATGGCCTGGGGTCCCACAGTTAAAACATTTCTTCTTTCCCCTGCCATTATTGTCTTTACCACCCTTCTTGTTTTGCTGTTGGGGTTTCTTCTGATCCCCTTTCTTCTCGGGTGCCTTATCAGCTTTAGCACTTTTCTCCTCGTGCATGAGCGCCATTTCTACTAGCTTCTCAAAGGTGGCCCCCATAGGGATGTGGGTCATGGCCAACCCTTGCAACGGTTCATTCAAGCCATTCACGAACCTTAGAGCCTTCTTCTCCGGCGTGTTCACTAAGTCCAAACCAAACCTTGCTAGCTGATTAAATTTGTTGACATATTCTTTCACTGATGAGCTTCCTTGCTTCGATGTCAAGAACCTTTCCATATATAGATTTTCTTCCGCCCTAGAGAGAAACTTCGCCTCGAACCTACGTCTAAAATCCGCCCAAGAGTCAACATGACGCTCCCCATTAGTGACCTCCCACCAAAACGAGGCGTCTCCCTTCATCAACCAAGCTGCTAAACGAACTCTCCTCCCTTCTTCTACTTCAAAGATTTCTAGCAATTCTTCCACCTCCTTAAGCCAATCTCTAGCTTCCACAAACGTTTCTGACCCTTGAAAGGGTTTTCCACCCATAGCCTTGAATTCCTTGCACGTCTTTGCAAAAGTATCTACGCGAGGAGGAGGAGGAGGAGGAACGGGTGCAACTGGTGGTGGAGGAACATTAGCTGGACCTGCAGCGGCCCTAGCCTCCAATAACTTCCTATACCATCCTGGTATCGTTACACCGTCGGGTAGATTAAGATCTTCAGCCATGCTGAAACGAAAAAGGAAAGATTCAAAATGGAGAATTCGAAAGATAAAGATATATGGCTATTTGGGGATTATGTTTTTCATAAAAACTTCCTCTTTAAATTTCTCATTAAAACATGTTTTTGAAAACATTCCTTCCAAAAATAACTATTTTTCTAAAGTATTTTTATCTGTTCTGGTAACCTTAAGCTCTGATACCACGCGTAACACCCCACGTCCATTAATGTCACTCACAAAGGGAATGCATTAACTTCCATGGAGGTTTTAAGTGAATATAGAACAGAAAAATTACAATAAGACAGATAATAAGTAGTACTTGGAAAAAAATTCTAAAACTTCATTTTATTGCAGCGGAAATTAAACATGTTTATTACATCACAAAACCATTGATCAGAGTCAAGTACATTATCCATCTTCATAAAAACAAAATACATAATCCCATTACACAAATAGCCATTAAAGAAGATAACAAGCCGGACTTTACTTCAAGGGTCCAAGCTTTCCAAATAGATGAAGCAATCCAATCAAACTCCACTAGAGCTGGGCCCAACCTGAGGACCTGGAGGGGGAAAAAGGATAGAAATGGAGGGGGTCAGACATAAAGTCTGGCGAGTATGACAATTCTAACAATACTATTATCAAAATAACTAGACTAAGGCATAAGCTGGAAGACAAGTAAATGTCTATGAACTATTAGGTATGGAATGAACAGATAAAGATAACGTGAAGGATAACGTTAAAGATAACGGTAAAGGCACACCTAATTACTAACGAATAATTACTACACTGTACCGCACATTACTACACTGCACCGCACCAGTCACCCTAAAGGTTGATCTCACTTGTTTCACACAGAAACATATAAATAGCCTTACGTACCCCTAGCTGACTACATAGGTGTCGTCTGCCCCTACCTCCACTAGGTGTACCCCACTACCCACTATCGATCGGCTCCCTACTCGTAGATACCCGTGCTGGCCCCACAGTGGGGTGTATCACTCCCCTAAAGTGGCAACCCGATACAACTTGAGAATGCACGGCTTATACCTACACGATGCAACAACGTCTTACCTACCAGCCCGGGTCCACACACACATATGAAACCCGTTGGACTTGCGTTGCCACCGCTCCCCGTTTTGGCCTCTTATAATCAAGCCCAGTATGCGTGTCCCGTCCTCGACTTGGGTCGAGCCCACAAAGATACGTTTGGGTCACTGGTTGAAATGGGCCCCCACAAGCTACCCACCTAAGCTTGTCAACAATAGTATATCCCACTTAACCCTCTTAGTCAAGTTCATTTACATGTGTGTTTGGTTAAGTCTTACTAATCGTATTTCTCATGCCACTAAGGGCACCCACTAGATTCCTCATGCCACCCAAGGCACCTACTTAACCCCCATGTCCCACATTACATGTTTATCTGGTTAAGTATTTCTTAATTCATTCAGGCCATAACCTCGTAAAGACCTCTCACACTAGACTGGCATTTATGGCAGCTGGATTTGCCGAGCGGGTCCGGGCAGTCTTACACCATAAAAGAGTCTAACCTCGTGTCTTTACAACTGTTATGCTTTAGTTTAGGCCTAGGACCTCTCACATTGGGCTGACATTTGTGACCACTGGATTTGCCGGGCGGGTCCGGGCAGGTTTACGTCACAAACGAGTCCAACCTCGTGTCCTAAGCATTGATTATCACTTATAATCTTTTACCCCAGTTTTAATAATTCCCTATCCAAATTATTAATTAAGTCCACTTTTATTGATGTCCATAATTGACTCAATTATGGTCATCCACCCATGGTATGCAAAATCGTATCAATTGCACCCCAACATCTTATTATTAAATCCTTAATATTACCCCTACCCCATGTTTATACGTTCGCTTATTCAACGCATAATATAGGCTAGACTTGAATAGTCTAACACAGCACAAAGATAAATTAACATATAGACAATAAAATAAATCTAATCATAATAGGGGTGAAACTTGCATAAACTACACATGTTAAGGATCAAAAGGTGTCAACTTGTTAAATGTCCCAATTTACATGATATGATCATAGTCCAAATCTATACATAAACTTGCATATGGGGTTTTTAGGCAACATAATGATGGTGTGAACTAGCATAGGATATCACGTATGTTATAGCATAATTCTAGATGTCATAATAGATGTCATGGCATATGTTCATAACTTTTCTAATCAATCTAACTTGCATATGAGACTTGTCATATAGATCAACATAGCCCAAACATGATGATTTAATTAATATAAACTAACTAGCATAGATAGTAACATCACGGCTTTTTAACATGTACGATTTATCACAACTTAGCATAGAAACTTTCAACATACATAACATCATCATAGCATGATGTACAACATATTGGATATCATCACCACATAGCATAGGATTGATAACATACATGATAACATATACGACAATTCACATCATCTACTCATAATTCATTCATGACTTAACCTAATTAAAATGATAATAATCTTGTTAAGACTATCATACTCACAATTAGAGAAGAAAAGAGAGTTTTGCTTTGCTTTAGGGTTGAGAGAATTAGAATTGAATTAGCTTTTCTTCCTTCTTAGTTGGCGGCGGCTCCATTGATTTCCATGGCGGCGGTATGACGGTAACTATTCTATTTTTCTTATGAATTAGGGTGAGAGACTACCTAGGTATTTATAGAGTTAGGGTTTATTTTAGACCGTCAGATCATCTCAGAACTAAATTGAACCGTTAAATTTGCCAACACAGCCCTACAGACACATCAGCAGCTCAGGATTGGGCTTTGCCCAAACCCTAGCTGCCAGACCAAGTCGACACCCAGGTCGACACTACAGTCGACCTGGGGGGGGAGTCGACATGGCAGTCGACATGGCAGTCGACTTGGGGGGGGAGGTCGACACTAGTGTCGACTCCCCAGTCGACCTGCCTGGGCGGGAACACTTTTCTGTTTGAAATTTTAAATTTCCTGCGAGCTGTTTTGAATTGTCTGAAACTTCCGTTGGCCATAACTTCTTCATACGAAGTCCAATTCACGCAAACTCGGACTCTATTTCAACCAGAATTCCTAGACGAACACAATGGCGCAACCCGTTTCCCACAATTCTCACATCTGAGATTAGTTATTCTTTAATTTGTGAATATTAATATTAACAGAATTACGGGGTGTTACACTTGGGGTGATTTTAAATAGAGGTTTGTAATGAAGTTTCTTTCTCAAGTTGAGAAAAGCATGCAAATGGAGATTTCTTGGCGCTAAAACAAGGAAACATGACTGTTAAAGAATATGTGAACAAATTCAACCAGCTAGCAAGGTTTGGATTGGAACTGGTGGATACTCTGCATAAGAAACCTTTGCGGTTTGCTAAAGGTCTGAGTGAACCCCTTATGGGTTAGCTATTTCCCATATTCCAATGGGAGCTACTTTTGAAAGGCTTGTTGATATGGCCTTGATGCATGAGGAAGACAAAGGAGAAAAGAAGGAAGTTAAGGCTGAGGAAACAACGCAAAACATGAAAGTATGGCCTAAGAAAGGACACCAACAACAACAACAATAGAAGAAGGGCAGAAAGAATGGTAAGGGTAAGGATAATAGGAAGTGTCACAGTTGTGGACGAGAGGGTCAATTGGTGAAGCACTACAAAAGAAGGAAGAATTCTTGCTTCAATTGTGGAGAGGTTGGACACTTTGCTAAGGAGTGCCCAAAGAAAAAGGGACAAGGTCAAAGGGCAAGAGCTTCTGGAGGGCAAGTGCATGCTCTCGCGACCAGTGCTCCAGATAGAGGTAGGAAAATTTTCATGGAAGGTTTAATTTCTCTTTCCAGTCATCCTATTAGAACTCTTTTTGATTCTGGCGCTTCACATTCATTTATATCTAGTTCTGTGGTTGAATCTCAGCACTTAAATACTAGTATGGTATTGGATCTCGCAGTTGTTTCAAACTCCATTGGTGGTTCGGCTCATTGGTCCATGATTTGTTGGGGCTTGAGAATATCTGTGTTAGGCATCGAGTTTGAATGCGACACATATGTGCTCGGTTTTATGGGCTATGGCTTGATTTTAGGGATGGATTGGCTAACCATGTATGGTGCCATTCTAGATTGTGAGAAGAGGGTTGTTATACTTTTGACTTTCCATGGGAGGACCCTCAAGATTTCTTATGACCCACAAGGGTCTATTATGCTTAGTTTCCTAGAATCTCTTAATGCATCTATTGATGATCTGCAATCTGTTCCAGTAGTCCGTGATTATTTTGATGTTTTTGATGAGGTATGGGGCTTACCTCCAAGGCGCAAGATCCATTTTTGTATATATTTGGTGGACAATGCAAAGTCAGTTGCATTACCTGTAAGCTATATGGCTCCAAGGGAAAGGAGGGAGCTTAGCAAGCAAGTAAGGGAGCTACTTGAGAAAGGGTTTATTAGGCGAAGCATACCTGAATGGGGGGGTGCTCCAGTAGTGTTTGCGACTAAGGCGGATGGTTCGCTTCGCTTTTGCGTGGACTATAGAGAACTAAATAAACTCATTAAGAACAACAGTCACCCAATTCAGAGGATAGATGACTTGTTTGACCACCTTGTTGTTGCCTCGGTATTCTTTCAGTTAGACATGGCCACGTCGTTTCATCAGTTGAGGGTGGCTGAGGACAGTATAGACAAGACCCCTTTTAGGACTCCATATGGTTTCTTTGAATGGCTAGTTATGCCTTTTGGGTTGATGAATGCACCCTCCTATTTTGTTGATCTGATGAGTAGGGTGTTTCGGGAGTTTCAAAATACATTTGTCGTGGTCCTTGTTGATGATATCTTGATCTTCTCAAGGAGCGAAGAAGAGCATGCCCAACATTTGATAGAAGTTTTGAAAACCCTCCGTGCGCATCAGCTTAAGGAAAAGTTCTCCAAATGCCAATTTTCGAGAAAAGAGGTGAGATTCCTAGGGCATGTGGTTTCCAAAGATGGGATAGCAGTAGATCCCGCAAAAGTAGTTGCAGTTCAAGATTGGAAAGTTTTGAAAAATGCAACAGAGGTGAGCAGCTTTCTTGGATTGGAAGGTTATTATAGGAAGTTCATTAAGGACTTCGCAAAGATATCGACCCCACTCACCAGGCTGACAAAGAAGAATTTGGCGTTTTTATGGCATATAGATTGTGATGTTGCTTTCCAACGATTGAATAGGGCTCTGACAACAACCCCAGTCTTGACCTTGCCCGATGAGAACAAAGTATTTACTATATACACTGATGCATGTGGTACAGGGCTTGGTGCGGTTCTGATGTAAGAGGGAAAGGTAGTGTGTTACCGGGGTAGACAACTAAGAGTTCATGAGAAGAACTACCCTACCCATGATTTAGAGCTAACTGCCATAGTATTCATGCTTAGGACGTGACGTCATTATTTTCTTGGATAGAAGTTCGAGTTGTACACCGATCATAAATCTCTCAAGTATTTATTTTCACAGAAAGATCTTAATTTAAGGCAACAAAGGTGGATGGAGTTCCTAGCTTCTTATGATTTTGAGATTTCTTATATGTCTGGAAAGGGTAATGTGGTGCCAGATGCACTAAGTAGGCAGAGGATGGCCTTAAGTCATCTGTTTGTGGAAAGGAAAAGCTTGGAGTTCATATCGACTTTTGATTTTAGACCCTCCACCGAGTTATTGCCTGGTTTGTTTGCATCGCTAGAGATACAACCTACTCTTATGGATCAGATAGGAGCTACATAGCAAGATGATCCACAGATTTCAGACATCTTGGATAGTAAAGGGGAGACTTCTAGACACCTCAATAGATATTCCATTGACGATAAAGGGTGGTTGCGACGAGATGGGAGGCTTTGTGTTCCCCAAACTGGAAGTTTGTTAAAGGCAATCCTAGAGGAAGCCCATCATTCTAAGATAACTATTCAATCAAGCGGTAATAAGATGTACAGGGATATGAAGAGGGTTTTCTTTTGGGCTGGGATAAAGAAAGATGTGGCAGAGTTTGTTTCCCACTGTTTGGTTTGTCAGCAAGTCAAAGCTGAACAAAAGAAGCCCAGTGGTTTACTTCAACCTTTGGAGGTTCCACAGTGGAATTGGGAGAGCGTCACTATGGATTTCATAGATGGTTTTTCTAGATCAAAGAAAGGAAACACCAGTATTTGGATTGTGGTGGATAGACTTACTAAGAGCGCTCATTTCATTCCAGTTAAAAGCAAGAGGATGGCAGCAATTTACGTTCGTGAGATAGTCCGTCTTCATGGAGTACCTTCCAGCATCGTAAGTGATCCTGGCCCCATTTTCACCAGTGAATCATGGAGGAGCTTGCAATAAGCATTAGGTACAAAGTTGTGTTTGAGCACCGCATATCATCCTCAGACTGATGGACAGATGGAGATGGTGAACATAATTCTAGAAGATCTTTTGAGGCTGTGTATAATAGACTTAGAAGGGACTTAGGAAGAGCATCTTTCTTTAGTAGAGTTTGCCTACAAAAACAGTTATCAAGCTAGCATTGGTATGGCACGTTTCGAAGCATTGTACGGATGACCCTGTAGGTCACCAACTTGTTGGTGGGAATTTACAGAAAGACCATTACTTGGACCTAATATGGTTAGGGAAACGTCCAAGAAGATTGATTTTATTAGATGATGAATGAAGACTGCTCAAGATAGGAAGAAATCCTACGCTGACATGAGAAGGACTGACATTGAATTTGAAGTAGAAGACATGTTTTTTATTAAGGTGTCACCTTTGAGGAATGTGGTTCGCTTCGGATCTGTAGGAAGGTTGGCACCAAGATTCATAGAGCCATTTCCCATAAAAGAAAGGATTGGCCAAACGGCCTATAGAGTAAAGCTACCAGAGAGACTATCCGATGTTCATGATGTTTTCCACGTTTCTCATTTGAGGAAGTGCTTGCATAATATCGTAGAAGTAGTTGAGCCGAGTATATTGGAGGAAGTAGAGGTGGAACGGGAGGCAATAGTCAGACGAGTTCCCACCCGTATCCTTGGATTAGAAGTTAAGAAGCTACGCAATAGAGAAGTCAAGTTGATGAAGGTTCAGTGGGGAGATAACCCAGAGGATGCAACTTGGGAGACCGATGACAAGATTCGTGCTTCGTAACCTTTTCTTTTCGAGGTTATGTTCTTAACTTCCTTTTCAAAGCTTTTATTTATGCTTGATTCTATCATTTAATTATGTCTTATCCATCAAATCTTCGACCTTTAGGTAGGAATCCCATGGATGTAAACATGTGTTTGAGACATGTTATGTTTGATGGATGCAAGTGTTTGCTAGTGGTTGCTCGTGAATGCATATACACACACATTAGGCACTAGATCGGCTCAGTCACTCTCATACTTCATATGGATGTGTGTGCATTTTCTTCTTTTAATGGATGGAAATGAATGTATTATCATATGGATGATTGTGCACCTATATAGGACTTACATGTTATAATAGGACTACTGCATACATGTTGGATTCATGGCACTAACATACATTGCATTAAGGAGGTCGACTGAATCAGTAGACTACCTGATCTTCGCATTAGTATTGGGACATATACATACACCTTCGCATATGTTCATATAGCATTAGAAATCTTTTAAGGACAATGGATGCCTGTGATTGGTAGATGAGTAGATGGGTGATGGATGGTAGGATATATATTCTTCTTAACTTGGAGATTTCGGGGACGAAAATCTTTGAGTAGGGGAGAATATAACACCCTATAATTTTAACAACACAAAAGAGGACAAATTTAAGAATAATTAATTTAATATTCAGAATTAAGGGAAACAGACTGCGCCATTGCATCTGTCTCGAAATTCTGGTCAAGATAGACATTTGGTTTGGGTAAAACGGACACCGTATGAAGAAGTTATGAAGGTTTGAAGTTTGTATACGCGCAAGAGAATTATATATATAGAGAGGGTGCAAGAATTAAAAAATTAGGTCCAGAAGTTCAAAATGGTTCAAATCACAGAAAACTGGGTGAGCGGGAAAAATCCCGCCCAGGGAATCGACCCCTTAAGGGGGTGCCAACCACTGGGTCAACCCTTCAAGGGGGTGTCGACCCATAGCTCGACCCCCCTAGGGCAGACATGGCAGTTAGGGTTTGGGGGCTAGCAGCTATAAATATGGCTCCATTTCTCTTGTTTTCTATACTAAAAAATAATGGAGGTCTAGATGTTATCGGTGCCCAGACTGAATCAAACATTTTTCCTTCTTCTGCAATCAAGTTAATCAAGTTATTCAAGTGTAGATCTGTGATTAGAAATCTGCTATTCTTCTTCTATCTTTCTAGATCCAAAAACTGTGAGTTTAAGTTGCTTTTAGATTTAAATAATTAAAAAATAAACATAATTTGATTGTAATTTGGATCTATGCATGTGACTGCTTGAATCATATCAGATTTGTAATTACTTGTGAATCCATGATATTTTGGAATAACTATGACTTGGATCTTAACCTTTATCATGTCAGATCTACCTTTCATTATGGATCTAATTCACTATTTAGATTACCTTGTACCTATCATGTTGTGATTAAATTGGATTTGTTACTAGTTGGACATCTAAATTATTGTTTAGATCTTATCACGCCTATTATGACATCCCTACTATGTTTGAATCAAGTCTATTATCTCATATTCACCAGATCTATTCTTTTATGCCCGTCTTATCAATATACCATTATATGTTTATGTCAATTTTGTTAGTATAATCATTTCTGTCATCTTCCCTTCATCTTTCCCTTTTTTATTTTATATAGCCTGGCTACTTTTGAGCCTAGGCATGCCGCTGAAATATGCGAACGCGTTAAACGGGGAACGAGGAGAAAAACATTGAAATTGGGCATAACTTGTAAATAGGGAATTTGGCCTAACTTGAATAAAATGTATGAATATAAATTTGGGGCATATAATTCATTATTGACATATTTAGGGAAAAGGGGGTATGCAAATCTATATCAACATAGGTAAAATTAGCTAATAATGAAATGTCTAAGATTACAGTAATTAGAAACTGTAATTGCGCGTAGACACCAGGTTAGATTACACTTGTTGTGGAAGTCTGCCCGGAACCGCCCGGCATATCCATCGACCACAAGTGGTGAATCTAATATGAGGAGTCTAGGTGCACAAATACGGGACGTGCTAATACACGAGGTTAAGCTCGACTTGTGGAAGAAGCCTACCCGGAACCGACTAGCATATCCAGCATCCACAAGTGGTAGGCTTAATGTGAGGGGTCTAGCACATTATAACCATAAATGGACATGGTAATGAATTGGAATACTTTACCTAGTTGAACCCATAGGGATTATATGAACATGCACTTGAATAGGGGTTAAGTAAACTTTGTTGAAACCGTGGGAAGGTTAAGTATATCTGGGTGGGGTGGGTAATATTTATATATAGGCCCACAAACTTAACCGATTGAGGGTATGTAATTAAAGACACCATTAGGTAAGCATAACCTATGCAAATGATGGGGTTATGTAATTAAAGACACCGTTAGGTAAGCATAACCGGTGCAAATCCTAGTGGGGATACAAGACAAGGGGGAGAGCTTGTATCATCTTGTGTAGGGACCCGTTTCAGTCAGTAACCCATAGAACTGTATCAGACGAGTACTCTGTCCTAGGTCGGAGTGGGGACACGCTTATTGGGATGATTATAAGAGATCCAAACATGGAGGACGGTGTGGGCGGTGAAAACCTACCGGAACCTGTGCGTGCATGTCTGGGCAGAAGGGGATAAGACGGCCGTGACACCAGTAGATATGGTTGTGCATATCAACAAAGGGTTGCCACTTTTGGATTTGATACCCCCTACTGTGGGGCCGACATAGGGTATCTACGGAGCAGGGAGCCGATCGATTAGGGTAGTACTTAGGGTACATCTAGACGTATGCCAAAGTCTACCATCTTATAGTTGTTGGGATCATCTCATTCTAGTTATACTAGTATCGATGCTGAGAATCAGAGAAATCATTAGAGAAGCGTATACACTCTTTCATATTTACCTTATCATACCTGCCTTTTGTGATATTATCTTTCTTATCTATTTTATATACCTGCCATGATACTTTTACTTATTCATTTGCTAAAAGTGATTGGACTCACTAGACTTTACGTCGGACCCTTTATGTTTCCTCTACTTTCTTCCCCCTCCCTCTCTCAGGTTCTCAGGAAGGGAATACTCAAGCCTGACCAGGATTCTGCTATCATTTTGCTGGAGCTGCTTAGATGTATTGCTCAAGCTCCTATCTTTGCTACTATGGCTATGTTTTTATTTGGGGATTTTGCTTCTTTTATTTTGTACTCTGATGTTTAAGTATAAGATAGAAGTTTTTATGATGTATCAGTTATTATGTAATTTAGACATATGATGTTATTGAACCACAATGCTTTATGATTAATAAAATTTATTTTATTCCACTGCTATTTTATATATGTCTTGTAATATTTCTGTTTCTATTTACCTATAACACTTCACGAAACTTAATGCATTCTCTTAATGAGTGACATTAACGGACGTAGGGTGTCACACGGGTGTTACCCTCAACGACAATAATGGGCTCCTAAACAAACAAGACTAGATGTACCCTAATTACTACTCTAATCGATTGGCTCCCTAACTCATAGATACCCTGTGCTGGCCCCACAATAGGATGTATTGGCAACCCTTTGTTTATATGATGTGCACAAACTATATCTACAGGTGTCACGGCGTCTTAACCTCTCTGGACCGGACCTATACACGCACATGACCCCGTCGGAATGTTCCGCCCACACCGTCCCTCAAGTGACCTCTTTTAATTAGCTCAGTAAGCGTGCCCAGATCCTGACCTAGTTTAGGGTTCACCGTTTGATACCAAGATTGGTTACTGACTGAAACGAATCCCACACCAGATGATACAAGCATCCCCCTAGGCTTGCATCTACATTACTAGGATTTCAACAGGTTATGCCTACCAGTTTAACAAGATTGCATAACCCCAGAGGTTAAGTTTGTGGGCCTATAGATATAAATATTACCCACCGCCACAAGATTTACTTAACCCTCCCATTGATTCAAGCAAGTTTACTTAACCCCTACTCAAGTTAACAGGTTCATGTAATCTGTATGGATTTAAATAGGTTAAGTATTACAAGTTTATTACCATTCATTCATTAATGGTTATTACTGCGCTAGACCACGCACATTAATTTTGCCATTTGTGGATACTAGACATGCCGTTTGGGTCCGGGTAGACTTCTTCCACAAGTTGGACTTAACCTCGTGTCTTAGCCCTGTTACACATATGTTTATGCACTTAGACCCCTCACATTAGATTCATCACTTGTGGACGCTGGACATGTCGGGCGGTTCCGGGTAGACTTCCACCGCAAGTGTAATCTAACCTCATGTCTAAGCATGGTTACAGTTTCTAATTACTGTAAATCTAGGCATCTCCATTATTAACCAATAATCTATCTATTATGTCCCAAATCCCCGTCCGATCTACGATACAAGTTATGCCCCAGATTAAGGTTATAGATCAAGATATAGATTATGCCCCCAAATCTCAAGTTCTGGTTCAAAATACAAATTATGCCCAAAATTCACAATCATACTTTACAATATGAATTATGCCCCAAATTTATAATTCCCAATCAGTCCTAATTTCGTGCGTTCGCGTATTTCAGTGATATGCCTTAAGCTCGAAGGTAGCCTAGTTATAAAAAACAAAAAGGGTAAGAGGGAGAGAAGAGAACAAGAATAGACATGGTAAATAAAATTGGCATATGATAACATAATTAGACAAACTAACATAATAGGCATAAGGTGACATGATTAGACAAACTAACATGATAGGCATAAGGTGACATGATAGGCAAACTGACAAAATTGGGATATCATAAACATGCATACTAAGATCTAAGCAGTGAATTAGGTATACAAATAATGACAGATCTGTTAAGATTCGGATTACTAACAGGCATAGGCTTAGATCCAAACTTATAGGCATGTCAAGATTGCATTTTAAGTGTTTATATCTAAAAATAACATAGACTCACTGTGATTGGATCCAAAGAACGGAAGATTAATCGTAGATGATGTAGCACAGATCTCTGAATACATATAACTTGTTGTTAAATAAGAATAGGTTATTTTACTCTGAGTCGGGGTAGCACCTCATTGTCTTCATTGATTTAGATGAATAAAACAATGGTATTAAGGTCCTATTAATAGCCTAGGGTTAACGAATCTGGTCAAGAAATGAGTCTACGTTCAGAAACTGAATTATGCCCAAATCTAGGGGGGTCGACATGGTGGTCGACATCCCTGTATGGGGCTCGACCCATGGTTCAACACCCCTAGGACGGGATCGAACCCTAATGGTCCGATTTCCCCCCTTTATTTCCCGCTTCATATTTTTGATTGATTTTGAATTCTTCTTTTGGTTTGTATATATATAATTCTCTTATGCGTATAAAAACTTCTAGGCTTAATAATACGATGACCATTTTATGCAAACTTGGTGTCTATCTCAAGCAGAATTCCGAGACAAACGCAATGGCGTAGTCTGTTTTACTTAATTCCAAAAATTTAATTACGTATTCTTTAATTTATCATTTTAATTTTCTTAGAATTACTGGGTGTTACAGTCATCTTAATGTGAGGGTTCGAATGCATAAATATGATTGTATTAAGGCACGAGGTTAAGTCCACTTGTGGTAGAAGTCTGCTAATAACTGACCGGCAAATCCAACATCTACAGGTAGTCAACTTAATGTTGGAGGCCTTGTACGTAAATATATAAATAAATATACATTTATATAATAGTTAAGCAATAAATAAATGAATAAGAATAGAAATTTTCCATTGGGGTACAGCAAATTGATAACTTGGGACTGATAAATAGTGGCCTTAGGAAAATATGAACGTTATGGTCATAAAGGGCAATAAAAAGGAAATAGAAGGGAATGGGTGTCATAAGTGAATTTATAGTTGCGTTTTAAACCCTAAGTCCAAATTAGCGAAGGTATTAAATAAATATCCTAGGGAAAAAGGGAATATAACCTTCCTGATTTATAATAATGGAAATAGAAAAGTGAATATTAGGCTCACATCCCTATTTTGAAACTTAATTAGGCTCACATCCGGTCATAAACTTATTATAAATTAGGTCCCTGTTTTCAAAACTTATAAAATAATAATTAAAAAAAATAAAATAAATTCGTAAATTAGTAATAAAATAAATTATGCATTATACAAAAAATTCAGTTCAAAAAACAACAAAAATCATGTCAGAAAGAAGAAAACAGCAAAAAAACAGAAAAAACTGCAGTTAAATGCATAATATTATGCACCTTTTTGAGTTTATTGCATGCATATGTGCAATTATTACAGTTCTTACAGCGCCTAGATTTAACTGCATATTTCAGTTCATTTTTATTTGCATCCAAATGTGCAAATATCTCAGAAAACATGCACACATGTGTGCAACATTTTTATAGGATAACACGTTAGCTAAAAGTAGGGACCTAATTTATAAAAAAAAAGAAATTTAAAATTAAAACCCGCCCCCTATTTTCTGAGTTCCGCCTTTTAAAAAAAAAATGTGCGGTACTTCATTAAAAAAAAAATCTAAAATTTGGAAATAATTTCAGGATTCCATGGAAAAAAAAATAGTTGCATACATTTATGCAATTATTACTGATAATTGCATATATATATGCAACTTTTCCGTAAGCTGTGTTCGGTTTGGAAATCTGAAAATAAACCTGCACAAATGTGTGCAAGTATTTGAAATATTTGCACACATGTAAGCATGTATTTGCATGAATAAAAATCAACGAAGATGAATGTAGTGAAAAATAAGCACGGATGTATGCAGGAAAATGATATATCTGCATACTATTATGCATTTAACTGCAAATTTCGTTTTTTTTCTGGTTTTTTTTCTTTTTGACGCCTTGTTTGATGGTTTTTTGTTCTGAATTTTTTAGCGTTTACATGTTTTATTTAAATACGAACTTACGTGATTTTTTTTATATGTTCTTTATATTTTTTGATGAATTTTCAGAAAATAGGGACACCTAATTTACAATAAGTTTATGACCGGTTTTTTTTTATATTTTGAAACTTAATAGGAACCTCTAAAAAACGCACCCAATAGAAAATATAGTTGGACTTAGTAGGTTAATAGTGTAATATATTATTAATCATATAAAACCCATGACAAAATAAATAGAGTAAGTAGGGTATTCCCGTGTAGAGGGATAAAATAAGAACGACTCATGAACGTTATGGTCATAAAGGGCAATAAAAAGGAAATAGAAGGGAATGGGTGTCATAAGGGAATTTATAGTTGCGTTTTAAACCTTAAGTCCAAATTAGCGAAGGTATTAAATAAATATCCTAGGGAAAAAGGGAATATAACCTTCCTGATTTATAATAATGGAAATAGAAAATATAGTTAGACTTAGTAGGTTAATAGTGTAAAATATTATTAACCATATAAAACCCATGACAAAATAAATAGCGTAAGTAGGGTATTCCCGTGTAGAGGGACAAAATGAGAACGACTCAATAACGTAGCCCACTTTATCACAAATAGGGAAAGGTATAATAGGCTAATGGGGATACGAACCAATAACCATCGCGTATAGTCCGCTTCCTGGGTCCTAAAAGGCTAAGTGACTAGGGTTGAAGAGTCCACCTGGGAATAGGCCTTTCAATTTAAGGGTTTTAAATGGGAGGTGTATGTGGGCCTACCCAAACTTGGAAGTTAAAATGTCCAATATGGCTACCTATCCAGCGGGAAGTAATAAGCGACCAAGGAGGTTATCTAATAAGGTTGACTAAAAGGTATAGCAAACGATAAAATACCATCTCTCACCTTTTGCGGGGTAAAGGGTATATGTGTAACGATCAAGAATTTTTAACCAATTTAAAATTGGAATTTTTATTACTTAATTTGAATTTGATATAAATATATATGGTTAAGAGTATTTAATAATTTTGATATGTTATATGATAGATTTTACTTGAATTATAAATAAGAATGATTATTAATGAGTTTGGATTTATTGATACTAATTGTCGTTCGATCGGATTTGTCAAACCATAACACGAATTAGTAGCATTAGAATTAAGTGTTTCCTTTAGTTTTCATAACATTTAAAAGAAAGTGCTACCAAAAGTTCGTTTTTCTTCTTAAGACAAGTGATAAGACACATGCCTTTATGCATGCTCCCTTTCATGCATGATTTCCACTTGCCCCCTTATGTACCTTTACCTCCTTACTCCTCCTTTCCTATATAAGGAGGCTCTTTCTCCATTTTTTACCATTCCATTTCCATTTCCTCCTTTCCACCTTCTTCTTAAAGCTTATGGACATGGTTTCCATGGCATAAGTCTTTCTCTTTTCCACCACCACCTTGCCAAAGTTCTTCATTCTCCTCCTCCTCTTATAATACAAAGAGAGATTAGTGTATGTTATATTATATATATTTTGGTGAAAAAGACGTTGCGCTGAAATACTGTCCGGCGGTTCGCTTAGCTAGGCTCGCCTACCGTGAAGATTTGGAAAGCTGTTAGGTGAGAACTCTTTAACCATGGTTTATATATTTAATTAGTAGCTAGACTAATTTAAATATAGTGATGAATTATTATTGGTTAATGATGATTGATATTTGTTGTGATGGATAATGGATGCGAAGTTTAGAACACACACTATTAAGCGTTAGTGTTATAACGCTTGTGCACAATTATGATTTATTGAATCATGTTGATGATGGTTGTTATGGATGTTTAAATGGTTGTTGATGTTGTTTTGCATACACTATGACACAAAAATTATGGTATCACATTGGTGATCGACAAATCTCTTTCATAATTAAAGCAATATTATTGAAATTGAAGGTTAATAATTGGAAAAGACCATATGTATGAATTCATATATATTGTTAAAGTCCTTTATATGAATAAATAAACACCGGAACATTCTAGGATGACAGAGAGGACAGTGTCTAGGCTTGGGTTTGGAAATAAAGTTTCCTGCTCTCCCTGGCTATCCCTAACTAATCCGACGAATGGGAAGGTTAATTTGAAGTAATTTGAATTTAGAAATGAATTGGAATTTATGAAAGTTGAATTTTAGATCCAAAATAATTTGGAAAGTAAATTTAAATGATTTTAAAAGGGTTATATAAGGATATAATGGTTTTCTAAGATATTTTGAAGTATCATAGAATAATGGTTATTATGATCAAAATAGAGGTTGTCGCATAACGTCAATTTACGTATTTTAGATGAAAACTTTAAACGCTTATAACTTTTGCAATCTAAATCGGATTTCCATAAAATGAAAAACATTTGATTTCCATTAACAATAACTTTCAAATGAGTGAAAGCAGATTTTAAATTCGAGTTATAATTTTCAAGTTATGTTTAAAATCATTTTTGAAAAGATCGTTGTAAGAGAAGTTATCGACCATAACCATAAACAGCTTTTTTATGTTTCTAAAAATATGGAAAAACAGTAAAATCATTATAAATTATGTAAAAAATGTTTTGAATTGTAAAGTTTAAGTTTTGACTAAGAAAAGCGATGTTTTGATGGAAGTAATTAAGATAACTGTTTTGTAACGCTTTTGAAAACACTATTGTAACGCTTTCTTCGAAAACAATCAATTTTGAAGTTTTTAACCCGCAAACTATTTTTCGAAATACAAGTAATCATTTTTAAATGATTTATGGAATGTTTTCAAAGGTTCATAAGTATTGGAAATATTTTATATGGAATTTAAATTGATATTAATATGGGTTTTCAATTTTAAATAATTGGATATGGTTGGAGATAAATCTTCGGATGTTTGATATTAATCTGGTAGATGATGAAAGTATTGGAAATATTTTATATGGAATTTAAATTGATAGTAATAAGGGTTTTCAATTTTAAATAATTGGATATGGTTGGAGATAAATCTTCGGATGTTTGATATTAATCCGGTAGATGATGACTCTTACTATTGGAGGAATTTAAAAGGTAGTTCACCGTTATTCTGCTTACAGTGTGAATTGGATATCGAGATTAATATTAAGTAAAGTTGATGGTATTTCTATCCAAATCTAATGTCAAAGATTTGAATAAATCTTTTAATTAAGATACGAGTTTCCTAAGTTGACTGCGATAAGTTGGATAGAAATAATCTTCAGATATTTGATATGAAATTCTTTGGGGTAAGCGTATACTATTTGAGGAATTTGGAAAAATTATTATATCGTTACTCCACTTATAGTATTCGTTGATTATGAGAATTGATATCGAATATAAGTTGATACAATTTCTATGTAACTTATGTTCAATATCAATTGATTTGGGTTTGGCGTGAATCATATCTTCAATAATATCATTCTTGAAACACAATGAGATTGAGTTATGGAAATTCATATTGTAATTTGAGGATTTAATCAGATCTTTGATTTGAGGAAATTAAAAGTGAGGAATTGGAAAGAAAGTATAATCTTTTAGTTAAGATTAAAGAACGGAATTGGAAAATCAATTTAATTGGAAACTAGGGTTGAAATGTAGGGTAATGGTTTTCAAAGGAAACTGGATTTTTGATAACGAGATATCAAACGGAAAATTAATTAAGGCTTTGGGCCTAGATTATCTTGGATTTAAGGGATGTGTTTTAAAGAAGAAGGGTTAAATATGGATTTCGTTAAAGATAATTTGAGAATAGATTTAAAGAAGTTTAATTTAACGAAATCCAAAATGGAAGGAGTTTTGGTAGAAAGCCTGTGTGTTCCGTGATTGTGTTTTTAATTGCGCTTATTATTTGGAAAGACCGAGATCGAAATTATGTCTGAAAACCATTCCAAGTAATAATACGACGTTGTGGAGCAATTGAAGACATTGGAGGTGGCATTGAAGACCGGGAGCGACTTGCTGAATGTCTTGAATGGCTGGCTCCCATTCGCAGATTGATTTTATATATCAGCTAAGTTGCAAGAAGCCCGAACGTATGTGAAGGAATTCCGGATTGTTGTTTCGTTCAGACCTAGAACGGACATGTATGGATTGTGTGTCTGACATTGTAATTGACTGCGTAGCACTGATCTTTATTAACATATATCTGCTTGATGGCGGAGAATTTATTCTCTTGCTTAATACCCCCCTCTAAGACGTATGAGCTTAGAGGTTATATATTGATAGAAATCAGTGATGCGTAATGAATGGACAATTTGACATACTTAAGTTATGTGATGAGCTATGGATGATCAAAGCAATGCTTATTTAAGCGTAGCTTTATGTAAATCGTGATCTCGATGAACCTCACACCCCGGATTAATGGTAAACTGGTGGTCAGATTTTTATGTTCGTTTCGTATGTTCGGTGCACCGGGATGTGATAATGAAAGGGTACTGCGAAGTCCCCAGTCTGGGACGCTATCTGTTGGGTACTCTGATTCATGTATGGTGGGTTAGTATAATGGAGTCTGAGTCTGCAAATTATCCGCGAGTACTAGGATGATGCGCGCAAGAAAGTTTGTGAGCCCATGAATGATCTTTCGTACCAGGAACCATCATGTTTGAAACCCAATCTCCACTACGAACCCGTACGGTTTTGATTGTATAGCCGGCTGGTTACCGGCAGGATTGTCAGTATATTGGGATGGGGCATTATACTGGCTAGGATTAATACATTTATTTGCGAAAAGGTTTTTCACACTATATATAGTAGTAAAAGAGGATTTTCATGTATGAAGGCATTTTTGGTTATCATAAGGCAAAACTTGCCCATTTGGTGTGCGCTTGCATTGTGTGATGTGGGACGATCTTATGATAGCTTCATTTTTTCAAAAAGTCATTGCGGATTTCTATGCACTGCTATTTACATGGAGTAAACTTGTTCCGCATTGGTGGCGTGGTCTGGTGAGTTACCCAACTTTAAAATAAACCCTAAATGCAACTGTTTCGAGTTCTCACACCAGTCCCATGACTGACCTGGAGTTTATTGTTCCCACATCTAACTCTGGGTGCCCATAATTTTTACACGGGCAGCCTAGTAGTTTGGTTTGCAGATTTAGCCTTGGAGTTAGTTGAAGTAGGATTCTGGAGCTATTATGTTTGGAGCATTCGCATTCTTCCACTGAGTTTAGTATCTTTTCTGATGTGTAACCGATGTACCCTGATGTACCTCTTGTAACTCTGATGTAATATTATTTTAATGATAATGGAAAAGTTGTTTTATTTTGTGAAAATGTGTAAGTGCCCCTAACAATCCGTCTTTGTGAACGGTTTAAGTTGGTTTAATTACCGGCAAAAACCAAGAAAAAAGTCGGGTCGTTACAATATGCGTGAATGATGGAAGTCATAACTAGTAGGGCCCGTTGCTAGTGCCCTTTAGTTTATGTTGGCGTTGATTGAATTATCGAGGGTTAATAAGTGACCAACAGGTCCGCCTAGGATCTTAAATGATCAGGAAGAATCCACCCCATCTCGGTAATATGTGTAAATGTTTTATCTCAGTAATATAATTTGGGAATACTACTTTGGGAAGAGTAGTAGAGTCGTGAGTAAACATTAACAAGGTTTTTTTAGAATCACTAACCTTGTTAGGCATACAGCTTGGGTTGAACCAAACGGAATATATCTGTGTTATGGTCTATGTTGCACATTTTTTTGTCACCTTCTGACCTCCCCTCCTCCTGATTACAACCTCCCAGATTTCCTAAAGAAGGTCAGGTTCTCACAGATGATTAATTTTGGCTCGCGGTTCTCGTTCTCACTCATGCTTGGTATTCGCAAAGTGACTTACTTTGAAAAAGGTAGTTACTTGAGTTAATACTAGTTTATCCTATTTTGTTTCCGTTGTGAGTTATATTTATCGTACTCTGGTTATGTTCATGCTCATTTGTTGCAGGTACCAGATATACACACTACATGGTCGGATGTGTTCATGTTTTTATTTTTGTCAAAATTTGGGTGAAGAAAAGTGTAGGGCGTAACATTTGGTATCAGAGCCTAGATTAAATGATCTGAGGAATTAGTTAAATTAGGAATCGTGAGAGAACGTAATTCAATTTCCTTTTCCGTATTTCTTTGTCTTTCTTACTTGGCTTTAATATATATTTTGACGATGAATTAGTTTTGTGCCTAATTATATAAAAATGGGCTTTAAGCGATTAAGGTTGAAATAGGTGAGTTCGGGTTTTTAGGCAATTCTGTCTTACCCCACAGTACTTTGCTAACCTTGTCATGAAGAGCATGAGCATGCCATATAGTGGGTTCCGTTGATTCGAGATTTGGAAACTAGAATAAAATATATTAATATAAAAAGCTAGCTACAACCGAGATAGTCATAAATTCCTGGTTTGGTTTCGTTGGTTGTTCCAGTTAAGACCATTACTCGTCCAAAATGGACAGAAATCCCACGTTAATATGTCGTATCCATTTCGGAAAAATAATTACGAGGTATATCCATTTGTTACTTCGTTTAAATTCCGAATCTACCTTTATTGAGATATTCAATTGAATTCTTAGCCTTGTATTCAAGGAAAATTATTTTTAAAACTATTTGAAAAATAAAAATGGATTTCAACGGTTTTGAAATATGGTTTCAGAAGGTAGTTTGTGAAGATATGGTTTTAAATTTTTAATTTATTCATGTTTCAAAATTTTAGAGCTATGGTGTAATTTTAATAAATATAGTCTGATTGGTAGGAAGATGAAATTAGGAAGGACAAGGAATATGCCACTAAACATGAAAACAAGAAATATCTATTCCTTCTGATTTTTAGCATCCATTTTCCTATATATATTGGAAATTATATTGAAATTACCAAAATTAAATACGAAACTGTTAGTCTATAAATAAATTCCATTTTCGGGAAAAAATTTAAGTTTTTCTTCGAAAAGGCTAAGAAAAATCTTTCATTTTGATTATTGTTGTAGTCAAGTTTGAATCGCTTAGTTTATGTCGGCTATTAAGCGGAAAAATCCGTTTTAGAATTTTATTCGGATTTCTAGCTGATTTTCTATTTTAAGTTCATTTGTTTTAGTGGTCACAAATCTTTTTGGAGGCAGGAAAAGGTGTTAGAAAATTAAATTTCTAGACTAGACGAGTGGTGGAAGTCGATACGAGAATTTGGTTGGAAGTAAAAGTTGTTTCAACATGAATAGAAATTTTAAGATTTAATTTATATAATTTAAACGGGCCGTTGGACCCAGATCTAAACCGCGCTCGCTATTGGGCAAGCTGTCGACCGCCCTCTATGGGCCAGGTCAACCGCTACCCTATGCGCGGGCATGGTTGACCCGACCATCTTCTATTGAACGATGTATAAAACATCATTCATCCGACCCTTCTCCCCCAAACCCACCTCCACCGAAGAACCCAAACCTTCCTCCTTCCCAAGCTCCAATCCGAGCAACCCCCACTCTGTTTCTCCCCTAATTACCACCAAAATCCTCCTCATGCAAATCACTACCTAATTATACCCTGGATTTGCAGTTTCTCTTGCCCATTTCGCCGATTCCTCCATGGCACCTCGCAACTAATACCCTGGTCTCATGCCCCAAGAAGCCTCTGGCTAGACAGTGATAATGCTAAGATTAAGCACTACCTAGCCACAGCTATTTTTGAGTTCCAAAAGTGGTCAACCGGTGGAAATTCGCTGATTTCACCGCATTTGGTTTGGAGGAGCTTTTTATCGCCGCAGGCCTAGCACTGATCCTACGCTTCGACGCTTTTGAGCGCGATATGTATCTATTTTGCGTCCGTCTATTTGATGCCCAAATCGGTGGTAATATTGATGATGAGTCCTACGTTATCCGATTTGAGGTCATGGGCACCCGTATCGAGTTCACTGATGCTGACTCGGCTCAAATTTTGGGTATCTCCGTAGTCGGAGCCGGGCTTGATGCTATCGAGATGGAGGACCCTCAGATCCTTCAGCGTATCTTTATTGGAGAGCCCGGAGGTTGGAACACCACCAGTCTGCGACCAGTAGCCCGTGTGATTGTGCGTATCATACAATACAACATCATCCTGAAGACGAGAAGTTTGGAGAAAATTTATCCTTTTGTTCGTCGCACCGCCTATATTATCCTTGGCGGCATAGCCGTCTATTGGGTGCATGCGTGCTTATGATCCATCTTTATGAATCCTTCCTCGGCACCCCGCGTAGCCATTTTCCCTATAGTCGTCTTCTCACCCGTGTCTTCGACACCTCTAGGTGAGACTTTCTGGGGAAACGCCTATGAAGAAGGCACCGATAGCCATCAGTCGTGCCACTCTCCGAAAGATGGGCATCCAGCTGCCCGATGCTCCTGCACCCACACCACCCGCTCTAGCCCAGCAGCCTCAGCAGTCGTAGCAGCCCGGTCACGAGATACCAAAGCTCACTGCCATCCGTTTTGTGCAGGCCAAGCTCCGAGAGGTTCGCAAAGAGCAGCGCTTGCAGGCGCATGAGATTGGTTGCATCTCCGCCATACTACTCTCTTGGCGTGCACGTGGTAATGGATTAGACTCCAACTGCGGAGATATACCATTTTACAATTGGTACTGTTAGTCGTCGTCGTCGTTGTTGTTAGAACATGCTTTGTGCATGTCATATCTTGTATAATATGTTTCCCTTTCCAGCATTTTTCTTTTTCTTTGATGTAGTGTTCTGTTAGTTTTTGTTAGTAATGAAAAATTCGCAGGACTTAAGTAATGATATTTCTATGTTGAAAAAAAATGTTTTGTCATTCACGCACAATTAATTGAATGAAATCTCGTTTACTTACTAGCACTTGTCCTAGGGCTGGAAAGATTAAAATACTATGTTGGATAAATTTTAGTAAAGGAATGGTTCTACGTCACGGGTATATAAATAAATAAACCACTGTTCCTTGTCTAAACTAAAATTTATTTTTATCTTTTGTATGATTACAGTTTTCACGTTTTTGGCGTGACTGACTTCCTTTTTCGCCAACATGTGACTTAAATCGTTTAAATTTCCACAAAATACATCTTTGAAAGTTTATGGAGATTGTTGTTTGAAAAAAAACATATTTCTATCATTTTCTTATTTTATGGGAAAATGAAATGGTTTTGGAAGGAAATTTTCAAAATAGACATGATAAGTTTTCAAGCAGAAATATATTTTTATGAAAAAATTCGATTTTTGGTCACATAAACAGTGGAAGGAAGATTTTTAGGTGCTTTGCGTGTGCCTTGTAGCGGTGCAATAGGACCGACGATACGATAAAAACGTTAACGGTAAAAGGAAAAGGCTGTTTTAACCTTGGAAACGTTGTTTCCATACCATGTCAACGATGTGCGCGATCTATTAATTAACTCGTTTTACGTTTTAGAGCTTGTTTTAAGCCTCCTTTACAGTCTATAGTTTGTAATTTTTGGGGTATTTCGGGCAACTGAGGTGAAAATTCCACTGTAAGACAGGAAATGGAATATTTTGGAGCGGAGGAAATGTTAAAATTCTTCGCCTTAATTTCCTTTTTTCCGATTTAGGAGAAGTTAAAAAGTAAACGATTAGATTACGTACATTTTGGATGGTAGGGTTTGGATGAAAATTGGTTGCTTCACACTTTTATTCATAATTGTGTGAGGGTTATGGATGAAAAAGAATTTACAAAATTTTCATTCATATAGAACTGCTAGTATATTTAGGATGTTTTGCATCATGTTTTCAAGAATATTTCAAAATTTTAATGCAAAGATATAGGAGGATCCGATTAGAATCATCTTGCATGCATGTTTTTGGTTGAAATTGCATTATGTACACCATGCACATATACACATGGTTGCAAAGTGTATGTACACAAATTGGTTGTGTAGCATAGGATTATAGGCGTCAGAATTTCGGGATGAAAATCCTTTTAAGGAGGGAAGAATGTAACAACCCGGAATTTTAGTGATATAAATTAATTACTAGAATTTCTGCAAACGATGGAATTTGGCCATGAAACTTTAACCGTTGCGTTCGTCTTGGAATTCTAGTCACCTTCATGTCTGGAGTTTCGCGAACAGAGTCCATATGAAAAAGTTATGAATGAAATACAAAAATGAATGGAAAATATAAACAGAATATTTAATCAATAACTTACGTTAATTAACTAAGATGACCTAAACAGTTTGATGCCCAGGCGATCGACATGGGGGTCGACCGCTTTGGTCGACCTACTGGGCGTCAAACAGCCTAGTGACGGCTAGGTTTTGAGGTATTGGTTTAATATTTTATAAAAAGGAATGGACGGATATAACTTAAAACTAATCCGACGGTTTTAGGCCATTTACACCCCTATAAATAAAGGGGTAGAGCCTCGTTCTCTTCCATCCAAATCTATAGAGGCAGCAGAACTCTGCTATTTTTCTTCCTCTTCTAACCTGTTTCTAAAATAAAAATATATTCATATATATATATATATATATCAAATCAAATCAAATTCATATGGAATTGGGAAGATTAATAGATTCAATGGAAGAGGATGCTCAATGATAGATTCTTCGCTCTCTTCCCTTTTTCTTACATTTCTACAAATCTAGAATTTTCCCCTTTCTAGATAAATTGTAGGTTTATGAGAATTTGGGGATTGTTAGCCTAAAGGGTTCAAAATTTAGAATTTGGAGGCTAAAAGGTGAGTGGGAAATTTATAATACAGTTATAATGGCTTATCTATTTAGTTTGAATTAAATCTATGTTTTATGACTATCAGATCTGTTCGTTTAAATATTGTGAATTCATTGGCAACCATCAGATCTGATTATGAATATGGTTAAAATTTGTAAATGATAAGTTGTGATTATGTATAACATGAATTGTAGGATTCTTAAAATATTTTTCCCATGTGTTCCTACGGTTATGTCATGAAATATGTTGTACATGTTACATAGCACTGTAGATTTGGCAATCAGTCCCATTAAACATAAATTAGTTGCAGTTGCATTCTAGATCTTTAGTTCTTTGTTGAAAAATGAAATATGTGAATTTGGGGAAAATGATGAAATTTGTGTATTATGTGATTTTAAGAAATATTCCTATTTATATTCAATACTATTGGGTTTTGGCTTAAGCATTGTAAAATATGTCGTTTTCCTCCTTTTTAACAAAGAGGCATTATTTTGGAATCACAAGAAGTATGATAAAAAGGATTAAAAAGGGAAAAGTGGTGCAAAGGTACATATAAATATAAATACATATATTTGTATGTAATTTGGATCGACTATTCCAAATTATATATATTACATATATTTCTTGTGATTTGGAAATATGTCAATTCCACAAAATAGACATGGTTTACAATGATTACGGCTAACGGTCCTTTGTGAGACTTGAAACCTTTTGGCAAGTTTGAATATAAAAAGGGAATGTTTGGTTAATTGATTAGACCAAATCATTAATTTAAATCCAATGGCATCACTTTTTTTCTCTCCTGCAATAGTTTTGGAAAATTTGAGAATCGGTAGGACTACATATTTCAGTGATTATCTAAATGAAGGCAAGACAGGTCACGTGACATTTCTGGAATGTGAATGCCATAGATTACCACATAGACAATAAAACTTTAATGATAAATTTATGTTAATAGTTAATAACCAAAAATAATAATAATAAAATTAACAGGTGGAGGAAAGTACAACAAAACTCGAACAACCTCTTAAAGATAATGCATTCGTCCTACCATGCAAGGATACAATATTTGTTTTGTATATGTTGTCATACAATCACACAATTTGGTTGGATTCAATGAAGCACGGTAGATATGGATGTTCTGAAATAAGTTATTGGGATGACATTTACTATCTTTTGTACTTATTTTGAATTTCATAGCTACAACACAGCTCAGTCAACAGCTACCCCAATTACACTGTTTCTCCCACTTCATCAGCAGAAAATTTGTACTCGTATGTCCTTGAAAGGGGGGGTTATATCTGCACATTTTTAATAGTGTGCAAATGCACTTGCAAATCAGACACCTTGTTCCATTGAGAGATGATTCTTGGTGATGAATATCTGCATTCACAGTTGCATTAAAAATAACAAGTTGCAATGCAAAAGGAGTTATTTAATAACCTACTTGAGAATACTGGAGCACATTTTATAGGTGGTTTGAGAAACTGAAATTACAGTTTCCAAAGTCTTTAGATGGATGTTAAAATAATGTAAACCTAGAAATTGTGCATATATTTTGTTTATTAAAAGAAACACAAAATTTTTCCCTTAAGACCACAATACATGAAGTAAACACCATGTTATTAATTCTGTAGCAATAGTAGACTTCACAAAATTAACAAAAAAACTACAGGAATAAAATAGTCATCGAGTTGTTCTAATAAATTGGACCAACTTTCCATTTCAATCCAAGAATGAAAATTGTAATCTTTGTAAGTGGCATATCGCTTTCAATGCAATTGTAAGCATAGGATTTTCAGAAAATCTCTACCTAAAATAAGCTATACTACATATTTTTTTCAATTCTAAAAATGGTTGCTATGTGACAAAACAAACCAATCCAAGCTAATGGTGAACCTATTACTTCCGAAGAAGTAAGGTAGAAAATAAGAAAAAATTGTTAAAATAATAATTAGTCCTTTGAAATTAATATGTTGGCATGTAAAAAGCAACAAACATAAAACCATTTAAGTAAATAAAAAACTCTACTATGCATGCTTATAGTCGAAATATTGATGAATATGCAAAATAATTCTCTATCCAAGGAAAAGCACATTAACTTTATAAAAGGAAAATTTCTGAACACAAACAACGGTTATGCTATTCCCAGTGCAGAACAAATCAAACATCATTCATCTACCATTATAAACTAATAAATTAATTATTCCTACTTAGTCTTAATATTCTATATTTTTATGAGGAAAAAAAATCTCAGCACAGACAACACATTCTCGTTATGGCTACAAAAAGTTAGTGTGATCTTGAAATCAATTTTTTTCCAACACAAAAACACTTTGATTAAGTTACCTATGCCATAATATTTTTTATGAAAGTTGTTATCGACTTAATGCTTGTGTGCAAAAGATTATTGGACAATGATGCATCCAAAGTATCGACAAATCTAACATGTGAATTTGATATGTCATCATTAATTTATGACATGTAATATGCTTTAAGCTTGAGGGAATGCTTGAATAGGAAAAGACAATTTAATTACACATTACCATGTGAATGTCGGCTTGAGGTTTTAAATGAAACACATGCCCCGTTCACAAATACCACACAGACTAACAAAAAAGCGGTTGAAAAAATTATGTATAATTTACCTCACCAGATAATTTGAAGTACTTGATAATCCAATGATTTAATCGTCTATGTTTGCACTCACGAAAATGTAGGCATTCTAATAGGATATATAAATAATTAACGTCTGACTTATTTTAGATAAGCTGGATGCAATTCTTGTTATATAGAAGTTGGTAATATTTATTGTTCGAAATTATAATACGTATTTGGGTTTTCATTTGAAATTGCTTTTTAATTTGAATTTAAATTTAAATTATTGTAAATTAAAAAATAATAATTAAAAAAATAGTTCATATAATTTACAAAACTAAATGATGTATCCCTTCATACCCAACCTTTAATCAATAGTCAATTTTTTATCAACAGATGCCACAAAGGCACAACCTCTAACTTCTAATCAAAAATGTTTGTGAATGCTCTCTTATAATATGTTTGAAATAACCCCATATTGATGAATTAAGTTACCAATTAGTAAAACATGATACAAAAATACTAATTTTCATAGTGTATGAGTAGTACTCTTCTTATCAAAGTAACGATAATAATAATATTAGTAGTAGTAATAGACGATTGGTGTACTCTTTAAATTGTTTTATACCGTGTCATTCACATTTGCATGAAGTCATACAGAAGAAATCATCAAACGCATAATATTAAACACAATTAGAAACTAATCATATTTCAAATGTGCTACCAACGTGGTCATGTTTCCACCCTTTGAAACTTTTCAGTGTAAAGACAAAATAATATGATTTTTTTTTATCAAACTTCCAACTTTTAAACTTCAAACCAAAATAAAAAAAAGGTGAGAATTGAGAATGACAGAGCCAACTTATTTCCATACAATATTGTGTTTGTGTTTTTTACAATATTGTCTGCTTTTATAGTTTTTCCAAAAATTATTTTCTAACAAACCACGATTTAATGATGTAGACGATGATGTTTTAAGACATTAACATGGAAAATTAATGATATAAATATTATGTTATTGTGAATAGTCTATATCTTAAAAATGAACATAAAAATCTCTACGTAGATAATTAGAAATCACTTTTCGTTCCACTATGAGTTTATCGTAAATAATCCTTAAATAGCGCACTCACATCCATCCACTTTTTAGTTAAAAAATTTCTCATTCTTCTATCTCTAATTCATCAAATAATGCTAATATGGAATTTCACACGTTTAGTGTGGAAAACTGAAATTTACATTAAAATATGTAGAAAATGAGCAATATTTTTCAAATATAAAGCAAATTAAAAATTAGACACTATAATGAATGAATACGTCTCAATGCAAAATTGAAGAATAACCGAAGTCCAAAATGAGTATTTCATAAATGTTCACATAATTAAGGCCAATATTTCATTAATGGCCATGCAAAAAAAATTATATTTTAGTTAATACCAAATAACTTCGCATTAATTAATGGGTCTTAATTCGATTCTCTACTTGGCGAGGCTGACACTTGTTGATTTAATAGCTTTAGTGTGAAATGTAGTATTGTGTTGCTCAAGAAAAGAGAATTGTAAGCAAGAAGGCAAAATTTGACTGTATTATGGTAAAGCTTTTGAAATTAATTTTGCTAAGATAATAAAATTATTTTTTACGAATTGATAACTTATTGTTCTTAATATAATAGAAAATTAATCCACAACAAAGATTGTTTTTATTTTATTTTCCTTCCTTTGACAACATCAAATCTAAGGAGATAATAGGTGAGATAAGACAAAAATATTTTCTTCCAAAATTTTAGGATATTATGATTGTTTATTTAGTACTTACAAAAATAGTATTTCTGCATAAAAAGACAGATTTAATGGTACGAAACAAAACCAATTATGGAAACATCGCTTAATAGGGTTTTCTACTTTCAATAAAAAAAGAAGACAAACAAGCATATTTATTTTTAAATATAATGTCAGTGCGGTAAGAAATATTTAGGTGAAAATAAATATATTTATTCGTTGCAAAGAAGTAAAACAACGTAAAATACAAAACTTCGAAAAGAAACAATCATCTTCAAAAAATACAAAATGTAGTAGTAAAACCAAATACCAAGTCCATTAAACCATTTCATTTTATCTTTCAAAACACCAAAATACGACTTATAATAAAAGTCAATCCAAACGGACCCTTAATTAACATCCATGACAACTATAGCAGTAATAATTGCTGTAGGTTATGTACAGAATTGCCTCAGATCTTATCTGCAATGTTTAATGAAACGATCTGTAAGACTGCTGAATAGATTTAAAAAAACAGACATTACCAGTGTGTTAGGAGTTATAGTTATACTAAGCATATTTTGCATAATAAATATACCCTTCCCAATATCGCATGACATGTATATCATGTAGAATAGGATTAGTGTCTCCAATTAAAAATTTCATTTCAAACAGTTATTAACAAACTCAAAACATAACAGTAAGCCATACATTCATCAAGATCAAATTCTTAAAAGCCCCAAAATGGTGATATTGATTGATTGCTTTTACCTACTTTTACTTTTGAAGAATCATAATATTATCAAATGGACAATAAATTAGCTTACATAAAATCTTTGCATGCCTTCTATTAGCAAATAAATGATCAAAGAAGCAAGCAAAAATAGTAGCACACACAGGATTTAACGTGGAAAACCCTTTTCAGGGAAAAAACCACAGGAGTAAGACAGATTTTATTAATGTTTACTAGAGTTTTACACGGTGCTTTTTTATACAAAAATTAGCATGAAACTATATTCATACTTCATGAGCAGAAGAGGGAAAAATATCACCACGTGAGGTGAAAAATATCACAACATGAGGTAGCTGAAAATATTACAATGTGAGATTAAAATTAGGATCTACATGATCCTTTAGGTGGCTGAAAATATTACAACGTGAGAGTACAATTAGGATCTACATGATCCTTAAGGTTTGCATCAGCTGGACCAGTTCTAATGAGAACTTTGGATCACAAATTAACAATCTCCACCTTGAGACGAATTCTCATCTTGAAGTACAAAGATGAACTACAAAGACGAACTCCTTCAACAAATAAATATCTGCCTTGCTCCAATAGTCCCTAAAGGCTATACTGTAACACCAACCCAGCTTGAGCAAAGCTCAAACTTAGTAATTGGAACTGGCTTTGTCATCATATCAGCAGGATTGTCATGAGTACTTATCTTGCAAACTTTAACACCACCTTTAACAATAACATCTCGGAGGTAGTGATACCTAACATCTATATGTTTAGTTCTCTCGTGAAACATTTGATCCTTTATAAGACATATAACACTCTAGCTATCAGAAAATATAGTAATGCAAGATGTATCTCCACAAAGCTCAAAGTATAAACCTCTCAGCCAATTTACATGCTTCAGAAAATAGCCATATACTCAGCCTCAGTAGTAGATAATGCTATAATAGTTTGCAAGGTTGCTTTTCCAACTCACAGCATAACCGCCAATGGTGAAAACATGATCTGTTAATGATCTCCTTTTATCCAAATCAACGGCGAAGTCAGAATCCACATAACCAACAAGTTCATCTTTCGATTTACCAAACTGCAAACAAGCATTTGTATTCCCATGAAGATATCTGAAAATCCATTGAACTTCTTTCCAATGCTCTCTTCCAGGATTGGCCATGAATCTACTGACAATACTCAAAGCATGTGATAAATTAGGACGCGAACAAACCATGGCATACATAAGTGAACCGACTGCACTAGAATAAGGAACTATGGACACGTACTCAATATCTCATCTGATTGTGGACACATAGCAAATGACAATTTGAAATGTGCAGCAAGAGGAGTACTTACTGGCTTGACATCAAGCATATTAAAACGACGAAGCACTTTTCTAACATACCCACTCTGACTTAGGTATAATTTTCCAAAAGTTCTATCTCTTGATATCTCCATGCCGAGAATCTTCTTAGCATCCCCCAAATCTTTCATTTCAAATTCTCTACTCAACTGCCCTTTCAAAATTTCAATTTCTACCTTGTCTCTTGAAGCAATCAACATATCATCGATATAAAGTAGCAAATAAATGGCTGAATAAGTAGTAATTTTCAAATAGACAAAACTACCACTACTGGACCTTTTAAAACCTTGAGATGGCATAAATGTGTCAAATCTTTTATACCACTATCTAGGTGACTGTTTCAATCCGTAAAGAGATTTCTTTAATTTACAGACAATATTTTCTTTTCCAAGCATGATAAAACCCTCAGGTTGATGCATATAAATATCCTCATCTAATTCTTCAGGTAAGAATGCAGTTTTTACATCTAACTTTTGAAGCTCATAATCATGCATAGCAACAATACTGAGTAAAATGCGAATTGAGCTATGTTCCACAACAGGGGAAAAAACTTCATTATAATCAATACCTGGAATCTGACTGTAACCTTTTGCAACTAATCTTGCTTTGTACCTTGTCTCATCGTTTGGCGAAACACCTTCTTTTCTCTTGAAAACCCATTTGCAGTGAATAGGTTTCTTCTCTTTAGGCAACTTGATTAAGTCCCAAGTGTCATTTCTTTCAAGTGACTTCATCTCATCATACATGGTAGCTATCCATATATCAGAATCACTAGAGATAACAGCTTCAGAATATGAAGAAGGCTCAGCAATATCTTCTATTTCTTCTGCTACAGCACATGCATAAGCAACAACATTTGCTTCCTTAATAAACCTCCTTACTAGTTTTGGATTCCTTCTAGGTCTGCTTGTGGCAGTAGATTGCTGCGGTGGTTGTGTAACTGCTGGAGGATCCTCAACAATGGGTGCTTCATCTTGTCCCTCAATTTCTGCGTTTGACGTAACATCTGAATCAATAATAAGCTCCACCTGGACATTTGATTTCTGCTTGCTCTCAACAAGATCGTTAGTAGGTGGAATATCATGTAGCATAGTAGATTCATTAAACACAACATTTCTGCTAATTACAACCTTACTTGTTTCAGGATTCCATAATTTCTAGCCTTTAACACCAAACTTATAACCAAGAAAAATGCACTTAACAGCTCTTGACTCTAGCTTTCCATTATCAACATGAGCATAAGCAATGCATCCAAAAACTCTTAATTTAGAATAATTTGCTGGAGAACCTGACCATACCTCAATCGAAGTTTTCTTGCTAATAGCAACAAAGGGAGAGCGGTTGATGAGATAACAGGCTGTGGAAGCAGCTTCAGCCCAAAAACGCCTATCCAAAACTGCGTTTGACAACATGCAGCGAGCCTTAGAAATGGCAAACCCGTTTTGTTGAGGAGTGTGAGGTACGGTGTAGTGCCTAACAATTCCTTCAGCCTTGCAAAATGAATTAAATTCATTTGAACAAAACTGCAACCCATTATCAGTCAGAAGCTTCTTTACCTTTCGTTCAGTTTGTCTCCCAACCATATTCTTCCACTCATTAAAAGCTGAAAAAGCTTAAGATTTATGCTTCAAAAAATAAGGCCAAACTCTCTTGGAATAATCATCAATAATTGTCATTATGTAACAAGCCCCGCCAATGGATGCTTTCATAGACGGTCCCCATAAATCTGAATGCACATAATGCAGAATGCCATCTGTTGTATGAACTGAAGTGTTGACCTTCACCCTCTTATCCTTACAAAAATTCAATGCTCACAGAACTTCAGCTTGCCTACGCTGTACTCGTCAAGAAGTCCTCTCATGTTCAACTCTGACAGACCTAATTCACTCATATGCCCAAGACGCATATGCCAAAGGTTAGAAGTATCACAATCAGAAATATTATTTGAGATAACAGGGGCAGCATTACCTGAAACTGTAGTGCCTTGAAGATAATAAAGGTCATTTGTTTGCCTAAGATTACCCTTCATTACAATAAGAGAACCATTTGTGACTTTCAAGATACCACCTCTACCTGAATAATTGCACCCTTTTTCATCAAGAGCAATTAAAGAAATCAGATTTCTCTTCATCTTAGGAATGAACCAAACATCTGTTAAAGTTCTGATTGCGCCATCAAACATCTTGATTTGAATAGAACCTATTCCTGCTACTTTACATGCTGAATCATTGCCCATCAAAACCAAGCCAGCATCGTTTATGGGTTCTAAGGTTGTAAACCGGTCTCTATTCGAACACATATGAAAAGTGCAAGCAGTGTCAAGTATCCATTCATTCTTAATCTCAGCACATCCAGCAAACACAGTAACAACAAGCACCTCATTATCAGAACTATCATTACAAGCACAATTGGTATTAACTTCATCTTCTTTATTATCCTTTGGTTTGTATATGCCAATTGTCTTTTCCTTATTCTGCAACTTATAACATTTGGATATTTCATGTCCATCCCTCTTACAATATTTGCAAGACTTGTATTTTCCTTTAGATTTAGATCAACCTATATAGGCATTTGAACTTTTACCTCGAGATCCATTATTTGAACTTTTCTCTTTTGTCCTGCCACGACAAATAAGCTTTCGACTTGAGAACTCGATCCATTTGAAGACACCAATTGTTTCATTTTATCCTTGGCGTGCAACGCTTCATAAACATCATTTAGAGTGAGAGTGTCATGACTATATAATATGGTATCTCTGAAATTTGAGTAAGAGTTAGGCAAAGAACACAACAGGATTAAACCTAAATCTTCATCATCATATTTGACTTCCACTGTAGCCAAGTCAGAAACAATCTCTTAAAAATCAGAAATATAGTCCAGTAAATTACCTCCCTCTTGCAATTTGTGAAGGAATAATTTTTATTTGAGATGCATCTTACTTGTGAGATCCTTGGTCATGCAAAATGACTCCAGTTTCAGCCAAAGAGAAGGAGCTGTCTTCTCGTTCAAAACTTCTTGCAAAATATTATTGTGTAGATGGAGCTGAATTTGGGACAGAGTCTTCCGATCCTTTCTCTTCTCATCATCGGTCCATATTTCAAATCTCTTGTTCCCGAATCCATCCAGTGCATCATCATAATCAGCTTGTGCGAGCAACGCCTACATCTTCACTTGCCATAATGAGTATTGAGTGTTCCAATCCAATAACGGAAGATCATACTTTAACGACGCCATGCTGAACGAACCCGAGACGGCAAAACGAACCAGCGCTCTGATACCACTTGTTAGCAAGTAAAAGAACAAAGAAGCAAGCAAAAACAGTAGCACATATAGGATTTAATGTGGAAAACCCTTTTCGGTAAAAAAACCACGAGAGAAAGATAAGCTTTATTAATATTTACTGGAGTTTTATAAGGTGCTTTTTTATACAAAAATTAGCATGAAACTATATTCATAGTTCATGAGCAGAAGAGGGAAAAATATCACCACGTGAGGTGGAAAATATCACAACATAAGGTGGCTAAAAATATCGCAAGGTGAGAGTAAAATTAGGATCTACATAATCCTTTAGGTGGCTGAAAATACCACAGCATGAGAGTAAAATTAGGATCTACATAATCCTTTAGGTTTGCATCAGTTGGACCAGTTCTGATGAGAACTTCCGATCACAAATTAACACCTTCATTTGTGTGTCGACTTCATTACCTTTTTGAATTGAAGTATTTCAAATTGGCCCTAAAATTGGTTTTCTGCTCCAAATAAATAACTATATGACTTTGTTTAAATAAAGTACATTAGATTAAATAAATAATTTACATATTACTATAATACTTATATCCACCATTTCAGTTAGAAACAAAATTAACATGTTTACCATTTGGTGTTGTTAAATTCTAATTAGATACATCTGCAAAGATATTGTACTCGTTCAAGGGTTCACAGCCATTCACTAAGAATATACTATCTGTCATAATACATAGGTTTTTTGGTGTGATTGATTTTTACTATCTTTTTCATAAATGAATGTCACAATGATAACGAAAATCAAATGATTACTTGGATAAAAATTATTGTACTAAGCATTATATGCAAAAACAAAATCGTTAAACAAATTTTGGCATTATCGTGTAATTATATTATATTATATATATATATATATATATTAATAGACCTGACAATACTAAGATGGTTCTTTCGGAAGAAACTATTAATAGCAACGATGTTTGTAATATTGATTGATTAATATTATTTGCTATTAAAAAGAATCATAAATTTAGATTTTTTTTAAGAAACTAATATAATATAACAAAATGGGAGAGCTAGCCATTCTCTAATGGCTCACAAAAAAGGTTTCTACTGAATGCAGAAACCGTGCACACCAAGATACAAAAGATACATAAAAAATACAAACAAATCAGAAGACAGGCAAAAACCAAAAGCTAGCACAACAACAGACATGGTCATAAAGGCCTCAGTAGACGATAGGCAAAGCGAAAGGCAGCGATGAAACACCGAGCTCCTCAAAGGACGTACATAGAGCAGAAGTAGCTAATGAGTCATCCAACTAAAATCAGAGGCAAAGGGTGGGATATCCAGGCTGACGGCCCAGATCCCCTAAATCCGACAGGTCTGCATGCTCCAACGTATCCAGCGCGGCATCCAAAGTCTGGGTAATCATCCAATCTCCTGATCCAAAAAAACCACGCCAACTTCACCTTCTTTAGCAATCCCTTCCGAGAATGGAGTATAGAAAGCACCAACCAGTTCCTGACTGACCAATCTGAAAACCTGTACTCCAACTCTGCACAACTTGCAAATGGCATAAGATAAATTGGGGGGTAGTGTGGGAAAGTGGTAAGCAGCAGAAAACATAATTAAAGTCACCTGTAAACAAAAAATTAAAAAAATCAACCAATACCTGCACTGGGAGTGGCCGATACCGATGAAACATCAAGGTCGTAGCCAATCTCCTAGAGCGGGAGCTTAATGCTCCCCAGAAAGGTCCACCATGAAAAGCAAGGAACACATCGTTCCTTACTTTCTGGATAATTGATTAGCACAGAAATGTGTTTATTTTTATGCTTATATCTTATCTTTATTGTATATAAATAAATGCTACTTTGGGTATTTTGTGTGTTTTTACAGGTCATTGATTAATTGTCTCCTTCATTAAATAAAAGACCACTGATAAGAAAAAGAAGCTACTTTCCCATCTCAACAAGTTTTCAATCACAAAGGAAGCCGTAGCACATTGGTTAAGGCATGGAAATCTATACAGAAAGACCTGGGTTCGATTCCCATCAAACTCTCTTTTTGCTGAAGAATGGAACGCGTTCACACTGCCTCCCTTGCTTTGAAGAATTTATGGATTAGTGATTTATGGTGTATATATATATTCATTTGTATGGATATATGATATACACTAATAAATATTTCAAGAATTGGAAGTATTTTTCATAGATAAATCAAAGGGAATCTTTCATTTTTACTCTCCATAAAGATGAAGATTTGATTAGATAGATGCCAATCATGATGCCAATCAATTTACCAATCAACTTCAAATCTCTTGGAAAATGCCAATCAATTTGCCACATGACCAATCAAAAGAGGAAAGCTGCATGGAATATTTCAAGTTTATCTTATCTCTTTTATTCGTGAATATATTATTTTCAAGAGATTGAGTCATGGCCCATTAGAGGATTAGGGTTTTTCAGTTCACCTATATAAGCACATGTATACCCATTGTAACGGGGATCTCCATTATTCTGTACTCTCGTTTATTAATAAAAAGTTTTATTAGTTGACTGTCTTTTTCTTTCATAACAATTTGTGTATCTATCCAATTAGTTTTGGTAGAACACATTGTTATTTTCTTTTATTACTGCTTGTTAGCTATTGTACGTTCGATTAGATTCAACGGAAATTCTGCTTTTTAATTCTCTGTTGTTGTTCTAGTTGTTATTTTCTTTTTCTAGTAATTGTTTCTTTTCTTTTCAATTGTTGAATTTGATACTGATTAGATTCAGATTCAGATTCAGAGTAATTTCAACAACATTAAAAACAACCCGAAATTCTGCCTAACTCGCCCAAGAATAAATAAATAATAATTTTTAATTACACCTCCCTGTGTTCGACCTGTATGCTACACACCTGTATGCTTGCAGAATTTAATTTAAATGTCGCGCTTTTCTGATTCATAGATAAGCGACGATCAAGTTTTTGGCACTATTGCCGGGGAGGTAACGATTGAATTTTATTGTTTATTTAATTTCCGATTCGTGTTAGTTTTTATTTTATTTTGTATATATTTTTGTTTCTTGTACATATAGAAAAAAATCTCAATTAGTGATGTGGCGTATTGATTACATTGATACTGTCATGAACTAAGCAAGAGAAAAAATTAATTTCTTGCCTTTTTTTCTTTCAATTTCTTTTCCTATTTTCAATTATTCCTTTCCATTTTTCAATCCTCCTTCCTACTTTTATATTCATTTCTTCTTTTACAATCTTTCAAAAAAAAAAAATCTTGCCTTTTCTTTCCAAATTCTTTTCCATCTGTATTTCCTTTCCAATTTTTCATTTTACATTTGTTTCTTTCCCTGTTCCCTCCTATATTTCCTTTCCTTTCTTTAACTCCTTTCCATTTTCTTTTTTCTTTCACATTAAAAAAAAGTTTGGTTTGTTTTTGCAGTTCTCTAATCTGTCTTGACCATCAACACTGACCAACATTCATTGCCACAACCTCCTATACAGTCTTCCTTGCCCAATACTCAACACCCAACGTTAATCCTCCAAACCAAAATTCTACCACTCTGCATCATACCCATAACCATACATCTTACCGATCATGACAGTCTTCATCCTTCGATCATCGCTTCCATAGTTCAAACATCACCTTCACGCTCATCCATCATTTCTCAACATCAGCCCCCCCTCAACAAATTCCCATAAAAAAACTATTAATTTTCCTCGATTTTTCTTTCCTTTTCTTCATTTATTTCTTTCCCTTCTTACAATATTTTCCTAATCTCATATCTTCCTTGATTTCTCCCTCAAACAAAAAAAAACTTTCCCTTCTTTTCTATTTCTTTCCTTTCCATATTTCTTAACATTTGTTTCCTTTTCTAATACTTTTTTCTCTTTTCCTTTACAAGTTTACAAAAGAAAAAAAATCCTTTTTTTTTCTGTATTCTTTATCTTCTCAGCCACCTTGTTCATACAAATCAAATTCCCTCGGCCCTTGTGATTAGCTTATGTGCGTGGATTGAGTCAGTCTTCTGAGTCCATTCTTATTTTTATTTTTTATTTTGTGTTTTGTTTTTCTTTTAGGGTAGTCTTCTGAGTCCATTTTTATTTTTATTTTATTTTTTGTTTAATTTTTCATTTAGTCTTTCGTGGTAAGCATTGTTGAGCTTAGTTTTTATTTTATTCTTGTTCATCTTAGTTCTTTTGGCTTAGTACCTAGTTTTTTTGTTTTTATCGAGTTCATTTTTTTTTCAATTTCTATTTAGTTTTTCCTTTCTTTTCTTAAAAAAAAGAGGGAAGTGACTTTGCTTTTTATTTAGGCTTAATTTTTATTTTGTTAACTGAGTAGTTTTACTTGTTTTATTTCTTTAGTCGAGTCAGTTTGTTAGTTTATTTTATTTCTTTTTCAAGTTTTTTGTTTTTCCTCTCCTTTTCGATTGTTTTTATTTGCTTTTCTTTCTAAAAAAAACAAGGGTCTAACCGTAGGCCAAGGTGAAGGATCAGATTCAAGCAAACAACGAAGGAATCAAAAGCGAGCAAAACAAAGCAATCAGTGAAGTTTGAATTGTTAGAGCGGTTGCACACCAAGTGGGGTGTGAACGCGCTAGCGCTACCCAATTTCACTGGAGGACTGCCGATCTAGGTGAGAAATTTCTAAACTTTACAGGTGCTCTGCTGCAAAGTAAAAAAAATTATAGACAATTGTTGTAAAAAAATTCTGCAGGGGCAGCGGCTTGAATGTAAAAAAATTAATTTCTGCAATTAAATTGTGTGATTGTTGTTATTTCTGCACTTTTTATTCATTCTGTTAAGGGCAATACCCCAATTCACATAAGGTGAGGGATTTCATCACCCTTTCCTTAGCCCACAAATTGCATTTCATCGTAGAATCTGACTAATAATAACGGTTAGACGTTAGACTTAAGGGAGTCACGGGTTCATCTAGGGCTTAATTGTATTGTGATAGTTGATTCATTTGGAACGAATTATTTCTTGGTGTCTAGACTACGGCAGAGAAATAGCCGTTTATAAATATTACAGTGATTCGTAAATATTATATCGGTTGTTACTCTGAAGGTACTTAAACCTTCAGCTGCATTGCTCAGGTGATTCCTGGTGCACCGATAACTCATGTCCGTTAACTGGCTGAGAAATCTTTTGATCTAAGTAATCAAACGCGTCACTTTATAATTTCGGGTTAGGAGCCATTAAGGACAGAAAAATTCATTGTAGCAGATTTCTGTGCTTGCATTTAACAATAATGAGTGAAAAAAGTGTTAGCCAACAATATTCTCCTAGGGGTTCTCAAATCAACCAAAATTTTCCAACCGAATTGGATCAAAATCGAGTGAATCAAAACTTTCCAAACTTTGGGGATCAAAATCGAGTAAATCAAAATTTTCAAAATTTCAATATCGAAATGGATAGACCCTTATCTCTTCGTGATCGATGTTATCCAACTAGGACCGTCCAACCCTCTGTCATCGTGTTCCCACCAGCTGAAGGAAACAATTTTGAGCTAAAACATTCTTTTATCCAAGGGGTACCAAAGTTTACTGGGTCTGAAAATGCTTATGAATTTCTAAGTGAATTTGAATTGTATGCGTCCACAACAAAAATGCAACAATTGTCTAACGAATCGATCAAGCTAAGGCTAATCCCATTTGCACTACTTGAAAGCGCTAAAAGATGGCTAAATTCTCTTCCAAAACATTCCATAAGAAGTTGGGATGAATTTGTCACTATATTCTTGAAAAAGTTTTTCCCTTTCCATAAAACTCTCAAAATTCGAACTGAGATAAACCAATTCTGTCAAAATGAGGGGGAAACTTTTTCAAAATACTTTGAAAGATTCAACCAACTATTGTATAGTTGTCCTCGCCATGGAATTCTAAAAGACCACTTATGTCAAATTGCATATGAAGGGCTAAACTATCAAACTAGAACTCAACTAGAATCAATGTGTGGAGGAGACTTTATGTCTAAAACAGCCGATGAAGCTTGGCGGTTCTTAGAAGATTATTCTGAAAAGGACATGCAGTGGGAATCGATTCGTGTTCCCATCCGTACTTCTACCAGAGGAGTGCATGTCGTGAACCCAAGTCAAATTCCCTTAGAAAATCAAACTCCTCAAGCCGGAGAAGGTTTACCCCACTATTACTCTCAGGACCAAGCTAATGCCATAGCTCAAAATAATCCTTACTCATCCACATACAATCCTCGTTGGAGGAACCACCCAAATTTTTCATGGTCAAACCCCAATAATTTGGCTAACCCATCTCACATGCAACCCTTTATTCCAAATCCAAATTATCAAGCTCCACCTCCAATTTCTCAAACCTCTCAAACAACATCTCAATCCAAACAACCTTATAGGCACCCCAACTTTCAATCATCAAACCAATCCTCTCAATCTTTTCAACCATCACAAGATATTGTTCGATTAGAAAAACAAATAAATAATCAAGATGTTAAACTCGAACAAATGATGAATATGGTGAAGGAACTAATGAAAAGTAATGAGCGAGGAAAGTTACCTAGTCAACCCGAGGTGAATCCAAAATATAACTCTCGTACTGTGAATTCTTGTGAGGATGGAAATAATTCGGTTAACGTTGTCACCACCCTGAGGTCTAGAAAAATGATTGACAATAATGTTGGCAATCCCGACAACCATTCGATTTCAACCCCAATTGAAAAGCTTAACACTCTTGCGATGGCAACAAATGCCAACTCCTTGGAACCTTATGAAACACTATCTTCTTCGAATGTTGGCAACCCCAACATCTCTTCTTCTAATGTCGGCAACCCCAATAATATTTCCTCCTCTAATGTTGGCAATCCCAGCATCTCACCTTCTATTCCTGTACCTCAATCACTTTCCACATCGAAACCTTCTTCTTCGAACGATCAAATTTCTGAAAGAGTCTATAAACCAATAGCCCCTTATCCTCACAGACTTAACAATAAGAAGAAGGATGCAAAATTTTGAAAAAATTCTTGAAATCTTCAAACAAGTTCGTGTCAATATTCCACTCTTAGACACCATCGAACAAATTCCTCAATATTCCAAGTGTCTCAAAGAGCTATGCACCCGAAAACGAGCCACTAATGTTCCTAAAACTGCCTTTCTAACTACGAATACAAGCTCCATTCTTTCGAATCCTGCCCCAGTCAAGTACAAGGACCCCGGTTGCCCTACAATTGATTGCAAAATAGGAAACATTCACATATCTCGTGCCCTACTTGATCTTGGTGCGAGTGTAAATCTTCTTCCTTACACTGTTTATCGTCAACTTGGATTAGGGGAGATTAAACCAACAAACATCACTCTTCAGTTAGCTGATCGATCTTTTAAAAAACCATTGGGTATAATTGAAGACGTTTTGATTCAAATTGAACAATTTTACTTCCCTGTCGATTTCATAGTTCTAGAAACCGAGCCTATTTTGAGTCAGGGTAGTCAAATTCCATTGATTTTGGGTCGTCCCTTCTTAGCCACCTCAAACGCTATCATAAATTGTAGGAGCGGCCAACTTCGACTATCGTTTGGGCACTTAACCATTGAATTGAATATTTTTCATCAACCCAAATATTCTGAAATAGGAGAAGTTGACGTGATTGAAACAGTTGAAGTAGATACATCAGATTTAACCCTTCAAGAAATTTCTCTTGCATCAATAAACATATCCACTATGTCTTTTGAAGAAATTTTTGAAGACGAACTTAAACTTTTAAATGACGAGAATGAATATATGGAACATCTCAAAGATAATCGTAATTCCATATCATCAAAAGAAATTGTGGTTAAACGCTCAAATTTATGGGATTTTGATAATCTTCTGCTGAATAACACAAATCATTGTCACAATAAACTCTTCATAGGGAAGATTTTGATTTTAGAATCTATTGACATGCCTATGATACCTCACGAGTTTGGAGGTAAGAAATCAACACTCAACATTTTCGATAAGAACAAGTGTGGGGGGAAAAGGAAATTTCATCCTTCACAAACCATTTATCATCTTCGTAGATTTCATCTTGCATATTATTTTCACATGCATATAGTTGCTAAATTGCATTTTATTTTACAAATCATTTTGCGTTTAATCCATCTTTGGGTTCTATCTTTCACATTTAGGAAACGTGTTTACAGTGTGGACACTGTTTAGTCCAAGTGTGGGGGAGTCTGCATTACATCCTTTTATTTTTCTTTAATTTTTTTTCTTTTCTTTCTTTTCATATAGGACCATCATGCATTTTAGATCGTAGTAACATGTTAATTTTTTATTTTTTTTGAAATTACGACTCATTTTAGATTGATACAACAAAATAAGTTAGGGATTATTAATCAGTTGATAGTATTTTTTTCTCTCAACTAAGATCAAATAAGAAATGTAAAGTTGAATTTTGAAGGATAATAGTGTAACTGGTAAATAGGGAGATTCTTACGTGATGGCCATGAAATCTATTCTATATTGTAGTCTTTGTTTAAATAAGTGGAGGACTTAAAATACTTATATTGGCTTTTCGAATCTTTAAAACTAAGTTATGTTAAGCTGAATTCGCGTATCTCTCTCTTATTCTTATATTTTCAATAATAATAATAGCAATCCAAGGGTATCCAACATTGCTTGTATATCGAGCGTTGGTGTGCAAACCCGCCAAGCTCTATCCGACATGTTGTTGACAAAGTCAGCGTTGGAATATCTTGGTCTCATTTTATGAGATTGGACACCTAAGGATTACCGACACGTTGTTGACAAAGTCAAAGTCGGTCTGCACAATCCGCCAAGCTCTTTACCCACTCTCCGTTAGTCCGCGAGGCAGTGCATGGGTGGTAAACCCTGGTCTTCTAAGTTAGGTGTATGTACTTAATCGTAAATTTTAAAATTTTTATAGAATAAAGAATAAGCGATGATGCCCAAACACATCTTGACCTTATTGATTTAACTAGCCATACATGAGAAAATAATAATACCACTTTGCAAACTGTGCCAAGCAAACTAAGAATCTATTTCATGGCTGCACTATGTTATCGACCGAACTAACTGGCCAAACTGGAATTTAACATTTGAAAACTTGATTTATATTGAAAATTTGTGACAAGTTGAGGTATCTAAAATAAAATCAACTGACTAGAAATTGTTAATTTAATTTGTTGTATCACTTTCCTGAAACAAGTCGTGTGTCCATTTTTCGTTTTTATTTGCATATGTCCGTTGCATTCATGTAGTTACATTAAAGCCATATCATACTGCATTTGGATTTTGTGGGTAGTATCCGCAGAAAACCCTCACGAGACACCACTCGTCCTACTAGGGACACCTAGAGGTTTAACGGCTTGTTGCATACGCTCAATGCAATCGTGTTTCCTACGAAAGTGTGACCTATCTAGTTAGTTTTTCATTTTTATTTTCTTTTTACTCGAGGACGAGTAAAAGATAAGTGTGGGGGTATTTGATTAGCACAGAAATGTGTTTATTTTTATGCTTATATCTTATCTTTATTGTATATAAATAAATGCTACTTTGGGTATTTTGTGTGTTTTTACAGGTCATTGATTAATTGTCTCCTTCATTAAATAAAAGACCACAGATAAGAAAAAGAAGCTACTTTCCCATCTCAACAAGTTTTCAATCACAAAGGAAGCCGTAGCACATTGGTTAAGGCATGGAAATCTATACAGAAAGACCTGGGTTCGATTCCCATCAAACTCTCTTTTTGCTGAAGAATGGAACGCGTTCACACTGCCTCCCTTGCTTTGAAGAATTTATGGATTAGTGATTTATGGTGTATATATATATTCATATGTATGAATATATGATATACACTAATAAATATTTCAAGAATTGGAAGTATTCTTCATAGATAAATCAAAGGGAATCTTTCATTTTTACTCTCCATAAAGATGAAGATTTGATTAGATAGATGCCAATCATGATGCCAATCAATTTACCAATCAACTTCAAATCTCTTGGAAAATGCCAATCAATTTGCCACATGACCAATCAAAAGAGGAAAGCTGCATAGAATATTTCAAGTTTATCTTATCTCTTTTATTTGTGAATATATTATTTTCAAGAGATTGAGTCATGGCCCATTAGAGGATTAGGGTTTTTCAGTTCACCTATATAAGCACATGTATACCCATTGTAACGGGGATCTCCATTATTCTGTACTCTCGTTTATTAATAAAAAGTTTTATTAGTTGACTATTGATACACACGTAAATGTGTATATTTTATCCGCTTATTTATCTTATTTTCCCTTTAAAATAATTGATACTTTGTATTTATAGCTGTATTTTCAGATTGTTGACAAGAAGCATGGTTTAGAGCATTTGATGGATAAAGCATGAAGAATTTGCTTAAAAAGAGTGAAGTTTAAAATTGCTAAAGCTTGAAGAGTCTAAAGCTTGAAGAACGGTTGCAATTATATTTCAGTTAAGAAGATTTGGCTCAATAAAGACTCAAACTGCATTCACATTAGCTCATTTGGAAGGCCTCTTACTCATGTTGCGTTCACACTAGCCTATTTGCTAGACCACTCACTCTAAAGCTGCGTTCACACTGGCTTATGTGTTATTTGGGTTATTTCTTTAGTCCCACATTATGTAATTAGCTAGCTAGCCTTTGTCATATCAGCTATAAATACCTTGTATCTCATTCATTGTAAAACACATTAGGTTTTATTCTGTAATTCTCTTCTTGGAATAAAATCATTCTCTCCCTTTCTTTTTACTTTTTGTTTATTTTATTTATGTTCATGTTATTTATTTTCTTTTTCTCTTCTTCTTTAGCTATGTCTAGCTAATCCCCTTTGATTAGGGGGTGATGACGCTGATAGTATGATTCAATATGAATCACATAGCCAAAAGATGAGGACTGTATACATGTAGATCTGGATCTGAATTAAGGGTTAGATCTGAACCTTCATATTTTGTGTCGTTTAAGAGCTATGCTCCTTCACAGGATATATTCGTGTTCGATCTAACGTTTATCAGATCTAGATCTAATTTTAGGGTTTTAGAAATTAATTAGTGAATCTGTCCTGATAGTCTATGGTTGTAGAGCTGAGCTCCTGCATAGGCTATGCTTGTCGTTATTTACATATTTGTTTCTAGAAACCTATTATCGTTGATTCATGTTTGTGACAGAAACATGTATTAGATTTGGTTAATCTTTTGGCTATTGATGATTATGAATCTGATCTATGTCATTATCCCCTAATTGCTTTCACTTATTGTTAAAACTCTCTTTTATTTAATTTCTGCTATTTTCTTTGTTTTCCACCAATCAAAAGTTAGGGATAACTTGATTGGATTTATTAATAAAATAATTTGGTCCCAGAGTTCGACACCCTCTACAACAATCCTTGTTGTTTAGGAAAGCCGAACGGATTTTACAGTTGTTTACAACTGCATAATTTGTTCGCAAACAACTATCTTTTTCTTTCATAACAATTTGTGTATCTATCCAATTAGTTTTGGTAAAACACATTGTTATTTTCTTTTATTACTACTTGTTAGCTATTGTCTAATCGATTAGATTCAACGGTAATTCTGCTTTTAAATTCTCTGTTGTTGTTCTAGTTGTTATTTTCTTTTTCTAGTAATTGTTTCTTTTCTTTTCAATTGTTGAATTTGATACTGATTAGATTCAGATTCAGATTCAGAGTAATTTCAACAACATTAAAAACAACCCCAAATTCTGCCTAACTCGCCCAAGAATAAATAAATAATAATTTTTAATTACACCTCCCTGTGTTCGACCTGTATGCTACACACCTGTATGCTTGCAGAATTTAATTTAAATGTCGCGCTTTTCTGATTCATAGATAAGCGACGATCAATAATGGTAGGAGGGTCCATAGCCACTTTGTCAAATATTGCCTTATTTCCCGAGCACCAGATGTACCAGTAGACAAGAAAAGAAATCAGACGAAGAAGGATCGACCTAAAAGATTTTCCTGAGATCCCTGACCACTAGAAAACTCAGTAAACCTTCAAGCGAGGTTGCATTACCTCGGTAACCCATCAGAATCCCGAAATGATTACAGACAGACCTGGCACAGGTTCCGAAGAGCAGCAAGTTAGAAGAGGATTCAGAGTATTCATAACTATGGCACTACACCTGGATACGAGAGGAATGCTGATTCTCTTAAGGTTCTCATCTATTGGTAAGCCATTATGTAAGGATTTCCACATAAACAGAGAAACCTTCGGTGGAATACGGACATTCCAAACGAGGGAGAAAAGGTGGAGACGAGGACCTAGAGTTCGTAGGGAATTCCATGCTGCCTTAAGTGAGAAGGGACTCCCGTCGCAGACAGTACCACCCCCATGAGCATCCAATAAGGCCATCAGGGATTGCATTTCTGTTTCCACATCTCACTAGCGTAGGACGGGACACCAGAGGAATTCGTACCATCCAACCTATGGTACTTGGCATGGAGGAACGTCGCATAAAGGGAGTTGTTCTCTTCAAACCTCGCCCATCGCTAGCAAGCAAAGGCCGAACAGATGTCCTTAGGGTTACGCAGGCCAAGGCCTCCCTCACTTTTGGGTCGACAAATGGAGTCCCAAGAAATCCAGTGGTGGCGAGAAGCATTGTCCTTATTTCCCCAAAAGAAGGACTAAGCCGCGGAACGGTAAGAGCGGAAGAACGGAGCAGTGGGAGTCATAGCTGCGAAGATATGAGATCCCATGGAGTCAAAAACAGACTTAATGAGAACCAATCTGCTAGCCTGAGAGAGGAGAGTAGTATTCCACCGAACAATCTTTCCCCTAACTTTGTCAGTTAGGGGATCGAAGATGGCGTTGAGCTTCCTGCCTCGGTATAACACAATGCCAAGGTAAGGGAGGGGAAGGGAGGCTGCCTTGAAACCAGAAGAAGTTTCGATCCAGAACGATCTGGCTGAGGAAAGGTCTTTCGCGGCTATGAAGCAGCTTTTAGACGAGTTAACAAGTTGCCCCGAGCATCTCTCGTACTGCCGAATAAGATCGAGCAGGCTCCGAATAGACCGACGACTTCCATTAGTAAATGATGATGTCGTCTGCAAAGGACATGGAGGAGATAGGAGGACAACCCCTAGGGATGCAGAACCTATGAATACGCCCAACAATCGTAAGAGAGTGTAGCCCTCGAACAAAAGCCTGAGCCGCAATGACAAACAACGAAGGGGAGAGGGGGTCACCCTGATGAAGGCCCATTAAAAAATCATCCCTAGTTATAACGTTTCAGCATAAACCCATTAAAAAATCAGACTTATCATCTGGATATCATAACAAATGGGTTTATTGTCTGTATACTTAACTACAAAGAATGATTATCATTAAACAAATTAGCAAAATTAAAAGCTTACCACTGGCATCATAATTAAAAACTATCAAATTTTATTGCATGTTTTTCAACATTGTAAGGGAAAATAATTAAAAATTATAAAAACATGTTTTGGCATTACATGTAAGGGAAATAAGAATTATCACTTATTAATTTGGAATTACAAAAATACATATATAAAATAGTATGATTTTTTTTCAAAAGTAGAGTTAATTTGTTGTAGTTCATAAATGACTTATTTACACATACTCATTAGCACTAATATAAAATTGTTACAATAAAATGAAGCTGCACGATTCTTAAGCTAACTGTGAATTAAAACCAGCTTCATAGCCTATTGATTACCGGCATATCCTAAACTTGAAATTAAATTAAATAGTATATGCAGCTAATAAAAATAGCTTAATTAACTTCCTTTTGCAGAATAGACCCAGTTATTAGTTGCAGGTTTTGTTGTCCGAATATATCATAAAAATGTGCTAAACTCTAAAATTGTACTGCAAATAGGATAACGGATTGAGCCAAATCAAACATTTAGTCACCTGTATGCCTTTAGGCATCAAGTATCATGTTAACAAAGGTCAAACATAGTCGAAGAAGCAGATCCTTCAATGATGCATGCAACATAATCTCATGTTAAATCGATATAATCAAGTGTTATAGTTTAAACTTCAAGTACCCACAAATTTCGATCTCTCAACTTGCCTTTGTTTAACTTATCAGCTTAAATTATTTTTTATTACTACAATTCCTAATAGAAAACTTTGCTCAATTGATATGTTAGTTTTGAGCAACATACTTTGGAATTATTATCGTTATAGGGGCAAGGGGTAGAGAAAAACATGGCTCGTAGCCAATTAGATACAGTTTTGCAACTTTAAACAAATTTTTCATAAAAATGCCTATTCCAACTAAGAACATTTTATTTCCACTTGAATATATTTATTTTGCTGGAAGCAGTAATAATGTAATTGTTAGAATAATTAATATATGGTATTTATGTTAATAATATATTACATAAATAACATATATTAATGGTAGAAGATTTGTCATTTATATATATTACACATGGTAATATATATATTAATGACAGAAGATTAGATGTGTGTTATTAATGTTAATATATATATTACATATGGTAATATATATATATATATATATATATATATATATATATTATTTATGTTGATCTTTGTTTATTGCAATAATGCCTGTAAACATTGAACTCCTATATAAGGGGCTGAGAATAATGAAATGGAAGGCAAGAATTCCTTTTTACATGGTCATCTTAATGAGACTGTCTATATGCATCAACCCATGGGGTTTCGAGATAAGAGACATCCGGATCATGTGTGTTTGCTAAAAATAATAATTCTATATGGTTTAAAACAAGCTCCTCGGGCTTGGTATTAGCGATTTGCAGACTTTGATACATCCGTTGGATTTACTCATAGTAAATCTGTTCACTCTTTGTTCATTTATAGACAAGGTTCAGATATGGCATATATACTATTGTATGTTAACGACATAATTCTTACTGCTTCTTCAAATCATTTGCGCAATTCTTTCATTACTCTTTTGAGTTCAGAGTTTTCTATAAAGGATCTTGGTCAATTAATTTTTTTTTAGGTATTGTTGTTACTCATCATGCAAATAGCTTATTTCTATCTCAGAAAAAGTATGCTGCAAATATCATTGACAGAGCTGGAATGTCTAACTGCAGTCCTTGCCCTACCCCTGTTGACACCAAGTCTAAACTTAGTGCTACTAAGGATGCCCCGTATGTGGATCCTACTAAGTATCGTCGCCTTGCTGGTGCTCTTCAGTATCTTATCTTCACAAGGCCTGATATTTCTTATGCAGTACAACAAATGTGCCTTCATATGCATGATCCGAAAGTTGAGCACATGACTGCTCTCTAGCGCATCTTACGCTATATTCAGGGTACACTATCTTATGGTCTGCATCTGCACAAGTCTTCTATTGACAAACTTATCGCCTATATAAACGCTGATTGGGGTGGATGCCCGACGCTCCACCTCAGGTTATTGTGTATTTCTTTGAGATAATTTTATTTCTTGGTCCTCTAAATGTCAACCTACATTGTCTCGTTCTAGTGCAGAAGCTGAGTATAGAGGAGTTGCTAATGTTGTCTCCGACTCATGTTGGATCAGAAATTTGATATTAGAGTTGCATGTTCCCATTCAGAAAGCCAGCTTGGTTTATTGTGACAATGTGAGTGCGATCTACTTATCTGGTAATCCAGTTCAGCATCAATGCACAAAATACATTGAAATGGATATTCAGTTTGTCCGTGAAAAAGTAGCTAAAGGAGAAGTTCGAGTCCTCCATGTCCCATCCCATTATCAAATTGTTGATATTTTTACAAAAGGTCTTCCGTATGTGCTATTTAACGAATTTCGGGATAGCCTCAACGTTCGACAACGGCCTGTTTCGACTATGGGGGAGTCTAAGAATAATTAATATATGGTATTTATATTAATAATATATTACATAAATAACATATATTAATGGTAGAAGATTTGTCATTTATATATATTACACATGGTAATATATATACTAATGACAGAAGATTAGATGTATGTTATTTATGTTAATATATATATATATGCATATATATATATATATATTACATATGGTAATATATATCATTTATGTTGATGTTTATCTATTTGCAATAATTCCTGTAAACATTGAACTCCTATATAAAGGGGCTGAGAATAATGAAATGGAAGGCAAGAAATTAAATTCTATCATGGTATCAGAGAAGGTTTCGAATATCTAACATCTGCTCTCCCATCCTCCTCTCTTTCTTCTTTTTCGACCATCTCTTTTCTGTTAAATCACCACCAATGGTCGCTATGCATGCCGATGAAATTTTTACATAGATACCGGTGCTACATTTCACATGACAGCAGATCAAAGTATATTTTCTTCTTATTTCAATTCCAACAATAATTATCATAATATTGTTATTGGCAATGGTCATCTAATTCCAATTGTTGGTCATGTTAGCACTATACCATACCATCCATTTATCCTAAATAATGTTTTGCATGCTCCTAAACTTATTAAAAACTTGATATCCTTTCGTAAGTTTTTCACTGATAATACGGTTTCTGTTGAATTTTATCCGTTTGGATTTTCTATTAATGATTTACATATGGGAGCCAAACTAATGAGATGTGACAGTACTCGTGATCTTTATCCTCTCTTCTCCAATAACCAAACCACTCCCTTTATGAATCAGTCAGCCTTTACTGCTCTCTATCCAGATCTTTGGTATAACCGCTTAGGACATCCTGACGCTGCTGTGCTCAAATCATTAAATCATAAAAACCTCATTAATTGTAATAAGTCTCGTAAAACTTATTGTTCTTCTTGTCCTCTTGGAAAACATTCCAAATTACCATTTTTTGAATCTCTGTCATACACTTTGCTACCTTTTGATATTATTCACAACGATCTTTGGACATCGCCTATTGTTAGTTCTCTTGGCCACTGTTATTATGTTCTTTTTCTTGATGATTATAACAAATTATTGTGGACTTTCCCTATTACCAAAAAGTCACAAGTCAAACATTCATTCCAATCTTTTCATGCTCTTATCAAAACTCAATTTGAACAAAACATTAAAACATTCCAATGTGACAATGGTACAGAATACATCAATGACACCTTTAAACAATTCTTTGATCATAATGGGATGCTATTACGCCTTTCTTGTCCCCACATCTCTCCTCAAAATGGTAAAGCCGAACAACACATTAAATCAACAAACAACATCATTCGTACCTTGCTTGCTAAAGCCTCTATGCCACCTTCTTTTTGGCATCATGCTTTAGAAATGGCCACATATCTTCTTAACATACTTCCAACTAATGTCTTCGGATTTCAGTTTCCCACCCAAATTCTATACCAATGTGATCCCAAATATTCGACATTGCGTGTATTTGGTTACCTATATTTTACTTTGTTTCCGACCACTTCTATCCATAAAGAGATGTGCTATGGAGTCCGAAAACAAAGGGTACGAATTTGTGCGAATTTGGGATCTGCGGATGGAATTCATGGGTGGTGTGGTATTGGATAATGGGGATACTTTCGCACATGTTTCGGGCCTTTATTTTCTGGTCTCCAAGAATTACTGATCCATAAATTGCAAGCTCGATCCACTCCATATGCTTATCTTGGTCCGCTCCCAACCATAGAGGCTCAAATTGTTACGATATGGCAAGTGGTAAAATCATTATTTGTCGTCATGTGAAATTCATTGAGACCGAGTTTCCATTCGCACAAATTCACAAAACCACAAATTTAACATAAATACCATATATTAATTATTCTAACAGTAATATTTCATTTAGGAATATAATTATATAGAAACAGTTACATTGTTCCAAAAACTGATTCTTAACCACGGCCTATATAATGTCTAAACATGCAAAAGCACAGTGAAAAGCTTGAATCTCTAAATATGAATTACATTATATGACATCAACTATATTGATTTGACAGATATATGCATGTTGATAGAAAATATTAGCAACCGGACATTTTAATCAAAAGAAGAAAAAAAAATCATGATCGTGTAAGCATAACAAAGATCAAGTCCAACTATTACCGAGTAATGGTTAGTGCTAATCTAAGATGCAGTACATAGTGAAATTATCCAATAAATTTCCAGATTTATTTCAGTTTTCTGTTACTTAAATTTTCTTACAATTATACACATATATTATGTACATTTGCTTTACTGTAATTGCACTAACAGTTAAAATGATATAAGTACATAACATTGTATATCGTTAAGGACAACCATTGACATCATTTTAAGTAGTATTCATCTGGTTAAGTTCAATTTTAATTGCATGTTAGAGTAGCCTTGAAAATACATTTGTAGACTTTTCTTCAAAGTTCACGGCTACAAAGAGCATAAATTTAAAAGAGATAATCCTAATCGGCACACTAAAACCGAACAGCATTATATACATTGATATATGCAGGACCATAACAAACGTTGAGCGAAATTAAAACTTGAAGGGTCTTGGAAAATGTAAGGTTTATACAGATCAAGAAATGAAACGAAATCATATTGATTCCATTGATATAGTTTAAAATACCTAAATAGTTAAAACATTTGTTTGCAACATATTCGATTCACATGCAATAACCAAGTAAGTAATAATGCAAAGAGAAAAAACCTTGAAACTCTTCTTTAACTAATGAATTGTTTAAAGTAGAGGAATCATGTGCTCCATAAAACCTCCTAACTTCAGGATACGTAATTAAATTTGAAATCTGTTCACATAATATGGGTATTAAAGGTCCCTCTTGTGCATGATAGGCGCTCATTTCTAAACAATCAGGTTTCTTACATGTGATAAAAAGGAGCTTACATTAAACATATGAATTTTATGTCAACTATTTTAAAATTCATTTTTTTAAATTTGTTCGAGGAAAACCGACAGGAATCGTAAAACCCTCCCTAGCGCACCTAGCTCGGTCCTCAAGCATCACATAAGTGGTTAATCTTAGCGTATGCACATGGTAAACTCTTAGCATGTCATTTTGAGTTTCGAACCCGTACCACTATTATCATGGTGCAAGTCCTTAACCGTTAGACTAGCCGCGGACACTATTTTAAAATTTATTCAAACCTCAATTTTTGATAGTTAAACCTTTTTTATTTAAGAGATTAGCCTCTTGTATCCTTGCCAAGGCATCAGAAGTCACACGTTTGTAGTTTGTACTTGTTTTTTTTAAGCATGGTTTAAACATTTATCTTTCCTTTTAACTGTTATTTTTTCAATCTAGATCTGCAATTTGTTTCTAATTACAAAATTAATTATATTATACATTTAGACATATCAAAAAACTTAAATATTACTACTAAACATTGTAATTTATATTGAACAATTAGCTGTAAATTTTTGCTAATTAGGTTAGGAATTACCTGTTAACTGTATTATAAGGAAAAATAGGTTTCACTGCTACCAATAAGTTCTAGTCACCAAATTTATCAGGAAGTTGTAATATGATATGACTTGGTACATAAAAATCATTTCAAATGAACGGGAAACGATTTGTAAGATTACAGATCCAAGTTTCAACCTCAAAACTAACATGAAGAGTTCTGCCTCAAACTTCAATATAAGGGATTGACAACTTCAGTATAACCTAGAACTTGTTTAACTCAAAAATATATACTAATCACAAAAGTACATTTTAATACCTAGAGTTGATAAATTTGATTGCAAAAATTGCAACCACCGATAAAAAAGCACTAGATTATTTGGTATGTATATTTAGTTTCAAAGACATGCAAAACCAATAAAGGCATATGTAGTAATAATAAGGTTTCAAAATTTGACATGATAATTCTAGATGTACCTCTGTTTTATTTAAGCACAGTAGAAAGCACCAAAAAAACTATGGTAGAGTAATATGCAAGGTTTTCCATTATATTATAGTTATTAAACAAATGTGATGAACATCATTTGATTTTCGCAAAGAGTTAATCAACCATAACCATTGGTTAGACCACGTCATCATAGTACCTGATGACCCCATAAGTATAAAATATGGGATATAATACTATTTCTGATACAACTAATCTACATAGAATTAATGTGTAAAGTATGTAGGGTTTAACCTATCAACTAAAGTTGGTCTAGACTTGCTAGATTTTATAAATAAATTGCTAAATTGCAGCAAATGGAACCACAAATCCATAATAGAAGAACTAATGTTTACTTGCAAATCCTTTTTTAGATCAAGGCTAGAACCGTTAGGATGAAATAAAATGTTTAAGTAACTAATTTGGTGAAGTGCACTTTGAAATAAGTGTATCTGACAAAACAAATGCAAACTGTTCGCTTGTACTAAAAATTTATGTGATAACTGATACAGTAAACAAAAAATTGCCTTTTGTAACCATGCATAAATATCAAGAAATAAAGCGCACTTGCATAAATATCAGGAAATTATAACCTAGTGGGGATTATGGCTCTGTCTTCTGCGAAATGCGATATGTTGTGTGTGCTTTTGATATTTTTTTGAAAGAAAGAACAATTGTAAAGGTGTAAATATATACAGCAACTTTTAGTGCTATGATATTTGGAGACAAAGGCTATTATCAAGTCAAGTATCCAATACGTTCATCATTGATTCAGATTCGAAGAACAATCAAGTCATTAGCTAAGGAATTCATGTAAAGTTCTAGCTTTAATAGTGAAAGTAATAGTAAGAGATAATATGATTAATGTTAGAAAAATATTGCACCGATTCATGAAGCATCATCTATTAATTACAGCAGTCCTTCCATTTTTGTTGTATCAAATTCTAGTCAAATAGTCATTTTGTTTTTGTTGCCAATTTATTTTGCATTCATTCATATGTAACCAAATGATATAAATAGAAGTCCATAAAGCAATGAAAGTAACCACAATTTTATCTACTTTTTCTTATATATATAGCTGCATCATGCATACATAGAAAATTGTTGTCTCCCTCCACTGATTTTCTTTTCATCAACCATTAATCTTGATAAAGAAAATTGGAGGGAGACAACAATTTTCTATGTATGCATGATGCTATAGCTCTCTCTGATACAGCTGTAGGAGTCTCATTTGAAAGGAAAAAAAAAAAAAAAAAAAACGGTTCGATTTCCATCTTCAAGGTAATCTGCCAGTTACAACCGTTACCTCAGATCCACTCTCACAATCTACATACTTCTCCCCCTTTTCGTAAACCACTGTACAACAATTCACTCAACAAATCGAGAATCCCGGGTCTGAGTACGTCGCCTTCAATCCAAGCGATTCCCTTCCAGACCACGTCTTTAAGTCAGATCACTGAAGATCAAGCCACTACTGGACGAGTGAGATCTGGTGAAACTGTATTATTCGCAAATCCAAATCCATGTCTCCGAAGTCCTTGAAACCGATCTTCTTTAATTTGGTTAGAATTCGACTTAGATCTGGTTTGTGAAGGGTAAGTATCAAGCTTTGGCGATTTGGTTTCATATTCTGGGTATCTGGAATCTGGACTTACAGTTAATTTTGGGGTAAAATGATAAGTAAGATTGTTAACCGTTTTACACTTCGATGTGTAAACGAGCCTGCTGATTATATTGCATAATTGTTTCGTGACATCACTGCTGGGTATAAATCGAAAGCATAAATTTCAGAGTTACAGTTTCAAACGGCTTACATTAGATCTGAACTTAATCCTGTTTGTTACAAATTCTAGTTCAGTGCGTCTCTCCGAACATTACGGTTCACGAGTTAAAACGGAATGGTTTTGATCCCCCTCATCCCGAATATGGGAAGGTGAAGATAACTTTTTCAAGTGGATTTAAAGTGCCATTTCTGTTGTGCTGTAATGAAATTGGCACATTTACGTAAGGATCATGCTAGAACGACCAGGAAAAAAACGGTGAAAAAAAAAGAACAAAAAAAATCTGAGTATGAACGAGGAGAAATTTAGGGAGGGGTTCGAAATTCATGGAGGGATTTGTCATTTAAAACGACTCTCACGTTTCTCGGTTGAAACAGCATAATCGTTTATGTAAATTATGAACTTTTTGGAATTCTCAACTTTTGATGGCCTGTTTCATAATGATGAATAGATTCAAAATCATATGGTGTATACAATCGAACCCATTAATGGTACCATAGTGTAGACGACTGATGGAATTACGACTTGATTTGCTTCATTAATAAGAATGCATGCATGAAAGATTAGAAAAGGGGTTCTTACTTATGATCCTGTAAAGCAATAGATTGAGATAACTGAATAATACTGTAAGTCACACCGCATACTGGGTGTTTGAAAGAAATAACTGTTTATGTTTACAATCTTTGTTTGAAGGATTGCCTCTCATGTACGTGAGATATGTGTTTGGGTTAAAAGTTACTACTTTGACTTATTAATAACTAGAGATCCCTGATATTATTTTTTCTAAAATACGGATCTCATGCATATTTTCTAGATTTCATTGTGAGGCTATGTAAGCTAGTAGTCTATTGTCAACCAAGTATGTGTTTATTTGATACCTTAGTATCTTTCATTTTGGTATCAGAGCAACAGAATCAAAAGTAGAAGAAAAATACACAGTGGAAAATCGAGTGAAGGAAAGAGTGGTAGCAGCCTCATAAAGATTACAAACTTTGACGGCCTCCTCTATGCTCATTGGATTGAATTCATGGAGAATTATATTATGGTAACAGGGTTATGGAGTTTGGTAGAGAATGGCTTCGACGATCCAAGAGAAGGAACATTACCAATTGATGAGCAGAAGTTGCTCCTAGAAAATATAAGATCCAAGCAAGCATCATAAGGTAAAGCGCTATCTGTATCAAGCCATAGGCCAGGTGCCTTTTGAGTTTTGAGCAGCTGTTGGGCATACGTACCTCAAAGATCTAACCTAAGTCATAGGCCAGGTAGGAGAAGGCTTAGGGACCTAGGGTTATCAATGTATACATTTTTACCGTATAGGTTAAGGTTAATTTTGTCTAATTTGTTGAAAATATTTTTTGGTTCGAAACCCCTTAACAATTCACAAATAAGTGATGTGCCCTTGAAAATTGACCACTACTTATCTAAAGTTGGAGAACAATGCCTTTACTGTACATCATCACAAAATTCATTTACAATTCTTAATGCAAATAATCTAACCTAAGCTATAAATAATATAATTGCCAACTAATCTAGTGCTAAAATCTAGCCTAGTTTAGGAATAAATGTTGACCCATCTCCATGCGATTGTGGTTTAATTCATTATCACTCAAATATCAAAATTATTTGTGTCAATTCTTAAAGATTGAAGAAAATAATAATAATTGAATACCTGCTTATATAAAGCTTCTCCAACAGTCATCTAGTCCTTTCATTTTTGCTGCTTCAAATTCTAATTAAATAGTGATCTTGTTTTTGTTGCCACTTTATTTTGCACTCATTCATATGTAACCAAATGATATATATAGAAGCCCAAAAAGCAATGATTGCTATAAAATTCCACGTTAAGGCTTTAAAATTCTATAAATATTTTTAAATAGAACAAACTTGTTTCTAGAAATATGAAGCTTATGCTTTCACAATATTTTTCGTGAAACAGATACCTAAATTCGTAAAACAAATGTTGCATGTTGATAATATATTTAAACTTATAGATTATAGGGGTTAGTCAAATTTATAGTGCATAGAAGGTTAGAAATCAATCTGCCCAAGAATTTACTGGCTGTGTTGAAGAATAAATTCATGAAGCACAATGTATAAATAAAAGAAACTACTAAATTTATCCAATAAAGAACAACCGTTTGGAACAACGATATTTACGTTGCTTTCCGAGAACATTGGACCACCACACTATATGCAATAATGAGAAATTAAAATTTTATTTTATAACATCGCAAAAATTATAAATATTGCAAACATGAAATATGATTGTGGAAATTGTTAAATTTGGTGATACAAAATCACAAATTGATTGGAACAAATTTACAAAGAATGGAAAGTAAATATTTTTATAATGTGAATGCATTGATTGCATTTGATGAGGTGGTAGAGAAATAAATAAAGGGATTAATTTCTTCCATCTATACTAAAAAAACAGATTGATTTACTTCCTATGTTTGCACATTTGTTGTTATGGTAATTTGTCTCCATTATATTATTACCATATGTTGGTAATTTAATTGATGACTCACATAGATTTGCACTGGCTATATATTGGGGGGTAGACTTTAGTGTAAACCCATCTTGGCCTGCAGCCAGTGATCCCCAATGGTGTCTCTTCTTGTTAAACCTGATTGAGGTTTGGATATGTAAACACTTATTTTGTAATCTCTTATAATTCTCTCATGTGGAATAAAATCTCTCTCTGTTGGACTGGACGTACACTATCTCGAAGATAGTGGAACCAGTATAAATATTGTGTCTCTTTGTTTCTCTGCTATAGTTATTTACTATTTTGTTGATGTAATAGAATAATTGCTATCAGATTAGATTGGTGTTCAATTGGCAAATTTAGATCCTGCTTATTGTTCTTCCGCAAAGGCGCAATTTTCATAACAGATTGGTATCAGAGCCAATTGATTGATCACATCTTGAAATTCATTCAGGTGCCCTACAACAGACTTCTCTTCATCCAATCTCAGCTGAACAAGCTTTCGAACCAGAAAAACCTTACTTGTAGCACTCTTCGACTCATACAAAGATATTAACTTGTCCCACAAATCCTTCGCGGATTCACAATTAGCCACATGATGGAATACAGAATCATCCAAATATTGACGAATCAACGCAACCGCCTTTTTGTCCATTATTTATTTATGTTTTCATCATATTGCTATTCTAGCCACATGATGGATTCACAATTATTTATGTTTTCATCATATTACTATTCTAGGCATTTACACATCATAAATACGTTTTTATATCATAAACTATTTTAGTCTACAATTTCAGCAGTTTTCCAACTTACTATGTTTTTCTCAATATATTCATTCTTTTTATTAATACTAAATACTGTACATGGAAATATAAATAAATTTTCGTAGTACTATCATACAGTCTTCCAATTACTTATCTGTTTAACCTAAAACTGCATAACAAATAAAAGATGAGCATTTTGTCCAGTGGAATATAAAAGAAAGAAACATTTGTGTTGCATTATGAAATTGAACAATTGTATTGAGGTTTAATTTTTATCTATGGAACAAATAGTGGTTTTCTTCATTTGCATTTTAAAACATTTTAACCGATGATGTTGCATTTTGAAGTAAAGCTATGTTATTTTATTATTTAACAAAGTTTCAATGATTGTTTACTGATCATAACTAATTTCTATATTTCACCTAATTTAAAAATAATAATTAATAACAATTAGCTAGAATAATTACTAATGACGATTACCCATAATAATAATTAATTAATTCCAGTAATAACTAATTAATCTAATTTCTGCACTGTGGACTCTTATTTCTGATTTCCGAACTCTTAACTTTAGCTAAAAACGCTAATTATAAATGTTGCGTCCAACGTGTGTTTCCTTAAAATCAATAGAAGTAGATTATGCTAATTGAAATACGCTTTCATCATGTACGAGGTACGAGAACAAGAGGTAAAGGGCACTCGATTCATTCAAGTTACAGTATCCAAATATTGATATGTGGAACATTTTCGTTGATTTAGGACTGATTCAATAACATATTATTGTTCCATTCTCTTTTTTATGCGTAATAATATTTAGTTTGATAAATCTATGCATGAAGCACAACATGCAACTTTACAGATTTAATAGGAATGAAACATTTATATCCGTGCCATCGGCACGGGCTACATACTATTTATATATATTATTTATGTTTATATTTATATATTTATATTATAAGTAAATATATTACTAGCAAGAGGTCAGGGCTCTTATAAACAGAAATTTTGCACCCATTCTCAGCTGTAATTACACTTTAATCTCATTTAATCCACGTCAGGATATAGCAGATCCGATATTTGGTGAAGGTGGTCACTCTAAAATTGCATAAGCAGAAGTTAGCGAATATAACATAATGGAATTATAAAATGAGACTAATATCAAATCACGTTTTCTAAACTTTTATATCAGTTTTATTACTACAGTTATAGGGCATTATAGATTAAAGAAATTCATTTGTGCCCAATTGGATTGCAATATTGTGTTTGGCAATGAAAAAAGGTAATTGGTCTAAACTCATATGTAAGTAAGGAGCCGCGGAAGTTAAAGAGAGCATGCAAGTAATATGCTGTTAATTATTCTACAACTACCAAATTACTCACCTTACATTTGTATAGCATAGTATTTTTTTTCAAGAATATACCATATACTAGGTTGTTGTTACTCCACTATAACCTGGACATTAATATTATTGATTTGATTGAAAATCTTACATATCAAAAACTTGAATTGTTTATAGTTGGAACTATAAAATTCTAACTAATGTGATAGAAAATTAGGTTGATAAGGAAATTTTATGTCCAATTATCTTTTATGCACTTCATAATTCATATTTGTTTATTCTTGAGAAATTAATTTATAGAAACCTAATTATCCTTTATTCCCTCAGACAATTGGAGACGATGATGACGAATTAATGTTTAGTTGTGCTTAGCTAAATCCTAACAAGCAAGCAAGCTGTTAACCTTTGTTATTGTTGTCCAATTGATAATTAGATTGCATAAAAATGTCATGTTTTTAAATTAGTTTTGTTAGTTTATGGTCAAAATATTTAACATAGCTTCGTTAACGCGGTTTTTGTCTTACCTCCGGCTGCAAGTTCTTGATTCCTAACGCTAAAAATCTGGACGTTAAACAAAAGTTTCTTATTTTTTACCAATGATTTAATAATCAACTTGATTATCTAAAGCTGTCATTGTCTTAACTGTTCTGTACGTTGATATGAAACGTTTAATTTTTGACCAGGCATTAGCTTTTTTGTGCACAAGAAATATATATGTTCCTGCGCGTTGATGTATTGGAAAATGGCAGTGACTGGTAGCTTTTCTATGTACATGAAATATATTTTCTCCTGGTGCATTGATATGAAATATGTCTTTTTGTGTACACGAAATATATCTTTTGTGTACATGATCTACTGATTTGTGTTGCAATTCTACATAGCTTTGAGTTCCAAGACGAACTCAGGAGACGTCATAGAATCTGGGCAAAGATGAGCAAGAAATGGTCTTTACCCTTCCCTGCTAAAAAAGAAATCGACATGGGAAAAACCACTTGAGTGCCACTGAGTAAAGTTTATCAAAACTTAAAATCTTTATTCAATGATGTAGCATTTGTTTCTAAGCCGACGTTGGTTATGTTTCTCTATATAGTTATTTGATCAACTCCAGATATTCCAGCAAGGCAAAGTAAAAGAAATGCAGTATATAGCCTTAATTTCCAATTTTTATGCCATTGTCTCTAGCTCTAGTGGCTGCTCATTAATGGTTGGGATTGCAAGAAGGTATATTCCTATAAAACATAATATTAGTTTAACAGTTTCATTCTAAATAGAGTAAAGAAATAGTGTAATTTTACTTTATGGACAATGTAATCACACGTACCAATTTTAACAATTTCATTTTTGAAATATTTACACATCCTGTAATTGAATACTGGCTTTATGCAGCAAATATAAAGTTTAAATGGCGTAAAATCAACATCCTTTAAACTTCATATTTACATCAAACATACTGATTGTATCAGAACTTTGTGCAAAAGGAATGACACTATTGGTAGATACAACTCTGTGTTGAAGGCCTTTAACCGATGATTATGCAGTAAGGCCTTTAACCGATTATTCTGCAGTAATCAAATCTGAAAACCTAAGGGCGCGTTTGGTTTATTTTGTGTTTTGAGTTTTCAAAATTAAATATAAAAGATGCCTAGAGTTAAGTGATGACGTCAGAGATAGAGTAGAAGAGGGAGGGGATGTAGGGATGGTGGACGGACAAATTGGCTATCGTTTTTTTTCATTTCTTAAAAGTCAAAAATAATAAAAAGTTGTTTTCGGTTTTATGTGTTAACATCGTTTTTTAAAACTGTTGTTTTTCATAATTTATGTGCATCGTTCGCGTTTTTGTATGTGCGGAAATCGAAAATTAAAAAGGGCGTAAAGAATGCACCCTCAATATTTCTAATTTTTTTATGCCCACTTATCTTTTATGGCATTTAAACATCATATTTGTCTGTTATCATTATATTTATTTATGTTTAACACTGTAGTAATCAATGGAACTGAAATTAAAACAATGTTATATTAGTTTAAGTAAGTTGGTTTACGTGCTAAATAATTCTCACCTATAATTCTCAATAAGTATACTTATTTAGTGAATGAGATGAAGTACCATTTGAGAAGTAGTTGTATATGTTGATTTGCTGCATTCAAGTACTATTGAAAGCCCATATAATATAGGTATAAAAATAAGCATGACAGGACTATTACTACGTCCTCTTCTGGCTTTGTGATAAATGCGACATTTGTTACTCCAATTTTATATTGTATACAATTTATTATTTATTTGTGGGACGACATATTCTCGAGGTACGTGTATTATTTATTTGTATTTGAGAAAATTATGTTTTACACTTACGAATGTGGACATATCTGTTATGAGTAGAATCACTTCCTTAATTTTATTAGAACTGAAAAACAATAGTCATCTGATTAATGGTGCATCTTAGCTCGGTTTGAATGCACTGTTGGTCAATAATATTTCATTTTAAATTAATCACCATTTTTTTGATTATTTACATTAAACCAAGTAAAGTAATCCAACTTTAATCTATTGCAAAACCTTAATGGAGTTTCAAATAAATATTGGTTTTTGGTTGAATTGTCCTCACCCCTTCTCATTTTATTTGTATGTAATGAAATTTGATGTGAATATAAATGAAGACATAGAAGACAGTTTGGTTTTACTGCATATGGTCTCATCTTTCTGTACAATATTATTTTAACTATATATCTACAGTAGTTATTTAAACTATGATTGATCTGATAGTACAAACATAATGAAAATTTATGTGTATGAAGTAGTTTAGGATAAATCATGTAGATATATGCATCGAAATTGATTGCGGCAGTACTATATAAACTGAAATTTTAGTAGGATTGAAAAAATGGACGTAAGGCTTAAAAAGTGATTATTATTGTTTATTTTTTTAGCTGGTTATTTTCTCTTCTTATTCCATTTGTAGTACTTTTTTTTGGTCCATTGTCTTTGCCTTTCTTTTCCTCTATAAAACTCTATCACGTTTCGCTCTTTGACTATTTTGACCTCTTTTCTAAAAATGGCCAGTATAGCATCAGGTATGGATATGAAAGATGATTCCAAACCAAAAGAAAAGGGAAGTTGTAGTTTCCTAGAACAATAAAGCCCTTAATCAATTTTTCCTTAGTAGCTTGGCAAACCCACATGGATATTGTGCTGAAGGATGGAGTATGGGTAGGCCACCTGTTATAAGTATACTCTTTGCCAATGAAAGATCCTAATCAAAACAGAACTCTTTGCTCTAAGAATGAAATAGGTGGAAGTTTGAAACAATTGATTAATGTAGCTTATGAAGCTACTAGATCAGCTTTTCGTGAGGAGAAATAATTGCACATCTCGATCAGAAGAGTTTCAAGAGCTGGCAGAAAAATGCAATCACAAGTTATTTAGCCGAGCAAAAAAACAGAGTTGAAAACCTGGTGACTTCTTCTGAACATCTCATTCTTGGAGAGTGTTTCACTCGAATATATTTATTTGGATATTACGAGTATGATTTGTAAATGAATGTAGAAACATTTATCACAAAATCAGAATACTGTATAGTAAAATTATAAATTGTGGTATTCAGCCTCTAAATGCTTTCCATTTTGAGGCTAATTATTGTAGAAGTGAATTTGTAAAAAAAAAAAAAAAAACGAATAATTTTCTGCTTTCACACTTTCAAAGTAGTATATTTTTTTTTAGTGCATGGTCTGTTGATGCCGCTGCCGTAAAGAATGAGCTGCAAAAGTAAAAAGCTGCTTTACATGAGCTCCCAAGAATGCAGACAGAGTGAACTTGATTGCTTTCATGTGGAGCTATAGGAAGTGCGACAGGTTTTGATGTTGTTCTGGACTGCAGTATTTGACTGTGTAGATTAGTTAGATTGTGGTTGTCATTAGTTTTGTATATTACTGGTTTATTTATGGTATCCTTATATCATATTATGTTAAACTTTTGAGATATATAATTTATATTTATCTATTTGTATCTTGAGATCTATTAGATGGATAAGCTGAATGTAATCCTCAAGTGGTAAATTGTGAATTGACTGATGGTTTTCTTTCAAAAAAGACTGTAGTATGTTTCTCCAATTGTCATACTTTTTATCTGATATGTCTATGTTTTTATTTACTGTTTTCAACCACTTAATTTAAAACTTAATAGACTTATACAACTGCTGTATTTGAGATCAAATTTATGAAGCATCAGAAATGAATATGTTGGGATTTGATTGATCTTCCTGTTCCGTCTTTGGAATTTATGTGAGGATAATTTTCTTTGTAAATTAAGACAAAATCATTGGTATTATTTTAAGGGAAAAATACATGAAGTCTTTCATGTTTTTTTTTCAAGCGTTCTTTTTCTTTACTATATTTTATAGAAGCAATGGTATTAACTAATTCACCACTACTACTAACATATATCCTTTATACAGCTCTTGGAGTAAATGTTGGTCCACTAAATAACAACGTTTTAGCTGTGCAAATTTCGTCTACATGTTTGTCGCTGTCAGAGTGGTGTCGTTGAGTCACCGCCGAGTGTCGAGTATGCGTTATTTTATCATTTTAACGCATCGTCTTTTTATTATAATGCATTATTATGTACTTCATTTAAGATGTCGTTTGAACGTCGAGTTTCTTTTGACGTCAAAAAAATACACAATTTCAGTACATCCTTATCTTTTACTTAGTATTCAAACAATACAAGGGTCTATTCACATCAAATCAATTGTTCTGTTAAACAGCCACAACGGTGAACCAATTGAGGTGGAAGACGCTTATTTGGAACATTTAGTTTTCTATGACGTTTCTGAAAATAAGTCGAACTAGGATACTTGCTGCTATTTATGGAAATTAGAAACCTTCATACCTATTAATTGATTGCTCAATGTAGCCATTTTTTTATCACCCGTTGTTGGTGTGAATGACTATCTCATTTTATATAGAATTATGCCTAGATTTTGGTAAACTCAATTTGTTAGTATTAACGGATAATATACCCCTGTGGTCTCTTAGCTTAATGCCTACATCATTCAAGTTACTCAGCGTCTCAGCCAGTATATTAAATAAATTGCATAAGCCATATTACGTAGAGGGTCATCCATCTTCCTATTTGTATTTTCATTCTATAGTATATTTTATTTGTATTTTATTGTACTTTAAACAATGATTTCGTAGATAGAATGAAGATGTCAACTTATGCTAAAAATCTATTAATAAACTAAGGCACACATATAATATATTTAACTACATGAATACACACACATTACGTTTGTATAGGCACATCATAATATTATACAAATCTATATTCTCTCTTTGTACAATTCATTTATTTTATCTAGACTATATTCTAAATAACTTTTAATATCAATTTAATAAGAACATTGCTCGTATGTGTAGTACGGGCCATACATTTCTCTCTATGTACAATTCATTTATTTTACGTAGATTATATTCTAAATAACTTTTAATATCAATTTAATAGGCTGAACATTGCCCGTGCGTAGCACGGGCCACACACTTGTTTTCTATGTATGCATGGTGGTATAGCTCGCTCTGATACTGCTGTAGAAGTCTCATTTGAAAGAGAGAAAAAACCGGTGCGATTTCCATCTTCAAGGTAATCTGCCAGTTACAACCGTTACCTCAGATCCACTCTCACAATCTACAAACTTCTCCCCCTTCTCGTAAACCACTGTACAACAATTCACTCAACAAATCGAGAATCCCGGGTCTGAGTACGTCGCCTTCAATCCAAGCGATTCCCTTCCAGACCACGTCTTTAACTCAGATCACTGAAGATCAAGCCACTACTGGACGAGTGAGATCTTGTGAAACTATATTATTCGCAAATCCAAATCCATGGAGAAATAGCGGTGAAAAAAATAGGATCTGAAAATGAACGGGGAGAAATGTAGGGGGGAAGTCCGAAATTCATGGAGGGATTTGTCATCTAATGACTCTACTCAATTCGGTGAAAATGACTTCCACGTTTCCGTTTGAAATGGCATAATCGTTTACGTAAATTATGAACTTTTTGGAATTCTCAACTTTTGATGGCCTGTTTCATAATTAATGATGAATAGATTCAAAATCATACGGTGTATACAATCAAACCCATTAATGGTACCATAGTGTAGACGACTGATGGAATTACGACTTGATTTGCTTCATTAATAAGAAGGCATGCATGAGAGATTAGAAAAAGGGGTTCTTACTTATGATCCTGTAAAGCAATAGATTGAGATAACTGAATAATACCGTAAGTCACACCGCATACTGGGTGTTTGTTGAAAGAAATAACTGTTTATGTTTACAATCTTTGTTTGAAGGATTGCCTCTCATTTATGAGATATGTGTTTGGGTTAAAAGGTACTACTTTGACTTATTAATAAGGGGATTGTTAAAGGGACTCCACATTTGGTTAAGGGGAGGAACAATTTTTATTTATTGTATAATTGTTATGGGGAGGACAAAATAAATTAACCTCCCCTTAAACATATAAATTAAAATTCCAATATTAACCCCCTATGATCCTCATCAATATAAACTATAAAGCCTAAACCTTAATTAATGGTTACAATTTAATGTTGCACATAAAAACAAATAATGGATATAGTTAATGTAATAGAGACAGAAGAAAATTTCATGGGTAATCAGAAGGCGTCGAATTAGATAATTAATTATAATTTCATATTGGAATTGGTATAATTAATTTTAAATGCAAAAACTAATATTTTGTTCTAATTTGTTGTATCGAATTTTTGTAAGGCAAATTCTATTCATACACCGAAAATTACTTTATGTATACCACTATTTTGCTAAAAATATATATACTACTAAATTACCCTACTTTTTTATTGCATTTTTTTTTACTTTTTTTAATGATAACCCATCAAACTAAAAGATTGTAATTAATGATATTTGATTAAATCTATGTAAAATAATTTGAAGAACATAATGTATTTTTAAACATGAAACCTAAAATTTGAATTACGATAACTTTTACAAGTAAGTGATAATTTAGAGTTATTTAAATTAATTTAATTTAAAAGCAGAGTCTCTTTTGCTGAAATTAAGAATTTTTGTGGCATAATAAATTGTATACCGTACACTCAAAAAAAAATTAAAAACCATTTTACTAAATTTAAACTTTATTTAGTGCTATAGGTTTCCTATTTTATGTAAAAAACTTTAAAGTTTTAGAGCGGGAAGAGGAAGAAAAAAAAGAGGATAGTATTGTAAAAAAAAAGCGTATGAAAACTAATTTTTACTGTATGGTAGTTTATTTTATTTTATGGTGTATGTAAAGATGTTATTGATGTATGAATAAAATTAGCCTTTTTGTAATTGAGATGTTTTGTAATTTGCACGTTTGTTAGTTGAGCCGAATTTAGTAAGTTAGTGTTCAACATAAGTGACGAATCAAGGGTAGTTAGGTCTTTTTTTTCTTTTTTTAAAATAAATCAAACCCCCCTTAACAAAAAAATATTAAGTTGGAGTTCCCTTAAAATTATCCTCCCCTTAACCAAATTTGGAGTCCCTTTAACAATCCCCATTAATAACCAGAGAGCCCTCATATTATTTTTTCTAAAATACGGATCTCATGCATATTTTCTAGATTTCATTGTGAGGCTATGTAAATTAGTAGTGAAATTCATGAATGTCCACTTAGTCTTTGGTATTAAAGCTTAAGAAATATAGATAAAAGTGTATGTGTGTGTGTATGTATGTATATATATATATATATATATATATATATATATCTTTTATGTGTCTAACTAAACCAATACAATCATAGCCTTGACATTTCTTTTCATGTTTGAGACATGCCGAGCAAGAACACAAACAATAGCGCTATTCATTATTTTCATCTTAACATTGTATTTATTTTCCCTATTTGAAAATATGAAAATTGTCAATGATAAGAAACAATTATCATAAAATTATCAAATGCAAGCTGAATCCAGCTGAATCCTGTTGGGGTATGTTATATTTTTGGATGATAAAGAGTCATAAAATTGTATAGTTATAGAAAAATCGCAAATTTGTCATGAAAAGAATACCAGAAGGTCGATTTAACCCAATGCTTGATCCAATGTAATAGTGTATGAATTATAAGAGACAAATATAGTAGATATTTAACCAAGAACTAAAGCTTAACTTTATGTATTATCTCTATAAAAAAAGTTTTGAATTGTCATACACAACCCAATAAATTTGTATTATCTTATACATAATTTATACTTGATAGTATATTGTTTAAGCCATGATTCATTTAATATTCTTTCATTTTTCATTTTGAATATATGTGAATAATTAAATGCTAGTGCTAGTAAAATTCATGAATTATGAAGATGCCTCTTGATAACATGACTACTAAAGTCCTTGCTTTAAAAATTCATCATATCTCACATTAAAGATACTCAACGTCACTTGAGTGCTTTAAATAGTTATGCTAAAACGATTGATATAATCGCTACTAATATATAATTTTAATGATAATCGTTTTTAGAATTAAAAGTTTGCCGGAAATTTTAGGTTATCCCATGAAAGGGGAACATAAATATTTCCATATATTTAAAAGTTACCCAAACTTGATTTGAAAATGTGTGATCAATTCCACGTTAAGGCTTTAAAATTCTATAAATATTTCTAAATAGAACAAACTTGTTTCTAGAAATATGAAGCTTATGCTTTCACAATATTTTTCCTGAAACCGAGACCTAAATTTGTAAAATAAATGTTGCATGTTGATAATATATTAAAACTTATAGATTATAGGAGTTAGTCAAATTTATAGTGTAGAAGGTTAGGAATCAATCTACCCAAGAATTTACAAACTGTGTTGAAGAACAAATTCATGAAGCACAATGTATAAATAAAAGAAAATATTAAATTTATCGAATAAAGAACAACCGTTTGAAACAACGATATTTACATTGCTTTCCGCGAACATTGGACCACCACACTATATGCAATAATGAGAAGAAATTAAAATTTTATTTTATTACATCGCAAAAATTATAAGTATTGCAAACATGAAATATGATTGTGGAAATAACTAATTGGGCTAGTGTTCTTTTGACGTAAAGATGTTCATATTTATAAATCACATGCAATACAATATTTACCTATGTTGGTGTTAGGAGGACCAACAAAACGTGCGTTTAATATAATGAGATAGTATGCAAATTATTGGATGGTATAAATATCTTAAGTGCTAAAAGAAAGTCAGATTTTTCACTACTACAAAGTTGTACTATAAGAACTACACATTGCTTTCCAAGAACATTGGACCACCACACTATACGCAATAATGAGAAGAAATTAAAATTTTATTTTATTACATCACAAAAATTATAAATATTGCAAACATGAAATATGATTGTGGAAATAACTAATTCGGCTAGTGTTCTTTTGACATAAAGATGTTCATATTTATAAATCACATGCAATACAATATTTACCTATGTTGGTGTTGGTGTTATGAGGACCAACAAAACGTGCGTTTAATATAATGAGATAGTATACAAATTATTGGAAGGTATATGTAATGGCCCGGCAGAAATTTGACGTTCGAATTCCGACAATAATACATAAAACCCGTATTACTTATCAAAACTCAAGTATCAAATAACACCGAAACGCTAATAGAAAGAAGTTAGAGGGTGGGATAGATTAAGATAGAAACTTAGAATAGAAGAAGAAGAACATATTTCATCAAAGTAACACGAATCTCACAGCGGAACGAATAAAATATAAAATATAACTTTAAAATAAATAGTGTATATATATACAACAACATTATCAGACTACAATATTTACAACACAGCGGAAAAACAACACTAGATAACTAACGCTAAAGCCTCCTGCTCCAAGCTCCTCCAATGAAATCTGTAAAGACCTGAACTACTTGACTGCCCGTACAAATTTGGACACCCAAGAGTTTAGGGAAAAACAAAGCAAAAATAAACTCTGGGTCAGTCATGGGACTGGTGTGAGTAAACTCCAACCACTTGGTTTAACTTTTAAAATCCTTTTAAAAGAAAGGATAATCGTAAGACCGATCCACACATAAACACGGATGATTTTTACCTTACGATAACCCAAATCATTCTTTGAAATCAATATTCGTCTAATATTATAATAATGTCTAAATACAAGTAATATCAATCTAGCAGAACGCTTGCATCTCACGCTCTACATATATAGTATACAATCAAAACCGTGGGCTCTTAGTGGATAATGGATTCCAACAGGCAAGGTATGGAACCACCTTCCGACAGTGTACATCTAGAGAGAAATACACCGGGTTCAACAAGAACATCTTGCAACCCAGGCTAAACATGCCCGGCCCCTCACTTCGCTTGAGAGTACCGAATGTATTATCATCAACGGTTGGGATCAGCAACCGTTTCCCGAAAGGCACAGCATCGATAGATTTAAGAAGCAAAAGGAATTTCTCTAGATCAGGTGACAATACGCCCTACTTGGCAGCCTGTAACGACCCGCATTCTTCGCATCGGAGGATCGTAGAATATTTATTTCATTTTCATATGTGGTCGTACGGTCGTGTAATTTTGGGGAACGACTATTGGGGTCATTTTCCATGTACACGATTTTTGCCGATTTTTAAATGACTGTTTTGCCCCTGGCGAATCTTGTTTCGCCTATAACTTTTGATTGGTAAGTAGTTTTAACCTGAAACGACTTCCATTGGATTTAGATGATGGTTTGGCTTTCTGTAGAGTGGTCACATTAGCCAAACGGACTTACCGTTTAGGATATATGGCTGAAATAAGGTTTAGAAGGTGAAAAACAGTTAACCGGACCTAATTAAGGTGATTAGCAGCTAGGCCCATAACTCATTTCGGGATTAGGGTTATGGGAGAGCTGATAGGGTTAGGAAAAAAATTTCATTTCAGTTTTTACAGCCTCCACTTTCATCCTTTGAACCCTAGCAATGACCTCCACCTTCCAAATCATACCAAATCACCTTCTAATCCTTAATTAAGAAGATCTACATCAAATCAAGGCAAATCAACACAAAATCAGAGTTGGAGCTGCTGTGTTGCATAGGAAAACGCCCAAAACCAGTAGAGTTTTAGATCTAAAGTTTGATTTGTGGCTAAGGTGAGTGATTAGCATTGTTTTTCACTAATTACGACTAGTTAGGAGTGATTAGTGTTAATTAGAGAAATTATGCATGTTAAAATTCTGGAAAAATATGTAAAAATTCTTATATACTATTTTAAGGCTTTGATAAAAATTTGGGTTAATTTGGATATGTTTTTCTAATCCTATAGTTAAAACATGCTTAAGGGGATTAAGGGGAAAATCATGCTTTTGGGGTATGTTTGATTTAAAATAACCTATATGCTTGATGTTTTGATATTGTTGATTGATCCTATATGTTACTATGACTGTTTGGAATGTTAAGTAATCTTATAGAAAAGTTAGAATGGTTGAAAACGCCGTCGTATGGCGAAAATGGACAATATATACTCATTGGAAATGCTGCAGAGATTCGGATCAGATAGGGGATCAGATCGGATATATTCGTACCGAACCGGAGTAGTGACAAGTTTTGTGCATGGCAAAAAGAAAGGCCACCTACATTGAGTTGGAGCTGGGATCGGACCGAAGCTTGGCATGGGGATCGGATCAGACTAAAGCTAGGGAGCGGGATCGGATCAATGTGAGAGGAGCTGGAAATGAAGGAGCCGAGCCGAACTACAATGAAGAATCCGAACAGAACCGGATGGGGAAACCCGAGCCGAACCAAAGGACCTGAACCGAACGAGAAACCTGGAAACAGTGTATTCAAACCGAACCGATGGGAGCAGATCAAGCCGAACCGAACAGGGAGCGTGAGCACAGTATAGCCGAACCTAACCAGATTCAAGCTACTTCTACGCGACGACTCTTCTGAAGACCAACTCCAATTCGACCAAAACCCGAGATGCAAAGGAAGTCCAAGCGAGAAGTTAGAACTCAGGATCCAGATGGGAACCAACGAGTTAACTTCATGATTGGACTTTGCTGCGGGACGTGTGCAAAAGAGGTTATCGATGTCTATAGCTTTGACTCACCACGAAGAGACGAATAGTGTCACCTTAGAGCATTGTACATCCTGTTGTGCTAACTCTTTGGTTGAAGGTCCAGGTTCAGGTATGGTTATGTGTACCTGTTATTGTTCTGTTTTTGCTGCTTATCGCTCATACCAGACTTTTGTCTGACCCAGAGTTTTATGTCTCTTCTTATTACTCTGGGTGCTCCTAAACGAGCAGACTAGAGACAGGTTATCTGGTTATGCACGAGGAGCTGTTCGGAGACGAGCAGGAGGCTTACACGTATTATTCCCATACATTTTCCCTGTGTTGTTGTTGGTCACTACTTTGGGCATTAGTAGTGTACCTTCCTATTTTGCTTTAGAGACAGTTTTAAAAGTTGTAATAATGATGTTTTGGATCACAAGCTGTATTTGAATTTTCCGCTGCTATGATGGTTTAGTTTTCAGCTTATGCACCGTCTCACCTGTTTTATATCAAGTTATGTTATTACTATATTTTGTTCCATGCGCTGTGAGATATACTACAGGTTCTTTGTTGGTTCACCATTCAAATTCCTTCCCTTTTTCCTTTCTTTGACGACCGTCCCGTGCTGGTTGGACGTCGGTACAACGCATTTCTTTGGAAATGTCGGCTGGTGCGGGGCTTCCGTCACACTTGGTATCAGAGCTCTAGGTTGCGTAGTTAACCTAGGGAAAGACACCAAGGAGAGATAGTATACGTATATGAGAGCGCGTATTTGTGATATTTTGGTTTCCAAAAGCTATATATATATACACACACACACTATTAGTATATCTAAGGATGGAGTCGCACTGCACTGGCACCACTAAAGAGATGGTTAATCGTTTTCTACTTACAGATTGAACGATGAGCCGATATACGAGGAATACTAGTTCAAGAGCCAATAATAGGAATGCTCCTGATATGAGGACGATGTTCTCATGGTTCACTGACTTCATGAGAGAGATGCTTAGGGATGTTCAGAGGGCAGCTCCTAATGCTGCAAATGGTGGTGGTGCAGTGGTGCAGGCGCCTAGGGCCGATTTCGCCATGCTCTACAAGGACTACACTAGTCATGGTGGGAAGCCGTTCCACGGAACAGAATCGGCTACAGAAGTTCAGGATTGGCTTGATAGTTGTGAGCGCATCTTTGAGGATTTATGAAACACCCCACCTCCGTTAAGGTCACTCACAAAGGGAATGCCTTAACTTTGGTGGAGCATTCTAGGTAAAAGATGCAGATAAAATACAAGACAGACAAATAAAGCAGTGGAAAAATAAATTCATTTTATAAACAATGTGGTTCAATCAAGCTTTTACAATAGTTGTCTCAATCATACTTAAAGTAATACATAGAACTTCTGTCTTGATTTAAAAACTTCCAGATATAAAAGAATCATAGAAATAACAATGATATTCCCCAATAAAGTATGAACCAGCCATAGCAGTAGAAGAGAGAGTCCAAAGCAATACATCGACTATCTTCGAGCTTGGAAAGATAACTGAGCTAAGTGTTAACATTTCCTCCCTGTGAACCTAGGGGGAGGGGGAAACGGAAGAAAAGAGGCGAAACGAAACTAGGTCAGACATAAATTTGGTAAGTCCAGTGACTTTCAGCATATAAACAGGCAAAAGCATCATGACATGAATAAACTGAATATAAGACAATACCGTGAGAACAAGGATAACAAGATAACATACGATTAGTATAGATATGATAAGGCAAGATAAACTGAATGCGCTTCTACTCATTCTCTGCTTCGCTAGTACCCTGTTATTCTGATTCCTATATCTCTGCACCACCTAACTAGTGTCCCAACTAGTAATCTGTATAAAATGATAATATTGTAATGTGATCCCAATCCCCGCAATTGTGGTAGCCTTCAGGTGTACATCTATCGTGGGGATTCCACCTCAATCTGCCTAATTGCCATGAACATGTTAGATGTACCCTTACTACCCTATCGATCGGCTTCCTACTTGTATTAAATTCTCTTGTGTCTATGTCAACCGGCCCTCTCTTGCGTGTAGATACCCTGTGTAGGTCCCACCATAAGGTGTATCAATCCTTATGATAACAACCCGACACGATTCAAGATGCACAGTGTATAACTACTGGTATCCAGTTCCTACTTTTTCCCACTCCGTAGTATGTGCACGCCCGTAAACCGTCGAAACCTACACTGACGTACCCCATGCCACTTTTTTGACCGCTTATAATCAGCCCAGTAATCGTGCCCCACCCTGCCTAGTTCAGGGTATCATGATACATCTATGTGGATTACTGCTGAAATGAGACCAAGTGAAACACCCCACCTCCATTAAGGTCACTCACAAAGGGAATGCCTTAACTTTGGTGGAGAGTTATAGGTACAAGACACAGAAAAATTTACAAGACAGATAAATTTAAGCAGCGGAATCCAAATATTTATTTCATGCGTAGTTCAATACAAAAGAATTACATCAAATTGTCTCAAAACAACTTCAAAACATTACACCATAATTTCTGTCTTGATTATTCAATAAAGAAGTATAAACCAAAAGTAAAAATGCATAAATCCCCAAGGATCATATCCAAAGCCATAGCCAATGCAAGAGAGTCCAAGTCATACATCTACTTTCTTGAAACTTGTAAAGAGTCTGATTAAGCTGGAGTATTTCCTCCCTGTGGACCTGAGGGGAGGGGGGAACGGAAGAAAAGAAGACGAAAGGAAACGGGTCAGACAATAAGTCTGGTAAGTTCAGTGGTTACTAGTATTTAAACAAGAAAAGGGATCATGACAGTGATAACAGAACATAGGACAATACCCTAATATAAGATAAGAGGGACGTGTGATCGAACCCATAATATAGTCTTTGCACCTACTTAACCATTGGTTCAACCAGCCCACGTGTTTACAACAAACGATCCCCTAAATGATCGGCTCCTACTCGCATGTATTCAAGTCCTGTGTCCTTCGACCCCGCTTGATTGTAGTCACGTGTGTTGGTCCCACTATGCGGAGTATCAGTCCCTCTGGTGGCAACCCGACACGATTCAAGATGCACAGAGTACACTACTGATGCCAGTGCCTGATTTTTTCCCACTCCGAAGTACGTGCACGCCCATACTCCGTTGGAACCTACACTGGCCCACCAACCGCCGAGGTTTTGACCGCTTATAATTCAGCCTAGTAATCGTGCCCCACCCTGCCTAGTTTCAGGGTACCATGATACATCTATGTGGGTTACTGCTGAAATGGGTCCCCGTTACTAGGGTTTTCAAATCAACATGTTTATTTGGTTAAGTGTCCAAGTTTACCTAACCAAGCCCATTCGTTTTAATTAACATGTTGAATCGGTTAAGTGTTTTCCTAATTTACTTAACCCTACCAATCCTGACTTAGCTTTAATTTAAAGCACCAACCACTCACATTAGACAGGTCTTGTTGTGGTCACTGGATATGTCGGTCGGTTCCGGGCAGATTTACACCACAACTCAGTCTAACCTCGGGTTCTTTTTTGGGCTTGATTCACTAACCACCCACATTAGATAGGTCTTGTTGTGGTTACTGGATATGCCGGTCGGTTCCAGGCAGATTTACACCACAACTCAGTCTAACCTCGGGTTAGGCATATTCGTCTTTTCTAAATTCATATTTTTCTATATATGTCAAATTTCTTTATGTAAATTAATTTTAATTTACTCATGCCATAATTATCTTTTCAAATGTTGCTCACAATAAATGGTATATCAAGTATACCATTTTACGAACAATCCTATGCCATGAATTTTTATGTTTCCCCCTCGTTATCCCCGTAGAACGTATGGATGAATTACATAAAATGTTGGGCTAACAAATTAGCCCAAACCCATAAACAAAAAGGGGTAAAAATCAAGGAACATGACATAAACATAAAATAGCATATATTAAACTTATCACATGTAACTTGGCATAGATGTATCATTATTTCAACTAAACAGGTAAAGGTGAACTTGTGACTGAGTCATGTAAACTTGATATGGGTCTAACATGAAGGTTTAACACATAAACAAGATTTAAACCGCAATTTAACATACTAACTTATGTATGTCAAAACATAAGAAAGCTTCTCTAACCATTTTTAAATTGCAACTTAGCATGATAACTTATGTGTGTTAAACATAAGAGGATTGCAATTCCAACTTTTTACAACATAAATAGATTCAACTTGACATGGTTCTAACTATTCATGAATGTTAATCTACATGTAGGCATGTGATTTAGATCCTAGACTTGCAAAAAACCATCAAATTTCAACATGACATGTTTCACCATTTTGTTGGCATAATAAGTTCTTTACCCAATCGTAATAACGTACAATGTTGTACATCACCCAAGCATATATACATGAAATATACAACATGTTCATCGCCACAAGCATATAGACATGATTAATTACAATGATATTTTAAGATAAACGAGAATCAAATCTTATACATAAGCATCGTACTATATTCCAATTACAAAATGTCATGAATTCAGTCGAAAGGAATGTTTAAATCTGCGTAACAACTAACTTACAAACTAAAAAGAATTCTTGCGTTCTGAAATCTGAATTCTGAAATTGGAGATGCACTCCTTTGAAGAAGATCGTTGAATTAGACTCGCTTTAATTTGATTTTTGATTCAAGTTCTTTAACTCGTCTTTGAATTGGAAATGGTGACGGCTACTCCAAGTCTTCTACTTACGGCATTTCAGTCCTAGGTTTATTTTTCTGTGTTTTTAGGTTAGGCGTTGAGTTGTTTACCTAGAATTTCAGTTTGATTTTAGCCGTCAGATGAACCTAGGGTTAATCACAGCCACTCAGACCTAATCAGGACCATCCTGAAACCCTAGTGACTCAGCAGCGAGTCAACAGTCGTTCAAATTTCAGATCTGGCCGGGGGCCAGGTCGACCCTAAGGTCGACCTCCAGGTCGACCTCTAGGGGGGGAGGTCGACACTAGGGTCGACCCCCTGGTCGACCTGCCTGGGCGGGAATTTTCCCGCCCAACCCGCTTTTAGCTTCTGTTTGAATTTTGAACTCGTTTTCGAACTGTTTGAATTTATTTGAATTTCTGAAACTTCCGACAGCCATAACTTCTTCATACGAAGTCCAATTTACGCAAACTCGGACTCTATCTCAACCTGAATTCCGAGACGAACACAATGGCGTAACCCGTTTCCCTTAATTCTTATATTTTAAATCAAGTATTCTAGGATTCATTATTATAACGTGAATAGAAAATACAGGGTGTTACATTCTCCCCTCCTTTTAGGATTTCGTCCCCGAAATCTCCAAGTCGAGAAGAACTTATATCCTACCATCAAATCAACCATCTACTCAACCATCAAACACAGGCGTCCAATGTCCTTAAAAGATTTCTAATGCTTCATGATCATATGCATAGTGTGTGTATATGTCCTTATCTAATGCAAAATCAGGCGGTCTACTGATTCAGTTGACCTCCTTAATGCAAATTATGTCAGTGCCATGAGTCCATTATGAATGCAAATTTTCCTACTCAAAATTTCTTGCATGAGTGCACAACCATTCATACAAATGCAACGTCCATATGATAACACATCAAGTTTTAATCCATAAACCAATACATATATGCATATGCAATATGGAAGTGACTGAGCCGATCTAGTACCTAATGTGTGTGTATATGCATCCACTAGCAACCACTTGCAACCACTTGCAACCATCAATCATAACATGTTTCAATTACATGTTTACATCCAAATAGGTTCCTACCTAAGGATAAAGGATTGGATCGAGGAGATATACCTAAAAAGATAGGTACGAGCATAAACTTGAGGAAAAAGAGATTAAAGACGTACCCTCAAAAAGAAAAGGGTAGGTTGCGCGTATACGGTCCTCAGTTTCCCAAGTCGCGTCTTCCTCGGCGTCGCTCCATTGAACCTTGACGAGCTTAACTTCACGGCTGCGTAGCTTTCTAACCTCTGTTCCCAAGATGCAGGTTGGAACTCTTATCACAGTTGCTTCTCTTTCAACTTCTTCTAGCATACTTGATTCTACCACTTCCGCAGACTCGTGTAAGCACTTCCGCAGGTGAGATACATGAAAGATATTATGAATCCCGGCAAATCTTTCGGGCAGCTGTACCCTATAAGCCATCTTCCCAATCTTCTCGAAGATAGGGAACGACCCTACAAATATTGGTGCTAACTTTCCTGCGGATCCAAAGCGAACGACGTTCCTCAAAGGAGATACTTTAAGGAACACCTTGTCTCCAACTTCGAACTCAAGGTCAGTTCTTCTTTTGCCTGCGTAGGACTTCTGTCTATCTTGAGCAGTCTTCATTCTTCTTCATATCAAGTCTACTTTCTCTGACGTCTCCCTAATCATGTCTGGTCCAAGTATGAGCTTGTCTGTTGACTCCCACCAGCAAGTTGGTGACCTTCACGGTCTTCCATATAAAGCTTCGAAAGGCGCCATACCTATGGTGGCTTGGTAGCTATTGTTGTAAGCGAATTCCACCAAAGGTAGATGATTGTAACACCCCACGTCCATTAATGTCACTCACAAAGGGAATGCATTAACTTCCATGGAGGTTATAAGTGAATATAGAACAAAAAAATACAACAAGACAGATAATAAATAGTACTTGGAAATCTAAAACTTCATTTTATTGCAGCGGAAATTAAACATGTTTGTTACATCATAAAACCATAGATCATAACCAAGTACAATATCCATCTTCATAAAAACAAAATACATAATCCCATTACATAAATAGCCATTAAAAAGATAACAAGCTGGACTTTACTTCAACGGTCCAAGATTTCCAAAGAGAGATGAAGCAATTCAATCAAACTCCACTAGAGCTGGGCCCAACCTGAGGACCTGGAGGGGGAAAAAGGATAGAAATAGAGGGGGTCAGATATAAAGTCTGGCGAGTATGATAATTCTAACAATACTATTATCAAAATTACTAGACTAAGGCATAAGCTGGAAGACAAGTAAATGTCTATGAACTCGTAGGAAGATAAAGATAGCGTTTAAGATAACGTTAAAGATAACGGTAAAAGCACACCTAATTACTAACGAATGATTACTACACTGCACCGCACATTACTACACTGCACCACACCAGTCACCCTATTGTTTGATCCCACTTGCTTCACACAGAAACTTTATAAATAGCCTTATGTACCCCTAGCTGACTACATAGGTGCCGCCTGCCCCTATCTCCACTAGGTGTACCCCACTACCCACTTTCGATCGGCTCCCTACTCGTAGATACCCGTGTTGGCCCCACAGTGGGGTGTATCACTCCTCTAAAGTGGCAACCCGATACAACTTGAGAATGCATGGCTTATACCTACACGATGCAACAATGTCTTACCTACCATCTCGTGTCCACACACGCATACGAAACCCGTTGGACTTGCGTTGCCACCGCTCCTTGTTTTGGCCTCTTACAGTCGAACCCATCATGCGTGTCCCGTCCTCGACTTGGGTCGAGCCCACAAAGATACGTTTGGGATACTGGTCAAAATGGGCCCCCACAAGCTACCCACCTAAGCTTGTCACTAGTATATCCCACTTAACCCTCTTAGTCATGTTCATTTACATGTGTGTTTGGTTAAGTCTTACTAATCGTATTTCACATGCCACTAAGGGCACCCCCTAGATTCCTCTTGCCACCCAAGGCACCTACTTAACCCCCATGTCCCACCTTACATGTTTATCTGGTTAAGTATTTCTTAATTCATTCAGGCCATAACCTCATAAAGACCTCTCACATTAGACTGGCATTTATGGCAGCTGGATTTGTCGGGCGGGTCTGGGCAGTCTTACACCATAAAAGAGTCTAACCTTGTGTCTTTACAGCCGTTATGCTTTAGTTTAGGCCTAGGACCTCTCACATTGGGCTGACATTTGTGACCATTGGATTTGCCGGGCGGGTCCGGGCAGGTTTACGTCACAAACGAGTCCAACCTCGTGTCCTAAGCATTGATTAACACTTAAAATCTTTTACCCTAGTTTTAATAATTCCCTATTCAAATTATTAATTAAGTCAACTTTTAATGATGTCCATAATTGACTCAATTATGGCCATCCACTTATGGCATGCAAAATCATATCAATTGAACCCCAACTTTTTAATATTAAATCCTTAATATTACCCCTACCCCACGTTTATACGTTCGCTTATTCAACGCATAATATAGGCTAGACTTGTATAGTCTAACACCTAGCACAAAGATAAATTATCACAACATATAGACAATTAAAATAAATCTAATCATAATAGGGTGAAACTTGCATAAACTACACATGTTTAGGATCAAAAGGTGTCAACTTGTTAAATGTCTCAATTTATATGATATGATCATAGCCCAAATCTATACATAAACTTGCATATGGGGTTTTTAGGCAACATAATGATGGTGTGAACTAGCATAGGATATCACATATGTCATAGCATAATTCTAGATGTCATAATAGATGTCTTGCTATATGTTCATAACTTTTCTAATCAATCTAACTTGCATATGTGACTTGTCATATAGATCAACATAACCCAAACATGATGATTTAATTAATATGAACTAACTAGCATAGATGGTAACATCATGGCCTTTTTAACATGTATGATTCATCACAACTTAGCATAGAAACTTTCAACATACATAACATCATCATTGCATGATTTACAACATATAAGATATCATCATCACATAACATTGGATTTACAATATACATGATAGCAAAAGGGGTTTACAACAACATATATGATAATTCACATCATCTACTCATAATCCATTCATAACTCAACCTAATTAAAATGATAATAATCTTGTTAAGATCATCGTACTCACAATTTAGAGAAGAAAAGAGAGAGTTTTGCTTTGCTTTAGGGTTGAGAGAATTAGAATTGAGTTTGCTTTTCTTCTTTCTTAGTTGGCGGCGGCTCCATTGATTTCCATGGCGATGGTATGACGGTAACTATTCTATTTTAATTAGGTTTAGGGTTAGCATTAGGATGTATTTATAGGTGTAGGAAGTTATTTAGGACCATTAGATTAACCCTGAACCATGAGAACCAATCAAATGCAAAATCTGCATTTGAGCGAATCGGCCCACGAGTTGACAGCCAAACACCCTGGATTAACCCCTAGTCGACCCAGCGGAGCTCGGGTCGACCTCAAAAATGGGCCGGTTCGGTTATTCCCCCTCCCAATTCGCTGTTTTGAACTTTTTCGCATATTTATTTATTTAATTTTTAATTTATATATATATATATCAATATATATATTTCTCTGCGCAACCCATTTCACTTAATTCTTTTCTAAAAATTAAGTATACTTTAATTTGTGAATTTTAATGTTATAAAATTACGGGGTGTTACAATGATCCTCCCATGTACCTCCGAAGTCAATAATGCATAACCTCAAGAGTTCTTCTAATACTCTGTTGACTCTTTCCGTCTGGCCATCAGTTTGAGGGTGATAGACCGTGCTTAAGCATAACTGTGTGCCTACAGCCTCTTGTAAACTCTTCCAAAATTCGCTCGTGAAGATAGGGTTTCGATCACTCACTATGCTGGAGGGTATCCCATGGAGTCGAACTATCTCCTTAAGATATATGGATGCTAGAGATGAGGCAGTCCTTCTACTCTTGACGGGTATAAAGTGGGCGCTTTTTGTGAGCCTGTCCGCTATTACCCAAATGCTAGTATTGCCCCTTCTTGACCTAGACAACCCATCTATAAAGTCCATTGATATGCTATCCCATTTCCACTGTGGGATCTCTAGAGGATGGAGCAGACCACCAGGCTTCTTCTGCTCTGCCTTGACTTGTTGGCATTTTAAACATTTAGAAACAAATTCAGCTACGTCTTTCTTCATGCCATTCCAAAAGAAAACTCTTTTGATATCTTTATACATTTTGTCTCCTCTTGGGTGTATGGTCAGCTTGGAATGGTGTGCCTCTTCTAGAACCATCTTTACCAAGCTCCTTGCCTGTGGGACACATAGTCTTCTATCTCGTCTCAACCAGCCCTTGGCATCCATGGAGTATCTATTGAGGTGACTAGAAGTCTCACCCCTAATTAATTTGTCCATTACTTCGGCTAGATGAGGGTCTTCTCTTTGCACGGCTCCGACTGAGTCTAATAGAGTTGGTCGCACTTCTAATGTTGCTAGCAAGCCAGTTACAAAGTCAGTAGAGGGTCTGAAGTTAAAGCTTGCTATGAACTCCAAGCTTTGCCTTTCCGCAAAGAGAGGGCTTAAGGTTAGCTTCTTTCTACTTAAGGCGTCTGCTACTGCATTGCCCCTGCTAGGATTGTAGGAAATCTCATAATCATATGAGGCAAGGAACTCCATCCATCTTTGCTGCCTCAAGTTGAGATCTTTCTGCGAGAATAGGTATTTCAGTGATTTATGGTCAGTATACAGTTCAAATTTCTCACCTAGGAGATAATGGCGCCAAGATTTAAGCGCAAAAATGATGACTGCCAACTCTAGGTCGTGGGTCGAGTAGCTTTTCTCATGTACTTTCAACTGTCTTCCACCATAAGCCACTACCTTCCCTTCTTGCATCAGAACAGCGCCTAGTCCCGTTCCGCATGCATCTGTGTATACTGTAAACATCTTGCTTCCATCAGGCAATGTCAGAACTGGGGCTGTTGTTAGAGCCCTTTTCAAACGTTGGAAACAATATCGCAATCCAAGTCCCAATTGAAAGCTAGGTTCTTCTTTGTCAATCTTGTTAGTGGAGCTGAGATTTTTGCAAAATCTTTGATGAACTTTCGATAAAAGCCTGCTATCTCGAGAAAGCTTCGGACTTCGGTTGCGTTTCGAGGAACCTTCCAATCTTGCATGGCAACCACTTTCGCGGGGTACACAGATATCCCCTCTTTGGACACCACATGTCCAAGGAACCTAACTTCTTCTCTCAGAAATGGCATTTGGATAATTTCGCCTTCAACTGATGTGCCCGGAGGGTATCCATGACTTCCTTTAGATGCTGAACATGTTCTTCCTCATTCTTTGAGAAGATCAAAATATCGTCTACGAAGACTACCACAAACTTATTGAGGAACTCTCGGAACACCCTGCTCATTAAATCCACGAAGTAAGCGGGTGCATTTTTCAAGCCAAAGGGCATGACAAGCCACTCGAAGAAACCATCGGGAGTTCTGAATGCGGTCTTATCAATGCTGTCTTCAGCCACTCTTAGCTGATGAAACCCGGTAGCTAAATCTAACTGGAAGAAAACCGATGCACCTACAAGCTGATCAAACAAATCATCTATTCTTGGGAGTGTGTGCCTATTCTTCTTAGTCAGCTTGTTTAGCTCCCTATAATCAATGCACAGGCGGAGCGAACCATCAACTTTGGTTGCGAACACTACCGGAGCACCCCATTCAGAAATACTCTGTCTTATGAACCCATTTTCAAGCAACTCTTTGATTTGCTTGCTGAGCTCCTTTCTCTCCCTTGGGGCCATGTGCCTAACGGGTAAAGCAACGGGCTTTGCATTGTCAACGAGGTATATGCGGAAGTCTATCTCCCGCCTCGGGGGTAAACCCTTTACCTCTTCAAACACATCAGAATATTCACGGACTACCTTTATAGACTGCAAGTCGTCAACAGACACATCAAGAGATTCTAAATAGTTTAGCATAACAGAGTTCAGGGGATTGCAAGAAATTTCAAGAGTGTTACCAAGGTGAGTCAAGAGTCTAACCACTCTTTTTTCACAATCGAGGATGGCACCATAACAGAATAGCCAATCCATGCCTAGAATCAATCCATAGCCCGTGAAGCCCAAAACATAGGCATTGCACCTAAACTCAACGCTTAGAATATATATTTTCAAATCCAAACAAACCATTTACAAATAAGCTGAGCCCCCGATTGGATTTGAAACAACCAAGGGATCCTCTACTAAACTAGTGTCTAGGTGCAGAGATTCGACTAAATCAGCAGATACAAATGAGTGCAATGCAACAGAATCAAACAATGTACGAACAGGATGATCAAAAAGATAGACTAAACTTTCGATAGAAATATTTCTACCTCATTCTTGCGGAGGTACTGTGAGAGCGTGAACTTGTCCTTCAGAAGAAGGTCCAGCTCCCTGCCCTTGCTTCTTTGGGCAAGCCCTAGCCATGTGTCCTGTCTCACCACAGTGGAAACAGCCACCCATCTTCCTTTTCTTCTTCCTGCAGTCTTTTACCAGATGTCCAGGAATGCCACAGAAATTACAATTTCTCTTTTCATGGGGTTTGTTGTTCTTCCCGCCTTTCTTTGGATCAGCCTTCTTGTTCTGTGACCCTTCCCCCTTCTTATCTTGAGGCACTTCTGTTTTTGCCTCATCCTTGCCCTTGTCTTCCTCATTTAAGAGTGCCATGTCCAATAACCTTTCGTAAGTAGCCCCCATAGGTATGCGGGTCATAGCCAAGATGTGAAGTGGCTCATTCAATCCCTTGACAAAACGGAGAGCCTTCTTATGAGGAGTATTCACTAAGTCCAGTCCAAACCGGGCCAGCTAATTGAATTGATTGACGTACTCCTTGACCGTCATACTTCCTTGCTTAAGAGATAAGAACTTTTCCAACTGTAAACTTCGTTCAGCTTGTGAGAGAAATTTTATCTCAAACCTTATTCTGAAATCCATCCATGTTTCAACCGGCCTCTCAGCGTTAGTGACTTCCCACCAACAGGAAGCTTCGTCTTTGAGCAACCACACTGCCAACTGTATCTTTTGTCTATCGTCCACCTCGAAGATAACGAACAGATCCTGAGTTTCTTTGAGCCAGTTCCTTGCTTCTACGAATGATTCAGTCCCCTTGAAATCTTTTCCACCCATGGCCCTAAAATCTCTACAGATCTTTGAGAAAGCATTTGCACGAGGAGGAGGAGGAGGAGGAACCGCTGCAGTTGGAGGAGGAATATCTACTAGGCCTGCATCGTTGGCCCTAGCCTCTAAGTACCTCCTGAACCAGCCAGGTATTGGCACACCCTCTGGAAGGTTAAGATTCCCAAACATGCTGAAACGAAAAAGAAAAGATTCGAAACGAAGGATAGAAAGATAGTGCATATGGCTTTGGGGATTATGCCTTTTTAAATTTTAAAACAACATTTTTCCTCGTAAAATGCTTCTTTATATTTCTTTTGAAAATAGTTTTTCAAAAATTCTTATCTAATCTGGTAAACCTTTGCTCTGATACCAAGTGAAACACCCCACCTCCATTAAGGTCACTCACAAAGGGAATGCCTTAACTTTGGTGGAGAGTTATAGGTACAAGACACAGAAAAATTTACAAGACAGATAAATTTAAGCAGCGGAATCTAAATATTTATTTCATACGTAGTTCAATACAAAAGCATTACATCAAATTGTCTCAAAACAACTTCAAAACATTACACCATAATTTCTGTCTTGATTATTCAATAAAGAAGCATAAACCAAAAAGTAAAAATGCATAAATCCCCAAGGATCATATCCAAAGCCATAGCCAATGCAAGAGAGTCCAAGTCATACATCTACTTTCTTGAAGCTTGTAAAGAGTCTGATTAAGCTGGAGTATTTCCTCCCTGTAGACCTGGGGGGGGAATGGAAGAAAAGAAGACGAAAGGAAACGGGTCAGACAATAAGTCTGGTAAGTTCAGTGGTTACTAGTATTTAAACAAGAAAAGGGATCATGACAGTGATAACAGAACATAGGACAATAACCTAATATAAGATAAGAGGGACGTGTGATCGCACCCATTACTATAGTCTCTGCACCTACTTAACCATTGGTTCAAACAGCCCACGTGTTTACAACAAACGATCCCCTAAATGATCGGCTCCTACTCGCATGTATTCAAGTCCTGTGTCCTTCGGCCCCGCTTGATTGTAGTCACGTGTGTTGGTCCCACCATGCGGTGTATTAGTCCCTCTGGTGGCAACCCGACACGATTCAAGATGCACAGAGTACACTACTGATGCCAGTGCCTGATTTTTTTCTACTTCGGAGTACGTGCACGCCCATGCTCCGTCGGAACCTAAACTGGCTCACCAACCGCCGATGTTTTAACCGCTTATAATTCAGCCCAGTAATCGTGCCCCACCCTGCCTAGTTTCAGGGTACCATGATACATCTATGTGGGTTACTGCTGAAATGGGTCCCCGTTACTAGGGTTTTCAAATCAGCATGTTTATTTGGTTAAGTGTCCAAGTTTACCTAACCCAGTCCATTCGTTTTAGTTAACATGTTGAATCGGTTAAGTGTTTCCCTAATTTACTTAACCCTACCAATCCTGACTTAGCTTTAATTTAAAGCACCAACCACTCACATTAGACAGGTCTTATTGTGGTCACTGGATATGCCGGTCGGTTCCGGGCAGATTTACACCACAACTCAGTCTAACTTCAGGTTCTTTTTGGGCTTGATGCACTAACCACCCACATTAGATAGGTCTTGTTGTGGTTAGTGGATATGCTGATCGGTTCTATGCAGATTTACACCACAACTCAGTCTAACCTCGGGTTAGGCATATTCGTCTTTTCTAAATTCATATTTTTCTATATATTTCAAATTTCTTTATGTAAATTAATTTTAATTTACTCATGCCATAATTATCTTTTCAAATGTTGCTCACAATAAATGGTATATCAAGTATACCATTTTATGAACAATCCTATGCCATGAATTTTTATGTTTCCCCATCGTTATCCTCGTAGAACGTATGTATGAATTACATAAAATGTTCGGCTAACAAGTTAGCCCAAACCCATAAACAAAAAAGGGGAAAAAAATCAAGGAACATGACATAAACATAAAATAACATACATTAAACTTATCACATGTAACTTGGCATAGATGTATCATTATCTCAACTAAACAGGTAAAGGTGAACTTGTGACCGAGTCATGTAAACTTGATATGGGTCTAACATGAAGGTTTAACACATAAACAAGATTTAAACCGCAATTTAACATACTAACTTATGTATGTCAAAACATAAGAAAGCTACTCTAACCATTTTTAAATTGCAACTTAGCATGATAACTTATATGTGTTAAACATAAGAGGATTGCAATTCCAACTTTTTACAACATAAATAGATTCAACTTGACATGGTTCTAACTATTCATGAATGTTAATCTACATGTAGGCATGTGATTTAGATCCTAGACTTGCAAAAAATAATCAAATTTCAACATGACATGTTTCACCATTTTGTTGGCATAATAAGTTCTTTACCCAATCAAAATAACATACAATGTTGTACATCACCCAAGCATATATACATGAAATATACAACATGTTCATCGCCACAAGCATGTAGACATGATTAATTACAACGATATTTTAAGATAAACGAGAATCAAATCTTATACATAAGCATCGTACTATACTCCAATTACAACATGTCATGAATTCAATCAAAAGGAATGTTTAAATCTGCGTAACAACTAACTTACAAACTAAAAAGAATTCTTGCGTTCTGAAATCTGAATTCTAAATTCTAAATTTGGAGATGCGCTCCTTTGAAGAAGATCGTTGAATTAGACTCGCTTTAATTTGATTTTTGATTCAAGTTCTTTAACTCGTCTTTGAATTGGAAATGGTGGCGGCTACTCCAAGTCTTCTACTGACGGCATTTCAGTTCTAGGTTTATTTTTCTATGTGTTTTTAGGTTAGGCATTGAGTTGTTTATATAGAATTTCAGTTTGATTATAGCCGTCAGATGAACTAGGGTTAATCACAGCCACTCAGACCTGATCAGGACCATCCAGAAACCCTAGTGACTCAACAGCGAGTCAGCAGTCGTTCAAATTTCAGATCAGGCCGGGGGCCAGGTCGACCCCCAGGTCGACCTCTAGAGGGGAGGTCGACACTAGGGTCGACCCCCTGGTCGACCTGCCTGGGCGGGAATTTTCCCGCCCAGCCCGCTTCTGGCTTCTGTTTGAATATTGAACTTGTTTTCGAACTGTTTGAATTTATTTGAATTTCTGAAACTTCCGACAGCCATAACTTCTTCATACGAAGTCCAATTTACGCAAACTCGGACTCTATCTCAACAAGAATTCCGAGACAAACACAATGGCGTAACCCGTTTCCCTTAATTCTTACATTTTAAATTATGTATTCTAGGATTCATTATTATACCGTAAATAGAAAATATGGGGTGTTGCAGTCCCCGTTACTAGGGTTTCCTACTGGTTAAGTTTGTGGGCCTATATTTACTAATATTACCCACCAACCCAATATGTACTTAACCCTTCCACTGATTCAAGCATGTTTATTTAATGGTTAAGTTTGTGGGCCTATATATACTAATATTACCCACCTACCCAAAGTTTACTTAACCCTCCTACTTATTAAGTCAATCTGTATTATTGGTTAAGCTTGCCTTAACCCTATCCACTTTTTTCATGTAATATTGGTTAAGTGTTGTCCATTCATGTTAACTTAACCTCCCCACACATCATGTTGTATTGGTTAAGTGTTTCCCCTTAACTTAAACTCACTCATTCATCATGTTATAACAGTTAAGTGTTCTAAATTTACTTAACCCCACCTTCTGGTCTAATTAACATGTTATAACGGTTAAGTGTTCAAAATTTACTTAACCCCACCTTCTTGTCAAATTAACATGTTATAACGGTTAAGTGTTCTAAATTTACTTAACCTTCTTGTCTAATTAACATGCTATAATGGTTAAGTGTTCTAAATTTATTTAACCCCACCTTCTTGTCTAATTAACATGTTATAACGGTTAAGTTTTCTCAATCAATTCAACTTAACTTAACGCACCTACTTGTCATGTTACTTTGGTTAATTGTTGCCTTCTTGTGTTAACTTAACCCTACCACAAATCAAGTTATATTGGTTAAGTGTTGCCCTCTCGTGTTAACTTAACCCTTCCCATTCATCGTGTCATGTTGGTTAAGTGTTTCTTATTGACCTAACCCTACCCATTTATCATGTTATACTGGTTAAGCGTTTCCTATTAACTTAACCCTAGTCATTCATCTTGTTATATTGGTTAAGTGTTTCTCATTAACTTAACCCTAGTCATTCATGTTATATTGGTTAAGTGTTCCTATGAACTTAACCCTAGTCATTCATGTTATATTGGTTAAGTGTTCCTATGAACTTAACCCTAGTCATTCATCTTGTTCATTAGCATTAATTGATTTATTAATGCACCAACCTCTCACATTAGATATGTGTTGTTGTGGTTACTGGATGTGCCGGGTGGTTACGGGTAGTTTTGCTCCACAATTCAATCTAACCTCGGGTTTTCCTTGGGCATGATGCACTAACCTCTCACATAAGATAGGTGCTGTTGCAGTTACTGGATGTGCCGGACGGTTCCGGGCAGTTTTACACCACAACTCAATCTAACCTCGGGTTAGGCATGTTCATCTTTAATTTACACATTTACCATATATACTCAAATCTAGATTTTTCATGCTAATTACCAAATTCAACAAAACTAGTCATGTTCCAATTTCCAAGTTATGCCCAACAAATTCCAATTTCAAGTTATTAATCAAAATACCCAATCTTCCCTAAATTTGCAATAATAGTCATGCCCAAAATCACTATGCATTATGTTTGGCGTCCCAAATCAATAGTTAAGCTCAAGCTAAATTTAATATTCTAATTTACAGTTTATGCCCAAAACTAGGTTTTTCATGCCAAATTTCATACTTTGTCATTCATGCCAATTCTAGGTTCAATATGTCAAATTACGTATTCCATAATTCATGTCAAATTTCCCCAAATTGCATCTTTACAGTCATGCCATAATACATGTTCCAAATTATGCCAAATAAATGTCAATTTAATGTTATACCCAATTACCCCGCATTCATAACGTACGTATTTCAAGATTCAATGCAAGATTCATGAAATAAGCGGAGAAACAATATGGAACATAAGAGGCATAAGAATAGGCATATGACGATAAGTACTATTGGTCCAATAAATTTGATATACCAAATTGACAAGTTTTGCATAGAATAAATTGCAGGCATATAGATATGATATGAATATCATTATGAACCATCACAGACGTATAGGTTTGACAAGAGATATATCATGAACTTAAACAAGATTACAATTCCGATATACAACAAGGATAGATATGATTGGACCAATTTCTTAGTCAATAATGATTCCCAAAGGCATATACAAGCACGGTTTCAAATGAAAGGATTACTTACATCAGGCATAAATCTAATGGATTAGATTTGAATAACATCGCAGGCATAAATCTAATAGATTAGATTTGATAAATCTAAAAGGATTATCTCATAATCAAGTATAGCTTAGATCCAGATTATTACATGCCAAGAATTTCAATTAAGAATTCACATCTGAAAGTAACTTGAACTTACAAAAAGAGAATGATTCTTGTATTTCTGGAATCTATTTTCTGAAACTGAAAAGCAATCCCTTGACGTAGATTATCGATTCTCTAATTTAGATTTGATTCTTAGAAAATAGTTGTTGAAGTCGTTGAATTAGCCTTTGAATCTCTACTTAAATTCTAAACTTGATTTCTTGAAGAACTAGAGTAGCATAAGGACGTCTTTAATTTATTTTTGATATGAATTAGGGCACAGAGTATAGGCGTAACGGAGTTGTGTAGAGAAAACTGTAGCCTTAGGGGTGTTTATATAGCATAGGGATCAACGAATCTGGTCAGAACGGGCGTCCGAATGCAGAAAAACGGACCAGTCCTTGGATCTAGAAATAGGGGAGAGGTCGACCCCCTGGTCGACCTATGTGACCCAGGTCGACCCCCTGGTAGACCTGGGTCCTGGGCGGGAAATTTCCTGCCCAGCCCAGGTGTGTGATTTGAATTTCGAATTGAGCCGTTTTAATTTAATTTCCTGAAACTTCTGAGGGCCATAACTTCCTCATACGAAGTCCGATTTACGAAAACTTGGACTCTACTCCAAGCATAATTTTGAGACGAACGCAATGGCATAACCCATTTCCCTTAATTCTTCATACTTTAATTTGTTACTTTGACGTTCATAGAAAATACGGGGTGTTACATTCTCCCCTCCTTAAAGGATTTCGTCCCCGAAATCTCTAAGTTAAGAAAATGCATATCCTAACATCCAACATTCATCTACTCAACCATTCAATCACAGGCGTCCATTGTCCTATAAAAGATTTCTAATGCTTTCGTGATCATATGCACAGTGTGTGTACATGTCCTTATCTAATGAAAAATCAGGCAGTCTACTGATTCATTTGACCTCCTCAATGCGAATTATGTCAGTGCCATGAGTCCATCATGTATGCAATTATTCCTATTCATACTTTATAACTTCTACTTGAGTGCACAATCATTCATACAAAATACGACATCCATATGATAACACATCAAGTTTCAGTTCATATATATAAAAATTCACTCATGCATATGCAATATGAAAGTGACTGAGCCGATCTAGTGCCTAATGTGTATATGCATCCACGAGCAACCACTAGCAACAACTTGCAACCACCAATCATAACATGTTTCAAACACATGTTTACATCCATTGGTTTCTACCTAAGGATAAGGAATAGGATCGAGGAGATATACTTAAAGGGTAGATACAAACATGCATAAACTTAAGGAAAGAGAGACCAAGGATGTACCCTAAAAAAAAGGTAGACTGCGTGTATCTAGTCTTCAGTCTTCTAAGTCGCATCTTCTTGAGCTTCACTCCACTGTACCTTAACTAATTTAACTTCATGATTGCGAGGCATCTTGACCGTCATTTCCAAAACCCACTAGTAATGATAGGACCTTGATCACTTACTATGCTAGAGGGTATCCAATGTAGTCGGACTATCTTTCCAAGATAAACAGGTGTTAACCATGATACCAAGTGTATATACAAAGATGATTAGAGGTCTCTCCTCTACTTAGCTTATCCATCATATCACAAATCTGAGGGTCTAAAGCTAAAAGGTTGCTATTGTCTTTTTACCTCTCTTAAGGTCAGTCTTACTTAGGTCACCTGCCACAACCATTTATTTCTCACGCAAACCATCCTAGTCGAACTCGATATCCCTCAAGTACAAGCCCCAAAGGCCTAAACCAATATCATACAAGCACCCAAGGAATACCTCCTCCGAATTTGGACGATCTATGTGAGATGATACTAGCAAAACAACCAAACAATTGAGCACTTAACCGACTCTGGCTATCCTCGCCAATCTTGCTCCAAAACTATCGTTGATCGCATAACTGGTTTTGCATTTTCAACTAGATATATGCGGAAGTCTATCTCGAGTTTTAAGGGGAAAACCCCTAACCTAATCAAAAACATCTATGGACTATTCTAACGGATCGCAAATCATCGATAGATGCGTCAAGAGATTCTAGGTAGCTAAGCCAAACTGATCCCTTAGAAACGCACGAAATCTCGAGAGTATTCCCGATGCAAGTCAAAAGTCTAACTACCTTCCTTTCACAATTACTAGCTAACCAATCCATGCCTAAAATCAACCCATAGCCCATGAAACCAAAAACATAAGCATTACACTTAAACTCAATACTTAACATAGCTATTCTCAAATCCTTACAAACCAAAGATAAATGAGACGAACCACCAATCAGATTTGAGACAATAACGGGATCTTCTATTATACTAGTACTAAGGTGCAGAGACTCAACTACGGAAGCAGATATAAATGAATGTGAAGCGCTAAAATAAAAAAGAGTACAAACAGGATGACCAAAAAGAAAAACTAAACTTTACTATCTTTCTCTCAGGTACGCTGGCGGTGAAAGCATGCGCTTGCCTTTCCGAAAACCCTGTCCTTTGTCCTTGTCCTTCGGGCAATCCTTGATAAGATACCCTACCTCACCATGCTGAAAACAACCACTTGTCTTTTACTTCCTACAATTAAATAACCCGCTGTACCGCAGAAAAGATTCTTCCTCTTGTTGCGGGATCTATTATTTCCTCTGCCCTTCTTATATTCCAATCCCTCGTTTGTGATTCTTTCCCTTTGGCCTCTTTCTCTTTACCTCCTTTGTGAACCATGTTGACAAGCCTTTCGAATGTTGCCTCCATCGCATGGGAAACCCTAAAAAGCTTGGAAGAGAATTAGCCGTAGGTGAAACTACTACGACTATAGATGGAAGTGAGGCGCTTATTTGCCCTTTGACAAGTGTCGTAGTCTAATCGAGCCTACGGAACCATTCCGCGATGAGGTTACCTCCCAGAAAGCCAGGAGCCCCGGAGACTCAGGAAAAAGGAAACAAAGATTCAAACAGAGGATCAAAAGATAGTGCATACGGCTTTGGGGAATATGCCTTTAAAACAAAACTTTTATTTTGAAAATGCTTCTTTTAAAACCGTTTTGAAAATAATTTTTCAAATCTTTTATCTGATCCGGTAACCTTCAGCTCTGATACCAAGTGAAACACGCTACCTCCGTTAAGGTCACTCACAAAGGGAATGCCTTAACTTCGGTGGAGCATTTAGGTGAAAGATGCAGATAAATTACAAGATAGACAAATAAAGCTGCGGAAAAATAAAGTCATTTTATAAACAATGTGCTTCAGTCAAGATTTTACAATAGTTGTCTCAATCATACTTAAAAGTAATACATAGAACTTCTGCCTTGATTTAAAAACTTCCAGATATAAAAGAAGCATAGAAATAACAATGATATTCCCCAATAAAGTATGAACCAGCCATAGTGGAAGAGAAAGTCAAAAGCCATACATCGACTATCTTCGCGCGTGGAAAGAAAACTGAGCTAAGTGGTAACATTTCCTCCCTGTGAACCTTGGGGGGGAGGGGGGAACAGAAGAAAATAGGAGAAATGAAACTGGGTCAGACATAAGTCTGGTAAGTCCAGTGACTTTCAGCATATAAAAAGGCAAAAGCATCATGACATGAATAAACGAATATAAGGCCAAACCGTGAGAACAAGGATAACAAGATAACATACGATTAGTATAGATATGATAAGGCAAGATAAACTTAATGCGCTTCTACTCTTTCTCTGCTTCGCTACTACCCTGTTATTCTGATTCCTATATCTCTACACCACCTAACTAGTGTCCCAACTAGTGATCAGTATAAAATGATAATATTGTAATGTGATCCCAATCCCCGCAATTATGGTAGCCTTCAGGTGTACATCTATCGTGAGGATTCCACCTCAATCTGCCTAATTGCCATGAACATGTTATATGTACCCTTACTACCCTATCGATCGGCTCTCTACTTGTATTAATTTCTCTTGTGCCAGTGTTAATCGACCCTCTCTTGCATGTAGATACCCTATGTTGGTCCCACCATAAGGTGTATCAATCCTTATGATAGCAACCCGACACGATTCAAGATGCACAGTGTATAACTAATGGTATCCAGTGCCTTTTTTCCCACTCTGGAGTACGTGCATGTCCGTAAACAATCGGAATCTAAACTGACGTACCCCCTGCCGCTGTTTTGACCGCTTATAATCAGCCCAGTAATCATGCCCCACACTTCCTAGTTCAGGGTACCATGATACATCTATGTGGGTTACTGCTGAAATGGGTCCCCGTTACTAGGGTTTCCTACTGGTTAAGTTTGTGGGCCTATATTTACAAATATTACCCACCAACCCGATATGTACTTAACTCTCCCACTGATTCAAGCATGTTTTTTAATGGTTAAGTTTGTGGGCCTATATATACTAATATTACCCACCTACCCAAAGTTTACTTAACCCTCCTACTTATCAAGTCAATCTGCATTATTGGTTATGCTTGCCTTAACCCTATCCACTTTGTTCATGTAATATTGGTTAAGTGTTGTCCATTCATGTTAACTTAACCTCCCCACACATCATGTTGTATTTGTTAAGTGTTTCCCCTTAACTTAACCCCACTCGTTCATAATGTTATAACAGTTAAGTGTTCTAAATTCACTTAACCCCACCTTCTTGTCTAATTAACATGTTATAATGGTTAAGTGTTCTAAATTTACTTAACCCCACCTTCTTGTCAAATTAAGATGTTATAACGGTTAAGTGTTCTAAATTTACTTAACCCCACCTTCTTGTCTAATTAACATGTTATAACGGTTAAGTGTTCTAAATTTACTTAACCCCACTTTCTTGTCTAATTAACATGTTATAACGGTCAAGTATTCTCAATCAATTCAAGTTAACTTAACCCACCTACTTGTCATGTTACTTTGGTTAAGTGTTGCCTTCTTGTGTTGACTTAACCCTACCACAAATCAAGTTATATTGGTTAAGTGTTGCCCTCTCGTGTTAACTTAACCCTTCCCATTCATCCTGTCATGTTGGTTAAGTGTTTCTTATTAACCTAACCTACCCATTTATCATGCTGTACTGGTTAAGTGTTTCCTATTAACTTAACCTTAGTCATTTATCTTGTTATATTGGTTAAGTGTTTCTCATTAACTTAACCCTAGTCATTCATGTTATATTGGTTAAGTGTTCCTATGAACTAAACCCTAGTCATTCATGTTATATTGGTTAAGTGTTCCTATGAACTTAACCCTAGTCATTCATCTTGTTCATTAGCATTAATTGATTTATTAATGCACCAACCTCTCACATTAGATATGTGTTGTTGCGGTTACTGGATGTGCCGGGTAGTTCCGGGCAGTTTTACACCACAACTCAATCTAACCTCGGGTTTTCCTCGGGCATGATGCACTAACCTCTCACATTAGATAGGTGTTGTTGCAGTTACTGGATGTGCCAGACATTTCTGGGCAGTTTTACACCACAACTCAATCTAACCTCGGGTTAGGCATGTTCATCTTTAATTTACACATTTACCATATATACCCAAATCTAGATTTTTCATGCTAATTACCAAATTCACCAAAACTAGTCATGTTCCAATTCCCAAGTTATGCCCAACAAATTCCAATTTCAAGTTATTAATCAAAATTGGCTACACCCAATCTTCCCTAAATTTGCAATAATAGTCGTGCCCAAAATCACTATGCATTATGTTTGGCGTCCCAAATCAATAGTTAAGCCCAAGCTAAATTTAATATTCCAATTTATAGTTTATGCCCAAAACAAGATTTTTCATGCCAAATTTCATACTTTGTCGTTCATGCCAATTCTAGGTTCAATATGTCAAATTACGTATTCCATAATTCATGTCAAATTTCCCCAAATTGCATCTTAATAGTCATGCCATAATACATGTTCCAAATTATGCCAAATAAATGTCAATTTCATGTTATACCCAATTACCCCCGCATTCATAACGTACGTGTTTCGAGATTCAACGCAAGATTCATGAAATACGCGGAGAAACAATATGGAACATAAGAGGCTTGAGAATAGGCATATGACAATAAGACCTATTGGTCCAATAAATTTGATATACTAAATTGACAAGTTTTGCATAGAATATATTGTAGGCATACAAATATGATATGAATATCATTATGAACCATCACAGACGTATAGGTTTGACAAGAGTTATATCATGAACTTAAACAAGATTACAATTCCGATATACAACAAGGATAGATATGATTGGACCAATTCCATAGTCAATAATGATTCCCAAAGGAATATACAAGCACGGATTCAATTGAAAGGATTACTTACATCAGGCATAAATCTAATGGATTAGATTTGAATAACATCCAGGCATAAATCTAATAGATTAGATTTGATAAATCTAAAAGGATTATCTCATAATCAAGTATAGCTTAGATCCAGATTATTACATGCCAAGAATTTCAATTAAGAATTCACATCTGAAAGTAACTTGAACTTACAAAAAGAGAATGATTCTTGTATTTCTGGAATTTGTTTTTTGAAACTGAAAAGTGATCCCTTGATGTAGATTATCGATTCTCTAATTTAGATTTGATTCTTAGAAAATAGTTGTTGAAGTCGTTGAATTAGCCTTTGAATCTTTACTTGAATTCTAAACTTGATTTCTTGAAGAACTAGAGCAGCATAAGGATGTCTTTAATTTATTTTTGATATGAATTAGGGTAGAGTATAAGCACAATGGAGTTGTGTAGAGGAACTGTAGCCTTAAGGGTGTTTATATAACATAGGGATCAACGAATCTGGTCAGAACGGGCGTCCAAATGCAGAAAAACGAACCAGTCCTCGGATATGGCAATAGGGGGGAGGTCGACCCCTTGGTCGACCTATGCGACCCAGATCGACCCGTAGGTCGACCCCCTGGTCGACCTGGGTCCTGGGCGGGAAATTTCCCGCCTAGCCCAGGTGTGTGATCTGAATTTCGAACTGAGCTGTTTTAATTTAATTTCCTGAAACTTCTGAGGGTCATAACTTCCTCATACGAAGTCCGATTTACGAAAACTTAGACTCTATTCCAAGAAGAATTTCGAGACAAACGCAATGGCGTAACCCATTTCCCTTAATTCTTCCCTTAAAAATTAAGTATACTTTAATTTTGTTACTTTGACATTCACAGAAAATACGGGGTGTTACATTCTCCCCTCCTTAAAGGATTTCGTCCCCGAAATCTCTAAGTTAAGAAAATGCATATCCTAACATCCAACATCCATCTACTCAACCATTCAATCACAGACATCCATTTTCCTTTAAAGATTTCTAATTCTTTTGTGATCATATGCATAGTGTGTGTACATGTCCTTATCTAATGCAAAATCAGGCGGTCTACTGAATCAGTTGACCTCCTCAATGCGAATTATGTCAGTGCCGTGAGTCCATCATGTATGCAATTATTCCCAATCATACTTTATAACTTCTACATAAGTGCACAACCATTCATACAAATACGACATCCATATGATAACACATCAAGATTCAGTTCATATATATAAAAATTCACTCATGCATATACAATATGAAAGTGACTGAGTCGATCTAGTGCCTAATGCGTGTATATGCATCCACGAGCAACCACTAGCAACCACTTGCAACCACTTGCAACCCCCAATCATAACATGTTTCAGACACATGTTTACATCTATTGGTTTCTACCTAAGGATAAGGAATAGGATCGAGGAGATATACTTAAAAGGTATATACAAGCATGCATAAACTTAAGGAAAGAGAGATCAAGGATGTACCCTAAAAAAAAAGGTAGGCTGCGCGTATCTAGTCTTCAGTCTTCTAAGTCGCATCTTCTTAAGCTTCACTCCACTGTACCTTAACTAATTTAACTTCACGATTGCGAGGCTTCTTGACTTTCATTTCCAAAACCCACTAGTAAAGATAGGACCTCGATCACTTACTATGCTAGAGGGTATCCAATGTAGTCGAACTATCTTTCCAAGATAAACAGGCGTTAACCATGATACCAAGTGTATATAAAAAGATGATTAGAGGTCTCTCCTCTACTTAGCTTATCCATCATGTCAAAAATCTGAGGGTCTAAAGCTAAAGGTTGCTATGTACTTTTAACCTCTCTTAAGGTCAGTCTTACTTAGATCGCCTCCCACAACCATTTATTTCTCACGCAAACCATCCTAGTCGAACTCGACATCCCTCAAGTACAAGCCCCAAAGGCCTAAACAATATCAGACAAGCACCCAAGGAATACCTCCTCCGAATTTGGACGATCTATGTGAGATGATACTAGCAAAACAACCAAACAATTTAGCAATTAACCGACTCTGGCTATCCTCGCCAATCTTGCTCCAAAACTATCATTGATCGCATAACTGGCTTTGCATTGTCAACTAGAAATATGCAGATGTCTATCTCGAGTTTTAGGGGGAAAACACCTAGCCTAATCAAAAACATCTGCGGACTATTCTAACGGATCGAAAATCGTCGATAGATGCGTCAAGTGATTCTAGGTAGCTAAGCCAAATTGATCCCTTAGGAACGCACAAAGTCTCGAGGGTATTCCCGAGGAAAGTCAAAAGTCTAACTACCCTCCTTTCACAATTACTAGCTAACCAATCCATGCATTGAATCAACCCATAGCCCATGAAACCAAAAACCTAAGCATTACACTTAAACTCAATACTTAACATAGCTATTCTCAAATCCTTACAAACCAAAGATAAATAAGCCGAACCACCAACCAGATTTGAAACAATAATGGGATCTTCTATTATACTAGTACTAAGGTGCAAAGACTCAACTACGGAAGTAGATATAAACGAATTTGAAGCGCTAAAATAAAAAAGAGTACTAACATGATGATCAAAAAGAAAAACTAAACTTTACTATCTTTCTCTCAGGTAAGCTGGCGGTGAGAGAATTCACTTGCCTTTCTGAAAACCCTTTCCTTTGTCCTTGCCCTTGTTCTCCGGACAATCCTTGATAAGATGCCCTGCCTCACCATGCTGAAAACAACCACTTGTCTTTTACTTCCTACAATTAAATGACCCGCTATACCACATAAAAAGTGCTTCCTCTTATTGCGGGATCTATTATTTCCTCCGCCCTTCTTATATTCCAATCCCCTGTTTGTGATTCTTCCCCTTTGTCCTCTTTCTCCTTACCTCTTTTGTGAACCATGTTGACAAGCCTTTCGAACGTTGCCTCCAGCGTACCGGAAACCCTACAAAACTTGGAAGAGAATTGGCCGTAAGTGAAACTACTTCGACTATAGATGGAAGTGGGGCGCTTATTTGCCCTTTGACAAGTGTCGTAGTCTAATCGAGCCTACGGAACCATGTCGCGATGAGGTTACCTCCCAGAAAGCTAGGAGCCCTGGAGACTCAGGAAAGAAGGAAACAAGGATTCAAGCAGAAGATAAAAAGATAGTGCATACGGCATTGGGGAATATGCCTTTAAAACAAAACTTTTCTTTTGAAAATGCTTCTTTTAAAACCGTTTTGAAAATAATTTTTCAAATCTTTTATCTGATCCGGTAACCTTCAGCTTTGATACCAAGTGAAACACCCCACCTCCGTTAAGGTCACTCACAAAGGGAATGCCTTAACTTCGGTGGAGCATTTTAGGTAAAAGATGCAGATAAATTACAAGACAGACAAATAAAGCAGCGGAAAAATAAAGTCATTTTATAAACAATGTGGTTTAGTCAAGCTTTTACAATAGTTATCTCAATCATACTTAAAAGTAATACATAGAACTTCTGTCTTGATTTAAAAACTTCCAGATATAAAAGAAGCACAGAAATAACAATGATATTCCCCAATAAAGTATGAACCAGCCATAGCAGTGGAAGAGAGAGTCAAAAGAAATACATCAACTATCTTCGAGCTTGGAAAGAAACTGAGCTAAGTGGTAAATTTTCCTCCCTGTGGACCTGGGGGGGAGGGGGAACGGAAGAAAAGAGGCGAAACGAAACAAGGTCAGACATAATTCTGGTAAGTCCAGTGACTTTCAGCATATAAACAGGCAAAAGCATCATGACATGAATAAACTGAATATAAGACAATACCGTGAGAACAAGGATAACAAGATAACATACGATTAGTATAGATATGATAAGGAAAGATAAACTGAATGCGCTTCTACTCTTTCTCTGCTTCGCTACTACCCTGTTATTCTGATTCCTATACCTCTGCACCACCTAACTAGTGTCCCAACTAGTAATCTGTATAAAATGGTAATATTGTAATGTGATCCCAATCACCGCAATTGTGGCAGCCTTCAGGTGTACATCTATCGTGAGGATTCCACCTCAATCTGCCTAATTGCCATGAACATGTTAGATGTACCCTTACTATTCTATCGATCGGCTCCCTACTTATATTAATTTCTCTTGTGTCTATGTCAATCGACCCTCTCTTGCGTGTAGATACCCTGTGCTAGTCCCACCATAAGGTGTATCAATCCTTATGATAGCAACCCGACACGATTCAAGACGCACAGTGTATAACTACTGGTATCCAGTGCCTGCTTTTTCCCACTATGGAGTACGTATACGCCCGTAAACCATCAGAACCTACACTGACGTACCTCCTGCCGCTCTTTTGACCACTTATAATCAGCCCAGTAATCGTGCCCCACCCTGCCTAGTTCAGGGTACTATTATACATCTATGTGGGTTACTGCTGAAATGAGTCCCCGTTACTAGGGTTTCCTACTGGTTAAGTTTGTGGGCCTATATTTACTAATATCACCCACCAACCCGATATGTACTTAACCCTCCTACTAATTCAAGCATGTTTATTTAATGGTTAAGTTTGTGGGCCTATATATACTACTATTACCCACCTACCCAAAGTTTACTTAACCCTCCTACTTATCAAGTCAATCTGTATTATTGGTTAAGCTTGCCTTAAGCCTATCAACTTTGTTCATGTAATATTGGGTTAGTGTTGTTCATTCATATTAACTTAACCTCCCCACACATCATGTTGTATTGGTTAAATGTTTCCCCTTAACTTAACCCCACTCGTTCATCATGTTATAACGATTAAGTGTTCTAAATTTACTTAACCCCATCTTCTTGTCTAATTAACATGTTTTAACGGTTAAGTGTTCTAAATTTACTTAACCCCACCTTCTTGTCAAATTAACATGTTATAACGGTTAAGTGTTCTAAATTTACTTAACCCCGCCTTCTTGTCTAATTAACATGTTATAACGGTTAAGTGTTCTAAATTTACTTAACCTCACCTTCTTGTCTAATTAACATGTTATAACGGTTAAATGTTCTCAATCAATTCAAGTTAACTTAACCCACTTACTTGTTATGTTACTTTGGTTAAGTATTGCCTTCTTATGTTAACTTAACCCTTCCACAAATCAAGTTATATTGGTTAAGTGTTGCCCTCTCGTGTTAACTTAACCCTTCCCATTCATCGTGTCATGTTGGTTAAGTGTTTCTTATTTACCTAACCCTACCTATTTATCATGCTATACTGGTTAAGTGTTTCCTATTAACTTAACCCTAATCATTCATCTTGTTATATTGGTTAAGTGTTTCTCATTAACTTAACCTTAGTCATTCATGTTATATTGGTTAAGTGTTCCTATGAACTTAACCCTAGTCATTCATGTTATATTGGTTAAGTGTTCCTATGAACTTAACCCTAGTCATTCATGTTATATTGGTTAAGTGTTCCTGTGAACTTAACCCTAGTCATTCATCTTGTTCATTAGCATTAATTGATTTATTAATGCACCAACCTCTCACATTAGATATGTGTTGTTGCGGTTACTGGATGTGCCGGGTGGTTCCGGGCTGTTTTTCACCACAACTCAATCTAACCTTGGGTTTTCCTTGGGCATGATGAACTAACCTCTCACATTAGATAGGTGTTGTTGTGGTTACTAGATGTGTCGGGCAGTTCCGGGCTGTTTTACACCACAACTCAATCTAACCTCGGGTTAGGCATGTTCATCTTTAATTTACACATTTACCATATATACCCAAATCTAGATTTTTCGTGCTAATTACCAAATTCACCAAAACTAGTCATGTTCAAGTTCCCAAGTTATGCCCAACAAATTCCAATTTCAAGTTATTAATCAAAATTGGCTATACCAAATCTTCTCTAAATTTGCAATAATAATCATGCCCAAAATCACTATGCATTATGTTTGGCGTTCCAAATCAATAGTTAAGCCCAAGCTAAATTTAATATTCCAATTTACAGTTTATGCCCAAAACTAGGTTTTTAATGCCAAATTTCATACTTTGTCGTTCATGCCAATTCTAGGTTCAATATGTCAAATTACGTATTGCATAATTCGTGTCAAATTTCCCTAAATTGCATCTTAACAGTCATGCCATAATACATGTTCCAAATTATGCCAAATAAATGTCAATTTCATGTTATACCCAATTACCCCAGAGTTCATAACATTCGTATTTCGAGATTTAACTCAAGATTCATGAAATAAGCGGAGAAACAATATGAAATATAAGAGGCATCAGAATAGGCATATGACGATAAGAACTATTGGTCCAATAATTTTGATATACCAATTTGACAAGTTTTGCATAGAATACATTGTAGGCATGTAGATATGATATGAATATCATTATGAACCATCACAGACATATAGGTTTGACAAGAGTTATATCATGAACTTAAACAAGATTACAATTCTGATACGCAACAAGGATAGATATGATTGGACCAATTTCATAGTCAATAATGATTCCCAAAGGCATATACAAGCACAGATTCAAATGAAAGGATTACTTACATCAGGCATAAATCTAATGGATTAGATTTGAATAACATCACTGGCATAAATCTAACAGATTAGATTTGATAAATCTAAAAGGATTATCTCATAATCAAGTATAGCTTAGATCCAGATTATTACATGCCAAGAATTTCAGTTAAGAATTCACTTCTGAAAATAACTTGAACTTACAAAAAGAGAATGATTCTTGTATTTCTGGAATCTGTTTTCTGAAACTGAAAGGCGATCCCTTGACATAGATTATCGATTCTCTAATTTAGATTTCATTCTTAGAAAATAGTTGTTGAAGTCGTTGAATTAGCCTTTGAATCTCTACTTGAATTCTAAACTTGATTTCTTGAAGAACTAGAGTAGCATAAGGACGTCTTTAATTTATTTTTGATATGAATTAGGGTAGAGTATAGGCGTAATGGAGTTGTGTAGTGGAAACTGTAGCCTTAAGGGTGTTTATATAACATAGAGATCAATGAATCTGGTCAGAACGGGCGTCCAAATGCAGAAAAACGAACCAGTCCTCGGATCTGGAAATATGGGGGAGGTCGACCCCCAGGTCGTCCCCCTAGTCGACCTATGTGACCCAAGTCGACCCCCAGGTCAACCCTCTGGTCTACCTGGATCCTAGGCGGGAAATTTCCCGCCCAGCCCGGGTGTTTGATTTGAATTTCGAACTGAGCTGTTTTAATTTAATTTCTTGAAACTTCTGAGGGCCATAACTTCCTCATAGGAAGTCCGATTTACGAAAACTTGGACTTTATTCCAAGCATAATTTCAAGACGAACGCAATGGCGTAACCTATTTCCCTTAATTCTTCTTTTAAAAGTTAAGTATACTTTAATTTTTTACTTTGACATTCACAGAAAATACGGGGTGTTACAATTTAGGAATCGAAGATGCAATAAAGAGGAAGCTAGCATCTCGCCAGCTGCAAGGACGGGCTATGAATTGGTGGAACGCTATTAAGGTAGCTAACCCTTAGTATCAAGTTACTTGGGATCAGTTCAAGGCCCGATTCAATGATATGTTTATCCTAACTGCTCAAAAAATAGAATTGTTTAGGAAGTTCTTGGAGCTTAAGTAGAATGGTAGGGCAGTCTCGGAGTATATTGCTGAGTTCGATACTTTATCGAAGTATGGATTATCCCTTATTGACACTCCTAAGAAGAAGAATGAGAGTTTCATAACTGGTTTTGATCAGTACTTGGGAAAAAGGCTTATGAACCATATTGATGAGACTTTTGAATCAATTGTTGGGAAAGCATTGAGATCAGAGATCCTTTATCCTAAACCCAAGACTGAAGTCGCTATTGCATCTGCAGAGGGGCCAAAGCCGCAAGCAAGCGGCGGAGGCAAGAATAATTTTCAGAATAAAAGGAAGTAGAGTCAGACCAAGGATGGTCAGAAAAAGAAAGACAAAAAAGAGGTAGAGTGCTTTAGCGGTGGAAAGAATGGCCATTATGCCAAAGAATGTCGAGCAAAGCCAGCGGACAGAATGTGCTTTAACTGCGGCCAAGTGGGACATCACAAGGATAAATGTCCACAATCCCCCAAAGAGAAGCAGATTGTGAAAGCATATGCTGTTAATGTTGTTCCTTCTTCATCGAATGCCCCAACTGCGGCGGAGAAAGGAAAGAATGTCGTCATTCGAGGTATGCTTTCTGTTTATGATGTTCCTGTTCGAGTATTGTTTGATATAAGGGCTTTACGTTCCTTTATATCTAGTAACCTGGTAGATAGGTTGGGATTGGAACTTGAGATTGTCGATAGACCTTTAGTGGTGCCGAACCCGATTGGTGGTTCGAGCAGCCTTAGTATGATTTGTCGTACTGTGGTCTTATCGAGTCATGGACGTATGTTTGCTTGTGATTGCTGTGTTTTGGGCTTTACTGGGTTTGGCATTATTTTGGGAGTCGATTGGCTCCAAAGATATGGGGTGGTGGTAGACTGTGAGGGATTTTCGGTGACTATTAGGGCAGATGATGGGCAGAGGGTAGTGTTTGGTGGCCTACCTAGTGATGAGGTGATGACTAGTTTTCTAAATTCCCTTGACATCCCGCAGAACGAGTTATCAGGGGTTCCCATTGCTGGCCAGTATCCAGATATCTTTGAGGAAGTGACCGGACTTCCACCACACCGAGAGATTGATTTCCGTATTGATTTAGTGAAAGATGCCAGACCTATAATGATGCCACTTCGTCGTATGACACCAAGGGAGCAGCGAGAGATCGCGGTGCAAGTAAGCGATCTTTTGAAGAAGGTATTTATCAGAAGAAGTGTCTCCGAGTGGGGAGCACCAGTCGTATTTGCCACTAAGGCAGATGGTTCCCTTCGTTTATGTGTGGACTATCGCGAGTTGAATAAAGTGACTAGAAAGAATAAGTATCCTCTTCCACAGATAGATGATTTGTTTGATCAACTGGAAGGAGCAAGAGTGTTCTCCTAGTTGTACCTAGCGACAGGATTTCATCAGTTCCGAGTAGCAGCTGAGAGTGTTCTAAAAACAGCATTTCGGACGCCGTCTGGATTCTATGAGTGGTTGGTCATTCCATTCGGGTTGACCAATGCACTAACATATTTTATGGATCTTATGAATAAGGTATTTAGCGATCAATTGAATAAGTTTGTTCTTGTGTTCGTGGACGATATCTTGGTTTATTCGAGGACAGAGGAAGAACACAAGGAACATTTTAGAGTAGTGATGGAGGTGTTGAGAAAACACCAATTGAAAGCAAAGTTTTCTAAGTGTCACTTTTGGAGGAGGGAAGTGAGATTCTTGGACTATGTTGTTTTAGAGAATGGTATTGCCGTAGATCGTACGAAGGTGGCTACAGTATGAGATTGGTCTACGCCCAAGAATGCAACAGACGTGAGAAGTTTCTTGGGATTAGTTGGATATTATCGTAAGTTTATCCAAGACTTCACCAAGATAGCGGCACCGTTAACTCAGTTGACCAAGAAGAATCAAGCTTTCGTCTGGGACGAAAATTGTGAAAATGCATTTAAGAATCTAAAGGAAAAGTTGACGCGTGCGCCAGTGTTAGTCATTCCTAAATGGAATGAAGAGATGACAGTATACACGGATGCATGTGGTACCGGACTAGGTGCTGAATTGATGCAATGAGGTAGTGTTGTAGCTTATGCTAGTCGGCAACTGAAACCGCATGAGAAAAGATATCTTACCCATGATTTGGAATTGGTAGCAATCGTGTTCGCATTGAAGATGAGGAGACACTATCTCTTGGGAGAAAGATTCGAGTTGTTTACCGGTCATAAGTCACTAAAGTACCTTTTCTCCCAAAAGGATCTAAATCTACGACAACAGAGATGGTTAGAATTCTTGTCTTCCTATGATTTTGACATCGCATATACACCAGGAAAGGGCAATGCAGTAGCTGATGCATTGAGTAGTAGACATGCCAATTTAGGGGCTATATTTCTAGAATGGAAGCAACTGGAGTATATCGCTGGGCATGATTTCAGACCAAAGTGTGAATTGGATCCAGTAATGTTGGAAAGTTTGACAATCAGACCCACTTCGATTGATCGGATTCGTTCCAGTCAGAGGGACGATCCTAACCTATTAGAAATAATCTCCAAGTTAGAGATGGGTATCGACGAGGAGATGAACAAGTATGGGCTTGATCGAGATGGATGGCTTAGAAAGAATGGGAGATTAGTTGTACCCAGTGTTAATGGATTGAGAGATGAAGTGCTTGGAGAATGTCATCACCCAAAATTATCTGTACATCCCGGTGGTAACAAAATGTATTGTAACACCCCATATTTCCTGTGAATATTAAGTGATGAATTAAAGAATACTTAATTTCAAAAGTGAGAATTAAGGAAAACAGGTTATGCCATTGCGTTCATATCGGAATTCTTCTTGAGATAGTGTAACAACCCGTAAAATGCGAGCCAGTTTGAAATTTTTATTTTGGCAATTTTAGCGAATTTTGATTATTTAAAATGAATTATTTTAAATAATATCGACGGGAAATTTATTTTGAATAGAATTCGACGTATATATTTATATACGTCGTCGTTAGAATATAATATTTATATATAATTATAAATAGAATTGAAAATGGCGCGGTAGTTCGATAATTCGATTTCAAACTTCAATTGAATGTGCCAGGTGCAAAACAATCCGGATTTTGGTGAAACCAAAAACATTAGGATCAAATTGTGAATATCTTTCCAACGAATCCAACAAATCAAGAGTTCGTAGCGGGAATCAAAAGATATGTCCAGTTGAAAATTCTGAATAGTCGCTATGGAATTCAGGCCCTTAAAAATGGACATTTTGCAAATGACCTCGGATCTCGACAAAACCAGTTTTGTTGGGTCCGTGATGTCGAGTTATTGCTAGGTTCCAAATTTCATAATTTTCTGAATCAGTATGTGAGCGTTGCGAAGGAAAACGCGTTTGATCAGTTTCAGTTGATTTTAATCGACTGGAAAATAGCCATTTTTCAAACGGTCTCAGAATTCGACGAAACTAGTTTTGTTAGGACCGTATCGTCAATACGAAGCTAGAAAATATTTTTATAGAATTTTTCGAGTTAGTATATGGCCCCGGTAAATTGAAATGTACGTTTAAAATAGAATATATAGAGTTATATTTTAATTTTTATGAAAACTGATCGTAACAGCCGAATTGGGTTACGAAGCATATCCCATTGTGTTCGGAATGGGGGTAGTTAGCTAGGGGCGATAGTTGTTGGGTTTGATTTGAAGTTCATATGCAAAATCTCCTTTTTTCCTCGTGAATTAAAAATAAAATAAAAATATATATATAATATTTGCCCTAACCCTGATTCACTATATCAGCCCCGCCGTTATTTAGAAACCGACGATTAAAATCGCTCCTCGCCTCCTCTTCAATTTTCTCTCGATCCTCTCGATGGTTTTCAAAATCTCCAGCTCCAAATCGAAGAGCGCATCAAGAAGAAGCAGATCAACGGCGGTGATCGTTCCTGGTTGTGCGTGGGTTTGGAAATCGAGCTAGAAAGCCTCGACCTTCGTGAGGGTTTTCTGGTGCGAGGGGGACTTCGAGTGGGGCGCCGTCGCAGGGGGAGGTGAAGGGCTTGAAGGCGCAGCGCGTGGCGGAGGAGGATCGACCTTCGGCGGTCGGAGCTGTGAGCGACGACGAAATCTCGATCTGGAGCTCGGTCCAGACATGTTACAGTGAGTTTTTTTTCTTAACTAATTTAAATTTAAATACACAAAATTAAAATCAGTTTGTTTTTGAAATTAAAATCAGTTTGTTTTTGAAATTAAAATCAGTTTGTTTTTGAAATTAAAATCAGTTTGTTTTTGAAATTAAAATCAGTTTGTTTTTGAAATTAAAATCAGTTTGTTTTTGAAATTAAAATCAGTTTGTTTTTGAAATTAAAATCAGTTTGTTTTTGAAATTAAAATCAGTTTGTTTTTGAAATTAAAATCAGTTTGTTTTTGAAATTAAAATCAGTTTGTTTTTGAAATTAAAATCAGTTTGTTTTTGAAATTAAAATCAGTTTGTTTTTGAAATTAAAATCAGTTTGTTTAGAACAGTATAAAAATATGGTTTTTAAAATATTTAGAAAAAAATACAAAGAAGTGATTGTATATATATATACATATATATGACAATGAAATAAAAATAGAATTTTTATATATTGAACTTCGAAATAAAAATAGAATTTTTATATATCGAACTTCGAAATAAAAATAGAATTTTTATATATTGAACTTCGAAATAAAAATAGAATTTTTATATATTGAACTTCGAAATAAAAATAGAATTTTTATATATTGAACTTCGAAATAAAAATAGAATTTTTATATATTGAACTTCGAAATAAAAATAGAATTTTTATATATTGAACTTCGAAATAAAAATTCGATTTTTACATATGTAGAGAATACGGGCGAAAGCGACAAAAAGGCGAGTTGGCGAAGATTTCCTGCATTAGAAGTGCCGTGGAGCTAGGATAGCTATATGTGAGAATTTCTCACCTTTCAATTTAATTTTTCTAGTTATATATATATACTAGGATGCAGACGGTGCTTAGTAGCACCCGACACAATCGTCCACAGACCATGGACTTGTTTGTTTGGTTGCATAGATTAGTTGAATTATTTGTTGGAATTGAATTGTTTGGTGAGATGAAATTGATTTGATTGATGTGTGAATGGCGTGGGCCTTCACTAGACCGGGGATAAGGCTAGGCCTTATCCCGTTTCTAGTATCGTGCCGTTATGCCGCCGAAATTTTCTAAAATATGTTAGAAAAATAAAATATCATTTTATTGAAGAAATGAACTGAATAGAAATTCATGTGTTGAAATAAAATGTTTTATCGTTAAAATATAATTTTTGACGTGAATGTGAATAAATAAATATTCATTTACGAACCGGACGGTTTGTTTATGTACACCTATTTGAAGGACATTGATTGGGTCGATAAATTTTACACATCGCCCAATTGCACAAATAAAATCTATGTTTGATTGTTTGAAACCCCACACGGGTGTTGGGATGAAATTTGAAGTTCACTCATCCTGATTGATTAAATATGTCGATCGATTGATTGACAGGCTGTTATAAGCGTTGAATATCTATATTTGATGCTTATACAGTGTAGTGCACTTTGGTTGATGGTAGATTATTTTCAATGCTATTATATACATGTGTTGTATGAAAATCCATATAATTAATTTTATATGGTAATTGATTGGGCCTCATTCCAGTTTTGAAAAAGAAATATTTGAAAAAGAAATATTTGAAAATAAAGGAATATATGAAGCCGTGTTGATTAGATTGACGCCATTTTGACGTGAACGATATTTATATCGATTTTAAAACGATTTCGAAATGAATTGAATTGAAAACGATTTCGAAATGAATTGAATTGAAAACGATTTCGAAATGAATTGAATTGAAAACGATTTCGAAATGAATTGAATTGAAAACGATTTCGAAATGAATTGAATTGAAACGATTTCGAAATGAATTGAATTGAAAACGAATTCAAATTGAATTGAAAGTGAATTGAAATGAATTCAAATCGAATTGAAATTTGAATTGAATAGAAATGAATTTTAAAACGAATTTATAGAGAAGAATTCAATTTTGATTTGAATTGAAATGGAAGTTGAAATTGCTTTTGAAACGAATTTAAAACTATTTATATAATTCGTTTTAAATAGAAATCGACGAAGTATATATTATATATATTATATATATAATATAATGGCCTGAATAGAACGCGCCGCGCCGCGGCAGTTCGCGAATTTTGACCATTGACTTCGAATGGACATTACGGGAGATCCGACCGTCGGATTCTCCTAAAACCGGAACCGTTGGGTTCGTATCGAAAAGAGCTTTCTAGCGAATGTTAGAAATTTGAAATCTAACGGTTGGATTTGGAATTATGTCCAAATCAAATTTGAAAAAGGTCGCTGTAAGTGCAGTTCGATGGCCATTGATGGAAATCGACTGTACGGGCCTTGATAAAATTATTAAAAATAGTAATAATTTGTGTAAAATCATAAGAAATGATTTGGAAAAAATTGGGATGAAAAACTCCATATTTGAAAAGATAAAAATAGATTTTTATCGAAATGAACTAGTTTTGAACTAGAATTATAATTCTATTTATTTTTAAATAAATAAATTGAATTTAAAAAGGGTTTTAAAAATAACCAGAATATCCAATGATTGCATTGGAGTGGATTTGAATCGAAATTGTCTTCGGAATATTTCGATGTTGGAATTCGTGATTATACAGATGTTGTTATGGGAATTTGAAAGATATATATTTATATCGTTATTTCCAATACGACATTTGTTAGTCGTAGAATTCGATATTGAATATAAGCCGATATATTTTCTATTCAGAGCCTTGTATTGAATATCGAATGTGATTTGGGTTTGTCGTGAGTGGTGTCTTCACTAACACTGTTCTTGAACCCAGTGGAGAAAAGGTTAAATCTTTTTATTTAGATTTAATGAAGTGTACCAATTAAAGAATATTTAATTGGAATTGAATTGATATTGATTTTTGGGTTTATCGTGGACAGTGTTTTAAATAACACTCGTTCTTTAACCCGATAATCAATGGGATGTGACTTTGGGTTTATCGTGAACTGTGTTTTAAATGACACTGATTCTTTAACCCAGTCAAAGATTAAAACTAAGTGGAGTTTTAATGAATCCTTAATTAGATTGAAAAGATCGAGAATGGAGTATCACCAGTTTTACTCCAGGCGATAGTTAAATCTTTAATTAGATTTGAACATGAAATGGTAATTGAATTACCGATAACACTGTGGTGTTAGATATGAAGTACTACCAGTTTTACTTCATGGGATGAATAGGTTGGGATTGGGAAATAAAATAAATGATTACTTCGGTGTGGTTCGCTAATCCCGACTAGTTTGAATTGATATTCAAAGGAGATTAAAGAATAAATTTAAAGAATTTATCTTGGATAAAATTAATGGGAACTTTTCCCAAAGTATAGGAATATTTGAATAAAAGAATATTCTGAATTGGAATGAGGCGTATGTTGTGTTTGTGTAACACTTTTATAATATATACGCGAGTTATTCAGAAAGACCGGGTTTATCCCATTCTGAATAACTGATTCGACGTGGTGTCGAAGATGAAGACGGTGGTCGAAGACCGGAAGTCTTCACGTCGTTTGGGTGATTACTGATGATCTTGATTGGGCTGTACACCCAAGAAGATGGAAACAGTTTGTGATCGTCCAGACGTACTTGGAGATCGATGGATATGCGAGGTACTAGGTGCCTCCGGTTTCGTTCAGACCCAGAACGGACTTGTAAATGGACTGTGTGTCTGACATTGGATTTTAGTCCGTGTGATTGATCTCTATTAAATATATATCTGTTTGGCGGCGGAGAATTTATTCTCTTGCTTAACGCCCTTCTCTGAGACGCACGAGCTCAGGGGTTATATATTGATGGATATCAAACGCATGGAGTGAATTGCCTGTGTGGCATGCCTAAGTGGCAATTGATCGAGGCTTCTGTTGAAAAGCAAAGTCTTGTGGTGATGATCAAAGCTAGGCCTTTGTGGCGTAGCTTTGTGTAACGTTGATTCGCGAGCTTCACGCCCGGTATGAACCAAAAACGGGAGAGGACGTCAGGGAGGGCATGCGTTTCTTTCTAGCTAGAAGTGGCGTCAGTGGTTTTACACGCCCTGACGAGTTTGACTTATGTGGTTGTTGCTGTTGCGAGGCGCCTCGGTTATATCGGTTTCGGCCGATGCATTCTGGTCGGCTGACGGACCAGACTTACACCCCATAGGGTGGGGAGACGTAGTGTTCAGGCATAATAATCCACATCGGTGGACCGGCCCTGAGGATCTAAAGGCTTGCCTACGCGCTTGCCTGTGGCTCGGGCTAGAGAGTCACGAATTCGGTGAGGACGATCCCTAGCCTCGGTTCATAGAAGGAAATCCAATTTCCAAATACGTGACATTTGCGGTTTTAATTGTAGAACCTAGTATGGTGACATAGTGGGATGGGGCGCTCATGCCGCCTATGATTGATACTTATGATTTGAAGTTGTTTTATACACTATGCACTTATAATAGTATCAAATGATTTGTTTTAAACGTATCAAGCATTCTTGGCTATTATAAGGTAAAAACCCTATCCTCCGGCTTGCGTTGCATTGTGTGATGGGAACTGGGTCTTATAATAGCTTCATTCTTCTTTATTTAGCATTGCGTTGTTTGTTTTATGCACTGGTATTCTTGGGAGGAAACCCGTTCCGTGTTATACGGCGTGGTCCCTTGATTTATCTAACTTTAAAAACAAAGATTAATAACTGTTTTAGTTCTCACACCAGTCACATGACTGACCTGGAGTTTATTGTTTTAACCTAAACTCTGGGTGCCCTTATTTTGACACGGGCAGCTAGTAGTTTTGGTTTTGCAGATTTATATTCACAGGATCCTGGTTTACAGCTGGAATGATATCCGGAAAGCTTTGTATCCGTATATCTCTTCTAGTTGTGTATTATATTATTTTCCGCTGCTATGTATTTAAATGTAATTTAAATCTCTGATATTTCTGTGTAATATTCATTTATACTCTGTATATTCTTGTAATCTGATGCATTGTTGTAATATACAATGAAACGTTCTTTTATATGCGTTCTGTTGTGGCTTGTTCTCGAACTATCCGACGCTTTCCTTTACGGGGAAGTTACGGGTTTTTACACGTGGTATCAGAGCTTTGGTTTACAAAGCTCAGAGAATAAGGCACATTAGAACCATACGAAAGAATTCATCAGATATTGGATTAGTAAAATCCAATGGGAATGACTCGTTAGAGATGGGATCAGTAGTATCCTAGAACGAGTGTGAAGAGTATATTTTTGAAAGTGAAAACAAATTTTTGTTTTGAAAATTTAAATCAATTATTCGTATTTGATTATCTATTTATATTGATGTGGACAATCCAGTATATATAGATTTTGCGTATACGTCTGATCCGCGTGTATTCGAAATTTTAATATACTGGATAGATATAGAATTACACTCTAATCGCCCGGAGATGATTTTGATGATGGAGCTCCATCATTAGAATTTATGTTCGAGTGACGAAAGTGGGCTTTCTATATATTTCCTATTGACTGGTGTGAGAACCAAAATTAGATAGGGCTTATTGTTGTGATTGGCATCAAAAATCTGATTTTTGACTAAATATCAAAGTTATGAATTTCAAACTCTAATTCACTAATTGATTGATGTTTGTGTTGTTTGTTTATTTGTTTGCTAATTTTTAGCCATTTAGCCTAATTGAACCGAATATTGAATTATATTGAAAATTGGTTGCGTTTGCTTGCATATACTTGTACTTACATTGAACAGGTCATAGCAAGGAGGCTAGAGCAGAGAATAAAATTTGTTTGCCCGACAAATAGGTACATGTTTACTACATAATTTACTGTTTTGTTTGGGTGATGATGATTTTATGAGCCTATTGGCTAGCCGCTTGGCTTTTTCTTTTTCTTTTTGAGATCTGAAGGACCGGGGAAGCTATTTGAAATTTCCCGATGCTCCCATTGCAGGGGAGGTTATGGCGAAATTTTTCGAAAATTTAGGGTGTTAGCCAAATTTTTTGAAATTTAGAAAATTCTCAGAAACTGAAAAGTTGGAGAATGGAAGCCTGATCGAACGTAGAGTCGAATGATCAAACCACTTTCGACTTTGTTCCTTTTCGGGGACGAAAAGTTTTAAGTGGGGGAGATTGTAACAACCCGTAAAATGCGAGCCAGTTTGAAATTTTTATTTTGGCAATTTTAGCGAATTTTGATTATTTAAAATGAATTATTTTAAATAATATCGACGGGAAATTTATTTTGAATAGAATTCGACGTATATATTTATATACGTCGTCGTTAGAATATAATATTTATATATAATTATAAATAGAATTGAAAATGGCGCGGTAGTTCGATAATTCGATTTCAAACTTCAATTGAATGTGCCGGGTGCAAAACAATCCGGATTTTGGTGAAACCAAAAACATTAGGATCAAATTGTGAATATCTTTCCAACGAATCCAACAAATCAAGAGTTCGTAGCGGGAATCAAAAGATATGTCCAGTTGAAAATTCTGAATAGTCGCTATGGAATTCAGGCCCTTAAAAATGGACATTTTGCAAATGACCTCGGATCTCGACGAAACCAGTTTTGTTGGGTCCGTGATGTCGAGTTATTGCTAGGTTCCAAATTTCATAATTTTCTGAATCAGTATGTGAGCGTGGCGAAGGAAAACGCGTTTGACCAGTTTCAGTTGATTTTAATCGACTGGAAAATAGCCATTTTTCAAACGGTCTCAGAATTCGACGAAACTAGTTTTGTTAGGACCGTATCGTCAATACAAAGCTAGAAAATATTTTTATAGAATTTTTCGAGTTAGTATATGGCCCCGGTAAATTGAAATGTACGTTTAAAATAGAATATATAGAGTTATATTTTAATTTTTATGAAAACTGATCGTAACAGCCGAATTGGGTTACGAAGCATATCCCATTGTGTTCGGAATGGGGGTAGTTAGCTAGGGGCGATAGTTGTTGGGTTTGATTTGAAGTTCATATGCAAAATCTCCTTTTTTCCTCGTGAATTAAAAATAAAATAAAAATATATATATAATATTTGCCCTAACCCTGATTCGCTATATCAGCCCCGCCGTTATTTAGAAACCGACGATTAAAATCGCTCCTCGCCTCCTCTTCAATTTTCTCTCGATCCTCTCGATGGTTTTCAAAATCTCCAGCTCCAAATCGAAGAGCGCATCAAGATGAAGCAGATCAACGGCGGTGATCGTTCCTGGTTGTGCGTGGGTTTGGAAATCGAGCTAGAAAGCCTCGACCTTCGTGAGGGTTTTCTGGTGCGAGGGGGACTTCGAGTGGGGCGCCGTCGCAGGGGGAGGTGAAGGGCTCGAAGGCGCAGCGCGTGGCGGAGGAGGATCGACCTTCGGCGGTCGGAGCTGTGAGCGACGACGAAATCTCGATCTGGAGCTCGGTCCAGACATGTTACAGTGAGTTTTTTTTCTTAACTAATTTAAATTTAAATACACAAAATTAAAATCAGTTTGTTTTTGAAATTAAAATCAGTTTGTTTTTGAAATTAAAATCAGTTTGTTTTTGAAATTAAAATCAGTTTGTTTTTGAAATTAAAATCAGTTTGTTTTTGAAATTAAAATCAGTTTGTTTTTGAAATTAAAATCAGTTTGTTTTTTAAATTAAAATCAGTTTGTTTTTGAAATTAAAATCAGTTTGTTTTTGAAATTAAAATCAGTTTGTTTTTGAAATTAAAATCAGTTTGTTTTTGAAATTAAAATCAGTTTGTTTTTGAAATTAAAATCAGTTTGTTTAGAACAGTATAAAAATATGGTTTTTAAAATATTTAGAAAAAAATACAAAGAAGTGATTGTATATATATATATACATATATATGAAAACGAAATAAAAATAGAATTTTTATATATTGAACTTCGAAATAAAAATAGAATTTTTATATATCGAACTTCGAAATAAAAATAGAATTTTTATATATTGAACTTCGAAATAAAAATAGAATTTTTATATATTGAACTTCGAAATAAAAATAGAATTTTTATATATTGAACTTCGAAATAAAAATAGAATTTTTATATATTGAACTTCGAAATAAAAATAGAATTTTTATATATTGAACTTCGAAATAAAAATAGAATTTTTATATATTGAACTTCGAAATAAAAATTCGATTTTTACATATGTAGAGAATACGGGCGAAAGCGACAAAAAGGCGAGTTGGCGAAGATTTCCTGCATTAGAAGTGCCGTGGAGCTAGGATAGCTATATGTGAGAATTTCTCACCTTTCAATTTAATTTTTCTAGTTATATATATATACTAGGATGCAGACGGTGCTTAGTAGCACCCGACACAATCGTCCACAGACCATGGACTTGTTTGTTTGGTTGCATAGATTAGTTGAATTATTTGTTGGAATTGAATTGTTTGGTGAGATGAAATTGATTTGATTGATGTGTGAATGGCGTGGGCCTTCACTAGACCGGGGATAAGGCTAGGCCTTGTCCCGTTTCTAGTATCGTGCCGTTATGCCGCCGAAATTTTCTAAAATATGTTAGAAAAATAAAATATCATTTTATTGAAGAAATGAACTGAATAGAAATTCATGTGTTGAAATAAAATGTTTTATCGTTAAAATATAATTTTTGACGTGAATGTGAATAAATAAATATTCATTTACGAACCGGACGGTTTGTTTATGTACACCTATTTGAAGGACATTGATTGGGTCGATAAATTTTACACATCGCCCAATTGCACAAATAAAATCTGTGTTTGATTGTTTGAAACCCCACACGGGTGTTGGGATGAAATTTGAAGTTCACTCATCCTGATTGATTAAATATGTCGATCGATTGATTGACAGGCTGTTATAAGCGTTGAATATCTATATTTGATGCTTATACAGTGTAGTGCACTTTGGTTGATGGTTGATTATTTTCAATGCTATTATATACATGTGTTGTATGAAAATCCATATAATTAATTTTATATGGTAATTGATTGGGCCTCATTCCAGTTTTGAAAAAGAAATATTTGAAAAAGAAATATTTGAAAATAAAGGAATATATGAAGCCGTGTTGATTAGATTGACGCCATTTTGACGTGAACGATATTTATATCGATTTTAAAACGATTTCGAAATGAATTGAATTGAAAACGATTTCGAAATGAATTGAATTGAAAACGATTTCGAAATGAATTGAATTGAAAACGATTTCGAAATGAATTGAATTGAAAACGATTTCGAAATGAATTGAATTGAAACGATTTCGAAATGAATTGAATTGAAAACGAATTCAAATTGAATTGAAAGTGAATTGAAATGAATTCAAATCGAATTGAAATTTGAATTGAATAGAAATGAATTTTAAAACGAATTTATAGAGAAGAATTCAATTTTGATTTGAATTGAAATGGAAGTTGAAATTGCTTTTGAAACGAATTTAAAACTATTTATATAATTCGTTTTAAATAGAAATCGACGAAGTATATATTATATATATTATATATATAATATAATGGCCTGAATAGAACGCGCCGCGCCGCGGTAGTTCGCGAATTTCGACCATTGACTTCGAATGGACATTACGGGAGATCCGACCGTCGGATTCTCCTAAAACCGGAACCGTTGGGTTCATATCGAAAAGAGCTTTCTAGCGAATGTTAGAAATTTGAAATCTAACGGTTGGATTTGGAATTATGTCCAAATCAAATTTGAAAAAGGTCGCTGTAAGTGCAGTTCGATGGCCATTGATGGAAATCGACTGTACGGGCCTTGATAAAATTATTAAAAATAGTAATAATTTGTGTAAAATCATAAGAAATGATTTGGGAAAAATTGGGATGAAAAACTCCATATTTGAAAAGATAAAAATAGATTTTTATCGAAATGAACTAGTTTTGAACTAGAATTATAATTCTATTTATTTTTAAATAAATAAATTGAATTTAAAAAGGGTTTTAAAAATAACCAGAATATCCAATGATTGCATTGGAGTGGATTTGAATCGAAATTGTCTTCGGAATATTTCGATGTTGGAATTCGTGATTATACAGATGTTGTTATGGGAATTTGAAAGATATATATTTATATCGTTATTTCCAATACGACATTTGTTAGTCGTAGAATTCGATATTGAATATAAGCCGATATATTTTCTATTCAGAGCCTTGTATTGAATATCGAATGTGATTTGGGTTTGTCGTGAGTGGTGTCTTCACTAACACTGTTCTTGAACCCAGTGGAGAAAAGGTTAAATCTTTTTATTTAGATTTAATGAAGTGTACCAATTAAAGAATATTTAATTGGAATTGAATTGATATTGATTTTTGGGTTTATCGTGGACAGTGTTTTAAATAACACTCGTTCTTTAACCCGATAATCAATGGGATGTGACTTTGGGTTTATCGTGAACTGTGTTTTAAATGACACTGATTCTTTAACCCAGTCAAAGATTAAAACTAAGTGGAGTTTTAATGAATCCTTAATTAGATTGAAAAGATCGAGAATGGAGTATCACCAGTTTTACTCCAGGCGATAGTTAAATCTTTAATTAGATTTGAACGTGAAATGGTAATTGAATTACCGATAACACTGTGGTGTTAGATATGAAGTACTACCAGTTTTACTTCATGGGATGAATAGGTTGGGATTGGGAAATAAAATAAATGATTACTTCGGTGTGGTTCGCTAATCCCGACTAGTTTGAATTGATATTCAAAGGAGATTAAAGAATAAATTTAAAGAATTTATCTTGGATAAAATTAATGGGAACTTTTCCCAAAGTATAGGAATATTTGAATAAAAGAATATTCTGAATTGGAATGAGGCGTATGTTGTGTTTGTGTAACACTTTTATAATATATACGCGAGTTATTCAGAAAGACCGGGTTTATCCCATTCTGAATAACTGATTCGACGTGGTGTCGAAGATGAAGACGGTGGTCGAAGACCGGAAGTCTTCACGTCGTTTGGGTGATTACTGATGATCTTGATTGGGCTGTACACCCAAGAAGATGGAAACAGTTTGTGATCGTCCAGACGTACTTGGAGATCGATGGATATGCGAGGTACTAGGTGCCTCCGGTTTCGTTCAGACCCAGAACGGACTTGTAAATGGACTGTGTGTCTGACATTGGATTTTAGTCCGTGTGATTGATCTCTATTAAATATATATCTGTTTGGCGGCGGAGAATTTATTCTCTTGCTTAACGCCCTTCTCTGAGACGCACGAGCTCAGGGGTTATATATTGATGGATATCAAACGCATGGAGTGAATTGCCTGTGTGGCATGCCTAAGTGGCAATTGATCGAGGCTTCTGTTGAAAAGCAAAGTCTTGTGGTGATGATCAAAGCCAGGCCTTTGTGGCGTAGCTTTGTGTAACGTTGATTCGCGAGCTTCACGCCCGGTATGAACCAAAAACGGGAGAGGACGTCAGGGAGGGCATGCGTTTCTTTCTAGCTAGAAGTGGCGTCAGTGGTTTTACACGCCCTGACGAGTTTGACTTATGTGGTTGTTGCTGTTGCGAGGCGCCTCGGTTATATCGGTTTCGGCCGATGCATTCTGGTCGGCTGACGGACCAGACTTACACCCCATAGGGTGGGGAGACGTAGTGTTCAGGCATAATAATCCACATCGGTGGACCGGCCCTGAGGATCTAAAGGCTTGCCTGCGCGCTTGCCTGTGGCTCGGGCTAGAGAGTCACGAATTCGGTGAGGACGATCCCTAGCCTCGGTTCATAGAAGGAAATCCAATTTCCAAATACGTGACATTTGCGGTTTTAATTGTAGAACCTAGTATGGTGACATAGTGGGATGGGGCGCTCATGCCGCCTATGATTGATACTTATGATTTGAAGTTGTTTTATACACTATGCACTTATAATAGTATCAAATGATTTGTTTTAAACGTATCAAGCATTCTTGGCTATTATAAGGTAAAAACCCTATCCTCCGGCTTGCGTTGCATTGTGTGATGGGAACTGGGTCTTATAATAGCTTCATTCTTCTTTATTTAGCATTGCGTTGTTTGTTTTATGCACTGGTATTCTTGGGAGGAAACCCGTTCCGTGTTATACGGCGTGGTCCCTTGATTTATCTAACTTTAAAAACAAAGATTAATAACTGTTTTAGTTCTCACACCAGTCACATGACTGACCTAGAGTTTATTGTTTTAACCTAAACTCTGGGTGCCCCTATTTTGACACGGGCAGCTAGTAGTTTTGGTTTTGCAGATTTATATTCACAGGATCCTGGTTTACAGCTGGAATGATATCCGGAAAGCTTTGTATCCGTATATCTCTTCTAGTTGTGTATTATATTATTTTCCGCTGCTATGTATTTAAATGTAATTTAAATCTCTGATATTTCTGTGTAATATTCATTTATACTCTGTATATTCTTGTAATCTGATGCATTGTTGTAATATACAATGAAACGTTCTTTTATATGCGTTCTGTTGTGGCTTGTTCTCGAACTATCCGACGCTTTCCTTTACGGGGAAGTTACGGGTTTTTACAGATAGAGTCCGAGTTTGTGTGAATCGGACTCCGTATGAAGAAGTTATGATGTTCAGAAGATTTCATGTTTAAACAGAAAATATAAATAATAATTAAACATCTCAAACCAAGTTCAAAATTCGAAATTCAAGCAGAATAGGCTGAGCGGGAAAATTCCAGCTCAGGGTGTCGAACCCCCCCAAGGGGAGTCGACATAGGTGTCGACCCCCAATAGGGGTGTCGACATAGGTGTCGACCCCCCTATAGGGGAGTCGACCCCTGTTGGCCCAGATCTGGCCAATGACGTGTTTCCCCACGTGTCGTTCTCTGATTCGCTGTGTGACGTAGTATTCTGCTCTGGACGATTCTAATGACTTCTAGACTGATCTGAAGGCTCTAAATCTCCCTATACACCTACAAAAAGACCCTTAAACCTATTGTTTTCTATACACGAATTCATAAGCGTTTAAATGCTGCTAAAACCTGAAGTGACCTAGCCTCCACCTTAATCAATCAAATTAGAGTTTTCAATTTAACAATCAAAGTCTACATCAAAGGAATAGGTAGTCAAATTCAGAAATCAGATTCCAGAATTCAATACCGTTCTGTAATTTGTAAATTCATGTTACTTTCAGAAATAAAAGTTAATTGTGATTCTGACATTGTAATAAATCTGAATCTGAGATTATGCCTATTTCTATTTGTCTTTCTATATCCATTGGATCTATCTCATTGATAATATTATGTCCATTCTTTGTCTCTTCTTTCCTTCTTCCCTTTTATTTTTATATCCAGGCTACTGCGAGCCTGATCCAAATCTCATAAGAGATGAACGTACATTGGAAATAAAATTGGGCATAATATATGATTTGAACAGGACCAGCGCTGAAATTGGACTTAATATATGATTTGAACATGACCAGCGCTAAAATTGAGCATAAGATATGATTTGGACATGACCAGCGCTAAAATTGGGAGAAGTATTAAATTATGTATAATTGGGCATAACTGATTTGAGGAAATAAAACATGTTGTATTTAAAACATAAAATGTATCAAACATATGACATGAGATTTGGGGCATAAAGTATATTGGACATATGACTTGGGATTGGGGCGTAAATTGAACTGTAAATATGTAAGGCAGAGTACATGTTGTGGTTTAAGACCTAAAATTTGGGGCATATATATATATGATAGTTTATGACTTGGAAGAAGGAGATTATTGCATATAGTGATGTATGGCTTAGGCATGAAAACCTATAGTAAGATAGGGATAACTGTTAAATGTGAATGCACCTAAAGTGGGATTTTAGGGTAATCGGCATGCACTGTAATTAAAGGCTATAATTTGGCATAGTTTATATTGTGAATCATGACTGGGGTTTCTCGGAAAATACTTTGTATGGTGCAATATGGCTAAACCTTAGGGCATGTGTTATATTGTGATTTTTGGGGCATGACTATTATTGCAAATTTGGGATGATTGGGTGTAACCTATGTTGAGTAATAACTTGAATTTGAATTTGTGGGGCATAACTTGTAATTAGCTTTGTTGAGGTATAACTTGAGAATTGGAACATGAATAGTTTTGTGAATTTGGGATAATTAGCATATAAAATGTAGACTTGGACATGTATGGTAAGTATGCTAAAAGATAAACATGCCTAACCCGAGGTTAGATTGAGTTGCGGTGTAAAACTGTCCGGAACCGCCCGGCACATCCAGTAACCGCAACAACACCTATCTAATGTGAGAGGTTAGTGCATCATGCCCAAGAAAAACCCGAGGTTAGATTGAGTTGTGGTGTAAAACTGCCCGGAACCGCCCGGCACATCCAGAAACCGCAACAACATAGATCTAATGTGAGAGGTTGGTGCATTAATAAATCAATTAATGCTAATGAACAAGACATGTTAAGAATGGTAGGGTTAAGTTGACTAAGGCAACACTTAACTGTTATAACATGTTAATTAGACAAGAGGATGGGGTTAAATAATTTTAGAACACTTAACCGTTATAACATGTTAATCAAACAAGAAGGTGGGGTTAAGTAAATTTAGAACACTTAACCGTTAAAACATGTTAATTAAACAGGCGAGTAGGGTTAAGTTAACCAGTACAACATGATGAATGAGAAGGGTTAAGTTAATAAGAAACACTTAACCAATATGACATGATGAATGGGTAGGGTTAAGTTAAAACAATAGAGCAACACTTAACCAATCTAACAGGATGCGTGGAAGGGTTAAGTTAACACAAGAAGCAACACTTAACCAATGTAACATGACAAGTGGGTGGGTTAAGTTAACTTGAATTGATTGATGACACTTAACCAATACAGCATGATGAACGCGTGGGGTTGAGTTAATAAGAAACACTTAACCAATGTAACTTGATGAATGAATGGGGTTAAGTTAATGAGAAATACTTAACCAATGTAACATGGCGAATGAACGGGGTTAAGTTAATAGGAAACACTTAACCAACCCAACATGACAAGTGAGAAGGGTTAATAAGAAACACTTAACCAACATGACATGATGAGTGGGTGGATTAAGTTAACATGAATGGACAACACTTAACTAATATGACATAATGTGTGGGAAGGCTAAGTACATATCGGGTTGGTGGGTAATATTAGTAAATATAGGCCCACAAACTTAACCATTAAATAGACATGCTTGAATCAGTGAGAGGGTTAAGTACATAATGGGTTGGTGGGTAATATCCGTGTATATAGGCCCACAAAACTTAACCGGTAGGAAACCCTAGTATCGGGGACCCATTTCAGCAGTAACCCACATAGATGTATCAAGGTACCCTGAAACTAGGCAGCGTGGGGCACGATTGCTGGGCTGATTATAAGCGGTCAAAATACCGGCGGGGGTACGTCAGTGTAGATTCCGACGGATTACGTGCATGCACGTATTCCGGAGTGGGAAAAAGCAGGCATTGGGCACCAGCAGTTATACACTGTGCATCTTGAATCGTGTCGGGTTGCTATCATAAGGATTGATACACCTTATGGTGGGACCAACACAGGGTATCTACATGTAAGAGAGGGCCGATTGACACAGACACATGGAACATTAATACTAGTAGGGAGCTGATCGATAGGGTAGTAAGGGTACATCTAACATCTTCATGGCAATTAGGCTGATTGAGTTAAGATCCTCATACTAGATGTACACCTGAAGGCTACCACAATTGCGGGGATTGGGATCACGTTATCATATTATCATTTTACATAGATTACTAGTTGGGACACTAGTTAGGGGGTGTAGAGATATAGAAATCAGAATAACAAGGTAGTAGCGAAGTAGAGAAAGAGTAGAAACGCATTTAGTTCATCTTTCCTTGTCATATCTTGTGCTAATCTTATGTTATCTTGTTATCCATGTTATCACGGTATTGTCTTATATTCAGTTTATTCATGCCATGATGCTTTTGCCTATTTACATGCTAAAAGTCACTGGACTTATCGGACTTATGTCTGACCTGGTTTATTTCTCCTCTTTTCTTCCGTTCCCCCCTCCAGGTTCACAGGGAGGAAATGTTACCACTTAGCTCAGTTTTCTTTCCAAGCTCGAAGATAGTCGATGTATTGCTTTGGACCCTCTTTTCCACTGCTATGCCTGGTTCATGCTTTATTGGGGAATATCATTGTTATTTTTATGCTTCTTTTATACTTGGAAGTTTTTGAATCAAGACAGAAGTTCTATGTATTGTGTTTAAGTATGATTGAGACAATTGTTGTAAAATCTTAACTGAACCACATTGTTTATAAAATGACTTTATTTCCCGTTGATTTATTTGTCTGTCTTGTAATTTATCTGCATCTTTCACCTAAAATGCTCCACCAAAGTTTAGGCATTCCCTTTGTGAGTGACCTTAACGGAGGTGGAGTGTTACATTTGGTATCAGAGCTAACGGTTACTGGATCAGACAAAAGATTTGAAAAATTATTTTCAAAACGGTTTTAAAAGAAGCATTTTCAAAAAGAAATGTTTTGTTTTAAAGGCATATTCCCCAAAGCCATATGCACTATCTTTTGATCCTCTGTTTGAATCCTTGTTTCCTTCTATTCTTAGTCTCCGTGGCTCCTGGCTTTCTAGGAGGTAACCTCATCGCGACATGGTTCCGTAGGCTTGATGAGACTACGACATCTGTCAAAGGGCAAAGAAGTGCCCAACCTCCATCCATAGTCGCAGTAGTTTCACCTGCATCTAATTTTCTTTCAAGCTTTGTAGGGATTTCCGTGCGATGGAGGCAGCTTTCAAGAAACTTGTCAACAAGTCACACAAGGATGGCAAAGATGAGAATTAGGGGGTTTGACTAAGGAACACAACCCAAGGATGAGCAACCTATGGATATGGACTTGGTTCATGAAGGAGGAAAAAATAGAAAAATCGAAGACAAGAGGAAGTGTCGTTATTATGGTATAACGAATCATATAATTAAGGACAAGGGCAAGAACTAAGGACAGGATTTTCAGGAGGGCAAGTGCATGCTCTCACCGCCAGCGTACCTGAGAGAGAGGTAGTAAAGTTTCTATTGGAAAAGTCTACTTTTTCTTTTTAATCATCCTGTTAGTACTCTTTTTGATTTTAGCTCTTCACATTCGTTTATATCTGCTTCCATAGTTGAGTCTCTGCACCTTAGTACTTGTATTGTAAAAGATCCCATTATCGTCTCAAATCCAATTGGTGGTTCGACTCATTTATCTTTGATTTGTAAGGATTTGAGAATAGCTATATTAAGTATTAAGTTTAAGTGTAATGCTTATGTTTTTGGGTTTCATGGGCTATGGGTTGATTCTAGGCATGGATTGGTTAGCTAGTAATTGTGAAAGGAGGGTAGTTAGACTTTCAACTTGCCTTGGGAATACCCTCGAGATTTCGTGCGATCCTAAGGGATCAGTTTGGCTTAGCTACCTGGAATCACTTAATGCATCTATCGACGATTTGCGATCTGTTAGAATAGTCCATGAGTACGCAGATGTTTTTAATCAAGTTAGGGGTTTTTCCCCTAAAATGCAAAATAGACTTTCGCATATGTCTAGTTGATAATGCAAAGCCAGTTGCATTACCTATACGACACATGAATCCAAGGGAAAGGAAGGGCTCAGTAAACAAGTAAAAGAGTTACTTGAAAAAGGGTTCATAAGGCGAAGTATTTCTGAATGGGGTGCTCCAGTCGTTTTCGTTACAAAGGCGGATGGTTCACTTCGCTTATGCATAGATGATATTTTGGAATGAGGAAGAACATGCTTTTCATCTAAGGGAAATCTCGGATACCCTCCAAGCGCATCAACTTAAGGCGAAGTTCTCCAAAAATGTCATTTTTGGAGAGAAGAAGTAAGGTTTCTAGGACATGTGGCGCCCAAGGAAGGGATAGCAGTAGATCCCGCAAAAATAGTTGTGGTGAAAGACTGAAAGGTCCCAAGGAATGCAACAGAAATTAAGAATCTACGCAAATCGTGAAGTTAAGATAGTCAGAGCAATATGGAATGAAGCTTAAGAAGATGCGACTTAGAAGACTGAAGACTAGATACGCGCATCATACCCTTTTTGAGGGTATATCCTTGATCTCTCTTTTTCTGTAAAGTTTATTTGCATGCTAGTCTTTATCTTTTAAGTATATCCTCTCGATCCTTAGGTAGAAGCCAATGGATGTAAACATGTGTTTGAGACATTTTATGTTTGGTGGATGCAAGTGGATGTAAGTGTCTGCTAGTGGTTGCTCGTGGATGCATATACACATATTAGGCACTAGATCGGCTCCGTCACTTCCATATTGCATATGCATGAGTGAATTTTTATATATATGGATTGAAACTTGATTTGTTATTACATGGATGTTGCATTTGTAGGAATGATTGAGCACTCATGTAGAAGTTATGAAGTACGATAAGGAATAATTGCATACATGATGGACTCATGGCACTGACATAATTCGCATTAAGGAGGTCAACTGAATCAGTAGACCACCTGATTTTGCATTAGATAATGACATATACACACATTATGCATATGTTCATGAAAATCATTCGAAATCATTTTAAGGACAATGGACGCCTGTGATTGAATGGTTGAGTAGATGGATGTTGGATGTTAGGATGCATTCTCCTTGACTTAGAGATTTCGGGGACGAAACCCTTTAAAGGAGGGGAGAATGTTACACCCCGTATTTCCTATGAATATAAAGTGACGAATTAAAGAATACTTAATTTTAAAAGTGAGAATTAAGGAAAACAGGTTACGCCATTGCATTCGTCTCAAAATTCTGCTTGAGATAGTGTCCGAGTTTGCGTGAATCGGACTCCGTATGAAGAAGTTATAGAGTTCATAAGATTTCATGTTTAAACAGAAAATATAAATAATAATTAAACATCTCAAACCAAATTCAAAATTCAAGCAGAATATGCTGAGCAGGAAAATTCCCGCTCAGGGTGTCGACCCCCCCAAGGGGAGTCGACATAGGTGTCGACGCCTCAATAGGGGTATCGACATAGGTGTCGACCCCCTATAGGGGAGTCGACCCCTGTTGGCCCAGATCAGGCCAATGGCGTGTTTCACCACGTGTCACTCTCAGATTCGCTGTGTGACGTGGTATTCTGCTCTTGACGATTCTGATGACTTCTAGACTGATTTGAAGGCTCTAAATCTCCCTATACACCAATAAAAAGACCCCTAAACCTATTGTTTTCTACACACAAATTCATAAGCATTTATATGCTGCTAAAACCTGAAGTGACCTAGCCTCTACCTAAATCAATCAAATTAGAGTTTTCAAGTTAACAATCAAAGTCTACATCAAATGAATCGCCAATCAAATTCAGAAATCAGATCCCAGAATTCAAGACCGTTCTGTAATTTATAAGTTCATGTTACTTTCAGAAATAAAAGTTAATTGTGACTCTGAACTTGTAATAAATCTGAATCTAAGATTATGCCTATTTCTATCTGTCTTTCTATATCCATTGGATCTATCTCATTAATAATATTATGTCCATTCTTTGTCTCTTCTTTCCTTCTTCCCTTTTTGTTTTTATAGCCAGGCTACTGCGAGCCTGAGCCCAATCTCATAAGAGATGAACGTACGTTGGAAATAAAATTGGGCATAATATATGATTTGAACATGACCAGTGCTAAAATTGGGCATAATATATGATTTGGACATGACCAGCGCTAAAATTTGGCGTAATATATGATTTGGACATGACCAGTGCTAAAATTGGGAGAAGTATTAAATTATGTATAATTGGGCATAACTGATTTGTAAACGATTTGAGGACATAACACATGTTGTATTTAAAACATAAAATGTATTGAATATATGACTTGAGATTTGAGGCATAAAGTATATTGGACATATATGACTTGGGATTTGGGGCGTAAATTGAACTGTAAATATGTAAGGCATAGTACATGTTGTGGTTTAAGACCTAAAATTTGGGGCATATATATATATATATATATGATAGTTTATGTCTTGGAAGAAGCAGATTATTGCGTATAGTGATGTATGGCTTAGGCATGAAAACCTATAGTAAGATAGGGATAACTATTAAATGTGAACGCGCCTAAAGTGGGATTTTGGGGTAATCGGCATCCACTGTATAAAGGCTATAATTTGTCATAGTTTATACTATGAATCATGATTGGGGGTTTATGGAAAATATTTTGTACGATGCAATATGACTAAACCTTAGGGCATGTGTTATATCGTGATTTCTGGGGCATGACTATTATTGCAAATTTGGGAAGATTGGGTGTAACCTATATTGAGTAATAACTTGAATTTTAATTTGTGGGGCATAACTTATAATTAGCTTTGTTGAGGTATAACTTGAGAATTGGAGCATGAATAGTTTTGTGAATTTGGGATAATTAGCATATAAAATCTAGACTTGGACATGTATGGTAAGTATGCTAAAAGATAAACATGCCTAACCCGAGGTTAGATTGAGTTGCGGTGTAAAACTGCCCGGAACCGCCCGGCACATCCAGTAACCGCAACAACACCTATCTAATGTGAGAGGTTAGTGCATCATGCCCAAGAAAAATCCGAGGTTAGATTGAGTTGTGGTGTAAAACTGCCCGGATTCGCCCGGCACATCTAGTAACTGCAACAACATAGATCTAATGTGAGAGGTTGGTGCATTAATAAATCAATTAATGCGAATGAACAAGACATTTTAAGAATGGTAGGGTTAAGTTAACTAAGGCAACACTTAACCGTTATAACAGGTTAATTAGACAAGAGGGTGGAGTTAAGTAAATTTAGAACACTTAACCGTTATAACATGTTAATTAGACAAGAAGGTGGGGTTAAGTAAATTTAGAACACTTAACCGTTATAACATGTTAATTAAACAGGTGAGCAGGGTTAAGTTAACCAGTACAACATGATGAATGAGAAGGGTTAAGTTAATAAGAAACACTTAACCAATATGATATGATGAATAGGTAGGGTTAAGTTAAAACAAGAGAGCAACACTTAATCAATAAACCATGAGGCGTGGAAGGGTTAACACAAGAAGGCAACACTTAACCAATGTAACACGACAAGTGGGTGGGTTAAGTTAACTTGAATTGATTGATGACACTTAACCAATACAGCATGATAAACGCATGGGGTTAAATTAATAAGAAACACTTAACCAATGTAACTTGATGAACGAATGGAGTTAAGTTAATGGGAAATACTTAATCAATGTATCATGATGAATGAACGGGGTTAAGTTAATAGGAAACACTTAACCAATCCAACATGACGAGTGAGAAGGGTTAATAAGAAACACTTAACCAACATGACATGAAGAGTAGGTGGGTTAAGTTAACATGAATGACAACACTTAACCAATATGGCATAATGTGTGGGAGGGTTAAGTACATATCGGGTTGGTGGGTAATATTAGTAAATATAGGCCCACAAACTTAACCATTAAATAAACATGCTTGAATCAGTGAGAGAGTTAAGTACATAACGGGTTGGTGGGTAATATCCGTGTATATAGGCCCATAAAACTTAACCAGTAGAAAACCCTAGTATCAGGGACCCATTTCAGCAGTAACCTATATAGATGTATCAAGGTACCCTGAAACTAGGTAGGGTGGGGCACGATTATTAGGCTGATTATAAGCGGTCAAAATAGCGGCAGGGGGTACGTCAGTGTAGGTTCCGACGGATTACGAGCGTGCACGTACTCCAGAGTGGGAAAAAGCAGGCACTGGGTACTAGTAGTTATACACTGTGCATCTTGAATTGTGTCAGGTTGCTATTACAAGGATTGATACACCTTATGGTGGGACCAGCACAGGGTATCTACACACAAGAGAGGGCCGATTGACACAGACACATGGAACATTAATACTAGTAGGGAGCTCATCGATAGGGTAGCAAGGGTACATCTAACATCTTCATGGCAATTAGGATGATTGAGGTAAGATCCTCATACTAGATGTACACCTGAAGGCTACCCCAATTGAGGGGATTGGGATCACGTTATCATATTATCATTATACACAGATTACTAGTTAGGACACTAGTTAGGGGGTGCAGAGATATAGAAATCAGAATAACAAGGTAGTAGCGAAGCAGAGAAAGAGTAGAAATGCATTTAGTTTATCTTGCCTTGTCATATCTTGTAACACCCCACTCCCGCTATGATCACTCACTAAGGGAATGCCATAGCATCGGTGGAGTATTTTAGTGAATATAGAACAGAAAAATTACAACAAGACAGATATAAATAGTACTTGAAATTTTAAAACATCATCTCATAACAGCGGAAGTAAAACATGTCTGGTTACATCATAAAACCACAATAAAGGTCAAGTACAATATCCATCAAAATAAAGAAGTACATAATCCCACTCTCATACAATAGCCAAACAAAAGAAAAGATAACTGGATAACTGGAGCTTTACATCTATCCAAGCTCCTAAAGACTGGAACAGCAATCCGATCAAGCTCCACTACTGCTAGGATCCACCGTAGGACCTGAGGGTTGGGAAAAAGATAAAAACAACGGGGTCAGACATAAGTCTGAGCGAGTCCTATAACTTTAACAATACAATCGTTAAAGTAACCAGAGAAGACATAAACTGATATACGGTAACATATAGGGATGAATGGCTACCCTAAGCAGTCAACTAAACGAAGATAAAGGATAAAGACGCATCTACCCTCCCTAAGGTAAATTACTAAACTGCACCACACCAGTCGTTCCTAACTTAAAGGTTGATCCCACCCAAGGACTTATAAAATTTACTAATTAGTACTTGCGTACCCCTAGGTGACCAAGTAGGTGCCACGGGGCCCTACAATCCACTAGGTGTACACACTACTTCCCATTCGATCGGCTCCCTAACGTAGATACCCGTGCTGGCCCCACCATGGGATGTATCATTCCCCAATGTGGCAACCTGATGAAACTAAAGGTGCACGGCTTATATCTACTCGATGCAACAACGGCTTACCTACCAGCCCGGGCCCACTCACGCATATGAAGCCCGTTGGACTTGCGTTGCCACCGCTAACCCGTTTGCCTCTTACAGTCAAGCCCAGTATGCGTGTCCCGTCCTCGACATGGGTCGAGCCCACAAAGATACGTATGGGTTACTGGTTGAAATGGGCCTCCACAAGCTACCCACCTAAGCTTGTCCCTTTTTCTAGTATATCCCACTTAACCCTTTAATCATGTTTTAATTACATGTTCCATTTTGGTTAAGTATTCTAATCGTATTTTCTATTGCCACCCAAGGCAACCACTAGATTTTCTCATGCCACCCGAGGCACCCACTTAACCCCTCATGTCCCTCTACATGCTAATGTGGTTAAGTGTTTCTTAATTAATTAATTAAGAACGTAACCTTTGTAAAGACCTCTCACATTAGACTGTCTTTTATGACCGCTGGTTAAGCCGGTTGGGTCCGGGCAGCCTTATGTCATAACAGAGTCTAACCTCGTGTCTTTACATTAATTACGTATTTAGTTTGTGCCTAAGACCTCTCACATTGGGCTAACATTTGTAGCAACTGGTTAAGCCGGTTGGGTCCGGGCAGTTTTACGCTACAACTGAGTCCAACCTCGTGTCTTAGTCAATTAATTACACCTAATTAATCACCCTCATAATTTTATATTAATTATCCCTAATTAATCAAGTTTTCTTAACATGGGTAGACCTAACTTAATAGGTAAATTCCCATGGGGTAGACCTAACTCAATAGGTAAATTCCCAACACATAGTATGGGTACACCTAACCAAATAGGCAAATTCCCATACTATGTTTATTTATTTTGTGTTATGCATAATTATATTAATTTCACACAATCTTATTAACTTATGCATTTAATTACCCCATCGTTCCCACGTAATTTCGTTCATGATATAACACATATAAAAGGTGTCAACTTGCATATGAATGAACATGTTTCAAAGGTGCCATCTTGCATATTAACAAACACATAACTTGCATATGAACTTGCATAACATGTCACATAACTTGCATATAATATGTCACATAACTTACATATTCATTTTGCATAACAAACTTGCATATTAGCTTATAGACTTGCATAATGTGTCATCATGAACTTGCATATTAATAAACATGTAACTTGCATATTTACATACATGTAACTTGCATATTAACAAACATGTAACTTGCATATAAAGAAACATGTAACTTGCATATTTACATACATGTAACTTGCATATTAACAAACATGTAACTTGCATATTAACAAACATGTAACTTGCATATTTACATACATGTAACTTGCATATTAACAAACATGTAACTTGCATATTAACAAACATGTAACTTGCATATTTACATACATGTAACTTGCATATTAACAAACATGTAACTTGCATATTTACATACATGTAACTTGCATAGCATATTACCATGAACTTGCATAACATGCATATGATTACATAGCCCACAACTTGCATATTTAGCATCATGCAAACATAACATACATCATATTAAACTTGCATAAGCTTACATACTCAACATGCATAAACATAAGATTAATGCTAACATCATATCATATGATTCAAAGCTCATTAACCCACATACAAAACCATAAATCTCATCACATCTCATCTAATTAGTTTACCAAAAGATCATCAAAGTGATAGAAACTCACAACTAGCAACTTTGAACACCAAATGAAGAAGATTAAGATGCTAAGAAGGGATTAGAAGTTGATTAGAGAGTGATTAGTATGCAACCCTCTTCATAAAATTTGTGGAGGCCATGAGAGCTAGCACTTTGCCATAGTTTAGTTACTAGGTTTAATTATGAATGAATTAGGGTAGGTTAGGGTCTTATTTATAGATTAGGCAAGTGTTTTAGGCCATAGGATTAACCCTAGATTCAATCCAAGCCATCAAAGCATGTCTTGGGGAAGAAGTCAAGTGTAGGAACCATCTAGGGCCTTTAGATTAAAGATGGACCATGAGAACCATTCAAATGCAAAATCTGCACTTGAGCGAATCGGCCCACGGGTTGACAGCCAAACACCCTGGATTAACCCCTAGTCGACCCAGCGGGCTCGGGTCGACTTCAAAAATCGGCCGGTTCGGTTATTCCCCTCTCCCAATTCGCTGTTTTGAGCATTTTTGCATATTTATTTATTAAATTTTCAATTATATATATATATATATATCAATATATATATATATATATATATATATATCTACACAACCCATTTCACTTAATTAAGTATACTTTAATTTGGGAATTTTTCGTGAAACTTCGCGAGGCCATATCTTGGTCATACGGACTCCGATTTTCGAAAACTCGGACTCTATTTCGCGTATTTTTCCGAGACGAACGCAATGGCATAGCCCGTTTCCCTTGATTCCCATTTTAGAATTAAATTCTGCCTCGATTTATGTTATTACAGGTTATTGAAAATACGGGTTGTTACATTCTCCCCTCCTTAAAGGATTTCGTCCCCGAAATCTTCAAGTTAGGAAGAACGTATCCTACCATCCAATCATCCATCTACTCAAAGCATCATCCACGAGCAATCATTGTCTTTACAAGATTCTAAATGCTGGATGGATATATGCAAAAGTGTGTGTATATGTACTTACCTAATGCGAAAATCAGGCGGTTACTGATACAGTAAACCTCCTTAATGCAAACCATGATAGTGCCATGCATCCAATATGTATGCGAAACCCTATTGACACATACAAATTTCTACATGCGTGCACAACCATACACAAAAATGCATCATCCATATGATAACACAGCCATGATACATCCATCAATCTAACTACCACATCCATTTATGCAATATGCAACATGAAGTGACTGAGCCGATCTAGTGCCTAATGTGTGTGTATATGCATCCACGAGCAACCACTAGCAAACAATTGCATCCATATGCATCCATCAACCATAACATGTTTCAAACACATGTTTCAACCATAGGTTTTACCCTATCTAAAGGTCATAGGTATTAGCGAGAGGATATACTAAAGATAAGATAAGTACTAGACAAGCAATAAAGGAGAAGTTAAAAGACATACTCTCAAAAAGAAATGGATACAAAGAACGCATCTTCGCTTCCGTCTCCCAAGTAGCATTGCTTTCGTCATCTCCCCATTGCACTTTAACTAGCTGGACTTCTCTGTTCCTCAACTTCCTAGTTTCTGACCCAAGGATGCGAGTAGGAGCTCGTCGAATCGTCGCGTCACGCTCTACCTCTACATCTCTAAGCAAACTCGGCTCTACCACCTCTGCGGTCTCATGTAAGCACTTCCTCAAATGTGATACATGGAATACATCATGAACACCACTAAGTCTGTCGGGCAACTCCACCCTATATGCCATCCGTCCAATCCTTTCCTTAATAGGAAATGGCCCAACAAATCTCGGTGCTAACTTCCCAACGGACCCAAAGCGAACCACATTTCTCAATGGAGATACTTTGACAAAAACCATATCCCCAACCTCAAACTCAAGTTCCGTCCTTCTCCGATCCGCATAAGATTTCTGTCTATCTTGCGCTGCTTTCATCCTTCTTCGAATTAAATCAATCTTCTCTGAAGTCTCTCTAACCATATCCGGCCCAAGCAAGATCTTATTCGTAGATTCCCACCAACATGTAGGAGATCGACAAGGCCTTCCATAAAGAGCTTCGAAAGGAGCCATACCAATACTGGACTGAAAGCTGTTATTATATGCGAACTCCACCAAAGGAAGATGTTCTTCCCATGTACCTCCAAAATCCAAGATACAAAGCCTCAAAAGATCTTCTAAGATACGGTTCACCCTCTCAGTCTGACCGTCCGTCTGAGGATGATATGCGGTGCTCAAACACAACTGAGTCCCTACCGCCTCTTGCAAACTTCTCCAAAACTCACTAGTGAAAATAGGATCTCGATCACTCACAATGCTGGATGGTACGCCATGCAATCTAACAATCTCTCTAACATAGACTGAAGCAAGCCATGGAGCGGTCCTCTTACTCTTTACGGGTATAAAATGGGCACTCTTGGTAAGTCTGTCTACCACAACCCAAATTCCCGTATTGCCCTTCCTCGATCTCGGTAACCCGTCGATGAAATCCATCGAGACACTATCCCACTTCCACTGTGGAACTTCCAATGGGTGTAGCAACCCACCGGGTTTCCTTTGCTCCGCTTTAACTTGTTGGCACACTAAACATCTAGCCACATACTCGGCTACATCTTTCTTCATACCGGCCCAGAAGAAAACTCTCTTCATGTCTTGGTACATTTTGTCTCCACCGGGATGAATAGTCATTCTTGAACGATGTGCATCATCCAAAATAGCCTTCTTCAAACCCTCATCTTGCGGTACACAAAGTCTACCGTCTCTATGCAACCATCCCTTATCATCTATGGTGTATCTACCCAAATGGCTGGACGACTCCCCTCTTATAAGCTTCTCTACCAACACAACCAACTGTGGGTCGTCTCGCTGAGCCTCGCCAATCCGTCTCAAAAGAGTAGGTCTAACCTCCAAGGATGCCAACAAACCAGGTACAAAATCAACAGAAGGTCTGAAGTCAAACAAAGAAAGAAACTCCAAGCTTCGTCGTTCCACGAACAATGGACTCAAAGATAGCCTTTTTCTACTCAAGGCGTCAGCCACCACGTTACCCTTGCCAGGGGTATATGCTATCTCGAAATCATAGGATGCTAAGAACTCCATCCACCTTTGCTGTCTTAAGTTTAAATCTTTCTGAGAGAATAAGTACTTCAATGATTTATGGTCAGTGAACAACTCGAATCTCTCACCAAGAAGATAATGGCGCCAAGACTTAAGTGCGAAAACAATCGCGGCCAACTCTAGATCATGGGTAGGGTAATTCTTCTCATGCACTCTCAATTGTCTCCCTCCATAGGCTATTACCCTTCCCTCCTGCATCAAGACTGCGCCTAATCCTGTTCCACAAGCATCGGTATAAACAACAAACGGCTTACTCCCATCCGGGAGCACTAAAACTGGAGCGGTGGTCAAAGCTCTCTTTAACCGTCGGAAAGCATCATCACAATCTACATCCCATGAGAAAACCAGATTCTTCTTCGTCAAGCGGGTTAATGGGGCTGATATCTTCGCGAAGTCTTTGATGAACTTCCTATAATATCCTGCCAACCCCAAGAAACTTCTTACTTCGGTAGCATTTTTAGGAACTTTCCAATCCTGGATAGATACTATCTTTGCGGGATCCACAGCTATCCCTTCCTTAGAGACCACATGCCCTAAGAATCGCACTTCTCTTCTCCAAAAATGACATTTAGAGAATTTAGCTTTAAGACCATGTGCTCGAAGAGTCTCCAACACTTCTCTGAGATGTAAGGCATGCTCTTCTTCACTCTTGGAAAAGACCAAGATGTCATCCACAAAAACTACTACAAACTTATTCAGATACTCTCTGAACACTCTACTCATGAGATCCACAAAGTATGCAGGGGCGTTTGTCAACCCAAATGGCATCACTAGCCACTCATAAAAACCATCCGGAGTCCGGAAAGCAGTCTTCTCTATACTGTCCTCCGCCACTCTCAACTGATGAAACCCTGTAGCTAAATCCATTTGCGAAAACACTGAGGCGCCAACCAACTGATCAAAGAGATCATCTATCCTCGGTAATGGGTGTCTATTCTTCTTTGTGAGCTTATTAAGTTCCCTATAATCCACACAAAGTCTGAGGGACCCATCCGCCTTCGTGGCAAACACTACTGGAGCTCCCCACTCCGATATACTTCGCCTTATAAACCCCTTCTCAAGCAACTCCCCTACTTGCTTATGAAGTTCCCTTCTCTCCCGAGGAGCCATGTGGCGCACTGGCAAAGACACTGGTTTGGCATTATCCACCAAATAAATTCGGAAATCTATCTCCCGCTTCGGAGGCAAACCCTTTACTTCTTCAAACACATCCGGATATTCCCGGACTACTCTGACAGAATGCAAACTCTCGACCGAAGCATCGAGCGATTCAAGATAACTTAGCAAAACAGATTCCATGGGATTGCAAGAGATCTCGAGAGTGTTACCCAAGCGGGTCATGAGCCTGACAACTCTCCTTTCGCAATCAAGAACGGCACCATTACTGGATAACCAGTCCATGCCCAAGATCAACCCATAGCCCGTGAAGCCCAATACAAAAGCATCACATCTAAACTCAACGCTAAGTATAGAAATCTTCAAACCCAAACATATCATAGACAGATATATGGAGCCCCCAATTGGGTTTGAGACAACCAAGGGATCATCAACTAGACTGGTGTCTAAGTGCAGTGACTCAACTAACGATGATGAGATAAAAGAATGCGATGCGCCAGAGTCAAACAAAGTACGAACTGGATGATCAAACAGAAAAACCAGACTTTCAACGGAAATAGTTCTACCTCTCTGCTGAATCGGTGGAACTGAGAGAACCTGAACTTGCCCCCCTGACTGAGGTGGTGCTATAAGAGCTTGCACCTGGCCTCCTGAGGTAGACCCCGTCTTCTGCCCCTTCTTTGGGCAGTTTTTCACAAGATGCCCTGCTTCACCACAATGAAAGCAACCGGTCTTCTTCTTTTTGCGACAATCCTTACTGAGGTGTCCTGGTGTTCCACAATTGAAGCACTTCTTCTTCGTCTTCTTTTTGTCACCATTGCCTTTTCCGCCCTTGCCTTGTTGTTGTTGTTGCGGTTTCTTCTGATCCCCCTTTTTCTCTGGTGCCTTAGAATTCTTATCATCCTCATGCATAAGTGCCATGTAGACAAGCTTCTCAAAAGTGGCCCCCATAGGAATGTGAGTCATAGCTATTCCTTGCAATGGTTCGTTCAAGCCTCTAACGAACCTCAAAGCCTTCTTCTCCGGTGTATTCACCAACTCTATGCCAAACCTTGCTAATTGATTGAATTTGTTGACATATTCTTTCACCGTGAGATTCCCTTGCTTCAAATTCAAGAACTTCTCCATAAACAGATTCTCTTCCGCCCTTGAGAGAAACTTAGCCCCAAACCTTTGCTTAAAATCTGCCCAAGAGTCAACAGGGCGCTCTCCATTAGTGACCTCCCACCAGAATGAGGCCTCTCCCTTCATTAACCAAGCCGCCAACTTGACTTTCTTTCCCTCTTCCACTTCAAAGATATCTAGCAACTCTTCCACTTCCTTAAGCCAATCTCTAGCCTCTACGAAAGTCTCTGAACCAAGAAAAGGTTTTCCTCCTATAGCCTTGAACTCCTTGCAAACCTTAGCAAAATTATCCACTCTAGGCTGAGGAGGAGGAGCGGTTGTCTCTGGTGTAGTAGCATTGGCCGGACCCGCAGCCGCGGCCCTAGCCTCTTGCAACCTCCTATACCATAGTGGTATAACTAAACCCTCCGGGATGTTAAGATCTTCAGCCATGCTGAAACGAAAGAGGAAAGATTCAAAAAGGAGATTCCGAAAGATAAAGATATGGCTATTGGGGATTATGCTTTTCTTTTTCAAAAACTTTTTCTCTTAGAAGACATGCTTTTGAAAATACTTTCTTCGAAAATACTCTTAGAAAATAGTTTTTCTCAAAAAATTTATCTGTTCTGGTAACCTTAAGCTCTGATACCACGTGTAACACCCCACTCCCGCTATGATCACTCACTAAGGGAATGCCATAGCATCGGTGGAGTATTTTAGTGAATATAGAACAGAAAAATTACAACAAGACAGATATAAATAGTACTTGAAATTTTAAAACATCATCTCATAACAGCGGAAGTAAAACATGTCTGGTTACATCATAAAACCACAATAAAGGTCAAGTACAATATCCATCAAAATAAAGAAGTACATAATCCCACTCTCATACAATAGCCAAACAAAAGAAAAGATAACTGGATAACTGGAGCTTTACATCTATCCAAGCTCCTAAAGACTGGAACAGCAATCCGATCAAGCTCCACTACTGCTAGGATCCACCGTAGGACCTGAGGGTTGGGAAAAAGATAAAAACAACGGGGTCAGACATAAGTCTGAGCGAGTCCTATAACTTTAACAATACAATCGTTAAAGTAACCAGAGAAGACATAAACTGATATACGGTAACATATAGGGATGAATGGCTACCCTAAGCAGTCAACTAAACGAAGATAAAGGATAAAGACGCATCTACCCTCCCTAAGGTAAATTACTAAACTGCACCACACCAGTCGTTCCTAACTTAAAGGTTGATCCCACCCAAGGACTTATAAAATTTACTAATTAGTACTTGCGTACCCCTAGGTGACCAAGTAGGTGCCACGGGGCCCTACAATCCACTAGGTGTACACACTACTTCCCATTCGATCGGCTCCCTAACGTAGATACCCGTGCTGGCCCCACCATGGGATGTATCATTCCCCAATGTGGCAACCTGATGAAACTAAAGGTGCACGGCTTATATCTACTCGATGCAACAACGGCTTACCTACCAGCCCGGGCCCACTCACGCATATGAAGCCCGTTGGACTTGCGTTGCCACCGCTAACCCGTTTGCCTCTTACAGTCAAGCCCAGTATGCGTGTCCCGTCCTCGACATGGGTCGAGCCCACAAAGATACGTATGGGTTACTGGTTGAAATGGGCCTCCACAAGCTACCCACCTAAGCTTGTCCCTTTTTCTAGTATATCCCACTTAACCCTTTAATCATGTTTTAATTACATGTTCCATTTTGGTTAAGTATTCTAATCGTATTTTCTATTGCCACCCAAGGCAACCACTAGATTTTCTCATGCCACCCGAGGCACCCACTTAACCCCTCATGTCCCTCTACATGCTAATGTGGTTAAGTGTTTCTTAATTAATTAATTAAGAACGTAACCTTTGTAAAGACCTCTCACATTAGACTGTCTTTTATGACCGCTGGTTAAGCCGGTTGGGTCCGGGCAGCCTTATGTCATAACAGAGTCTAACCTCGTGTCTTTACATTAATTACGTATTTAGTTTGTGCCTAAGACCTCTCACATTGGGCTAACATTTGTAGCAACTGGTTAAGCCGGTTGGGTCCGGGCAGTTTTACGCTACAACTGAGTCCAACCTCGTGTCTTAGTCAATTAATTACACCTAATTAATCACCCTCATAATTTTATATTAATTATCCCTAATTAATCAAGTTTTCTTAACATGGGTAGACCTAACTTAATAGGTAAATTCCCATGGGGTAGACCTAACTCAATAGGTAAATTCCCAACACATAGTATGGGTACACCTAACCAAATAGGCAAATTCCCATACTATGTTTATTTATTTTGTGTTATGCATAATTATATTAATTTCACACAATCTTATTAACTTATGCATTTAATTACCCCATCGTTCCCACGTAATTTCGTTCATGATATAACACATATAAAAGGTGTCAACTTGCATATGAATGAACATGTTTCAAAGGTGCCATCTTGCATATTAACAAACACATAACTTGCATATGAACTTGCATAACATGTCACATAACTTGCATATAATATGTCACATAACTTACATATTCATTTTGCATAACAAACTTGCATATTAGCTTATAGACTTGCATAATGTGTCATCATGAACTTGCATATTAATAAACATGTAACTTGCATATTTACATACATGTAACTTGCATATTAACAAACATGTAACTTGCATATAAAGAAACATGTAACTTGCATATTTACATACATGTAACTTGCATATTAACAAACATGTAACTTGCATATTAACAAACATGTAACTTGCATATTTACATACATGTAACTTGCATATTAACAAACATGTAACTTGCATATTAACAAACATGTAACTTGCATATTTACATACATGTAACTTGCATATTAACAAACATGTAACTTGCATATTTACATACATGTAACTTGCATAGCATATTACCATGAACTTGCATAACATGCATATGATTACATAGCCCACAACTTGCATATTTAGCATCATGCAAACATAACATACATCATATTAAACTTGCATAAGCTTACATACTCAACATGCATAAACATAAGATTAATGCTAACATCATATCATATGATTCAAAGCTCATTAACCCACATACAAAACCATAAATCTCATCACATCTCATCTAATTAGTTTACCAAAAGATCATCAAAGTGATAGAAACTCACAACTAGCAACTTTGAACACCAAATGAAGAAGATTAAGATGCTAAGAAGGGATTAGAAGTTGATTAGAGAGTGATTAGTATGCAACCCTCTTCATAAAATTTGTGGAGGCCATGAGAGCTAGCACTTTGCCATAGTTTAGTTACTAGGTTTAATTATGAATGAATTAGGGTAGGTTAGGGTCTTATTTATAGATTAGGCAAGTGTTTTAGGCCATAGGATTAACCCTAGATTCAATCCAAGCCATCAAAGCATGTCTTGGGGAAGAAGTCAAGTGTAGGAACCATCTAGGGCCTTTAGATTAAAGATGGACCATGAGAACCATTCAAATGCAAAATCTGCACTTGAGCGAATCGGCCCACGGGTTGACAGCCAAACACCCTGGATTAACCCCTAGTCGACCCAGCGGGCTCGGGTCGACTTCAAAAATCGGCCGGTTCGGTTATTCCCCTCTCCCAATTCGCTGTTTTGAGCATTTTTGCATATTTATTTATTAAATTTTCAATTATATATATATATATATATATATATATATATCAATATATATATATATATATATATATATCTACACAACCCATTTCACTTAATTAAGTATACTTTAATTTGGGAATTTTTCGTGAAACTTCGCGAGGCCATATCTTGGTCATACGGACTCCGATTTTCGAAAACTCGGACTCTATTTCGCGTATTTTTCCGAGACGAACGCAATGGCATAGCCCGTTTCCCTTGATTCCCATTTTAGAATTAAATTCTGCCTCGATTTATGTTATTACAGGTTATTGAAAATACGGGTTGTTACATATCTTGTGCTAATCTTATGTTATCTTATTATCCATGTTATCACGGTATTGTCTTATATTCAGTTTATTCATGTCATGATGATTTTGCCTATTTACATGCTGAAAGTCACTGGTCTTACCAGACTTATATCTGACCTAGTTTTTTTTGCCTCTTTTCTTCCGTTTTCCCCCAGGTTCACAGGGAGGAAATGTTACCACTTAGCTCAGTTTTCTTTCCAAGCTCGAAGATAGTCGATGTATTGCTTTGGACCCTCTTTTCCACTGCTATGGCTGGTTCATGATTTATTGGGGAATATCATTGTTATTTTTATGCTTCTTTTATACTTGGAAGTTTTTGAATCAAGACAGAAATTCCATGTATTGTTTTTAAGTATGATTGAGACAATTGTTGTAAAAGCTTGACTGAACCACATTGTTTATAAAATGACTTTATTTCCCGCTACTTTATTTATCTGTCTTGTAATTTATCTGCATCTTTTAACTAAAACACTCCACCAAAATTAAGGCATTCCCTTTGTGAGTGACCTTAATGGAAGTGGGGTGTTACATGTATCGAGACATGAAGCAGACCTACTACTTAGAAGGAATGAAAAGAGACGTTGGGAAGTCTATATCCAAATGCATGAACTGCCAGCTAGTTAAAGCTGAGCAAAAGAAGCCTAGTGGGTTGTTACAACCATTAGAAATTCCAGAATGGAAATGGGAATAAGTCTCAATGGATTTCATTGATGGGTTACCAAGGACTAAATCGGGTCATGATAACATTTGGGTGATGGTGGACCAATTGACCAAGAGTGCAAGGCTTATCCCCGTCAAGTCGAATAGAAAAACAGCTAAGTTAGCGGAACTGTATATGAAGTGGGTAGTGAGATTTCATGGAATACCCAAAGGCATTGTGAGCGACTAAGATCCGCTGTTTACTAGTGGATTTGGAAGATCTTACAAGAGGCTTTAGGGTCAGAATTACATCTCAGTACCGCGTACCATCCTCAAACCGACGGTCAAACAGAGAGGGTGAATCGAGTATTAGAAGATCTCTTGAGAGCTTGCATATTAGATTTTGGAGGGCCATGGGACGACCATTTATATCTGGTTGAATTCGCATATAATAATAGTTATCAGTCCAGTATTGGTATGGCTCCATTTGATGCTTTGTACGGAAGACCGTGCAACTCACCATCATGTTGGTTGGAAACCGATGAGAAATTCGTGCTTGGGCCAGATGTAATAAGAGAAACTTCAGGCAAGATTAAGCTTATCTAACAGCGAATGAAGGCTGCCCAGGACAGGCAGAAGAGTTATGCTGATAAGAGGCAAAGGGATTTAAAATTCTCCATTTGCGACTTGGTGTTTGTCAATATTTCTCCATTAAAGAGCGTGATTCGATTTGGTAGGAGAGGCAAGTTAGCACCAAGATTTGTTGGTTCATTCCCAGTTCTCGAGCAAGTTGGGAATTTAGCATATAAAGTTGAGTTGCCTAACAAGAAGGCGGGAGTTCATAACGTATTTCATGTTTCCCAGTTATGGAAGTTCGTGCACGGCCCCAATACGACTATTTCACCGGAACAGTTGGATGACATCGAAGTAGAACCCAAGGCGGTTGGGAACCGCAGGCTGATCCGTATTGTCGAGTATGACACGAAGCAACTTTGAAGGAAGGCGGTGAAACTGGTCAAGGTTCGGTGGGGTGAGAATGAGAATGACTATACTTGGGAAACAGAGGAGAGCATAAGGAAGACGTATCCAGAACTCTTTGCCTGGTAAGATTTTAATAGCGATAGTTATTCCCTTGATATTAAACCGCATGCCAGGATAGACTTGTTGTGTTATCATGTGTGTTTGATTGTTTGTAAATGGCTGATAGGCATGCGAGACCTTTTGTATGTTTTGGTTAAGGAATTTCGGGGCTGAAATTTCTTAAGGGGGGGAGAGTGTAACGACCCGCATTCTACGCATCGGAGGATCGTAGAATATTTATTTCATTTTCATATGAGGTCGTATGGTCGTGTAACTTTGGGGAACGACTATTAGGGTCATTTTCCATGTTCACGATTTTTGCCGATTTTTAAATGACCGTTTTGCCCCTGGCGAATCTTGTTTCGCCTATAACTTTTGATTGGTAAGGGGTTTTGACCTGAAACCACTTCCATTGGATTTGGATGATGCTTTAGCTTTCCGTAGAGTGGTCACATTAGCCAAACGGACTTGCCGTTAGAGAGATATGAATGAAATATGGTTTTGAAGATGAAAAACAGCTTAACCAGGTCTAACTAGAGTGATTAGCAGCTAGGCCCATAACCCATTTTAGGATTAGGGTTATGGGAGGGCTGATAGTGTTAGGAAAAACATTTCATTTCAGTTTTTACAGCCGCCACTTTCATCACTTGAACCCTAGCAATGGCCTCCACCTTCTAAACCATCCCAAATCACCTTCTAATCACTAATTAAGAAGATCTACATCAAATCAAGGCAAATCAACACCAAATCAGAGTTGGAGCTGCTGTGTTGCATAGGAAAACGCCCCAAAACAATAGAGTTTCAGATCTAAAGTTTTATTTGTGCCTAAGGTGAGTGATTTGCATTGTTTTTCACTAATTACGGTTAATTAGGGGTGATTAGTGTTAATTAGCAAAATTATGCATGTTAAAATTCTGGAAAAATATATAAAAAATCTTAAATATTATTTTAAGGCTATGATAAAAATTTGGATATGTTTTGTTAATCCTTTAGTTTAAACATGCTTAAGGTGATTAAGGGGAAAATCATGCTTTTAGCGTATGTTTGATTTAAAATAACCTATATGCTTGATGTTTTGATATTGTTGATTGATCCTATATGTTACTATGACTGTTTGGAATGTTAAGTAATCTTGTAGGAAAGTTAGAATGGTTGAAGACGCCATCGTATGGTGAAAATGGACAATATATGCTCGTTGGAAATGCTGCAGAGATCCGGATCGGATCGGATAGGGGATCGGATCAGACATATCCGAACCGAACCGGAGTAGTGGAAAGTTTTGTGAATGGAAAAAAGGAAGGCCACCTACATTGAGTTGGAGCTGGGATCAGACCGGAGCTTGGCATGGGGATCGGATCGGACTAAAGCTAGGGAGCGGGATCGGATCAACGTGAGAGGAGCTGGAAATGAAGGAGCTGAGCCGAACTGCAACGAAGAATCCGAACCGAACTGGATGGGGAAACCCAAGCCAAACCAGAGGACCCGAACCAAACGAGAAACAAGGAAACAATGTATTCAAATCGAACCGATAGGAGCAGATCGAGCCGGACCGAACAGGGAGCATGAGCACAGTATAGTCGAACTGAACTAGATTCAAGCTACTTCTAAGCGACGACTCTTCTGAAGACAAACTCCAATTCGACCAAAACCCGAGATGCAAAGGAAGTCCAAGTGAGAAATTAGAACTCAGGATCCAGATGGAAACCAACGAGTTAACTTCGTGATTGGACTTTGCTGCGGGACGTGTGCAAAAGGGGTTATCGATGCCAATAGCTTTGACTCACCACAGAGAGATGGATATTGGCTATGGATCAGTGCACTGAAGTTGTCATGACATCATGGGGGCAAAGTGATCGTAGCAGGGCTATGAGCCAGTGTAGTGGAGTTTTCATAACTCCATGGGGCAGAGTGGACATAACAAAGGATTAGTGGCTATGGATCAGTGCAGTGGAGTCATCGTGACTCTATGGGGTAGAGTGATCGTAGCAAAGGGTTGGGTGATCAAAGTGGTAGATATTGTATGCTTTAAGCACTGAGTGAGAGATGTGAGGATGATTGCTATGTTTGATGTTCGCAATCACCATGACATGCGCACCTCCTCCCCATTATTTTCACACCATGTGTTAGTGTCACCTTAGAGCACTGTACATCCTGTTGTGCTAACTCTTTCGTTGCTGGTCCAGGTTCAGGTATGGTTATGTGTACTTGTTATTGTTCTGTTTTTGCTGCTTATCGCTCATACCATACTTTTGTATGACCTAGAGTTTTATGTCTCTTCTTATTACTCTAGGTGCTCCTAAACGAGCAGATTAGAGATAGGTTAGTTGGTTATGCATGAGTAGTTGTCCGGAGATGAGCAGGAGGCTTACACATATTATTCCCATATATTCTCCCTGTGTTGTTGCTGGTCACTACTTTGGGCATTAGAAGTGTACCTTCCTATTTTTCTTTAGAGACAGTTTTAAAAGTTGTAATAATGATGTTTTGGATCATAAGCTATATTTGAATTTTCCGCTACTATGATGGTTTAGTTTTCATCTTATGCACTTTCTCGCCTGTTTTATATCAAGTTATGTTATTATCATATTTTGTTCCATGCGCTGTGAGATATACTACAGGTTTTTTGTTGGTTCACCGTTCAAATTCCTTCTCTTTTTCCTTTCTTTGACGACTGTCCCGTGCTGGTTGGACATCAGTATAACACATTTCTTTGGAAATGTCGGCTGGTGCGGGGCTGGCCGTCACACTGCCAACCACTTAGCCATGCAACCTACCCGATTTTATACCATTTCCGGTTGTGAGGCTAGAGGTCATAACGTATCTTTTGATCTTCATTCACTTTGAATGTCACATTGTCATACCCGCCAAATCACAAATTGATTTCCCCAAACATATCACGGGTATACAGCTATGAGAAACGAATTCCTCCTCCACCAAACGTAACTACGTTTGAAAAGATCAACTTATGCGATCCTTTAGATATACTCTGTCAGACACTTGTCCACACAAATTTGCCCTGGAACTGGACAAATCGAAGGCACTGTTCTATAAACAGGACAACCCTTGCATAACACCGTCTTAAATTATCTTCATCGTATTTGATTCGCAACATTAACGTCTATAAAGAATGGTTTTCAGATAATGAATCTGATCCCGGTCTCCCCGTATTGACACGTAAAAATGGTCAAAAACTTTGATAGTCGGTGATTTAACTATCAAAGAAAAACATGTGTGCAAACAATGATATTATTTCCGAATGGAAATTCTATCGACCAATCATCAATCATCATTTATCTCTTTATATTAGATTATCATAATTTATTCATTTACCCATTTCCCGTTTCCATATATTCATAAATCCTTATTTTCTAAATTTAGAAAGTATCTGTTATTAATCATTGGAAAACATTTCCATCTCTCATTCACGTATCACTGTCATTTAAGTATTTCTAATCATCAAAACATTTCATTTTTCTATGCTTAGAAAACATCTCTGATTATATTTGGAAAATGTTTCCAAAACTCATTTAAATATATTTCAAATGAACGTTATATAAAACATCGTTACGCCCGCTCGATCCATTAATCGCTTATTGCTTAACTGAATTTCTAACCAATCTTCGCTATCAAACTTCAACTATTTCTTAGTTAATTATGAAGTCAATCAAGTTGGGTTATAAGTACTTCTCAGACCTTAACTGAACAACGTCCTTAACCTTGTAACAGAAAAAGTTCACCACTCCAACCTTTACACTCATTGCTTACGCAAATTCTCGGATTTACCTTTTACGATTCTATTTCTTTTATAAAACATTGGTTATAACTATAACGTCATAAACCTTACTTCCGAAACATCTAACTTTAAAATTATAACTTTTATTTCTTTTATTTGAATAATAATTATTTATTTATTTATTAAATAAATAAATACTGTTTCAAATATCGGAAAGTAATTAGTACTTTCCCGAATTTGATATAATCGATACGGACGTATAAATCCCTTCCGAGTAATCTCTATTTGATTAACTCTTCTTCTTCGAATAACCTATATTCGATTAACTCACTTTTGAATAACTTATATTCGATTGATTCACTTCGAATAACATATATTCGATTAAGTCATTTCCGAATAAATTATATTTGATTAACTTACTTCGAATAGTTTATATTCGATTAACTTACTTCGAATAGTTTATATTCGATTAACTTACTTCGAATAGTTTATATTCGATTAACACTAGTTGAATAACTTACATTCGATTATCTATCTTCATTTGATATTTACTGCTGAAATTAAAATCCAAATTATCCATTGATAATTATACATTTAATTCATTTATAAACATTGTTTATAAATATCAACACATGTTTTAATTGTTAAACAAGTTATTTATTTCTAACCATTCGAAATTCCATTTCTGTTTAATATCCTGTTTCAACATCCAATTTCCTTTATAAATGTTTTTATTTGCAAAATATTCACTTAAGTCCATTTTTCACATCGAATGTGAATAATGCTTCTTTTATATATCCGTTTAGTTTGATTTCGTATTTTAAAATAATGTCTTCTTTCCAAATTTTATTTGTACTTATATTTATATAATTATTCCTATGAAATCTCTTTTATACTTCTAACGCTTAAATATCTTTTATAATTCCTTTTATAAATGTTGAGTTCAAGTTATATTTAAATATCAGTGTTAAAACCAATTTCTATTTCTCTATATAAGTTCGTACTTATATATTCCATTTATCAAATGATAAATATTGTATTTAATTTATAAAATATTATTTATAAATTAATCTTCCCAATTTATCTGTTAAAACAGATTCTATTTAAAATCTACTTTTAATTAATCTTTTCCATTTATATATTAAAACAGATTTCCATTTAATATTTATTTTAAATCCATACCATGTTACACCCTTGTGCGAAGCACGGGTCTAAACCTTCCTAATGTAAAATTCTCTTTTTATAAAATTCTATTCATTTTCCTAATATTTTCTTTTAAAATCTATTTATTTTAACTATTTCCTTTTATGATTATATTTATTTTTCAAATAAATATTCCTTCTATAATTCTATTTATTTTCCAAATAAATATTTCCTTTTATAATTATATTTATTTTCCAAATAAATATTTCCTTTTTTTCCAATATACACTTTGAAAATTCCCTTTTTACATTCCAGTATTTCTTATGGTATTTAGAATGCCAAATAACAATGATCAATATCATCCAAACACACATAATCAACAACAGATCATATATCACAATATATGAAAAACAGTAAAATAAATGTTGAGGAATCAAGTTGGATCCCTCCGACCTGTTTTCCCGCATCCACAGATGCTACACAATATAATTCACATCAATTTCATTTCAATATGACATATTGTAACAACCCAGAAAATCCGAACCAATTTAAATTTTTTATTTTGGCAATTTTAATGAATTTTGAATATTTAAAATGAATTATTTTAAATAATAACGATGAGAAATTTATTTTGAATAGAATTATAATGCATATATTTATATAAATTGAAGTTGGAATATAAATATTTATTTTAATTATAAAGGAATTGAAAATGGCGCAGTAGTTTAAAAATTCGATTTCAAATTTCAAACGAATGTACAGGATTCAAAATAAACCTGATTTTAGCGAAACCAAAAATATTTGAATCTATTTGAAATTATCTTTCCAACGAAACCAAAAAATCAAAATTTCATAGCGGGAATAAATAGTTATGCCCAGTTGAAATTTCAGAATAGTCGCTATGGAAATGTAACCCTTAAAATAACGATTTTGCAAACGACCTCTGTTTTCGAAGAAACCACTTTTGTGGGATCCGAGATGTCAAATTATTGCTAGATTTCAAAATTCATATTTTTTGGGATCAATGTGTGAGCGTAGCGAAGGAAAACGTGTTTTGTCAGTTTCAGTCAATTTGGATCGACCAGAAAATGACCATTTTTCAAACTATCTCCAAATTTGACGAAATTAATTTTGTTAGGACCGTATCGTCGATACGAAGCTAGGTTTATTTTTCTGGAATTTTTGGAGTCAGTATATGGTCCCGGTAAATTAAAAGGTATATTCCGATTGAATATATGCTGATTTATATTTTGAGTTTGATAAAAACTGATCGTAGCAGTCAAATTGGCTTACGAAACATATCCCATTGTGTTCAAAGTGGGGGTATTACGCTAGGGGTGACAGCCGTTGGTCTTGATTTGGAACTTGAAAGAAAATCTAACTTTTCGAAATATAAAATAATTAAATAAATAAATTTATATAATGGGCCAAGCCCCTTTCTCTTCCTCACTCTATAGAACCCAAAGTTTTGAAATAAAAAAAAGAACCCTAAATCACCGTCGCTCTCCCGCCCACGCAGCCTCCACCACCGGCAACGATCGCCTGCCGCCCCTCCTCCCCGTTCTCTCTCCTTTCCCGTTCCAGCGCTTTGCGCGACCCCCACATCCACGCCTAAATCCTCGTTCTCTCTCCTTTCCCGTTCCAGCCGCTTGCTGGAGGAAGAACCCCGCCTCCGCCACTAAGCGAAGCAGCCATCCCTCTCCCGAATTCTAACTGTAAGATTTTTTTCTTTTTTATTATTCCAATTTTCTTTTTGAACTTTTTATTTATTTATGGTTTTGTTATGTAGAGCTATAAAGCTATAATTTTTATACTATAAAGTTATAATTTTTATTATATAATGCCATGATTTTTTTATATAAAAAGAAATGATTTTTGGTTATGTAAAAATATAATTTTTAGCACATAAAAATGTGATTTTTTTATGTAGACAATACGACAATAAAAATATGATTTTTATCTAGGTGAAGTAGCAATGAAGACAAGATTCTTATATTATAGAGATAATAAAAATGTGATTTTTATATGATAGAGTAAATAAAAATATGATTTTTATATGATAGAGAGAATAAAAATATGATTTTGATTCATGTAGCGAAACAAAATTACGATTTTTATAGATATGAAGTAACGATAAAAATTCGATTTTTATATATATGAAGTAGAAATAAAAATATGATTTTTGTTTCTATAAAAATATGATTATATATATATAGTGGTGTGTTAAAATTGTGATTTTTAAAATATGTTAGCGATGTTAAAAATGTGATTTTTAATATAAAAATCGTGTGAAAAAGATTGTGCGATGGGATCGATTGGAAACGAATCAAAATTCGAACCGTTCAGAAATACAGAATGGAGGAGTGGAACCCACGGTGAGAAGTTCTCACTTTAATTTAATTTTCTAGTTAAAATATATACTAGGATCCAGACGGTGCTTAGCAGCACCTGACACCCGTCTTCCACAAACCATGGACGACTTGTTTGATTATGATGTGTTGTGAAAATTGATTATGTGATGTGGAATGAAATAAAATATTTTGTAGTTAAAAATATAAATTTTAACGTGTATGTGAATAAAATAAATATTCATTTACAAATCGGACGATTTTTTTATGTACACACATTTTACTGATATTGATTGGGACGATATATTTTACACATCGCCCAACTGCACAAATAATAATGTGTTTGTTGATTGTAAACTCCACACTGGTATTGGGATGATAATTGACGTACACTAATCCCAATTGTTTAGTTTTATGTCAATCGATGGGTTGACAGACTGTTGTATCGTATTTTATATTCAATATTTTATTTATTTTTATCATATTTCTGTTTGTATCGTTGATTAAAAATTCCTATAATCACATATAATATCCAAAAATCATGAAAATTGACATACAACTAGAGTTTGACATTACCGACCCAACGAAACTTGTTTCGTCGAATTCCAAATCCATTTGCTTACACAACGTATTTTTAAAGGTCAAACTATTTACTGTTTTTCACATTAAAATCCCGTATGACCACATACTGACTCAAAAAATTACGAAATTTGAAATCTAACAGTAATTTAATATTCTGGATCCAACAAAATTAGTTTCATCGAAAACGGAGGTCGTTTGCAAAACTGGCTATTTTTAAAGCTCTAAATAAATCCATTTAAATATTAATATATTTAAAAACAATTAAATTTAATATTAATAAATTATTTATCGTATATATTCGCAATATATATCATACAGCTCCAAAATATTCCTATCTGAATTTATAACTCGACATTTCAAATCTAGATTAAATCAGTATTCAATTTATATTGAAAATCCATTTATAATATAAATAAATCGTTATAAAATATAAACGAATTCCATGGAGACTATTTTAAATTTTGATTTGAACATAACTTACAATCTACACGACGAAATCTAGATTTTTCTGTTCCATTAGAAAAATATCGTTCAACTGATCTGAGCGTTTCTTGTTTCATAAAAATCCGACTTAAAATGAATTCTGTATATTCAATTGAAGTTCAAATTGCCAAATGACGAACTGCCGCGACGTTACGGGCTCGATTATAATTAAATTATAATTTATACGTTCTAACGTCGATTAAATAATATATTCGCTATTCTAATCCAATTCTAAACTAAATTATACCTTATATATGATCCAATTCACACTGTATTGTGAATTCAGCTATTCCTGACTATTTCGGAATTATAATATATTTTTATATTACAAATATTGATTAAATATTCATTAATATTTAATTTAAATCAATAAATCACTATTTACATAATTAAATTCATTAATTATTACACCGTAAAAATACGGGACATTACATTCTTCCTCCCTTAAAATAAGTTCATCCTCGAAATTGCTAAGGTAGAAAACAACACTATTCACTAGGTAAAAATTATTTGTTTACTTTTTGAATTTCAGTTTCACTATACCAATGAATTTCAATTAAATATTAATGCATTTTTATTAATGAAAATTATCAAAAATCCTGAAAATTTTCTAACACTTTAAATTCTCGAAAAATTCACTAGCACCTCCTTTGTGCGGCTCAATCGGTACGACTACAACTCGCCTCTCTAGGCCTTCCTCCAATCCAAAAGAAAATCAAACAGCCAAGAGGCTTGCCAATTCGGCATAAAACTCATATCCAATATAAAAATATAAACTTGTACATTTTTGTCGGGCATATCAACTTTATCACTTTCACCTACTATCAATTCAACATATACCAATTTCCAATCAATATCTGTTCAACACAACTATTCGCTTGTATCCAAACCAAATTTCATTTCAAACTCGAGTTCCATTCTTGATTCCAATTCTTAACTTATCACTTCAACTTAATTCCAGATTTCTGTCTCATAATCCAATCTTATTCGATATTTCCTATATCAATTCAATTTTCCATTTAACTGGCTTTAATTAAAATTTCCATTTCTATTGGCTTTTACAAATTCTACTTTAATTTTTTTTAATTCAAATAATCTATTTCTGGGAGTTTTTAAACAGCTTAGCCTTTTCCAAAAATCAAAATATTCATTTTGGAATATCAAAACAACTTGTTTTCTCAAAACAATTCAAAAACAAAAATTTTGGTAGTAATCCATCACTTACAACTCGAAAATGAACACCGATGATGTCATGATCATCATTGGAATCAATTTTCCAACTATTGAAGTGAGTTCAATACTATATCACTTTCAAAACCATATCTAAACACTTCCATTTTGAAATTCATTTCAAAATACCATTTACAATGCTTTAAAACAATTTAAAATCTCCCAGGATTTTAAATTTCTCATATATTTAATCCAGATTCATTTACAAACACTTATTTAGATTTTCGGAATTTTAATTCCAGTTCTGATTTTAATTCAGATTTAATTCATTTCGTAATACTTATACAAAATTTGGTTATATATGCATAACCAACTAAATTTTAATCTTATTCGATTAATATAACAACCAGCACATCCAATATACTATAATATATCAAATATCTATACTTTGTTTATATCAAAATATATTTTGGATAAAATTATTTCATTTACCCTCTTTTCAAATCATACTGTGTCGGTCCATCATATTCAAGTGTTTATAAACCCCTACCGATACAGTGGATCAAACTGATCGACCAGAACTCATAAACAACTCAACAAATAAATCTCCACAATATAAAACTGTTTATATTGAATAACAAATACGCGCTCATATATATATATACACACACACACACTCAAATCAATCTAGAGTATTACTAACCCCATCGCTACTAAGTTACGCCACAGTGCCAAGTTAATTACTTAACCTTCAGTTTTGATACCACTGTAATGGCCCGGGGGAAATTTGCGATCCTGATTATCGACTAAACTACTTGACTGCCCATACAAATTTGGTCACCCAAGAGTTTAGGGAAAAACAAAGAAAAATAAACTCTGGGTCAGTCATGGGACTGGTGTGAGTAAATTCCAACCACTTGGTTTGACTTTTAAAATCCTTTTAAAAGAAAGGATAATCGTAAGACCAATCCACACATAAACATGGATGGTTTTTACCTTACGGTAACCCAAAGAATTTTTTGAAATCAATATTCGTCTGATATTATAATAATGTCTAAATACAAGTAATATCAATCTAGCAGAACGCTTTCATCTCACGCTCTACATATATAGTATACAATCAAAACCATGGGCTCTTAGTGGATAATGGATTCCAACTGGCAAGGTATGGGACCACCTTCCGACAGTGTACCTCTAGAGAGAAATACACCGGGTTCAACAAGAACATCTTGCAACCCAAGCTAAACATGACCGGCCCCTCACTTCGCTTGAGAGTATCGAATGTATTATCACCAACGGTTGGGATTAGTAACCATTTCCTAAAAGGGACAACATTGATAGATTTAAGAAGCAAAAGGAATTTCTCTAGATCAGGTGAAAATACACCCTACTTGGCAGCCAACCACTTAGCCATGCGACCTACCCGATTTTATACCATCTCCGGTTGTGAGGCTAAAGGTCATAACGTATCTTTTGATCTTCATTCACCTTGAATGTCACATTGTCATATCCGCCAAATCACAAATTGATTTCCCCAAACATATCATGGGTATATAGCTAAGAGAAACGAATTCCTCCGCCACCAAACGTAACTACGTTTGAAAAGTTCAACTTACGCGATCCTTTAGATATACTCTGTCAGACACTCGTCCATATAAATTTGCCCTGGGACTGGACAAATCGAAGGCACCATTCTATAAATAGGACCGCCCTTGCATAACACCATCTTAAATTATCTTTATCGTATTTGATTAGCAACGTTAACGTCTATATAGAGTGGTTTTCAGATAATGAATCTGATCCCGGTCTCCCCGTATTGACGACGTAAAAATGGTCAAAAACTTTGATAGTCGGTGATTTAACTATCAAAGAAAAACATATGTGCAAACAACGATATTATTTTCGAATGGAAATTCTATCGATCAATTATCTCTTTATATTAGATTATCATTAATTTATTCATTTACCTATTTTCTGTTTCCATATATTCATACATCCTTATTTTCTAACTTTAGAAAGTATCTGTTATTAATTATTGGAAAACATTTCCATCTCTTATTCACGTATCACTGTCATTTCAATATTTCTTATCATCAAAACATTTCATTTTTCTATGCTTAGAAAACATCTCTGATTATATTTGGAAAACGTTTCCAAAACCTATTTATATGTATTTCAAACAAACGTTATATAAAACATAGTTATGCCTGCTCAATCTGTTAATCGCTTATTACTTAACTGAATTTCTAACCAATCTTCGCTATCAAACTTCAACTATTCCTTAGTTAATTATGAAGTCAATCAAATTGGGGTATAAGTACCTCTTAGACCTTAACTGAAAAACATCCTTAACCTTACAACGGATAAAGTTCACCACTCCAACCTTTACACTCATTGCTTACGCAAATCCTCGAATTTACCTTTTACGATTCCATTTCTTTTATAAAACATTGGTTATAACTATAACATTATAAACCTTACTTCCCAAACATCTAACTTTAAAATTATAACTTTTATTTCTTTTATTTGAATAATAATAATTTATTTATCTATTTATTAAATAAATAAATCTTGATTTAAATATCGGAAAGTAATTAGCACTTTCCCGAATTCGATATAATCGATTCCGACGTATAACTCCCTTCCGAGTAATCTCTATTTGATTAACTCTTCTTCTTCGAATAACCTATACTCGATTAACTCACTTTCGAATAACTTATATTCGATTGATTCACTTCGAATAACCTATATTCAATTAAGTCATTTCCGAATAAATTATATTCGATTAACTTACTTCGAATAGTTTATATTCGATTAACTTACTTCGAATAGTTTATATTCGATTAACTTACTTCGAATAGTTTATATTCGATTAACACTAGTCGAATAGCTTATATTCGATTATCTCTCTTCATTTGATATTCACTGCTGAAATTACAATCCAAATTATCCATTGATAATTATATATTTAATTCATTTGTAAACATTGTTTATAAATCACAACACTTGTTTTCATTGTTAAACAAGTTATTTATTTCTAACCATTCGAAGTTCCATTTCTGTTTAATTTCCTGTTTCAACATCTAATTTCCTTTATAAGTGTTTTTATTTGCAAAATATTCACTTAAGTCCATTATTCACATCGAATGTGAATAATGTTTCTTTTATATATCCGTTTAGTTTGATTTTGTATTTTAAAATAATGTCCCATTTCTAAATTTTATTTGTACTTCTATTTATAGAATTATTCCTACGAAATCTCTTTTTTTACTTCTAATGCTTAAATCTCATTTATAATTCCTTTTATAAATGTTGAGTTCAAGTTCTATTTAAATATCGGTGTTAAAACTGATTTATATTTCTCTATATAAGTTCATACTTATATATTCCATTTATCAAATGATAAATATTTTATTTAATTTATAAAATATATTTATAAATTAATCTTCCCAATTTATCTGTTAAAACAGATTCTATTTAAAATCTACTTTAAATTAATCTTTTCCATTTATCTATTAAAACAGATTTCCATTTAATATTTATTTTAAATCCATACTATGTTACACCTGTGTGCGAAGCACGGGTCTAAACCTTCCTAATGTAAAATTCTCTTTTTATAAAATTCTATTCGTTTCCCCAATATTTTCTTTTAAAATCTATTTATTTCTAACTATTTCCTTTTATGATTATATTTATTTTTCAAATAAATATTCCTTTTATAATTCTATTTATTTTCCAAATAAATATTTCCTTTTATAATTATATTTATTTTCCAAATAAATATTTCCTTTTTTTTTCAATATACACTTTGAAAATTCCCTTTTTCCATTCCTGTATTTCTTATGGTATTTAGAATACCAAATAACAATGATCAATATCATCCAAACACACATAATCGACAACATATTATATATCACATCATATATCACAATATATGAAAAACAGTAAAATAAATGTTGACGAATCCAGTTGGATACCTCCGACCTGTTTCCGTGCATCCACAGGTTACACAATATAATTCACATTAATTGCATTTAAATATGACATAATCTGATGAACAGAATTGATATTTAGTTAACGATATATGTATGTAACGTTATCTATAATTTCAACCAATAAATCAGCAATTTCCACCAAACAATCATCACACAGCAAGCAATCATCATTTATCGTTACTAGATTATATTTGTAAAAATATAAATTGAACAGAGTTAGTGAGTTTTACTCACATTGGACGATCCTCGTTAAATAACGATAACTGTCGGTTGATTCAGACGGACAATTTATTTTGCTATAAATTATAACGAGCTCCAATCCACTCCCAGTCAGTCCCATTGTGTAGCCGCCGTCCATACAATCCCAACGGATCTTGTTTTGTCCAATTTGGATAACATATAAGCAAGTTATGAATTTTCCATGCTTGAACACATTTTTATGACTTAAGTTAATTAAAAATTAAATTAACATCCTTAATCCCCTATTAAATCCACTAATCCCCGCCCTCATTATCTTCCTACAGGAAAACCCCGACTTACATTCTTCCATATCCGCAACTTTATAGACTCCAACCTTGCACCATACTACACGGATTTGCAAATGGTTTTCACCATTGAACTCCACCACTCCTCTTCAATCACCACCCAATAAGGCCTAACTCAAACCCACCGTGGAGATCGCGACTCCTAACAGCTCCACGCAATGCTACAGAAAAGTAGCGACTTCCACCTCCATCGAATCTCACAAAAATTGGTGTACAGGTGCGGCGTACACCCAGGAATCCAAGAATACACTTCGATTTTCCAATTGATGGGCCAAAAACCAAAAACCATTAACCCTAAAACTGATTGCATCACGCTGGAAAAATGTCGATCCCAGAATCTTGTTCGAGTTTGATAAAAACAATACCAGATTGTAGAGGCTCTATCCATGATTCGAAATATAAATACATTTTGATTTATACGATTTCATTGGAATTCATTTGGATTTTTAAAGACAATGTTTTCCTCACGATTTGATTTTCTGGAAGCAAAACATGACGGCTCACATTTTGACTAAAGAAGAGGAGTTGACAAAAATTAGGGTTAGTAAAAGGTTATTTATAGGAGAAAAAAATTATTTTTATATTCAATATTTTATTTATTTTTATCATATTTCTATTTGTATCATTGACTAAAAATTCCTATAATCACATATAATATCCAAAAATCATGAAAATTGACATACAACTAGAGTTTGACATTACAGACCCAAAGAAACTTGTTTCGTCGAATTCCGAATTCGTTTGCTCACACAGCGTAGTTTTAAAGGTCAAATTATTGACTGTTTTCCATATTAAAAATCCCATATGGCCACATACTAACTCGAAAAATTACGAAAATTGAAATCTAACAATAATTTAATATTCCGGATCAACAAAATTAGTTTCGTTGAAAACGGAGGTCGTTTGCAAAACTGGCTATTTTTAAAGCTCTAAATAAACCCATTTAAATATTAATATATTTAAAAACAATTAAATTTAATATTAATAAATTTATATTATCGTATATATTCAAAATATATATCATACTACTCCAAAATATTCCTATCTGAATTTATAACTCGACATTTCAAATCCACATTAAATCAACATTCAATTTATATTGAAAATCCATTTATAATATAGATAAATCATTATAAAATATAAACAAATTCCATGGCGACTATTTTAATTTTTTATTTTGACATAACTTACAATCTACACGAGGAAATTTAGATTTTTTTGTTCCATTAGAAAAATATCGTTCAACTGATTCGAGCGTTTCTTGTTTCATAAAAATCCGACTTAAAATGGATTATGTAAATTCAATTGAAGTTCAAATCACCAAATAACGAACTGCCGTGATGTTACGGGCTTGATTATAATTATACGTTCTAACGTCGATTAAATAATATATTTGCTATTCAAATCCAATTCTAAACTGAATTATACCTTATATATGATCCAATTCACACTGTTTTGTGAATTCAGCTATTCCTGACTATTTCGGAATTATAATATATTTTTATATTATAAATATTCATTATTATTTAATTTAAACCATTTAAATCAATAAATCACTATTTACATAATTTAATTCATTAATTATTACACCGTAAAAATACGGGACATTACAGAATAAATACCTTAAGTACTAAAAGAAAGTCAGATTTTTCACTTCTACAAAGTTGTACCTACAATATTTGCTATATATGATGTACAATAACAGACTAATGTAATAACAAATTGAAAATAGAGAAGTTGTTTCCAATCAGTCCAACTGAATCAATAGAAAAATGGATGAAAAAAAAACTATTTTTCCTGAATAAAATTCCAATGCAGATGCCAAAAATTAATTATTCCATGAAGACGTTACTATGACCAAGTATATTTAACTTATACCAACAATAAAGTACACGAAGATTGGTTTGAGAGTAATATAGGAAGACTAGCATCAACTATGTAAAATATTAGGGCGAACTCATGTTACACACACAGTTTTCGTCCACAAATTGTTTGATGAGGAAAACATTTATTTTAATAAGTTATGACATGTAAACATTAATTTGATCACACCTATTTCCAGATTATGAGATATAGTTACTGCAAGGTATATAATTAATTATTTTACAAAGGTCGTACTTTCCCCATTCTTTGTCAATTGAGGAAAGAATGATACATCAACACTGAAATAAAATGATTGTTAATTCATTAACATCACATTATTTAGAGAAGTACACAACACACTTTAAAATATGTTGTTGCACCGACATATTATGCAAATTGATACTCCTCTACATTGTTCAGGTTGTACATTTAAACTCTACAGTGTATCCAGTTTTCTCAAATATCACAGAAATAAACTTCTACATTCTTATTCCTTCATTTAGATATTTTATGTGAATGTAGAATCAAAAGAAATAATGCCCAAAAGAACATAACTCTGTGTATTAGATACAAAACAATAGCTGATAATTTAGTACTAGCACCAAGTATGAATAATTATCACCAGACTAAATACCAACACAATTGAAATTTTCGTGAATCTACTTGTGGTAATAGTAACCAAACAAAAAACATTCAATTAAAAAATTCCACTTAAAAAGGAGAAATAATACCTTTACAAATGCAATTGTGGAGAGATGATGGTTCCAAATCTTTGAAGAAAATTGCTAATCGCAGGGATTTTGAACATAGCTGAAGCAAGGGCATAGTAGTCGTTGGAAACAGTGGTGGGGACAGAAGGGAATCACCAAAGCAGAGGTAAAGAGTAAAGTTTGAATAAACCGAACAATGAGGATAGGTTCAAGAACGCGATTGAGTGAGTGGTTGTGAAATTGGGGAATGCCTTTTACATTAGATGAAAATTGATTTAGGTTTTAGAAAGAAAAAATTGGTTGAGAAAACGGGAGAATGGAAGAAAAAGAACAACAACCTGACGGTTGAGTTTAAATAAGGGAGGGGGCTTAGGAGCTCTCCATTACAAATTCACTAATTATAATATAATATAGATAATAAAATAAATTATTAATAACTTATACGTTGGCCACACGAAAACATTAAAATAAATATAAGCATATTATCCGTCCAAATCAGCGTAAAACGGTAAAATATACTTTGTATGGAATGTTTGAATTGATTGGATAAGGTTCAATTAAGGAATTATGTGTAAATATAATTCATTTTGAATTAATATATTTGTGGTGACCATTTGTAGCAATCAAATGGATTAATTGCCATAAATGAGACCATAAATTAATAAATAACCATTGTAACCAATATTGATTAGGGGAAAATAAATATGATAGGAAATTGGTTACAATTCCAAAAATCAATTAGGATAAATGTCATAAACCCCAATGAGGAAATTTGAATTATAACCTCATTTAGACACGATGTTAACCTCAACTTATGGTGTAAGCCTTCCCGGAACAGACCGGCAAATCCAGCAACCACAAGTAGTCAGATTTATGTGAGGGGTCTAATGCATAAATATAATTGTATTACGGCACAAGGTTAAGTCACTTGTGGTAGAAGTCTGCCCGTAACTGACTGACAAATCCAGCATTTACAGGTGGTCAACTTAATGTGAGAGGCCCGGTACGTGTGTGTATATATATATATATAACCGTCAAGCAATAAATAAATGAACATGAATATAAATTGTTCATTGGTGTACAACAAATAGATAACTTGGGACTGATAAATAGTTTCCTTAGAAAAATATGACTATTATGCTCATAAAGGACAATAATAAGGAAATAAAAGGAAATGAGTGTCATAAGGGAATTTATGGTTTTCGTTTAAACACTAAGTCCAAATTAGAGAAGGTAGTAAATAAATATCCTAAGGAAAAAAGGAATGTAACCTTCCTGATTTATAATAATGGAAATAGAAAATATAGTTGGACTAAGTAGGTTTATAGTGTGAAATATTATTAACCATACAAAAACCATGACAAAAGAAATCATGTAAGTAGGGTATTCCCGTGTAGAGGGATTAAACGGGAATGACTCAATAACATAGCCCACTTTATCCCAAATAGGGAAAGGTATAATAGGCTAGTGGGGATACAAACCAATAACCTTCGCATATAGTCCACTTCCTGGGTCTTAAAATACTAATTGACTAGGGTTGAAGAGTCCACCTGGGAATAGGTCTTTCGGTTTAGGAGTCTTAAATGGCAGATATGTGTGGGCCTACCCAAACCTGGAAATTAAAACGTTCGATATAGCTACCTATCCTACAGAAAGTAATAAGTGACTAAGGAGGTTATCTAATAAGGTCAGCTAGAAGGTATAGAGAACGATAAAATACCGTCTCTCACCTTATGCGGGAAAAGGGTATATGAGTGTATGACAGAAGCCTTAACTAGTAGGGACCGTAGCTAGTGCCCTCTATTTTATGTTAGTGTTGGATGTATTAGCGAGGGTTAATAAGTGACCAACAGTTCCTCCTAGGGTCTTAAGTGATCAAGAAGAATCCACCCTATCTATCATTGATAGTGAGGCGTTAAATAATAAAGGATAGTGAATGAGGACATATAGATAGAAACCCCATAATTAGGGGCCACTCTCGATTAAATAACCAGTTATGTTGCGGTATAAAGGCTTCACAAAAATATGTGTAAATGTTCTATCTCGGTAATATGATTTGGGAATACTACTTTGGGAAGAGTAGTAGAGTCGTGCGTAAACATTAACAACGTTGGTTTTGAATCACTGACCTTGTTATGCATATAGCTTGGATTGAACCAAATGGAATATATATGTGTTATAGTCTGTGTTGTACATTTCTTAGTCACCAGAACTTGTTGTTCTGACCCCACTCGTCATTACAACCTTCTAGGTTTCCTGGAGAAGGTCGGGTTCTCACAGATGATTAAGTTTGGCTTTCGATTCTCGTTCTCTCTCATGCTCGGTATTGGCAAAATGAATTACTTTGAAAAAGGTAGTTACTTGAGTTAATACTAGTTTATCCTATTTTATTTCCGCTGTGAGTTATATTTATCGTACTCTGATTATGTTCATGCTCATTTGTTGCAGGTACCAGATATACACGCTCCATGTTTGGATGTGTTCAAGTTTTGAATTTTGTCAAAATTTGGGTGCAGAAAAGTGTGGGGGTGTTACATATGTTGTATTTACTATTCACTGTCTATTATTATGCTATTATGCCTTCATGCCTAAAATTTAGCGGTCAAAAAATGGAAATTAACTTATATACCTTAATTTAGGACATGTTGACAATTTTTGTCTCGTTAGAACGTTCACTCGTTTATACGAACATAAGCGTTATTTATGTGTTATAATTATTATATTTATTACCATAATCAATGTAATTAACATAATATTAAAGTAATACATGCGATTAGGATAGAATTCGAATTTGAAATGTCCCCACATATATATTGATTGTTTGTGAGTGTATGTATAGAATAGCTTTACATATATAAATAATGACACATAGACACGAGGTTAGTTGCCATTTATGGTTTAAGCCTGCCCAGAACCAACCGGTAAATTGATCAACCACAAGTAGGCCCAACTAATGTGAGAGGTCTGGATGCCATGGGCCATTCAAACTCAGTAGACTTGATACGAGGTTAAACCTACTTGTAGTAGAAGCTTGGCCGAAATCGCCCGACATATCCAACATCTACAGGTATTCGGTTTAACGTGAGAGGTCTAGTGTGTGTATGTATATATATAACTATACATATAAGTCTATTGTGTGTGAAAATAGGCAAGTTTACTACCCCTTGAGAAGGCCTTCAGTGGCTGACTCTCTTCTTATCTAATTTGGGTCTTAAGTAGTTAGGACTAGGATCCCCTCCGAAGGTTTATTCCATGGAGAGGAACCAAAGTCATGGGACCACCATTATTAGATAAGTAACTTAAAATGTAACACCCCACACTTGATGCGGATAATGGCCATTCTCCAAACCCCAATTATATATTAATCCATTCAGGATTATATATGAAAAATACTAAAGTTTTGAAATACGGTTTTCTAAGTAAAATCCAAGGACACATGTTTAAGGATTGCCCAAAGCCCAAGACCATCAAAAATCATATGCCGATAAACGAAAGAGTTAGATAAGCAGATTTCAGAATTATTACAAAAAGGTTTCATTTGGTGAAGTACCTTAGATTGGGGTGCACCTGTTGTGCCTGCTACCAAATCAAACGGATCTTTAAGACTTCGTGTGGATTATAGGGAACTTAACAAGTTGACCAAGAAAACTAGGTACCCTGTAACGACCCGGGGAATTTGCGACTTCGGTTATCGACATAAACTCAATGTCGATTATCCAAGCATCGGAAATACCGGATAGTTAATAGAAAGAAATTAGAGGGTGAGAATAGATAATATAGAAAATTAGAATAAAAGAAGAAGAACACAACTACAACAACATCAGAGTAACACGAATCTCATATAGGAACGAATAAAATATATTATATAACATAACTTTGGAATAAAACAGTATCGGTATACAATACTATTATCAGAGTACAACACTTACAACACAGCAGAAATAAACAATTGCTATAAAATTCTGAGGCCTCCTGCTCCAAGCTCTCAGTATCTGTAAAATCCTGACTACTTGACTGCCCATACAAAATTGGGCACCCAAGAATTTAGGGAAAACAAAACAAAATAAACTCTGGGTCAGTCATGGGACTGGTGTGAGTAAACTCCAATCATTTGTTTAACTTTTAAAATCCCTTTTAAAAGAAAGGATATCTTAAGACCGATCCACACATAAACACGGACGGTTTTTACCTTACGATAATCCAAATTATTCTTTATATCAAATCTCTTCTGATATTACAATAGTCTCTATCAACCACAACTAATAATCATTTAGCAGAATGCTTTCATCTCATGTTCTACATATATAATATACAATCAAAACCGTAGGCTCTTACTGGGTAATGGATTTCCAACTATGACAAGGTACGGAACCACCTTCCGATACAGTGTACTCTAGAAGCGATACACTGGAGTTCAACAAGAACATCTTGTAACTCAGCCACACATGACTGGCCATTCATTTTGCTTGAATGTTCCTAATATATTATCACCTTACGGTTGGTATACCAACATAACCGTTCCCCGGAGATACAGAAGTGAAAGAATTAACAAATATGAATATTCTCTAGTTGGTGACAATATACCCTAATTGGGTGCGACCCA